>OZ035841.1:18538392-19138392 GCA_964034765.1 Knipowitschia caucasica | reverse complement strand
TAAGTAAACAACAACAATCAAAGAACGTTGGTATTTTGAATTGATATCAAATCATATCTTTGTTCTGTTCCCTGTTTGGAGAGACCAGAGAGAAACTAGATAGACCAGAGAGAGTGAAGAGAGAGAGACTAGAGAGAGACCAGAGAGAGACTAGAGAGAGACCAGAGGGGGACTAGAGAGAGACCAGAGAGAGACTAGAGAGAGACCAGAGGGGGACTAGAGAGAGACCAGAGAGAGAGACCAGAGAGAGACCAAAGAGAGACCAGAAAGAGACCAGAGAGAGAACAGAGAGAGACCAGAGAGAGACCAGCGAGAGACTAGAGAGAGACCAGAGAGAGACCAGAGAGAGACCAGAGAGAGACCAGAGAGAAAACAGAGAGAGAACAGAGAGAGACAAGAGAGAGACCAAAGAGAGACCAAAGAGAGACCAGAGAGAGACCAGAGAGAGACCAAAGAGAGACCAAAGAGAGAACAGAGAGAGACCAGAGAGAGACCAAAGAGAGTCCAGAGAGAGACCAGAGAGAGACCAGAGAGAGACCAGAAGAGAGAGAGACCAGAGAGAGACCAGAGAGAGAACAGAGAGAGAACAGAGAGAGACTAGAGAGAGACCAGAGAGAGACCAGAGAGAGACCAGAGAGAGACCAGAGAGAAAACAGAGAGAGAACAGAGAGAGACAAGAGAGAGACCAAAGAGAGACCAAAGAGAGACCAGAGAGAGACCAGAGAGAGACCAAAGAGAGACCAAAGAGAGAACAGAGAGAGACCAGAGAGAGACCAAAGAGAGTCCAGAGAGAGACCAAAGAGAGACCAGAGAGAGACCAGAGAGAGACCAAAGAGAGACCAGAGAGAGACCAAAGAGAGACCAAAGAGAGACCAGAGAGAGACCAAAGAGAGACCAGAGAGAGACCGGAGAGAGAACAGAGAGCGAGTCTTTAAACAAAGGTAACTGTCTAACGGTTATATAAATATTGTAAATAATATTGTTGAACTAAACACACTGTATTAAAAAAATGAAAAAAATAAAACACCCACACAAAACTGCAACACACAAGTCCAAATCCATTAATAATACAGTCATAATAACCCAACATGGATCAAAACAAACCAACAAATACCCAGTAAAAGCAAATGTTTGTTTTCTACTCAAGGCTGTTCCATTAAAAGCATACTGTAAAGTCTGGCTCTTACTTGAGGAGGTGGACGATCCTGGTGCGGCGCTCAGCACAGCAGCTCTCCTCTTGGGACCTGAGTTAACCATCAAGGACACGGCTTTAGTTTAGTTTCTGAAAATCCGAATGTCCTCCACAAGTAAACACACAGGCCTCCAGCTCTTACCATGTGTCATCAGCTCATACTATGTGTCATCAGGTCTCAGGACCAGGTTTAAAGGGGATACATTATACAAAGTGGTAGTTTTTTTGTAGCTTTTAACCATGTCCAAGTACGAAACCTGAGACCAGAGAGAGACCAGAGAGAGAGGCCAAAGAGAGACCAGAGAGAGACCAGAGTGAAAGGCCAAAGAGAGACCAGAGAGAGATCAGAGAGAGACCAGAGAGAGACCAGAGAGAGAGACCAGAGAGAGACCAGAGAGAGACCAGAGAGAGACCAGAGAAAGACCAGAGAAAGACCAGATAAACCAGAGAGAGACCAGAGAGTTTTTCTTTCTAAGTTTCTGGGTTTAAAAACTCTTCAACTATGTTGTTGTTGAGGTAATACTGATGTAATATTGTGAAAGCTAAAAATGTAGATTTAGCAGAATATGTCTCCTTTAAAGCAGCTGTGAGGATTCAACAGCATTTGCCACAAAGGTCAGTTCTTGTTCCCCTAATGCGGTACTTCACTCCAAACTTCACTCCAAACTTCACTCCAAAAGGATACTTGAGCACCAGCTTGTGGGCCAGGTCTGTGGAGGGGATGTACCAAGGATGCATCATGATGAACATCCTGACCACAGCCGCATCCTTCAGAGCGCCCTTTTCATCTGCAAACACAAAACCATCACCGTGAGGCCCAGACCTGGGCCTGGACCTGGGCCTGGACCTGGGCCTGGGCCTGGACCTGGACCTGGACCTGGACCTGCACCTGGACCTTTACTTTTGAATGCACTGTAAACGGCAGCAAGTCCTAAGTATCTCTGAAACAGTTGTTGTTTTGAGTTTTACAAGTGTTTTTTTCTACCTGAGATGTTGCTGCAGTACAGTGTTCATGGTTTTACACCGGTCCAGACCAGAGCGGAGAGGATTCATGGTCCGAAATAAGCGGATCAGCCGAAAATCCACTGGAGGAAGGCTGACTTTTTGAAAAATGCTAGTGAAGTGTTCAGCCTTTTACTTTGGACGAGAGCAGAGAAAAGCGGCGGCTCCACCTCTGCTGCTGTGTTGTTGCTTATTATAACTATTCTTAGCTTTTTAGAATTATCTATCTATATGTTTTGTTTGTGTGAGTGGATGTGTTTTTGCTGCTACTGGACACCTGAAATTCTCCTACAAGGATCAATAAAGTATCTAACTAACTAACCTGGACCTGCACCTGGACCGGGACTGTTACTTTTTTGCAGCACCAGACAGATTTTGTTGCTGCTGCTGTTTTCAAATGTACCTCTTTGATCCTTTAGAGTTGCCCCTGACCCCTGACCCCGGACGGAAGGTTTACCAAAGGCCTGGATGCACGCTTCCACCAGCTCGTCCACCGGCGCCGACTGCTCCGACAGAATGGACTCCATCGCTGTGGTCGCTTTATGAGACTGACCAGAGCAGTCTGAAAACACAGTATCAGAATAATAATAATAATAATAATACTGTACAGTTTATTTAAAAGCCCCTTTCAAAACACCCAAGGACACTGTACAGGACATAATAAAAACATTGACAACAGGATCAACAGAATAAAACAGTAGTGCAATATGGAAGGTGGGTGCATGTGTGTTAGGTGGGGTAGGACAGTCTGAACAGATACATGTAGGTTTTGAGTCTGGATTTGAAGAGTGGAAGACCAGGGAGAGCCCAGAGAGGGACCAGTGAGAGACCAAAGACAGACCAGAGAGACCAGTGAAAGACCAGAGAGAGACCAGAGAGGGACCAGAGAGGGACCAGTGAGAGACCAAAGACAGACCAGAGAGAGACCAGAGAGAGACTTGAGAGTTTTTCTTCCCATAGTCATTGTTGTTCATTATTCATTCACTCTGTACACTTTGGTGATAAACTACTACAGTAGCCACAGCTGCCCTGGAAGAAGCGAGGCAACCCGTCTGTGCCATCAGCCCCTCTCAGCACCACCAACCATTCACACATTCACACCCGACTCATTCTAATGTGGGGGAAGTGTCTTGCCAAAGATTTTTGCACTTTACAGCCGCAGCTGCCCCACTGTGGCACCTGGTGGTCTCCCATCACAGTACTAACCAGCCTCTGCCCTGCTTAGCTTCAGAGGTTTGACAGTATCTGATTTCACCTGCTGGTATGGCTACATGGATTACCAAATATAGAAAATGTAGTCGTGGATTGGATTTTGGTTACTCCAGCTTTAAATGTGTGTATTTCTTAGATTGTGGAGAGAATTTGAAGCGTTGCTAATTCTGACAGCTCTCCTCTCTCTGCTGCTGCTGCTAAAGGCCGCACAACCCCGTGACAGAAGTGTGTAGTGAAAGCACTCGCCGTTATTTATTGTGGCCTGACACTAAGAGGTGGGAGGACGTTGCAATTACAGGCTTCCAGGGTTTCTGAGACAGATTCGGAGCAAAGCGAGAGAGAACCACAAAGACAAAAGGATCGAGCAGAGAGAAAGAGAACCACAGACCCACAACAACACCAGATTCTGTGGGAAAAGTGAAGATGAAAGGATTAAAGTGATTGTCTGGAGTTTGTCAGAAAAAAAGAGCTCCCTCCCCCTTTCCTTTCTGATTGCTCTACGTCTATGTTTCCGTTACAATCAATCAACACATTTAAATGTTAATCGGAGAACAAGTTATACATATACATTATTGATTGATTGACATTATGAATTGATTTAACATTATAGGACACATCTGCAGAGGATCTGATTATGGATATAGGTTCAGTATATAAATGGTTAACTCAGCGCGGATGTTCAGAATTCTTTGTTCAGTTTTCATGTAGTTCCAGAGCCTAATGGAGGCTTGATTCGGAGGCTCCGTGAAAACAAACAACTGAGCATGAGCAGCTACGAGCATCAGCGCAGATGATTGACAGCCCTTGGCATCACTTGATTGGTTAAACTGGACGGCATCGTGGATTCTGAGCTATAGCTAAGAGAAGGGACGGCGGGACTTACCCGTAATATTAGAATTCATAAAATGACTTCTTTTTTATCAACATTTAAGACCAGGAGGTCAATTTAATACAATTCCTAAAATTTGAAATTCATTTAGAGTTACAGACTATCACTTTAAGGATGAATAAATATGCAACAATTTCACATTTTAGACAATAAACAAGTCTCCTACAGCTGATAAAGCTTGATACAGTCAAAGTGATAATTCCAAAAGCTGACTTCAAAGATGAATAAATGAAGATTTGTGTTTAATCTTTCTGCTCCTAGTCTTCTGTGTGTGACAAGACTAGTTATTTGAAATGTAAAAAATATAATGAAAAATAATCAAATAAATGAATACAGACAGGCCAAAAAGTTCCAAGAAACATGTTTGTGTGTGCATGTGTGTGTGCTTCATTCGACCTCTATTCAACTGTCTATTGTTATTTATTTTTGCTATTTTTGCTGCTTATTGTTTTTGTCATTTTGTGTAGCAAAAAATGA
The DNA here is from genome assembly GCA_964034765.1 of Knipowitschia caucasica. Lineage (NCBI taxonomy): Eukaryota > Metazoa > Chordata > Actinopteri > Gobiiformes > Gobiidae > Knipowitschia > Knipowitschia caucasica. The sequence continues at coordinate 19,133,620 of OZ035841.1, read as the reverse complement.
AAAATAATTGATTTTATTTTACTTTAAATGACTATATAAAGTCTGCTATTTACAATATACACATTATTTCTCATATTCAGCCAAAAATTACCGTCCTGAACTGTTGCAAACTATGGAAAAAGTCGGACTCGTCTCTCTCGTTCAAAACCCTGGACTTTATCTCTTCCACAAAACAGCAGCCGCGCACACATACACACATGTACACACACACACACGCACACACACAACACACGCACACACATCCTACAAAACACCGTCTGAATATGAGGACTGCATGAAAACAGAAATTGGCTACTTTTTGATTATGAGAAGCTTTTCATACATAAACCCTGTGGCTATATGGATTTGGATGTTTTGATTTTAATAACAAACATTCTTTGTTAACAAAATAAAACATAAATGCACCAATAATTTGATGTGGAAACTGCTCCAGAGCTGATGGCGCAGACATTCCTCATCCATGGTGTGTTTATGTGAATAGCAGAGAGACGATCGCTTTGAGTAGAAATGTTACTGGCAACATAGATTGGAGTGTTTTGATCAGTCAATTTGACGGTTTTTAGGTTTGGAAGTGTAACTTGTGTGTACGTTTTTGATCTTCCTACGTTTGTGACTGTTTCTGTATCAATATAAAGTTTGTGTCTATGTACGTGTCAATTAAATCTCTTCTTTTTTTTTACCGTCAGGAATTATAATTTTACCTCCCAGAGCTGTTACCGGGGCAACACACTCTTTCAGCAGTTAGCACTAGCCTTTAGCATTAGCATTAGCATTAGCATTTAGCATTAGCATTAGCATTTAGCATTAGCATTTCAACAAACAAATTGGCTCTGGTTTAACTTATTTTCACCAGTCTTAGCACGTATTAAAAGTGAGTAAAGGGTAAAAAAAAACATTATAGACGAGGTATTTTTAAATATGTAACTTTTCAGAAATTCCACTGGTTTGAATGCGAGCAGTCAAAATGACAGCTCTGGGAGTACAAGTAGTTTCAGAATTCTGTCCTACTGTTAGAACACCTTCAATATTATCGTTTATCATAATAATTTGAAAACATGACCTGTTATAATTAGTGACTTTGAACCAAGGCATTTTTGTTGAGGCCGTTCTATTCTCGTCCTCATCTGCAGCCAGTTTATCTCCGGTCTCAAGATTTCTGAATAGCTTGTTCCCAGATTGGTTTTGAGAGGCCCGAGATGAGATGCCGGAGAAGTCAAGCGATTGGCCGTTGCCGGGCGACCGCGGCCAGGATGAATTGATCAAGCAGATTAGGGAGGTGGGGGGAGAGGGGACGGGATTAAGGAAGGTGCATCGTCAATCCAGAGAGAGCAGAGAGAGAGACCAGAGATAGAGACCAGAGACAGAGCAGAGAGAGAGACCAGAGAGAGACCCAAGAGAGACCAGAGAGAGACCCAAGAGAGACCAGAGAGAGACTAGAGAGACAGAGACCAAAGCGAGAGACCAGAGAGAGAGACCAGAGACACCAGAGAGAGACTTATATATAATACACTTTGATGATAATGACTTTGCTTAATAAAGGATAGTTTTAGTTAGTGGAGTGCAGTGAGATTTATTGCAATGAAAAAGGTGTGTTTGTGTGTGTGTGTGTACTGTATGTGTATGTGTGCATGTGTGTGTGTATGTGTATGTAATAAATCACATATGATAAAGGCTTTAGCGTGTCGCCTGAAGCTGATCCTGCGGGAAATCAATGCTCCACATAATTAACTGTGAGCGTGGACATTCTTCTGACCGCTCCGTTCACCAGGATCGAGGATTTAATAAGATTTGATTGTTATTCAGCAGATGAAGTGAGTCATGTCTTAAAACACGAGAGGAGGCTGAACTCACACAGGTAAATATAAAGTGGTAAAAGTGTGGATTTGTTTAGAAAAGTGCAGAGAAAAGGTCTGTGGTCGTAGATGATCTGTGAAGGGAGTTTCAGAAAGTGATATTTGGTTAGGTTAGGTTAGCAGTGGATGTGATTGTAGTAGAAGTCTCTCGCTTTTTGGTCTCTCTAGTCTCCCTCTATCTGTTTATTTCTCTCTGATCTCTCTCTGGTCCTCCCTCTAGTCTCTGCTCCCTCTCTCTCTCTCTCTCTCTCTCCTCTGCTTGCTCTCCCTGTCTGCTCTTTCTCGCTCTTTCTCTTCTCTCTCTCTACTCTCTCTCTCTCTCTGCTTGCTCTCTCTCTGCTCTCTCGATCTCTCTCTGCTTGCTCTCCCTCTCTGCTCTCTTTCTCTTCTCTCTCAACTCTCTTTCTGCTCTCTCTGCTTGCTCTCCCTCTCTACTCTCTCTCTCTCCCTCTCTACTCTCTCTATGCTCTCTCTTTATCTGCGCTCTCTCTCTGCTCTCTCCCTCTCTACTCTCTCTCTGCTCCCTCTCTCTCTCTCTCTCCTCTGCTTGCTCTCCCTCTCTGCTCTTTCTCTCTCTCTCTGCTCTCTGCTTGCTCTCCCTCTCTACTCTCTCTCTCTCTCTCTCTCTCTGCTCTCTCTTTATCTGCGCTCTCTCTCTCTCTCTCCTCTCTACTCTCTCTCTGCTCCCTCTCTCTCTCTCTCTCCTCTGCTGCTCTCCCTCTCTGCTCTTTCTCTCTCTCTCTGCTCTCTGCTTGCTCTCCCTCTCTACTCTCTCTCTCTGCTCTCTCTCTCTGCTCTCTCTTTATCTGCGCTCTCTCTCTGCTCTCTCCCTCTCTACTCTCTCTCTGCTCCCTCTCTCTCTCTCTCTCCTCTGCTTGCTCTCCCTCTCTGCTCTTTCTCTCTCTCTCTCTGCTCTCTGCTTGCTCTCCCTCTCTACTCTCTCTCTCTGCTCTCTCTCTCTCTGCTCTCTCTTTCTCTGCTCTCTCTTTCTCTGCTCTCTCTCTGCTCTCTCTCTCTCCCTCTCTACTCTTTCTCTGCTCTCTCTCTCTACACTCTCCCTCTCTCTGCTCTCTTTCTCTCTGGTCTCTCTCATATCCCTCTTCCACACCAGCCACAGCACTTACTAACACAGTATGAATGACAGAAACAGGTCTTATCTCTTTCCCGACACAGCCTGGTCCAGAGGAGGCAGGAGCAGATAAAGTGCCGGACTCTGTGGACAGCCATGACAGGACTATTTAAGGAGGACAGGAAAAGCCACATTTCCTCCTCTCTGTGGACACTTGAATGCACCGTGGCAGGGGGCACAGTCTGCAGGGGGAGATTAGGACGTGGGGTTCAGGAGATGGGGAGATACTGTCGTGTTGTGGTTAAGCACTTTGAATTGTGTATGAACTGTGCTCTACCAATAAACTCGACTTGTCTTTCGTTTAGAGTGAAATGAAAGCTCTCGAGAACGGTTTGTCTCAAGATTTTGTTTTTGATCTTTGAAACTATAAAGAATAACTCTTGTGTGTGATGTATGACTACTCATCTTTGTACCTGGTTTCATTTAATATGTGTTGCTCTCTGGTGTCTCTCTAGTCTCTCTCTCTAGTCTCTCTCTCTGGTCTCTCTCTGGTCTCTCTCTGGTCTCTCTCTCTGGTCTCTCTCTGGTTTCTCTCTGGTCTCTCTCTGGTCTCTCTCTGGTCTCTCTCTCTGGTCTCTCTCTGGTCTCTCTCTCTGGTCTCTCTCTGGTCTCTCCCTCTGGTCTCTCTCTGGTCTCTCTATAGTCCCTCTCTCTGGTCTCTCTCTGTTCTCTTTCTCTGGTCTCTCTCTCAGGTCTCTCTTTAGTCCCTCTCTCTGGTCTCTTTCTGTTTTTTCTCTGGTCTCCCTCTCTAGTCTTTCTCTTTGGTCTCTCCCTGCTGTTTCTCTGGTCTCTCTCTGGTTCCTCCGGTCTCTCTCCCTGGTCTATCTCTGGTTTCTCCCCCTGGTCTCTGTATCTAATACACAGAAACACAATCACAGTGGTCTCTCCCTGCTGTCTCTCTGGTCTCTGGTTCCTCTGGTCTCTCTCTCTCTGGTCTCTCTCTGGTCTCTCTCCCTGCTGGTCTCTATTTGGTCTCTGTATCTAATGCACCGAAATACGATCACAGTGGTCTCCAGAGGTAATATTAGATCAATTAGAACTAATATCTGTGTGTGTGTGTGTGTGTGTGTGTGTGTGTGTGTGTTTTTGTGTGTGTGTGTCTGTATTATTGTGTATATGTGTGTCTCTGTATCTGTCTCTGTGTGTCTGTGTCACTATGTATGTACAGTATGTGTGTGTCTATGTCTCTATCTCTGTGCGTATCATTGTGCATGTGTGTGTCTCTATGTATGTGTGTGTGTGTGTGTCTGTAAACACACGCAGCACATCTGGCCTTGAGGCTTTCTCTCTCTGCCTCATTTCCTCTCTGTCTCTCTCTCTCTCTCTGAGTTTCACATGAGCTGCAGAGGCTTCTGTCGGCTCCGGGTGCGTCCTCCAGAAGCAAAACACAAACTGGGAAATAAATCTAAATATCAATAATACAGAAGTTTACCACAAAAAAACTCCATGGAACAATTCTGAGCTTTAAAGCTCTGGTACCTAACTTTTTGTATTCATTAACAATCTATGTTGTTGTTGAGTCTTGCAGTTAAAGCCTCAGTCCTCGTTCTACAGCCTTACTCCCGGATCTACAGCCTGTTCGTCTCTCTCTGGTCTCTCTCTAGTCTCTCTCTAGTCTCTCTCTAGTCTCTCTCTCTAGTCTCTCCCTCTAGTCTCTCTCTCTCACTCAATCTGGTCTCTCTATGGATTTTTTCTCTGGTCTCTCTCCGGAGTCTCTTTCTAGTCTCTCTCTCTGGTCTCTCTTTTGTCTCTCTCTCTTGTCTATCTATCTCTCTGGTCTCTCTTTCTAGTGTCTCTATGGTGTCTCTCTCACTCTCTCTTAATCTGGTCTCTCTCTGGTACCTCGCTGGTCTCTCTCTCGTCTCTCTCTGGTCTCTCTCTCTGGTCTCTCTCTGGTCACTCTCTGGTCTCTTTCTCTCTCTCTCTTTCTGGTCTCTCTTTTGTCTCTCTCTCTATCTCTCGGGTCTCTCTCTGGATGTTCATTCTGGTCTCTTTTTCTGGTGTCTCTCTGGTGTGTCTCTCTCGCTCTCTTAATCTGGTCTCTCTCTGGTACCTCTCTGATCTCTCTCTCTCTCTCTGGTCTCTCTCTGGTCTCTCTCTGGTCTCTCTCTGGTCTCTCTCTGGTCTCTCTCTCTAGTCTTTCTCTCTGGTTTCTCTCTTGTTTCTCTCTCTATGGTCTTGCAAAGTAAGAGCCCTGGGAGTCACAGTTTGCCTCTTTGCACTGAAAGCTGATTGGCTGACTGAGGGTGGTCCTCTCTTTTTCACATTTCTGTCATAAAAATCGGATCTAAATCTGTGACAGAGCAAAAATACATGAATTTGAAAACTAGAAATAGAAGCAAATGTTTTTGGGCTTCAAAATTAGGTACCCCAGCTTTAAATGTGCCAAAACAGCAGTGACTGAGAGGAATGCCAGATATAAAAAAAATCATATGGAAAGAGTTGAGCCAAAAACAAACAAACACTTTCCCGAACTAAGAAAATGTCAGGTTTTTGGAGCGAGGAAAAGTTCACAATTCAACGGTTTTTCGATTTTCTACAAAGTTATGCATAGAATACATTTTTGAAATACTGAGTCCTGCATTTTAGTCGTTCAATCATTTCATATTTATTTCAAATACAATCAATTATCATCAGTTATTTTAAATCAATTATAATGTTTTTTCATAAAAACTACAGTACAGACCAAAAGTTTGGACAAACTTTCTGTTTCAATGAGTTTCTTTTCATGACTATTGACTGTAGATCCACACCCAGGCTGTGTAAGGGCTGTTTGACCAATAAGGAGAGTGATGGTGTTGGGCCAGATGACCTCCACAGTCACCGGACCTGAACCCAGTCCAGATGGTTTTGGGGCTGGACCACAGAGTGAAGGGGCCAACAAGTGCTAAGCATCATGGGAACTCCTTCAAGACTGTTGAAGTCCTCTCAGTCCTCTCAGTCCTCTCAGTCCTCTCAGTCCTCTCAGTCCTCTCAGTCCTCACTGTCCTCTCAGTCTTCTCAGTCTTCTCAGTCCTCTCTGTCCTCTCAGTCCTCTCAGTCCTCTCAGTCCTCACAGTCCTCAGTCATATGATTCTTTCGCTAACGTCGCTTCCTCTGAATGCACTGGGCGGGATTAGCCTGAATAATTGCATCAGTGATTGTCGATACGCTGCCTGCAGCCAAACTAATTAGGTCAGTGAGAGAATGTGATACAGCAGGGAACCCGGGACTCTGTGAGACCGTGAGACTCCGTGGGACTCAGTGGGACTCCGTGGGACTCCGTGGGACTCCGTGATGTCCAGTCTGATCTGAGTTCATTTATACTGCATTAATAAGTCATTGGTACAGGCTGTTCTATTGACTCAGTCTGTCCACCCACCTCTGTCTGTGTGTGAGTCTGAGCGAGAGAGAGAGATCAGAGAGAGACCAGAGAGAGACCAGAGAGAGACCAGAGAGAGACCAGAGAGAGACCAGAGAGAGACCAGAGAGAGAGAGACCAGAGAGAGACCAGAGAGAGACCAGAGAGAGAACAGAGAGAGAACAGAGCGAGACCAGAGAGAGAACAGAGAGAGACCAGAGAGAGACCAGAGAGAGAACAGAGAGAGAACAGAGAGAGACCAGAGAGAGACCAGAGAGAGACCAGAGAGAGAGAGAGACCAGAGAGAGAACAGAGAGAGAACAGAGAGAGAACAGAGAGAGACCAGAGAGAGAACAGAGAGAGACCAGAGAGAGACCAGAGAGAGAGAGACCAGAGAGAGACCAGAGAGAGACCAGAGAGAGAGAGACCAGAGAGAGAACAGAGAGAGAACAGAGAGAGACCAGAGAGAGAGAGACCAGAGAGAGAGAGACCAGAGAGAGACCAGAGAGAGAACAGAGAGAGACCAGAGAGAGACCAGATAAAGAGCAGAAGGAGAGCAGAGAGACCAGAGAGAGATCAGAGAGACAGAGACCAGAACTTTGCATAATTCCCGTGTTGCACAGTTCCTTCCACAGTGTTTTGCATGATCTCGTTTCTGATGCAGAAGAAATTATTCAAATCTGGATCATCAGTAACATCAGCTCGGCCTCTGCTATATCAGGAGCAAGAGACAGAAATATGTGGAATTAAATACTTCAACTCCACCATCAGAAGATGCAGTTTGAATTAAAGGAGAGGTATATATATATAATATATATATATATATATATATATATATATATATATATATATATATATATATATATATATATATATATGGGGCGACAGTAGCTCAGTTGGTAGAGCATTGGCCTTAAGCCCAGAAGGTTGTGGGTTCAATTCCCACCTCTGCACCTTCTCCACCGACTCCCACTGATGACTGCTGTCGTTGTGTCCTTGGGCAAGACACTTAACCCCACTTTGCCCAAAGCCCCCACTGAAAGATCAAGGCTATGCTCACACTCAGAGAGCAGCCATCCTCCTGTGGACTCACCACCTGCAGAGGGTCAGTGAGGGGCTGGTGCTATGAGACTTGGGTGGCATCTCTGACTGTCACCCCCCTGACCCAGAAATGGATTAAAGGGTAGAAAATGGATGGATGGATGGATGGATATATATATATATATGAGCCAAAGATCATTCACTCACCGGCCACTTTATTAGGTACACCTATCCAACTCCACTTTAATGCAAATTCCTAATCAGCCAATCACATGACAGCAACTAAATGCATTTAGGCTGTAGACATGGTCAAAACGACCTGCTGCTGTTCAAACCATCAGAATGTGGAAGAAAGGTGATTTAAGTGACTGTGAACGTGGCATGGTTGTTGGTGCCAGACGGGCTGCTCTGAGTATTTCAGAAACTTTTGATCGACTGAGATTTTCACACACAACCTACTCTAGGGTCTAGAGCAGGGGTGCTCACACTTTTTCAGCATGCGAGCTACTTATAAATGATCAAGTCAAAATGATCTACCTACTACTAAAATGCAAAACATATATTTATTTCTAAATATATTGAGGATTCTTTATATGAATTGATCTGTGATTTTAAATAGAATTGAACCTTTTTCAAGCACAACTTTTAACCAGTTTGGTTTTAAATCTGGCCATGGTACAGAAGCAACTTTTAGACAAATATCATCGTCAGGGCTCTACAATGTTTGTGTGTTTTCTCGATGCCTCCAAGGCTTTTGACAGAATTGATCATGAGAAATTGTATTCGAAACTGTCAAAGCGAGGAGTTCCTGGTTCTGCTCATGTTGTGGTATTCAAAGCAGACCATGCAGATGAAATGGGAGGAGGCTCTCTCTGACTCCTTCAGAGTCACTAATGGGGTCCGTCAGAGAGGGATTCTCTCTCCCTGGTTGCTTAATTCGTGACATGTTAGTCCCATATGAACCAGCCCGGACTCTGAGGAGCACAGGGACTGGACTCCTGTGCCCAGAGTCAGAACTAAACATGGGGAGGCTGCTTTTCAGATTCATGCTGCTAAAATCTGGAACAGTCTTCCTGAAGATGTGAGACAGGCCTCCTCTCTGACAATGTTTAAAACCAGGTTAAAGACAGTTCTGTTTAGCTGTGCATACAACTGAGGGATTTTATATTTTTATCTTTCTTTTTAATGTTCTGTGATTATTTATGATTTTAATGCTTTCTTGTTCAGCACTTTGAGTTGCCTTGTGTATGAATTGTGCTATACAAATAAACTTGCCTTGCCTAATGTGTACATGGATGACCTGTCGCTGCAACTCCTGTACCACAGGATGCAGTGTTGGTTACAGCAGTTATAATCACCTCATGTACGCAGACGATCTGGTGTTCAGTCCCTGCTGGTCTTCAGCAACTGTGTGCTCTCAATATGGTTTGGATCAAATATCAAATACAACGCTGCAAAAAGCCTTGTAATGATTGCACGTACTAAAGATGACAGTAAATTATGTTGTCCTGATTTTTTACTCTCGGTCACTACATCACCAGTGACCTTTCTGATGACAAGGACATGCACAGGCAGCTGTGTCAGTTATATGGCCAATCAAATATGCTGCCACGTAAGTTTAGTATGTGCTCTCCTGAGGTAAAGGTTACTTTATTTAAATCTTACTGCTCACCTATGTACACTGCTCACCTTTGGAAGAGTTTTAAAAAGTCCAGTTTGCAGAAACTCACTGTGGCCTATACAACTCCTTGAGGCTGCTGCTGAAGGTTCCTCGGCACAGCAGTGTGAGTGAGATGTTTGCCTACTGTGGTGTCCGCTCCTGTTCTGCATCACTTCGTAATGTACAGTTCAGATTCATGTGTTGTCTGAGGAACTCTAAAAATGCAATTGTTTAGACGCTGGTCACCCCTGAGTTCTGCTCACTGCTGTTCACCTCCAAATTATGGACTTACTGGAGGTCATGCCTTTATACTGTACATCAGCTGTAATGTTCTCTTTTTTGTTATGTTTTCCTGTATATATTTCTTTTTCAATATGCAATATACTGTGTGTATTGGATAATTTCTTTTAACTATGGACCGTGTTGTATTGTGTCCTTAATAAAGATGAATAATAATAATAATGATATATCTACAATGTATGTTGATGTACATGCAAAACCACAGGATTTATGAAATAATTTGCATCCACACATAAACGAACATCCGCGTTTTCAATCACATTCATAACATTCCAAACATGTGCGTCTCTGACGTCCTGCGTTGGGGAAAAACCACAGAAGTGGGCGGAGCTTTGATGCAGACGCCGGTACTTCTGTAGAGGCACTTACAGTCATAGAAGAAACTCAGGGTAAAGACATATGTTCATAAGCACTGAGCCCGTCCTCAGCCCTGGTTTAGTCCTGGTTTAGCTCCTGTTTTGGTTGTTTTTGAGCGTGAGTCACCTGATGCTCTCTGATGTAGAGCGAGGATGTTAGCTGCTTCTTCAGTGATCAGAGGTTGCACGTTTTGTTTGTTGTTGTTTTGGGGGCATACTGTCTACACGTAAATGCATAAACGGATTTTTTTTTTTATGTAATGCGATCTACCAATACTACCCTTGCGATCGACTGGTAGATCGCGATCGACATCCCTGGTCTAGTGTCCGAAAAAGAGAAAATATCCAGTGAGCGGCAGATCGGTGGCGAAAATGCCTTGTTGATGCCAGAGGTCAGAGGTGAACGGTCAGACTGGTTGGAGCTGATAGAAAGGCAACAGTAACTCAAATAACCACTTGTTACAACCAAGGTCTGCAAGAGCAACTGTGAACACAGAACACGTCAGACCTTGAGGGTCAGCAGCAGAAGACCACACCGGGTGCCAGTCCTGTCAGCTAAAAAACAGGAAACTGAGCCTACCATTCGCACACGCTCTCCGAAATTGGACAATAAAGATTGGAAAAAGTTGCCTGGTCTGATGAGTCTGGATTTCTGCTGCGACATTCGGATGGTAGGGTCAGATTTCGGAGTCAACAACATGAAAGGATCCATCCTTGTATCAGCGGTTCAGGCTGGTGGTGGGGTGTCATGGTGTGGGGGATATTTTCTTGGCTCTCTTTAATTCCCTTTGTACCAGTTGAGCATCGTTGCCACAGCCTGAGTATTGTTGCTGACCATGTCCTTATGACCACAGTGTACTCATCTTCTGATGCTACTTCCAGCAGATAAAACACTGTGTCATAAAGCTCCAATCCTCACAGACTGGTTTCTTGAACATGACAATAATCACTAAACTGTAATGGCCTTCACAGTCACAGATCTCAATCCAATAGAGACACTTTGGGATGTGGTGGAACAGGAAGAATAAATAGAGAATAAATAAGTTTAGCACAATTTCTACAAGTTCGACATGTTTTGTTAATCATCATCTTCTCTGCCACATAATGACCCCAGGAGAATGCGGTTTAGGTTTGTTACAAAAATGCATCTTTATTTTCAATTATGAGAATTATTTCAGTACTCTTGACTGGAGTACATTTCTAAACTCGTGTCTATATTTTCACTTCAGTCGGTGGCACACATGATCTCAAACTCGCATACGAAAAGGCAGATCTTTTTGAGAATACTCCGAAGAGCACAGGGACTGGCCTCCTGCTGGTCCCTGAGTCAGGACTAGGGATGTACCGATCCGATATTCGGTATCGGGGGCCTATATGGGTATTTTGTAAGGATCGGATAATATCGAATTTGTTAAATATCGGGGAGTTTACATTTACAGAGTTCACACACTGGTTAAGTACTGGCTTTTTGTGGTCATTCAGTTATGTACCAGCTCTTTTCCTTTTGTTATACTGAATGTTGAGGGCAGCTTTTTCATAAATGTTCCTCTTTGATATTTCTTTTATTTCAAGGTTTTTTTAAAGGTGAAATATTCAATACTGATGTGATTCTTACCTATGACCTAACTCAGTAGGTCTGTTAAGCAAAAGCCAAACAATATTTTTGATCATGTTATAACAAAAAATAACAAAAATATTTTAAAGTAATACTGGTTGCAAAATGTTTAATGCTTTGAAAATATTAGAAAAAATTGGATCGGTATCGGCAAAACAATATTTATGAATATCGGAATCGGATCGGATCACAAAAAAACTGGATCGGTACATCCCTAGTCAGGACTATACATGGGGAGGCAGCATTTCAGATTGATGCAGCTATAATCTGGAGCAGTCTTCCTGAAAACGTGAGACAGGCTTCTTCTCTGACAATGTTTAAATCCAGGCCTGTATTTTCACTGCCTTCCACCGTGTTATGGCGTGTGTTATCGTTCCTATCTTTTGTTTTGTTCAGCACTTGTGTATGAACTGTGCTATACAAACAAACTTGACTTTCGTTGCCTAGATACAGATACAGAGCAACATCAAACCGTTCTGCCAATAACAAAACACGTTGTAGATTGTAGATCGAGGGACACAACTTATCGCCAGCTTTTCAAAGCAAAGGGGCTCGAGCCGTTTCAAATATTTACAAGGAAGAAAAACACAAACCATTTTTATCTGGGAAAACACCATCATTCTGTGCCCGACTTCTGCTTTCTGCGGCGACTCGAAATCATTCAAGATTTTCACACACAGAAGAAAAATCGTGCTATAAATACATTGGTGGATTGATCGACCATTTTGCATTCATAAGTTTTGATAATATTTACATTCTGAGTTCACGGAGACACTTCTGCCCAGTAAGTAACTACACACAAATGGGTCATAGATTCTTTTAATTCTATGTCTTATTGTTTATAGTTTCATTCTGCAAAACGTTTAAATATAATTCCTACCACTACTACTGCTAATGCAAATATATATATACCCAAAAACATCCAGTCGAGCCGCAATATATGCCGTCGTTTCACCATGTGTTCTATATATATGGTATATATATGTGCGCAGTTTTAATCTGTATTTAAAAAGGCATTTCTATTTAAGATTAAGAGATGATTTATTCGTGGGGAAATGTCAGTGTTGCATCAGCGGTTAACTCTATAGAAAAATAAAATATCTAGAAATTGTGGAATAAAGAAACACGAATGAAATCTCTAACTTTAGCTTAATAAAGAAGCAAGAATAAAATGTGTAGCTTTCTGTGTCTTGTAATGTCTTTTTTTATTGTCTTTAAATGCACTTTGAGTCTGGAATACGCATGTATTATTATAGAAACAAGAATATATGCATATATTACAACTACACACACACAGCACCTAATGCTCCCGTGCTTTACCACTTGCAGTCACTCACTATTGACTCATGTTTTTGCAGAACTCAACAGGTTTCTCCCCCCCCCCGTGCTTCTTTGCACAAGTTGCCAGCTATTGTTTACCACCACTTAACCACAAGCAAAGCACCCCACCCCTCCCCAATAACACAAGAGTATATTTAGGAACAGGCGGTGGCCCTTATCCCCTTCCTGTCTCACACATTGCACCACTATCGTGACAACATGGCATCCCCTCCTCTCTATACAGTGTTAAAATCAACCCCCAGACCTACAGATAATACAGATTTTGACCAGGCAAAAGAGAGAAATGCATTTATGTCTGATGCGTTGGACAGCTGTTGGAGTGCAGAAGTGGCACATGGATGCGCTTCGAGTCGCGCTATGCAAATGTCATAGCAGCAGTTGGCACAAAAACCCCGTGCGTAAAGAAAGAAGTGTAAAAGAGAGAAGAGTCTTACCGTTCAGAGCTGATCCATGGAGAGGAGTTGTGTCTGTGGAGAAGCAGCCGCGGCGTGAGGACTTGTTGCTGCTGAGGGAGAGAGGAAAGGGGAAGGTCAGAAGTTGTGATGTTGCGAAGTGAAGAGGCTGGATGTGTGCTGCTGCTGCTGCTGCTGCTGCTGGTGGTGCGTAATGACAGGGTCCGCCTATTGGCCGTACGCGCAATTACGCACAAGGTTTAGTTTGGAGCGAAAGAAACAAAGATACAAAGTGAGGGAGATGAGATTGAGAACGGTCTACAGAGTGGTTGCAAAGCAGCGTTTCGTTGTCTTAAAAGTCTTCTGAATTCTGAAACGACAAGAACTCCAACAGCAGTCGTTTTGACGGCTCCTATTCAAACCAATATGTTTTATTAAATCTCAAAAAGGTTTAGTAATTAATGTTATATATAGCGCATTTTACAGACCAAGGTTATACCCAAAGCACTTTACACTGGAGTTCAGAGTTAAAGGTATATAGGAGGATTCACTACTTCTGGGTGGATCATCAAGACTATTGGTCCTCCCAATTGTCAATCAATCTGGTAAAAAGTGCTTGTCAAATAAGACCAGAGAGTTTTCAAATAAGACGTGGAGAGGGCGGTTTATTCCTAAAATTCTAATCCGCCTCTATACTTTTAAGAGAGACCCTTTATTGGTCCCACTGTCGGAGAAATGTCAGTGTTGCATCAGCAGTCACAGAACAGGAAGGACACAGCACAAGAGAAATGAACTCTAAAATATATTAAAATCTCTAACTGTAACATCCTAAAGATTTAGTTATATTTAAGAATAGAGTGAGGGTGATAAAACGAATGAGTTATTTGTAATAAAACTGGTGAAAAACTGAGTCATGTCTCAGGCTTTTTACTTTGACTCACTTTTGATAGAGATTAGACATAGTCAGTCACACGGGAGGAGCTCGGAGTAGAGCTGTTTTTTTTAGTAAGACTCAAAACAAAAAAATTGGTGTTTTGCTAAAATAATGAAGCAGAGTGTGTGTGAAACTGGAGAAAGGTCTGAATGTTTAAAATGTTTTGTAGAATGGGTTCAAATGAAAACATTGTTATAAATCATATTATTCCCGTGTTATTGTCTCTTACTTACACATCTCACCTGTTGCACTCAACATTTCCGATTCCATGCGAACGCGCCACGAGGACACGCCCACCCGGAAGAAAAACAAAACCGAAAGTAAAATCGTGATTTGGCACCATCATGGATCTATTATAAGAGTCATTTGGACGTGAATGAAGTTTGAGCCAAAGAGGCAGCGGTACATCACTGCGGGTAAGTTCTACGTCTGTACTACTACTACTACTACTACTACTACTACTTATACAACTACAATCGCTACTACTGCTACAACTTACAACTTATATAACTATTGCTACTACTTCGATTACTCCCACTTCTACTACTACTACTTCTACTGCTACTATTATCACTACTTCTACAAATACTATTGCTATAAGTACTACTACTTTTACTTCTACTACTACAATTACTCTTACTATCATTACCACTTATAGTATAATATTATTTTATGAGAAAAACAGACCATTATTTTGAATTATATTAAAAATTAAATAAATAAAAATTGTAAATATGTTTTGCACTTAACAACTAAACAATTAAAAAGATGTTATTTTTCATTTCTTCTAACAGTTGTATCAATATTTAAGAGAGTGTACAGAACATTTCACATAATGGCTTTAGCATTAGCACAAAACAGTCTGTCATAATAACAATCAATAATAATAAATCAAAATCTTGTATTGTATTCAAAAGGAGGCTCTAACCCTGGACTAAAGACTGTCATTTATTGTAAACGCTATAAAAAAAAAAAAAGGGAATTAGGTGAAAATCCCGTGATCTTGCAATGATCTTTGTGAACCGGGCTCTTGTTCCAGGGAGTTCCCAGTGAGTCAGACCCTCACCCAGACCAGCTGTCGGCCTGGTGTAGTCTGGATTTGGACTGTTCTGGAACCACAGTTCTTGGTCAGGTGTGGACTGGATCAGACCGTCCTGGGACCATGGACAGTCAGGAGGTGGGACTTCTCCTGCAGCAGTGTCTGGAAGAGGCTCAAAAACAGACTGAGACCCCTGGAAAGCCCACAGAGGAGCAGACACAGACCTCCCGCAGCTGCAGAGGTCAGCCACCAGAGGGCGCTGTTGTCCACGTTTTCAATTAGAGGAAAAAAAATTACTAATATTTAATTACTACTAATATTTAATCATTTACTACTAATTCTATAATTTTGACTGCTTACATGTGAAACAATTATTCACCAAAAACATGTTTAGTTTTTTTCCAAATTTATTAAAAGTTACTGACTGAAGTTTTCAACTCATATTAAGTGCTAAAACCGGTGAATGTACCTTTAGATACAGAAAAACAGTTTAGCAAAAGGCTAAATATGTTAGCATTTTTTAGTAAAAGCTAACCACATAAATAGATACCTATCAATAACAAACAGAAAGAGTTCAGGGAAAAAGTGAGGAGCACAAAATCTTTACAAAATCACTAAAATAATAATACGAAGTTGGTATAAAATCTCTAATTTAAGCAAAATGAAGAAGCAAGTATAAACTCTCACAGAATACAGCATGGAGACTGTGCAGTACATACAGTAATATACAATACTCTATACTATACTGTACTGTACGTTATGAGACAGGCTTCATGCTATAATCACTGCATTAAAGATGATTTGGCTGCACTGGTTGTTTTGGAAATATCTTCTGTTGACTCCTTGGTTTGACTCCTGTTGCAGCTGCTGTGTGTCCGGAGCTGTCCTCGCTGCTGCAGGAGGCCCAGGACATGCTCTGGCCCTTCGTCCCAGAGCGATGGCAGTACAAGGAGGCAGTGGAGGAGGACGACAAGAGCAACCTGAGCTCCCTCATCCAGCAGCACCTGCAGCCTCTGCTGGTCCTCTGCTTTATCAATATGTGTTCAATAACTATCTACTTATTTATCTTTATCTAACCAAGGAAGGTCCCAGAGAGATTTCATTTCAGATTCTCATTTTAACTACCCTCAGGTCAAATGTCCCGCCACAGATGACGAGAAGTAGAATAATAATACCCTTAATTAGTCAAGTTAAGAAAATTCATCAAAATTCACTTTCTAATGGTATTTTTGTTTCACTGTGGTGGATCAATTTGACTCAAGGATGGCACAAAGAGTGCATAAATGTTAATGCCACTCTCCCATGGCATTAACATTTATGCACATTGGTTTCTTATGACTCAGTATCATTGTTGATTTTCTTTCTTTCTTTTGATTCTCTGATCTGTGTTGGCGAATCAACAGCTTTGCAAAGTCCTCAGAGAAAACTGCTGCTGTGATTTAGTGCGATACAACATTTCATTGTATTGAATCACTATTATCATTATAAGGCATTAGTTTTTACCATTAAAAATACATTCTATTCAGTTTCAATTCAGATTCATTTTGATACAACTGAACATTACACTGTGAACTACCAGTTTAAAATCCAGATTTTAAAATCCCAGATCTTTTGTGTTGTGGATGAAAAGCAGATAAGCTTGTTTGATTGTGTTAATGTCTTCTTCTCTTCTTCTCCCAGGCTCTGCTGAAAGCTTCCATCGTCTGTTCGGAGCCCGCCTGTGCTCTGGCCGTGATCCTCTTGGTGGATCGCTTCCTCTACTGGACCGACGAGTCCAGACGGCTGCTCAGGATCACCAAACTGCTGCACCGGCTGCACCCGGAGGTCCCAGTGGCTCCACAGCTGCTGATCCGACAAGCGAGAGTCCACCTTAACTCTGGTACTGAGGACTGAGGCTGTGGATCCAGGACTGAGACTGTAGATCCAGGACTGAGGCTGTAGATCTAGGACTGAGGCTGTAGATCCAGGACTGAGGCTGTAGATCTAGGACTGAGGCTGTAGATCCAGGACTGAGGCTCTAGACCCAGGACTGGGGCTGTAGATCTAGGACTGAGGCTGTAGATCCAGGACTGAGGCTGTAGATCCAGGACTGAGGCTGTAGACCCAGGACTGAGGCTGTAGACCCAGGACTGAGGCTGTAGACCCAGGACTGAGGCTGTAGACCCAGGACTGAGGCCAAAATGGAAAAAAATGCACAATATTTTTTCTCTCAGTAAAATGTTTAATATCTAATTGTTTCAGGCCAAAATTGCAAATAATATAAATGTGGGTTTTTGTTTTTTTGTGGTTGTAGGGAAACTGCAGAAGGCTGAATACATACTCAGCAGCCTCATCAACAATAATGGCAGTACAGGTGTGTAGGGCTGTGTGTTTGTGTGTGCGTCCTCTAGAGAAGGGCTCATGGACGAAGTTTTGTGAAGAATTAGCAGTACTTGAAATCGAATCAACTCTCCTCTCTGACCCACAGGCTGCTGGGAATATCAGAGTGAGAGTGAGCGAGCGCTGGTGCAGGCCGTCAGTCTGCAAGTCAGAGGGATGGTCCTGCAGAAACTGGGTACGACATTTATATTTATAATTTTTTTTTTATTTATTTATTAATTTATTTTGAACCATGCACAATACACATTTTTACATATATCAATATAGCAGACAGATAACCCGTACCTGGTTCGAAAAGGAGTTGGATGAAGCAAATGCTTATTGGGTTCCAACCCCATCAGACAAAGTGTTTAACAATATCATGCAGTAGAATTCTTGAAAATACGACAATACATTACAACAGTTATACAATACTACCACCGATGGTATAAGACAGACAACACTAAACACACACACACACTAATAATGATCTATTTAGGCTTTTAAAATCGTGTCAAACACAAGTCGACAGATAAACAATGATATTACATATATACACACTGGGGCTGGGCAATAAATCGACTTTAGGCAATTAATCGGCTTTTGAAAAAATCGAATTTGTGAAAAATGTGAAAATCGTTAAATCGAATGAAGGATATTTTGAGAGTTCCAGCAGCACAAAAAATATATTTGCAATTACAGGACACAGTCTGTACAAGACTTTTATAATATGTATTGGGGGAAACAAATTAAAAATAGTTTTGAAACTTGAATATTGAGCGGAAAGATCAAAACACATTTTTCAGGGCAAAGTCTGTCTTCGGTGACTTTAATGAAAATCGATTAAAAATCTAAATTGTCCAAAGCAGGAAATAAAATCGAGATTTTATTTTTTTGCCATATCGCCCAGTCCTAATACACACATAACAACGCCGTACATGCCAAAACAACAAGAGGCTAGTTTGGTTTTCTGTGCTCAAATGAAAAAAAATATATGTAGTTATAGTGAAAAATCTGTCAAATCAATTTTTTGTTGACCAGAAAATGGGTTTGTAATCAAACTGTCACATGTCGTTTCTCTTCCTTTTTCATTAATTTATTTCCATGTCTAGCCCTAACCCTAACCCAAAATATTTCACAAATAAAATCTTTTAGTGGAAAAAACAAAAAAATGATGGAAAAAATCTTTTATTTTACAAAATTAACACGTGTTTTTTACCTAATGAAGAAACACATCGTATTTTAATTGATTTCAAGAATACATGGAGTAACTAACAAGATCTATTTTTTTTTCTCTGTGTGTGCTGTCATGAAAAACAATATTATTAATATTATAATACTTTCTGCCATAGTTTTCTCCATAGCTTTTTAAAATTCTAATAATGTCTTTTTTCAATATATTTTTTCAGGCCTTTGGTTGGAAGCTGCAGAATTGATATGGGCTTCTCTGGTTGGATACTATGCACTCCCTAAACCTGATAAAAAGGTAAAAAATCATCAGGATCAAAGGAGCAGTATGTAAAAACATGAGGCCAAAACTGGTACTGCAGCCTCTCCCACTCTCCCGGACTCAGGTTGCCAGATATGCAGACGAATCCAGCTGGGACCATAACAGCTGAATAGACAAAAGTTTTGTCAACAACAAATCTATAACCAACACCTTTTTCACAAAGATAGAAATACTGGTTTTATTCCTTGTTTTGTTATGATTTGAGAATCATAACGAGACCTTTTGTAGTTCTGTGGCCACATGGTACTTTACCAGTGAGATTAACTCGACGCGGTGAGTTCTGGCGCCCGGATCACGGACTTTCTGATTGGTGAAACAGTGGAGGGCGGGACATCAAAATGATAACAATAATAAGATTTAGAAGCTGTAAAACTAATTTAGAAATTCAAATATTTCTGAACTACCGTTATCGGTTAAAGAAGTATTTGGAAAAGAGGACGTTTTAGAAATGCGTTTGACAGATTAGGGCCCTTTAATGATGACAGATTAGGGCCCTTTAATTATGACTTGTCATGAAAATCTTACATATTTTTACTTTCTGAATTCTCCATGTTCCAGGGCATAGGAACCTCCCTGGGTTTACTCGCCAACATCCTTGTGTCCATGAATGACGAGGACTTTGGTGCTTTTAAGACCAATCCTGACGTTGACCTGGTTTGTAAAGAATTATACTTTGACATATTGTTACTCTTTAAATATTGGGCCTTTTTTATTGCAGTCTTTACTCGGAGAAAGTAGCCATCGTCTCTTGTCCGCAGCCCGAGCAGCAAAGATGGCCGTGGTCTACAGCCAGTACACGCCTCTCTACGTGCTGACCAATGCGGTATGTGACCATTTTTCACTTTCACATCATAAATAAAGGTTTGAACCCTCCTTTACTTTGTGGGTGTTAAATTAACTAAAACTAGCGGTATCGTATGCTATGTTGTTGTACTTGAATAGATCAGCGTCGCTCCTGATTGGCTCTTTGGTTGCTAGGTAGTTGTTGTATGAGGAATAGACTGACTGCTGATATCACCCATATTGTTAGCCTTATTGCCGAAAAAATTGAACTTAAGCTAGCTGGAGTCGGTTTCCTTATATGGGAATTTGTTCCGGCGGCTTTAGCGTTGCTTCGTAACAGGGGAAGGCGTGTTGTTAGCATGGAGTTTCCACAGCAAAGGAAGGCATCTGACTGGTCAACCGTGAGAAAGCTCTCATCTGGATTTACAAGTGTCCTCCTTTCTCAGGACGTTTGTCTTGTCCAAAAAGATACCTCAGTTTTTCAGTTAAATTTATTTTTGTGTATCGCTAAATCACAACAGTAGTTATCTTGGAGGACTTTGTAAAGCTGTCGATTCGCCAACACAGATCAGAGAATCTGCTCAAACACAAGAAATGCGATGATAAAAGACACATAGAGCCATTGGTCCTTAAGGGGCGGATGACCAATGCCCATAAATATATATAAAAGTCCATAAATGTTTAAAACGACAGAAACATGTCACCAGAACAAGAATTCTGACAAAGACAAAATAAGATTTCCCAGTGGTCACATGGTCCAGTCTCAGTGATTGACTGGTTTGTGACGCCAAGCAGGAGGCCAGTGGGAGTAGAACTCACAAAATCATGCTTTTCATTGATAATCTTGTTCAACTTACTTCACTTTGTTTTGTTTTTCAGGTGTCTCAAGGCACATCTCTTCTCTCCTACAGCTTCTCCATCCCCTGCCCCTCCTCCCTGCGACGCTCCTACCTCCTCCAGGCTCGCGAGGCTTTCGAGATCGGCCTTCTCACAAAATCGTCATCCGAAACTGTCACAAGCGTCCAAGAGCTCCACACGTTCCTCAAATCTGCCTATTCTCTCGCTGTAACCCAAAAATGGATCGGCGCAAACCTAGAAATGGTCAGTCGGGCTAAACATGCTTGCAAAGAAGCACAAGCACTTTTCTACGACTACTGCAAGGCTGAAAACCAAGACAAAGACAGGATATGTGCAGAGATCATGCAACTCATCAGCAAAGTGATAGATCTGTTGCAAGTTTCGCCATTTGTAAATTCCGACAAACTCTCTTTTGTTCCGGATAGCTTCAGGAACATGGAGGAAGCCCCTGTCGATTTTAGCCTGGAAAAGTTTGCAAAAATGATTCTCAAGTTCAAGAAGTTCCACGCGACGTCGTGCGAAATGGAACGCTCCTGCAAGAGCGGGAAAGGCGAACAAGCCAAGTTTTGTATAACGGCTTTAGGGACTACGGTTGGAACTTTGGGTACGGAGTGTAGCGGCATCGCGCAAGCTAGCCTGCCAGACGCAAGCAGGTCTTCAAGCAGCAATGATCTTGGTTCGTCTTGGAATAAAATCTCGTTAAGCAGTTCTCTGAGATTCAGCTGTGGAAGCCCAATGGTTGCGAAGATCGAAAGTTTGCCGACAACGGAAACTGACGATGACAAAGTGACGTCTACTTTGGCGAAATCAGGAACGTCTTCCAATGCTAGTCCTCATTCCTGGAACTTCCAAATGCTCCAAGCAGCTTTAGAAACCATCGATACAGAAAGCGACAACCAAAACGCCATTTTATCCTTGAGCGATAGTTACGGGTCAAACTCCTCATGGGAAAAGCTATCGGCTAGCGCAAGTTTTAGGAACAAGCCAATGTTAGCGAAAGCAGGAAGCAAGTCCTCAGAGTCCGGAGATAGTTTGTTCCATTTGGAAACGCTTGATTCAGAAACACCAGAGTCTTCACACCTTACTAACAATAATGGAAGTCCAAATATGGTCAACGGAAATGCTTCTCTCAATCCTAAACCGATTTCAAACCAGTGTACGTCAACTGATACATCAACCGATAGCTCTTTTGAAATGGTGCAAAAGGCAATGACTGAAGACGAGGGCGAGAAAGAGCAAAGAAACGGCCCAAAGGGGGAGAAGAATCTGCTCTGCCATAATTGTTTGAATGAGAGTTTTGCTAAATCTTCAGAAGGTCATTGTATTTTAACGCAACTGGATTACAATGCTTTACTTGCGGGAGTGTGTCACCGATGTCTGCTGAAGAGACTCCACATCGAGACCAAGTTCCAGCTGAAGCAGCGCAGAGTGGCGTACAGTAAGTTTGTTTACGAGTTACATTAGAACAGAGGGATTAAACTCAGTCCTCAAAGGGTTTTCATTCCAACCAAGCAGGAGCACAGCAGACTCCGCCCATTCCCTCAAGTTTTCAGGCTCAGACAGGATTCAGTCAGTGGCGGAGCCAGAGGGGTAGCCAGGGTGGCCACTGCCACCTCTAAAAATATCCTTGCCACCCCCAGTGCCCCCCTCGGAAGACGGCAATGTAATAATGTTAATCTTGAGAATCTTCCGCACTTTTTCCGCCAAAAGCTAAAAATTCCCACGGTTTCCCCCGTCTGTGAACGCACCCTGACTCCGTGTGGAGCCGGTGCTGTATGCTAATGCTTTGGGTTGTTGGACTCACACATGTGCCCAAGTCGTGATGAAAACAAAGAGGTAAGTTAGCGATGCAGAGCCAACCGTTTACATTTGACACAAAGTATAGACACACGTACTGCAGCGCATTACTTGTTCAGTTTGTAGAACTTTTAGTGTGTGTATGTGTGCGTGTGCGTGCCTGTATGCGCGCCTGTGTGCGTGTGTCAGCGTGTGTGTGCGCGCCTGTGTGCGTGTGTCAGCGTGTGTGTGCGTGCCTGTGTGTGCGTGCCTGTGTGCGTGCGGGTGTGCATGCGTGTGTATTTTCCATTATTAATTGCCCATCGTATCATCGCCCTCTTCCCTTTAGTGTAAACATGAAAAGAAAAGGAGGAAACATTGCCTACAGGCCTTTTTTGTTAGGAAAAGGCCTGTAGGTCAGGATGATGAAACCTGAAGGTCAGACTCGGAGGCAGTATGTTTTGAGATGATGAGGAATTTGTTGTGTTGTATTAAAATATAGCTTATATAATTGAGTTTCAGAGAATGAGAGGGTGTCGCAGACAGGTGCAGGATTGTCTATTGGCAGAAGGCGTTTTTTCACACACAAAAAAAGAAAAAAAATTGCTAAGATTATGGATGATGTGCAGTCGCTTGACCCCAAAATATTTTTGAAAGAAGAGCCCCTGTTTTCATTTGGCAGAACCTTTGAGTC
The DNA here is from genome assembly GCA_964034765.1 of Knipowitschia caucasica. Classification (NCBI taxonomy): domain Eukaryota; kingdom Metazoa; phylum Chordata; class Actinopteri; order Gobiiformes; family Gobiidae; genus Knipowitschia; species Knipowitschia caucasica. The sequence continues at coordinate 19,110,641 of OZ035841.1, read as the reverse complement.
AGATATAGAGGACGTTAAGCATGAGGTACGTCAAACTAGGCGGATTCTTGGGAGGAAAAAATGGATTAGAGAGTCCCTGTTGGACTTCCTTGTCCTTTTGGAACGTTTGGAACGTGTTTCATGAGCTTTTGAGGCTTGCAAAGATCTTTTTAATACCTGTCAGTACTGCGTCTTGTGAAATAAGTTTCTCTGCCCTAAAAACCATCTCAGAACTGTTATGGCAGATGATTGAGTCATCTTGGTGGCCTCAGTGTAGGGTCAAGGAGGACTGAATATGGATGAGTTTGTCAACATCTTTGCTGCTTTACACCAGAACCGCAGGAATTTGCTAAATTTGTTAAAAGAAAAATGTAATGCAATGTTTGAATGTTTGAATGATGTTATTTTGCACTTTTTTGTTCAGACTACTATTTAAATACACTTTTTTGCTTTGTAGTTTCCAAGTGTGCTCTCAGTTCACTTTATATAAAAAATAATGACAAGATTAAGATTAAAATGTATCGTTTAGCCAGTTTTTGTGTGAAATAAAATTTCGGAATAGTATAAATGTGGACCCCTTAAAAAAAACCTTGCCACCCTCTGTTTAAAAGTCTGGCTCCGCCACTGGATTCAGTAGAGGGAATGGGAGCAGTCTGTTGTGCTTGGTTGTGATAAAAAAAATCTGCACCCACTCCAGCCATTTGAGTTGAAGACCCCTGCATTAGAAGGAAGCAGGTGATGAAAAATCCACCTAAATTACTTTTCAAATTTTCTAAAATAGCTGAAGTACCCAACTTTCAAACCACAAAACATAAAAGTCTGCCATAAAATCCATGTAACTGGTTTCTCACTCTATTATTTTATGACCCCTGTCACAGCTTTAGATCTGCTTTTTCAGACAAAATGTGAAATAGAGAGGCCTGACACAATAGGAATCTAATGTAATGTACTTCTTATTTATTTTTGGTTTAATTGAGAAGGAACAGATACAGAAAAGTCTGATGCATGCCTCATGGTGGTCATAGTCAAAGCTAATTTGCTTTTTTTAACTTGTCCAGTTAATAATAATAATAGTAATTGAATTTATTGCATGGCGCCTTTCAAGACACCCAAGGACGTCTAATGCCTAATCTATTTGGCCCCTTATATAAAACAATTGCCCTGGTTTGACGAAAAACAACACTACAAATATTTCATGAATCGATGACTAAATTAAAGTCTAAATTATTATTTTTGTATGTTGTCCCTGTGTTATCCCTGTGTTGTCTCTGTGTTGTCTCTGTGTTGTCTCTGTGTTGTCCCTGTGCTGTCCCTGTGTTATCCCTGTGTTGTCCCTGTGTTATCCCTGTGTTGTCTGTGTTATCCCTGTGTTGTCCCTGTGCTGTCCCTGTGTTATCTCTGTGTTGTCCCTGTGCTGTCCCTGTGTTATCCCTGTGTTGTCCCTGTGCTGTCCCTGTGTTATCCCTGTGTTATCCCTGTGTTGTCTCTGTGTTATCCCTCTGTTGTCTCTGTGTTGTCTCTGTGTTATCCCTGTGTTGTCCCTGTGCTGTCCCTGTGTTATCCCTGTGTTGTCCCTGTGCTGTCCCTGTGTTGTCCCTGTGTTATCCCTGTGTTGTCTCTGTGTTATCCCTCTGTTGTCTCTGTGTTGTCTCTGTGTTGTCCCTGTGCTGTCCCTGTGTTATCCCTGTGTTGTCCCTGTGCTGTCCCTGTGTTATCCCTGTGTTATCCCTGTGTTATCCCTGTGTTGTCTCTGTGTTATCCCTGTGTTGTCTCTGTGTTATCCCTGTGTTGTCTCTGTGTTGTCTCTGTGTTATCCCTGTGCTGTCCCTGTGTTATCCCTGTGTTGTCTCTGTGTTATCCCTGTGTTGTCCCTGTGCTGTCCCTGTGTTATCCCTGTGTTATCCCTGTGTTATCCCTGTGTTGTCTCTGTGTTATCCCTGTGTTATCCCTGTGTTGTCTCTGTGTTATCCCTGTGTTGTCTCTGTGTTATCCCTGTGTTGTCTCTGTGTTGTCTCTGTGTTATCCCTGTGCTGTCCCTGTGTTATCCCTGTGTTGTCTCTGTGTTATCCCTGTGTTGTCTCTGTGTTGTCCCTGTGTTGTCCCTGTGCTGTCCCTGTGTTGTCCCTGTGCTGTCCCTGTGTCAGGCGGTCTGCTTCTGAAGTTCTCTAAGAGCACAGGGCTATGGACGGGCCGTGAGACCTGTGTCTACATCGGAGACGACATGGGTCTGAAGGGGAAGCAGAGGGAGGCGCTGTGGCTGCAGTTCTTACACCAGGAGGAGAGACTGAGCAGGTCAGACCATCAACTCTGACCATCAACACTGACCAAAACCATCAAATCTCTGCGGTGACTGAGGCTACAGGACGACCGCGATAGCCTCAGCCCTGCCCCTCTGTATTTAACACTGTATGCACAGCTGCAGCTGCAGCAGCACTCAGACCTATAATCAATATGTTTAATATCTCTGGTCTATGTCTGTCTCTCTGGTATCTGTGTCTAGTCTTGCTCTTCTCTCGCTCTGGTCTCTCTCTGGTCTCTCTCTTTAGGGTTTCTCTCTCTCTCTGGTCTCTATCTGGTCTCTCTCTCTCTGGTCCCTCTCTCTCTGGTATCTGTCTCTAGTCTCGCTCTGGCCTCTATCTGGTCTCTCTCTCTGTTCTCTCTCTCTGTCTCTCTCTGGTATCTGTCTCTAGTCTCGCTCTGGTCTCTATCTGGTCTCTGTTCTCTCTCTGTCTCTCTCTGTCTCTCTCTGTCTCTCTCTGTCTCTCTCTGGTCTCTCTCTCTGATCTCTCTCTCTGGTCTCTGTCTTTGGTCTCTCTCTCTGGTCTCTCTCTCTGGTCTCTCTCTCTGGTCTCTCTCTCTGGTCTCTGTCTTTGGTCTCTCTCTCTGGTCTCTCTCTCTGGTCTCAGTCAGAACTATAAGACGAGAGACCAGCTGAAGACTGAAGCATGAGGCCATGGCCAGCAGACCTCAGTCTCACAGTACGTACATAATCTGTGTAGTCTAACGTGTCTCATGGCTCTTCAGCTACGTGGGCAAAGAGTATCTGTCGCCGCGGCACCTGGAGGTACCCCTGCAGGACGTGGAGCGACAGATGACGGCTCAGTTCTACGTCACGCACTTCAACAAGAGTCTGTACGAGCGCGATCAGATGGCACAGATCTTCTACATCCCCTCTGACGCCCTGCTGGTGGGTTCTTTAGAAATTACTTTAAAGTATAAAAACCATTTAAAGACATCTAGAGAACTGAAGTGGTTAGCCATGCTTCTAACTTCAGGAGCTTTGGTTGAAGTCTGTGACAGTGATAACAAATGGCGGACGATTGAGAGCATAATAGCTTGTTTACTTTTACTTGAAATACACACATCTGTAAATTCTCCTGAACCAACTGCAATTATAGCTCCAGACTTTATTTTATTTTATTTTATTCCATTTTTTCTTATTATCTTATTAGTTTAATTTTTTGTATCTATTATCTAATTATTAATGTTTGATGTGTGCAATCTGAGTGCTCCCATTTCCTTCTTTCTCTGCTGTAATGTGCGTAAATCAGGTCTTATCATAATAACTATTACTTTCCTTTAGTAGTTTGAGTAATTTCTGAATGACAAAGTTTCAATCCAATTCAATCCCACTCATGTTTTTTGTTTCTTGCTGATTCAGGAGGGTCTAGGGACAGTGATGATCCGGGACAGTTAAGGACATTTCTTAATCTTTGTGGACAGTGGTCTCCTAGCTGTGGACCAATGGTTTCTGTGTGACAATTGGTGAATCGACAACTTTGTAAAGTCCTCCGAGACGACTGCTGTTGGGATTTAGAGCTAGGATCATCACTGTCTTTAGACCCTTCTGCATCGGCAAGGAACGACTTAAAACAAAACAAAAAAACAGAAGGAAAAAGTGAAAAGGAAGACCTACAATGAGAGAGAGATCCGCTCCCACAGACTATAGATCCAGGACTCAGGCTGTAGACCATGGGTGTCAAAGTCAAGGCCCAGGGGCCAGATCCGACCTGCAAGACAATATTTAGTGGCCCCTAAAATATTGTTTTATTATTATTAACTTGCAGAATTGATGGTAATGGGCTGCCAAGGAAGGTGATACATAATCTTTTTTCTCAGGAAAACAACCAAATTTTATGTATTCTAACATTTTAACCCAAAAACACAAAATTAGAAGTTAAGTAGTTCAATATAAAATGATTATACGATAATTTATATTTGATCCAGTTTTGGTTCAATCTAAACAGTAAACACATTTTGTTTTCAGAATTATAAACCAGAAAATAACTGTGAAACTCATGTCACATTGAAATCATGTTGGAAAAGGAAATTTCTTCTATTGTTTCGGCCCCGACCAGTTCCTATTTTTTTAATAGGCCCCTGACCAATAAGAGTTTGACACCCCAGCTGTAGAACGAAGACTGAGGCTAGCTCTTTGTCTCTGTGACCCGATATATATAAAGATTACTTATTTACTTTCTGACAGAAAAGCTGCTCCATTGACTAATTATAATAATAAAAATGTTATAGTGCAATTTACATTTCCAGGAAACCTCAAAGTGCTACAGATTAAAATACAAAACCACAAACAACAAAACAAATCAAAGTAATCAGAAGTACAGAAATACATCAATAAGATACTAAAGGTTTGGACAGCTGAACTCAGTCATGGTTCTGGTCAGATGCTGGAGGAGGACCGGATCGTGGGCTGTGTGAGCGTGGAGCCCTTCATGTTGGGAGACTTTGTGAAACTCACCAACAACAACCGGGAAAACAGAGGGGAGACTCCAGGCCACGGAGTACGGCCTGGCCTTCGGGCACTTCACCTATCTGCTCTCCGCGGGACAGGAGGTGGTGGTGGACCTGCAGGTGAGTGGAATATAAGAATATCAATATTTATCTAAAAATCTATCTACATATTCTTTAGCAATACCCCTAATTATGAGGAATAACATGTTGTATTTTGGCTCTATGTAAAACACACCAGTGTCGTAGGGAGTTTAATGGAAATGATGAGCTTGCACAAGCTCATCATTTCCATTAAACTCCCTACGGCACCGGGATAATATATACTCTGAAGACAAGACTTGGTGCTCCAGTGAAGAGGCGGTGATGGGGAGGAGTTGAGTTGCTGCTCAAACAGGAGCTTGAAGCTGCAGAGAACTGAGAGACTCTGAGGAGTCCGTGTTGAAGGGGAGGAGTCAGTGAAGAAGGGGAGGAGTCAGTGTGGAGAGGGAGGAGTCAGTGTGGAAGGGGAGGAGTCAGTATAGAAAGTGAGGAGTCAGCGTAGAAGAGGAGGAGTCAGTGTAGAGGGGGAGGAGTCAGTGTATAGGAGGAGGAGTCAGTGTACAAGAGGAGGTGTCAGTGTAGAAGAGGAGGAGTCAGTGTAGAAGAGGAGGAGTCAGTGTATAAGGGGAGGAGTCAGTTTTACTCTGCTAAATGAAGCATAAACATTACAATGATCACTAATTGACTAAACTTTTCGCCACCAAATCTGTCTCGTCCTCAGGTTGGGTGACAGCCAACGGCAAAGGACTGACCTACCTCACCGATCCGCAAAATCCACTCCACCAAGACCCCCAAGGGCCCCTCCAACCCGTTCGGAGAGAGGGGCCTGAGGTACTTTGTGGAGGAGCAGCACGGCCCTCGGTGCAACAGCGTCTGCACCGTCCTCCAGCTCCCGCCTCTGACCACAATAAATACAAAAACACACTCTCTCTGATACATATGGGAACTACGGGAGCCCTGAGGAGACATACACATGAGACAGTACAGTTAAAGAACAAATATTATGCAGTGTTTTGAACCATTTACAAAGTCATATTGAGAATATATGCTTTTGTGTTATGTTTTTGAATGTGAAATAAGATAAGCGCCCTCTGCAGGCCACCCGAATTAAATGTAGCAATTTGACACAGTTGTGGAAAAGCATAGACAAACTCACTGGAAGAGGAAAACAAAGAATGACACCATATTATTAAGATATTAATGGTACTGCTGTTACTGACAGTCTAGACATCAGTAACTATTTTAATGACCATTTCATCCATCTGTGCAAACCCTTTGTTAGAGCTATTTGTTCTATTTTGATTCTAATTATGATCTACTTTAGTTAATTATTTTTCTTAGTTTGCAAAGATAATTTTGGTTAATTATTGCTTATGTTAATTTAATTTGGTCACGAGGATAAATAGGGCGATGGGGGGGGGAGGGCGCGGTATAGAGGCGTTTTGGGCATATGGTTTTTTACCAGCGAGAGGAGAGGCTGCAGTTCTGCATGTTTGCCATTTGCTTGGAGAATAAACCCACCAAAAAATGCAATTTTGTTTGGACATTATGTTTTCTCTATCCTGCGTAAAGCCAACCTGAAAACGCCTTAGTGGCCTTTTGATTTGTTTTGGTCTAAGTTGGACATGGTTTGAGTTATGGACAAATCGCCACTACATTAAAAAACCGCCCCTGGAATATTATTTTGGCTTTCGTGGACTTTGAGCTTTGTATGATGATTGCTCATCTGGTGTCGTGAATTTACTTGCACATCTGGACAAGTTTGGTGACGAGACTTTGCGGCGTGGAATAAAGTCAGCGCACAAGCTTCAATCCCAGTCATCCTACAGTGAACGGCCATTCTGGACACCGTATGGATAACGGAGACGCTATTGGAGCTCTGGAGCCACATTTTGCTGTTTTTGGAGACTGGATATCTTGTTTCCATATTGGACGCGGTGTTGCTGGAGGGCCCAAAGCCTGCACAGGGGACTCACTCAAGAGCGCGCGTCTCTGGGAGCGCGCAACATCCACGGCCACCGCTTGCAAGCCAGAGCGCTGTCTGTCACCACGGTACGTGTCGCATCAAGCACAAGTGACTTGCTCGTACACTGCCATTAAAGAACAATGTCGGACATTTCACACAAGTTGCGAGTGATACGCAGTTTCGACAAAGAGAAGAATAAGCTACATACAAAAGAATCATGTATTTCATGCAGACGTGCCAGGATAAAAGATCCACGTATTTCAAGCAAGCAAAAAAGTACATGAACCAAGTCTGTAATGTAATGCAAGACACGGACAATGTTTATGCAGTGAAAACTATTTTGGATCAAATGATAAAATCTGTTGAAGAAGCAAAGAAACAACATGAATCATTTATGACACTGGATCTGCCAACAGAAGAAAGAGACAAGCAAATAACATATTTTGACGCTAAAGAAATGACATTTTCAACTTCATTGTGGATGTAAATAGCTGGCTGTCTAATACCGAACATTCATATAAGCTGCCAACCGCAAATAAAGTGGAAAAACGAGACAAATGTGAGGATTTGGGACCAAGAGGACAGTGCGTCAAATGTCAGTCGCAAAGCGCACTCAAATGCCGTCTCTAAACTGTCAAAAGCGTCATCCACTTCCTCTGCAAAAATAAAAGCACAACGGATTCGGCAGCACTACGGAGCGTATGGCAGCGTTAAAACAAAAGACACTTTCTGGAGGCGAAGGAACAACAACTAAAGCTGGAATTAAGTGCAAAGCAGGATGAAATAAGGAGAGAAAAGGAACAACTAGAATTGGAGACTGAACTGAAAGTGGCAAACGCAAAATTGGAGATTTTGGAAACCATCTCAAAATGTGGATCAAAAACATCAGTTCGTATGGGGGTGCCGATTGTAAAAATTCTGTTAAAATTTTTTTAGCTGAAACATTTTTCTACATTTAGCTCACTTTCCTCACATTTAGCACATTTTCCTCACATTTAAGACAGACATTCATGTAAAACAACACGTTCTACGTCATGGTGCTACGTCCCTTAGGACTTTCGCTAGTGGGATATCACTCGTGACCCCCAGGTCACACGCCAGAGAGATCAAAATAATTTGCTCCAATCACCAGCCACCTTCCTCTATAAATGCCCCTGCACAAGCCGCACCCCCTCTTTCACTCTGGACTCTGGCGCCGTTCGAGATCTACCACAGTACTTACTTCATTCTGAGATGTCTTCTTTGTTCGTCCGAGTTCCCTTCGCCCTCCGGCGTCGAACGTCGTCGCTGGATCCAGACGGTGGAGGGACTTCACCTCTGTGGGTGCCACCACTCGAGGAAGGAGGAGGATGCAACCCACGTTGTGCCCGCGGACGACCTGTTCGTACCATTACGCGACACTGAGTGGCCTAAGCCCCTAGCAGCCAAAGAGGCCTGCTCTGGGGTACGACATATACTGCAGCGGGCAGGACTGTCCTGGACCGGTGATCGAGGATCAGTCCGCATGGCCCTGCAGCCCTCCGCATCCGTGTGGCCCGGCACCAGACCTCTCCCTCTCTCCGAGCGGGACAGGATGTCTTGCCGAGGCTGGATAGATATTATGCCATTGCGCACAGGTCGTCACATTGGCTAACAACATGACTTTCATCACGGGGGCCCTGGATAGGGCGCTCTCCTCTGGCCAGGCGCTCAGTGGAGACCTCCTGTCACAGGCGAGGACCACCTCGGCGGCGATCCTGCGCATGTGCCAGACGCTAGCCGTGATGGTGGCCAGGACACCGAGGATTCAGTCCGCATGGCCCTGCAGCCCTCCGCATCCGTGTGGCCCGGCACCAGACCTCTCCTTCCCTCCGAGCGAGACAGGATGTCTTGGCGATGCTGGATATGATGTTATGCCATTGCAGCACAGGTCCTCCTGCATTGACTAACTACATGGCATTCATCACGGGGGCCCTGATATGTCGCTCTCTTCTGGACAGGCGCTCAGTGGAGACCTCCATGTCACAGGCGAGGACCACCTCGGCGGCGACTCTGCGCATGTGCCAGACGCTAGCTGGTGGATGGGTGGCCGCTCCATGGCAGACGGCCCCAAGTCGGGCCAGGCACCTTTGGCTTGGGCTGGCTAATATCAGGGAGGCGGAGAGGAGGCAGCTGCTGGACCTGCCCACCTCTCAGATGTCCCTCTTCGGCCCCGGACATGCAGGCCTGGGTGGCGAGACTGGAGTCTGCAGCTAAAGACTCGGCTAGGCTAGCCCCGCACCTAGCAACCGAGGCGCGAGGCCCACCAGCCATTACGGAGCCGGACAGAGGCAGAGAGAGCGTTGGCCCGGGAGGCATCCTGACCCGTATCCGCGCTCTGTTATCCATCGTCCCCCCTCGACGAGGCCCCCGGGTCCAGACAGACCCATGGGTGGCTCGCGGGAGCAACGCACCCACCACACGACCTCCCTATGGTAGAGGAGGCCGGGGTGGAAAAATGTTTCCTTCAATAAAGGCCGACCGGTCAATTTCCATTACTTTTCTGAGTCTGATTTGGGGGTATGTAACATGTCAAATATTGTGAATCGATTGTGTTACTTTTCCCCGAGGCACATAACTTGCTTCGCAAGGCCTCAGCCTACCAGAGAGGGCTTGCAGGGCACTACGAGCTCCGTTTCCTGATCCATACTATGCCCTCCCAAGAGAGGTCAGTCGGAGGATCGGTGAGTGATATGTGTGTGCTTCGGCCGAACGAAGCGTGTTAGCATCTCTGATCACGGGCTAACTCGGGGTTTCCCCACCTCCAGGGGCTCGCCCCCCCCCTCCATGAGGCAAGAGCCAGGGGGGGGCACAGCAGCCGAGTTCACAGGGATGAGCAGTCCCGTACTTATGACGTCGGTCCTGCAGGACACGTGACCGAACACGGTGTGACGCAGTGCCCCCCTGGCCCTTGTTCGTCCACCCCCCCCCTGCCCGCTATGAACACCAGAGAGGCGGGCCCGTGACGTCTCGTGTTCCCAGCTCCCGTTCCGCTCCTCACAGACTTCTACAGCTTCTGAGGAGCAAAGATGGATGACATATCTAGGGCTAGAGAACATTGCGCAGGTTGCGCACTGCAGAATCTCCCAAAAGCCACCACCATTCCGAGGCGGTACGGGCAGCACAGCTCTCAGGTACGGGTCATAAGGCACTGCAAGCGGAGTCTCCTCTCTGCTGAGTCTAGGCGCACCAGTAGAGGTAAGACCCGCAGGAGGCCACCATGGGGCTGAACTCCCCCTTACTTCCTTAGTGCCCAAAGAATCAGGCGGGGTGCGTCCCATTTTTGGATCAGCCCGTGTTGAACCGATGTGCATTTCCAAACGCAGTTTTCGGAATGCTGTCCACAAAGCAGCTCTCTCGATGTGTCAGGCAGGGAATTGGATACTTCCATAGACTTGACAGATGCGTACTTCCAACTGCCGATAGTACCGAACACTTTCTTGGCCTCATCAAAGAAGTGGCCCGTGATCCACACGCACTGGGTCCTGTCCCACATACAGCGCCTGCTTTGTGTTAAAGGGAGAAATATTTTCCAGTTACCTTTGTAACTTAATTCTACGAATAGGTGCATCGTGATATCCCCAACTATCGAAGATCCGCTAGGGGACGTAGCACCATGACGATAGAAGCAGTCTGCAACCCTCAGCGCAAGGATCTATCCTCGGTCGCACTAGACTCTGTGACATTCCGTGCGCTTGTCCCTAGGACAGATGGATGAACACTACCCCCGTCTGCCCGGAGGTTCTTGCGGCACCCCAGATCCCCTCTCGCGCCTCAGGTCCCTGCTGGGAATGATTGCGGCGGCTCATGATGTGGTGCGGCCTAGAGCCTTCTCCCACATGAGGAATTTGCAGAGGTGGTTCTCACGCCCTCAGGCTTCACCCCTCCCGGGACGGGGGAGGCTGATCTGGGTTCCCCTAAGGCAGCATCGATCACAGGTTCTAGCCTCACTCCGGGTCTTTCTACGGGAACGGAGTGACTCTGGCCGGCGCCGTGTCCTCACGTGGAGATGTTCACACGGACGCGATCCGCTCGAAGGATGGGGCGGGGGTCCTCGGCCAGAGTTCTGGTAGGAGGCCTGCTGGTCCCGGGACTCAAGCCTGTCACATCAACCTCTGGAGATGGAGGCCAGTGCACAGGGTACCTGCTGCACTTTGCTCCTCAGCTGCAGGGGACACGTGATGGTCGCTCAGAACAACACCACAGTGGGTCTCCTATCTGAACAGGCAGGGGGGCTCCAGGTCCCCGCTCTCCAGCGCATGGCGAAGGTGACGCTGCTGTGGGCCGGCCGCTTCAACCTCCTGTCTTCCCCCTCAGGGGGCGCGCCAACGTCCGTGGGATCCGGAACGTGGGGCCGACAGGATGTCCAGGGGGGGGCCCACTCCAGGACGAGTGGGGCCTGGGCCCAGGGGTGCTGCGGAGGATCTGGCGGAGGTTCGTCCGTCCCGTGGTCGATCTTTTTTTATCTTTTTTCGCCAGTGCAGGAAACGGCACAGTGCCCGTCCTGGTTCGGCCTCAAGGGCCGCGGACCAGCCGCCTTTATACGTGGATCGCTCTGCTCATTACCTCCTGGCCCAGGGGGCCTGCTGTAAACGCGCTTCCCCACCAGTGCGTTCTCCCTGCCGGTCCCTGCTGCGGAGGATCGAACAGGAGAGGAGGTTCGGTGATCCACTCTGTGGGTTGCGCCGGACAGCTCCGCCATGCCCGGTGGTTCCCCTTCCTGAGGGGCATGGCGGTGATGGAGCCCTGGGCCTACTCCCGGACGAGCCCGGGGGCTCATAGGTCCAGGGGGGGAGGATGCCCTGTTTTCAGCGCCCGATAATTGGCCGCAAGCTCTGTTCTGGAGGCTGAAGGCGGAACCTCGTAGAACCCTGGGTCTTCCCCCTGCGGTGGTGGAGACCACTCAGGGGGCGAGGGCGCCGTCCACTGTGAGGGCCTCTACGCCACGAGGTGGAGGCTCTTTAGCGCCTGGTGCGGTTTTCGTTCCTGGATCCCTTCCCGGGCGTTGCCCGGCTGGAGGGGGTCCTGGGATTACCCTACAGGACTCTTCTCTTTTGACAAGGGGAGGGCTGTCGCCACCTTGGCGGTGTCGCCGTGCAAGTTCCATTACTTCGGGTCAAGGACGGGATTCGGGGGTCACAGCCCTGCTCTCATACCGTTGGTTAACACGTTTCCGCGGGGGGCACGCAGGAGGAGGCCCCCCGCTCCAGAGAACGCCCCGGTTTGGACCCTCAGGGTGGTCCTTAGGGGGCTGTCGGGTCCGCCTTTTGAACCGGCGGCGGAGGCGAGTCCCGAGTGCTGTCGCTTTAAGATGGCCCTCTTGTTGGCGTTGGCGTTGGGCGTCTGCTAAGAGGGCGGGTCGACTTGTGTGCGCTCCTCCTGTCCATATGGAGCGTCTTGCCTGTCCTTGGAGAGGGCGACGGCAATGGTGGTTATTGTGGCCCAATACCGGCTTGTTCCTCCCCAAGGTCATCACGTCGGCCTTATAGGTCGAGAGTCATCAGGATTAGGGCTTTCTATCCGCCACCTTGCATGCCTCCCCCGAGGAGGAGCGGCGGCACCTTACTGTGTCCTGTCAGAATGCTTGAGGCATTAACTGGCCATGACCGTCGTCATTCATGTTGAGGTGGCCACTGTTTTGTGTGTCAGGCCCAAAGAACAGGGGCCTCCCGCTGTCGGCTCAACGGCTGGCGAACTGGGTTGCCACGGCTGTGCGGCTGCGATCAGACGCAGTTCAGGCCCTCCCTGGAGGGCTTCAGGTCGCATTCCACGCGGGGGAATGGCGGCCTCTGCGGCCCTCTCAGGGGGTGTCGGAGTGAGGACGTATGCCGTGCGGCTTCTGGGGCTTTCGTCCTCCTCTTTCGTCCGGTCTTATCTTTTGGATGTGTCGGACCGGTCGTGTCCCATTCCGTGCTGAGTGCAGCGGACTGAGTTAAGACCGTTTAGGTCCCTCCTCTGAGGGGGCCTTCGTTTACATCCCTGTTCAGGACTCTTGGGAGAGGCATCCTACAGGTGGCGGTAGCATATATCCTGTGTTTTTGGTCGGTCTGGTAGTCCACGTCAGGAGCCCTTGGGAGAGGCGTCCTGTGACTAATACGGATGACCTATATCTGTGTTACGTGGGGGTATCCTTGGTAGGAGTGGCCCTGTAACACGCATTGTTTCTTCTGCCCTGAGTCCTCTCACTTTGTGAGGGTCTTGCTCGGGCGCGAGCTCCAATCACCCTTCGCTGGCCTGCTGGGAGTACATTTTCCTACGGCCTCCGCGTTGTGTCCCACTAGCGAAGTCCTAAGGGACGTAGCACCATGACGTAGAATTAATAGTTACTTAATGTAACTTAAGTTCTACGAATAGGTGCGTAGTCCCTTAGCTACGAGCCCATCAGGCCAGCCCGGCTTGGCAGAGTTCAAGAGGGGGTGCGGCCTTGTGCAGGGGCATTTATAGAGGAAGGTGGCTGGTGATTGGAGCAAATTATTTTGATCTCTCTGGCGTGTGACCTGGGGGTCACGAGTGATATCCCACTAGCGAAGTCCTAAGGACTACGCACCTATTCGTAAGAACTTAAGTTACATTAAGTAACTATTAATTATATGTAGTTGTCAAATACATGTTAAATATTATATATATATGTTTATATCTAAATCTAAATGTGAAATGTTATATCTAAATATTATATCTATATCTAAATGTTAAATGTTATATCTAAATATATCTATATCTAAATGTTAAATGTTATATCTAAATGTTATATCTCTAAATGTTTAAATGTTATATCTAAATGTTATATCTATATCTAAATGTTATCTAAATGTTATATCTAAATATATCTATATCTAAATGTTCAATGTTATAGCTAAATGTTATATATATATCTAAATGTTAAATTTAGATAAATTAGATATAGATATAACATTCACATTCACATTCAGAAATATTTTTCTGAACGAAACAGTGTTCAGGTGTCAGTCCTGACACCTGAACACTGTTTCGTTGTGCACTTGTACAATGACAATAAAGCACTTACTTAATAAATAAAGATTACGTACTCACTCAAATAACGTACTCACTCACTCAAATAACATAGTAAACTTACAAAGTACATGAAATGCTGCTAAAGACAGAAACAAACTTACTTGAGGGGTTTGTTTAGTTAGCATTTATCCTTGTTTTTAGTCCAGTTTTTGAAAAACCTTTTTAAAGTTTGAAAAACAACTTTTTTTTAAACAGTTAAAAAAAAAACTTTTTTAAATGGTTTTTGATGTTTTACAATTCTTTTTACGAAGAAAATAAGTCCATGTCCTAAAAATAGTCATTTTAAAGAAAAATATTTGCCTTAATCTGAAACTCCAGACGCAAAGCCCGTGGACCATTTTACAGGCTGCTCCTTTTACATGGTTGTCTATGGCGAAAAGGGCTTTTGAGCCGTAGGCTGCAATACCACGGCCTGCCACTAGAGCAAACTCATTTCAGGAAAGGGGGCGGACCCCCACTGGATTTGAAGCCACTGCAGTGGGCGTGGTTTCCTTGCGGATTTAAATATTTTCTATATATTTAGCTTTACACTTGGCGACACATTTAGATATAACATTTAGATTTAACATTTAGATATAGATATAACATTTAGATATAGATATAACATTTAGATATAACATTTAACATTTAGATATAGATATAATATTTAGATATAACATTTAGATATAGATATAACATTTAGATTTAGATATAACATTTAACATTTAGATATAGATATAACATTTAGATATAACATTTAACATTTAGATATAGATATAATATTTAGATATAACATTTAACATTTATAGATATAATATTTAGATATAACATTTAACATTTAGATATAGATATAATATTTAGATATAACATTTCACATTAGATTTAGATATAAACAGATATATATAATATTTAACATGTATTTGACAACTACATATAACGTGTTGTTTTACATGAATGTCTGTCTTAAATGTGAGGAAAATGTGCTAAATGTGAGGAAAGTGAGCTAAATGTAGAAAAATGTTCAGCTAAAAAAATTTAACAGAATTTTTACAATCGGCACCCCATAAGTTCATGGTTCAAATGTATCTGACGGAATGAACTCTTATCTGGGTAACGAAAATATCAAAGACAACTGAACTAAATGTACATGCTGGTCAGTTCGTGCCAATAAATAATAAAGGTCATACATTACATTTTTCTGATGGTGTTGTCAAATCAAAGTACCCAAATGTAGCTATCCCACAGCCACCAATCAATCAGCAACCAATCAACAATGAACACGAACAAGACTTTCACAACATGGTCTTGAGCTCAGCCCGTCTCATACATCTCCAAACATTTTAAATATTATGCAGCGCCAAAACGACATCACTCCATTACTCGTGCAACAAAGTTCAGCGTCTGCTCTGCCAATGAGAAATCTGCCCGTGTTCGAGGGTGACCCAATACAATTTCAATCCTTCTTGAGAGCCTTTGAAAATTGTGTTGAAAGTAAAACAACTGACACTAGTGACTGTCTGTACTTTTTGGAGCAGTACACCAGGGGGCAGCCAAGAGACATTGTTAGAGGTTGTCAACATCTCCCTTCCGAGCTTGGTTTCGAAAAGGCAAAGGCACTGCTCATTGAACATTTTGGCAGTGAACACAAAATCTCTTCAGCATATATGGACAAATAAATAACTGGCCATCAATAAAAGCTGAGGATATCAATGCACTTCAGTCATTTTCCATGTTTCTGCGTGGATGCTCCAATTTGGTTCAGCAGATAAAAATACATGAAGGGAGTTGGACATGCCAGCCAATCTAAAGACTATTGTTTTGAAACTGCCGTAATAAACTCAGGGAAAAAGTGGAGGAATGTGGCATGTGATATATTGGAGCAAACTGGAACCAGAGTCGTATTTGTTGATCTGGTAAATTTTATTGAAAAACAAGTTAAAATTTATTCAGATCCATTGTTTGGAATGTTATTGAAACAATATCTGCAAGCAACACCAAGCACCTCAACATACACAAGACAAAAAAGTGAAAGGAGGGAACTTATGCAACGAGTGTCAGTACAATAAAGGATGGAAATAAAGATGAAAGCAAAGAAAATACAGCTTCTCAAAGAAAACACGACCCAATGTCTATTCTGTCACTACAGTAATCACACTCTGGACAAATGCTCACGGTTCAAGGTAAAGTCACAGCAGGACAAATGCAGTTCTTAAAGGAAAAGGGACTTTGCTTTGGCTGCTTTAAGCATGGACAAAAGAACAAGCAAAGACTGTAGGAGTCGTTTGGATTGTGACTTGTGTAAAAGAAAGCACCCAACGGCCTGCATTTTGAAAGGAATAATTACTTCCAACAATAATTCTGTGAGCTCTAACGTTGTTCGTGAGCAGACGTTGTGGTCACATATGGGGCTGGTGAAGAGGATGCTGCTGTTTTCCCATTGTAGCTGTACATGTGAAAAAATCATAAAAGTAAACAAGACAATACGAAAATGCTTTCTTGGATCCTGGAAGTTTCTGGCACCATTTTGCACTGCTAAGTTTGGCCGAAGGCTCGGTGCGACAGGCAAAATCTGCAATATTCAGTTGAAGACAATGGGGCAAACCAAAAACATAAACACCACTCTAATAACTGGTTTAGAGGTGTCAGTTTGGACACAGAGGACTTTATTGAACTACATCTGTTTTGACTCAAACTGCATTGCCTGTGTCCAGAGTAAATGCACCACGACAGGAGGATGTTGCAAAATGGGCCCTATCTTGAGCAGCATAAAAATACATGAAGTGGATGCAGATGTGGATTTACTCATTGGAACAGACTCTCCCAAAGTTTTAGAGCCATGGGAGCTAATTAATAGTCAATATGATGGACCATATGCAGTGCGGACAAAGATCGGTTGGTTATAAATGGACCCCTGCGTAACAGTAGACTCTGGAGGTGCTGGGCTCCAAACAGGCTGCACTGTTGTTACTGCTAATCGCATTTCTGTGGAGCACTTGGAAACCAAATGTTAATGCAGCAGTACAACAATGATTTCAATGAAAGAACTTATGATGTGCAGCTTGAAATGTCAAGAGAAGACCTTAACTTCATGAACATTGTAGAACAAACAACAGTGTTAAAAAATGGACATTATTGCATTGATTAACCTTTTAGAGTCAAAGATCCTGTGTTGCCAAACAATCGCTTTGCTGCTTTACAGAGACTCCAAGGTCTTTAAACGAAATTTGAGAAGAATACTTCATTTAAAGTTCAATACAACTGACTTTTTGAATAACATGTTGGAGAATGGATATGCAGAAAGGGTTCCCACAAGTGAGCAGACTCCAGAGGAGGAAAGGTGTGGTATTCCCCCACCATGGAGTACATCACCCCACCAAGGGAAAACTGTGTGTTGTATTTGACTGTGGCTGCACATTTAAAGGCACCTCTCTGAATAGTCAGCTCCTTCAGGGCCCAGACTTGACCAATACACTGGTTGGTGTTCTCCTCAGGTTTAGAGAAGAGCCAATTGCAGTAAATGGCTGACATTAATGCCATGTTCTATCAGGTGTTTGGTCCGCTCACAACAAGCATGTAAATTTCTTGCGCTTCCTTTGGTGGCCAAATGGGGACACTTGCAAAAGAGCCAGAGGAGTACAGAATGTGTGTGCTTTTATTTGAGCTGTATCTTCTCAAGTTGTTCTATATATGCATTGAGAAGAACGCAGATGATAATGCTTTGGCATATTCAAAGGACACTGTAAAACACAGTCAAAAGATGCGGATGATTGGTTAAAGTCGACAACTACAGAAGAGGGATGCAATACAGTTAGTTCAGGAGTGACATCCTTTGTGAAAAAGGTGGATTTCGTTTGCTAAAATGGGTCACTAACAATGCAAAAGTGTTCACAGCAATCCCACATAGCATAAGAGCAGTGGGCTTGGAAAGTATGGACATGGATCGTGACGAGATCACAACAGAGCGAGCCAGAAAACTGGGGGAAAATGCAGTGGTGTGTTCAAGCAGATACATTCAGCTTTAGAACCGAGGTGCAGGAATGCCCACACACCAGAAGGGGGCATCTTATCCGTGGTGAGCTCACTCGCATGATCCATTGGGTTTTTATTCCCTTATAATTCCAGCCAAGTTACTGCTCCAAGAGCTATGTCGTATGAACTTGAAATGGGATGAGCAAATTCCAACTGTATTTTCAAAACAGTGGTCCTGATGGATTTTTGAGCTACGTCAAATATGTGGATTTAAGGTGGGCAGGTGCATTAAACCACAAAGTTTTGGAGCGCATGTGAAAGCACAGTTGCATCATTTCTCCGATGCCAGTCAAACGGAACTATGGAACAGTATCATACTTGAGAATTGGAGAATGGGGGACAGTGTACACATTTCCTTTATCATGGGCAAAGCTCGAGTTCTCCTTCTTAAAAGCAGTTCCATTCCCCGTCCTGGAGCTTAGCCGCACTTACTTGCTGTTTACGAGTGGATACGACGCTGTTGAAAGAGCTACAAATTCCTCGGAAAGCTCAGTGTTTTGGACATAGCACCACGGTTCTCAAATACCTTTTCAATGAACAAGCGCTTTCACACTTTTGTGGCTAAGCGCTCATCACTGTAAATAAAAAGCAAAAAACCACTGATATGGAAATATTTCATACAAAGGACAATCCCTGCAGATGAGGCATCTCGAGGTCTCAAGGAAAGGATTATCAATGGAAAATGATAAATAACAAGAAGGATTTTCTGTTATACTTACCTCCATTGTACAGTGGTATGATTTGTTGTTAGTGGTGGGATATGAAAAAATAGGTAATGGGCAATTGTATGAGAATGGAGGTTAGGGGAGGGGGAGGGGGGGAAGAAAGAGTAGAGGTTATATTTGGGAATGTTGGTGTTTGAAAAATTGGGTGGTTGTGTGATATTATGGAAGGGCGGGGTGGGTTTTTTGGGGTCTAGCGTGGTGGTGTGCTGGTGAATGGTATTTGGATATTTTCTAGGTTGGAGGGGGGGGGGGAGGGGATTGTGGGGAAGAGGGGGGAGGGTGGGGGAGAGAGGGGAGTGCTGAGAGTTGTATTTTATATAGGTATTAAAGAAAGTGTATTTATGGAAAGGTACGTGTAATGGTGAATAGACAAAAGGGGATATAAAGGTTTATAAACAAATAGAGGTTGGAAGAAGAGAATTAAACTTGTAAGGATTTGTTGATTATAAGTTATGTGGATGGATTTGGAATTATAGGAAAAATAGGAAATATATGTGTATATTTATGTACATTTTAGTTTGATAAGTTCTTGGTTGTGTGTGTGAGATTGTCGGTGGTAGACTGGAGTTGTAGGAGATATTACTAGTGATGGAAAAATTTAATGGGTTGAGGTATAAGTTGATTGTGTAGATGTTGTAGTGGTAGGATTAGGTATGATTATTGAGTGTAAGGAAGTAGGTTTACTAAAGGATGATATGTTGTATATTAGGTAGGGGTATTTTGGAATTAGATGAGGGATGTTATTGTTGAAATGGGGTAGGGTGGTGTTGGTATAGGTTTATGGGTGTAATGTTTTTGGATGTGGGTAATTTTTTTGTGGGAGAAGTGTTGATAATGGTATGTTGAGGGGGGTGTTGGGGGTAAATGGTTTGGGTTTGGTTTAGTGGGGGTTTTGTTTAGTTGGGTGGGGATAGGTGATATGAAGGGATGGGATTAAGGTGGGAATGAGAGGGTAAAGTAGAAGATGATTGAGTGAATTGTGGGAGATGTTGTGGTAAGGGTATGATTTTGGGATTATTGGGATATTTGGGATGAGGGATTGTTGTTAGGTTGATGAAATCGATTGGAATGGGTATGAATTTTGGGTTTTAGGGGGGAATTTGTGGTTAGGGTGTGGATTGTAAATGATGAAGATATTTCCAGGGTGGAGGTTGGGAGCGTCTATACGCGCGGTTAACACCAACAACACCCTTTGCCCTGATTCATGTCCCGGGGTACAAGATCTACAGAAAGGACAGGTCAAGTGGGAGAGGGGGAGGTGTCATGATATATGTAAGAGAAAACATTAAAAGTGAACAAATAAACATCCCAGTTGATAATATTGAGTGTGTGGGAATCAAAATCACACTGTCCCCAGAAATGTCATTTCAGGTGATTGTGGTGTACAGACCACCCACAGCCAAGGACACCTTTCTCAGTTCATTCTCAGACATTCTGAAACAACAAGACAATGCCAAAGAATTGATTGTTATGGGGGACTTTAATCTGGACTGGTTAAATAAGCCACGCAGAAAGAAACTTAAGGACATTACAAATGGACTACACTTGACACAAGTGATAAGCAATCCTACAAGAATAACGCCCTCCTGTCAAACCCTACTGGATTTGGTCTTCACTAATAAACCTGATCGCATTAAAAAAAGTTACAACTTACTCACAGGTTTATCAGACCATAACATCACACTGATATCCCGGAAGCTGTCAAAATATAGACATAACAATCAACATGGTACTCAACAATTCTCGCCCCATATCCCCAAAAAAGACCAACCCCTGCTCGACAATGACCTAAAAAATGTCTCATGGACTGACGTCAATTGGATTAATGCAGACCATGCTTGTGATGGTCTAATCACAAAAATCAAACACATTATCAGCAAGTACACTATAACACAACCCAGAAAGAGAGGAGCTAAGATAAAAATACCTTGGATCACTGAAACAATTTGGAATATAATGAAAAAAAGGGATTCAGCCCTCAAAAGAGCCACTAAATCCAAATTAAATACAGATCGAATGATTTTTAAAAGTTTGCGAAATAAAGTCACCATTCTACTCCGGAAGGCCAGGGCTGACTTTCACCTAGAAATGATCAAAGCAGCTAAAGGGAACATGACACAGTTGTGGAAAAGCATAGACAAACTCACTGGAAGAGGGAAAACAAAGAATGACACCATTTCATTAGATATTAATGGTATTACTGTTACTGACAGTCTAGACATTAGTAACTTTTTTAGTAACTATTTCATCCAGTCTGTGCACCCTTAATAAGAACTTTCCCCAAAATCAGTACAACGAATTGGTATTTAACCATAATGGACTCTGTTTAGAAGTAACAAATGAAACAAAAGTTAACAAAATTCTCTCCACATTATCAAGCTCTAGGTCTAAGGACATACATGGTATGGACACTTTTTCTCATAAAAACACACAAATATACCTTCACTGCTCCAATAACAAGGCTGATAAATCAATCTATAACTGAAAACACATTCCCTGTCACACTTAAAACAACCACTATCATTCCAATCCACAAAGGAGGAAATAAAAAAGATGCCAACAACTACAGACCAATTAGTGTTCTTCCCGTTATATCAAAAGCAATAGAAAAGGTAGTAGTTGAACGGCTCACACAACATCTGGAGGATGAAGGCCTATATTACATCCCATTGCAGTTTGGTTTTCGAGCAAAGCACTCAACCTGAAGCATGGCTGCCTTCTCATAGAAACAAAAGCTTGATAATGGGGTAGTAGAAGCACTATTCTTAGAGCTTCGCAAAGCATTTGACACCGCTAGTCACCCCACATTACTTTACAAAATTAACCAAATTTAATCTGTCTGTAAATACTCTGGCTTGGATAAAGTCCTACCTATCTGGCCGGAGTCAATGTGTGCGAATCAGTAACACCACATCCAACATCAGTACTGATATTGGGGTACCACAAGGCTCCAACATCGGCCCTCTGCTCTTCTCACTGTATATAAATGACCTGCCATCTGTGTGTGAGGATGTCAAAATCCAGATGTATTCAGATACGGTCATCTATACATGGGGAAGGGACGCTCAAACAGTAGCCAATAAACTGACTGTAGCAGTGGAGAAGGTTGCAACATGGCTACATAATTCCTGTCTCACATTAAACATCAGTAAAACAGCAACAATGTACTTTATAATAAAAACAAAACGACCTTGTTTCCAAACATAACCGTAAAAGGGGAAGTGGTAAATAATTTGAATGAATATCGTTACCTGGGTGTAATTTTATATCCCACCCTCAGCTTTAAAAAAACATATCAAACAGATGAGCCTTAGCCTCAAATACAAGATAAAAACTTTCAAATGTATCAGGAACTCACTAACACTGGAGGGAGCCCAAACTTTATTTTAATGCAATGATCATGTCTCGTTTTTATTATTGTATAACGTGTTGGTCTCAGACAAATAAAACCACTCTGAGGTCATGGGAAACTCTGCACAAGTCACTTAAGATCCTCGATGGAAACCACAACATCACCATCACTGTTTATTTCTCCAAAAATATAGACTTTTAAATTGTGACAATATTCAAAGATTTGCATCCATACGATTGGCTCACAGGATATTAATAACACCGCACCAGCTCCACTCAAACACTTTGTTCAGAACCACACGAGCCTCCACCAGGGGGCAGTGCAGCATACCCGGGTGTAAAACTGCTTTTGCACTATCAGCATTTTCATTTAAAGCAATAAAGAAATGGAACGAGCTCACTACAAAACTGAGGAGTCAAACAGACTATTCAATAAAGTGGTTATGGAGCAATCAAAGCTGCTCACACGAACCCTGAGGTTTGACCCAGGACGACTGATGTATGTGAACTATGTATGATAAGAAACTGATGTATGTGATCAGTATGTGATGAGAAATGCACTGAATCATAGACTGTATATGCACTGAATGTGTTAATGTATCATCTGAAATGTGTGGTTGGGACATGTGACTAGTAGATGTATTGTGCATGTGTGATGCTGGGAATGAGGTGTGGTTTTAACACATGGGTATGAGGCTAAATGTGTGTGTCTGTATCAGAGAGTGTGTGTTGTATTACGATGTTATTTTTATTGGATTGTAGATAACTGTATCCATGTATTTTATTGATGTAACCAGGGACTGCAGATGGAAACTAGCTGTTTAGCTAAAATCTGGTGCAGAACATATCTGTCTTTGAGCTTAATGTCTCTGTACATTGTCCCTTCCAAATAAAGACTAAACTAAACTAAAACAGACTTTACATGGTTTTCAATGGGAGCAAAACTTAGTTGTCCCATCTCTGCTCAGTCGCCCCCTACTGGCCAGTTTAATGAAACCCAAGAATACTTCTGCAAAATAAAAATAAAATTACTAGGGCCAGGACTTTAACGCTTAAATTACGATTATTAACTACAGAAAAATTAGCGCGTTAAAAGTCGTGTGACGGCACACTTTATTGACATGAAGTGGCATCTTCACGCATTTGCCTTTACCATGCAGAAGACTATCACTAGGCACTTTGCTGAAAACGTGGCAGAAGATTTTGAGTCTGTGGCAGAGGCCTGGGAAATCAGACAAAAAGTCACCACAATCGGAACCATGTCCATGCCCGAACCATGAGACAGCTCACATTCCAGCACATTCGTGTGTTGCCCACGTGTTGCAGAGGACCCTCACAGTTTGCCTTGCTGATAGCGGGTTCACAGACACATTGGCAAAATGTCGTAAAATAGTGGGGCATTTTAAACATGGCCCCTCAAACACAGACGAACTGCACAAGGAGAAAGCACGACTAGAACAAGACAAAGAGCCACTGATGGAGGATGTTTCTACAAAGTGGAACTCAACACTGTTTATGATCTCACGCCTGCTAAAAAAGAGGCTGTGAAGGATACTCTAGCCAAACAGAAGCACAGGCTCACCATGATAACTACAGCAGAGTGAGACCAACTGCAGAGGCTCCAGACCCTCCTTATACCATGCAGGTATAAACCCACCAACTGTTTTCATACTTATTGTACTGAATATAAATATCATTATGACTATATAGTATAAAGTTGCTACTGTTTTTAATCTACTATTAATTGGCACAATAATTAATCACTTTCCTCTGCAGATTTGTGACTGAGCTCTTTGGGAGTGAGACTTATGTCTCATGCTCTGTTGTGTTACCTGCTCTCAGTGAAAGTCTCTGATGACGACCCAGAGTACTGTATGTGGTGAGGGTCAAGGGTGCCTTTAAAAAGGACCTGTCTGAACGCCAAGATACACTCATCCATGAATGGCTCACGGTGGCTACAGCACTCGACCCACGCTTTAAGGTAACATGTAATGTTCTTTGTTTTTCTTTTCTCTTTGCTTTTTGACCCCCTTTACCCTGCCCCCCCCCCCTCTTCTTCCCTCCTCTCTCTTTCTTTTTATGGGAACCATGTATGAAAATGAATGTCACCCATCTTTTTACTCTGTAAATCTACGATTTGACAATAAAGCTGATTCTAATTCTAAGGACCTAAAGTGTCTACCAAGAGGACCAGCATTGAGGCACTGCTGCGAAAAGATCAAGACATAGCTACTCCAGAACCCACAGAGGAGCGAGCAAGGAAGAGGAGCCTCCTGCGGTTTCATTCAGACTCTGAATCAGAGGATGAGGATGAAGAGGGGCCCAACGGGGCTCTGACCCGCTACAGGGCAGAGCCCACCATCATTGAGACGGGTTGCCCACTGCAGTGGTGGTCCACTCATGAGGGAGCCCATCCACAGCTTTCTGCCCTGGCCCGCAAGTATCTGGGCAGCCCTGCCACTTCTTGTCACGTGCTGAGAAGGAGGAGGACTCAAAATGCGAGAATGCCAAAATAAAGATTTAATAAAATAAAGTCCAAGGTAAAAACAAAACTCAAAATCCAAAATACAGAACCAGGAACAGGACGGAAACAGACAGAGACATGAACAAGACAATACAGGACGTTGACAAGACAATGGACTAGCAACAAGGGGAGAGAAGCACAGGGTACATATAGACACAGAGACACAGGTGAAACACATCAGGGCGGGGCAGACAATCAAGACAGGGGCAAACAGGACAGGAAGTACAACTAAAACCAAACCAGAGAGAACAATGTCAAAATAAAACAAAAATACAAAAATAAAACCCACACCATGACACTTCTGTCCCTTGCAAAAGACTTTTCTCATTGGCAGGTCACAAAGGTCAAAAGAAAAGGGCCGCCTTGAGCTCCGAAAATGTGAACAGGCTATTTTGTCTCAGCAACTGGCTGAAAGAGAAGTAGAAGTAGTAGTCATGGAGGTATCCTGTGGCCAATGGGCTTGTTTTTACTGAAATGTGGATCAAACAGTGGCCTAAGCGACAGAGAGATTTTTTTTCATCAGGTTATTGGGGGAATAGAAGGGATTGAGGTCAATCACTGACACTTTTTAAATGGTACATTTTATGTTGAACTATGTTGTTTTACCATCTTGTATTATGTTGTTGGTGCAACTGGAACTTTAGGTTGAACTCTTTATTGTTTTAGCCAAGGTTATTGAGAGTTGCATTGAAATTAATTTGTACTGGTCTGTTGGAGGACTTGAACAAAAATAAAAAACATTTTTGTTACTTAAGCTTGTGTTTTACTATTAATTCATTATTCAATGGCAAACTAAAAATCCATGTGAAAAAAATACTTCTCACTGTTCTCAGGTCAAATATTTATATGCGATTAAAATGCGATTAATAGAGATTAATTAAATACAAATAATTATTTAATGTTTTTTAATTGAGTCCCAGCCCTAAAAATTATTGTTTATAAGAGTGAAGAATGAACTTATGTATCATTTCCAGCTGCGCCATGGTTCGTAAAGATATAGGAACCCTGGCATAAATTACTACATTTTCTTTTGCTGTATACAGTATAATTAAGCTGTCACCTCACACCATCACATGACAAACCTGCCTCATCACCTGGGCCTGGATTGTGGTCAGACTAGAATTTGGAAGTGAATAAGGAAACACAAATGTTCATGAGTTTGGTTTCCGTAAAAATGCATACATTTTTACAGTTTTGTTGCCATTTTTAGTCCATCCAAACTCAGTGACTCATATGGATTTTTTCTTTCTCAATACTATACAGAAGAGAACCTGCTTTTTAATTCATCAAAAGAATCTTGTTGGTCTGTTTTTACAGTTTTTCTCTCTGTTGGGACAAACTACATGTATAAAATATGCACACACAAAAAAGTTCCCCAGGCAGCTTCAAATTCAGTATTTCTCCCATCCAATGGTGTAGGTTTGGTTCCAATCTTGGTGGGGACATTCACTACGACCTGAGTTTACACCCATTGACACGGGGTCCAGAGTTTCTTCCCCAGAATTTGTTGTGTAATCACACACTATATTTGCAATAGTGTGTTGCCTTCTACCACCAACAAAACCAAATAAATACTTTCAACCTCACCTGAAGCCCTGAAGGTCCAGCCACTTCCTCATCCTCTACCAGTACTGCACATTCCCTGTTTGTCTGACTTTCCTTTATGGTATTAATAAAAACACACATTCTACATTGAATAAAATGAAACCTAGGCATGGTACACCAGTCGCTAAATATCTCATGAAACTAGAATTGGTTGATGGGTCTAAGATTTTAACTGCTTAATCCTAACCTCACCTGGAGTCCTGTCTTGTCCTTGTCTTTATCTCCTTCTTGAATTTCCATTATATCTCTCAGAGTGTCCTATATTTAGTAAAAGATTTCAGACAACACTTTTTGCATCATTATAGTAGTAAAATATGTTGTAATTGGCATAGGTAATTTCCAACCAAATGATGTTCTTTAACTTTAGTATGATTCTATACTGACTTAAACCTAATCCAAATCTACATAGTAGCCCTCACCTGAGGCTCTAGGAACTGCTCTCGATACTTGAAATAAATCATGCTCTGATCTTTCAATTTCCTATAATAAATAAAAACAGAGGAGAAAATATTGAATTAGAATCTACAGTGAGTAGCTCACTACATTGTTTGACATATACGATCAATCTCTAAAAACAATTCATAGTCCCATGCATACCTACAAAATTCCAACCTCGCCTGATGCACTGAAGGGCCTGTTGCTTCTACCTCAACATTCCCTATATTGTTCTCTCTTGGTGGTTGAGTTTCCTATGTATGTTAACAGAAGATTAATCATCACAATTCATAATTTGCTATTACTTGTGCTTTCTCTTACTTACTTTCCAACTGTTAAAAAAGCTCCTGATATCTTTTATCTTTTTTTGTGGAGGTGGCATTTTTTCTAAATTATATAAGAAGGTATAGACAATCAAAAACAGACATTCATATACATGAACTGCAGAATCATTTATATAACTTGGCCAATGTCAAAAGTTACATAGTATTTCTCAATACAATGAGTTAACAAGAGTTTGGCAATAAGTAACAGTGTGGATTTTTCTATATTTTCTTTTTTTTATTCCGCTCTCAACCCAAAAAGGCAAGTAATGACTCACAGGGTTCTCAAGTATGCAAAATAAAAACTTAAATGACCTGTTGTGGTGTGTTTTGCGCACAACCAGCATGCATCGTTAACGCAATGGAAAATTTAGGTATCCAAGCTTTAATTTCGGGAGCGCTGGTTGCGCTTTGGGAAGAGTCAGGGGAGAGACATGTCAGAGACACAGGGGAGAAACGGGGGAGATACGAGGGAGACCCGCACTTGCAACATGGTTCTGTCTGCATATGGTCCGAGCTCGGTACCATGTTAGAGCTGTGCTTTCACTGAGCGCCGCGGCTGGGGAGGAGGAGGCGCGACGTGTGCACAAACCGAAGACATGTGTCCCGGACCGTCCGGGTCACGGGACATCATGTCATTTTGGTGGGGACTTTTTAGTCCTCACCAAATATTGGTGGGGACATGTCCCCATGGTCCCCACGCAAACCTACGCCCTTGCTCCCATCTCTACACTATGACTACAGCTGCTGCTATCTCATGAGTATTTAGGACGCATGGCATTAACACAGTGACTTCATTCGTTCATTTGTGTGCGTTTATGAAGTGATAATCTTGTCTTTATGTGTCCTTTGAGGTTCTTTTGTCATGTGATGTATGTGGTAAAAGCTACGACACGCCGCACCTGCAGACATGTGACGGTGAGATCACTCCAGGGGCAAAGGAGAACCGTCCAATCCTGTAAACAACGTTATGGATATGTAAAAATCCACTCCATGTTTTACCTCCACCCGGTTTTTACCCCTGTCCCACTCAGCACAAGGCCAAATGACATGACACCGCTGTATTTTACAAGAGTTTACTATTACTATATGCTGAATAATTAACTTTAACTGAGGAGGCAGCTTTTCAGATTCATGGAGCGCAAATCCTAAATATGTATGTGTGCATTTATTAACTTATTTAATTATTTGACAAGGACAATGCACAATAAAGGTATTGTTTCAGACCGGACATGGCTACTAACTATTTTTCATCTGTATAATTCATGGACAGAGGCAAAGTGACTGCAGAATAAATATCCTTTATTCTTACCACAGTGGGAAAATTCCAATGTTGCAACGCACAGACAGGACAGTAGTAAGAGCACACTGGGAGCACACAAAATAAACCTAATACATAGCTGCTATGTTTCTTAGCTATAGCTGTAAATGAAGAACTAAAATGGCCAAATGGACTTATAAAATACAGGAAGTGAAAGGAAATGTGGAACAGTCTTCCTGAAAATGGACAGGCTTCTTCTCTGATTAAGTTTAAAAATTCCAGGTTAAAACACTTTGAGTTGCCTTGTGTATGAACTGTGCTATAAAAATCAACTTTGCCTTGCCTAATGTGGTTTGGTTGTGGTTAGCCATGCTTCTATGTTCAGATCACCATTTGGCTTAAAGGGGCAGTATGTAATATTTCATGTATTTAATATTTTTTCTTCATGATTTAAAAGCAGATTTTCCCATCAGAGAGCAGAGTTTTTTGGGTTGCTATATGAAATTTAGCTGGTTTTATCTCTGGTTATTGCTGATTGGCTGAGTATGGTGGTCTGTGTAGTGTTATGCAAAGTCAGGAGGAACACCAATAAGTTTATCGGCTTTAATGTCGAACATAACACCGGTCATGCATCAGTCGTACAGCGTCAGAACACATGTGTTTAACCGGAAGCAGCTTTTATATCCCTCAGCCACATCACTGCTTCAATAACATTACACATAAAATAGAGCCATCACATTACAGTCTGTGTGTCACTTTTCTGTCTTAAAAAGAGAATCTAAAGATGAGAATGAGGTCAATCATATGCAATGGAAAAATGAGGAACTTGTGACATGGATTTTATTTAGTTCCCTTTATTGGCGCTTTCAAAGTTGAGTATTCACCAGGGCTGGACTGGCCATCGGGCGTACCGGGCAATGCCCGAAGGGCCGATGCCCATATTTGGGCCGGTCTGTCTGCCTCATACAAAAAACAAGTTTGTGAAAAGTGTAAATCCGTTAAGAAATGTTTGAGGGGAGCGCGCGTGTCCGCGGGGCACCTGCTGTATGTACTCGAACGGGATTCCACCACCTCAGCGGCCGCAGTGTTCCCGCATCCAGCGGCT
This sequence comes from Knipowitschia caucasica, assembly GCA_964034765.1. NCBI lineage: Eukaryota > Metazoa > Chordata > Actinopteri > Gobiiformes > Gobiidae > Knipowitschia > Knipowitschia caucasica. The sequence goes on along the minus strand of OZ035841.1, from coordinate 19,081,521 downwards.
CTGAGCTGGACGCAGGAACCGCTCACCGGGAACCGCTCACAACACGGTGAGCGCGTAGCCGCAACGTGACCATGTACCCAAGTTCATAAACGCGCATAGGACCATGCGTGTCTTTGCGTAATTTGTGCACCCAATAAATACACTGCTGCAGAAAACAGTCCGCGTCACCCCTCTCCTCTAAATTAAAGATCGGGTACCTAAATTTTCCATTGCATTAAAAGTTCATGTTTGAGCCCAAAAGTAAAATGTTGTGAACAGATTAAACAGATTTAGAGCCAGCTCAACAATAGTATTGTCTGTGCCCACCTCCCTCACTCTGAGACATGTTTATTACTCTGTTTAATGTAGACTATTGTACTTTATTTTATTGTTGAAACTACAGACATCCTGATCCTCTACAGCAGTGTCTCCCAAAGTGGGGTCCGCGGCCCCCTGGTGGGCCGCGAGGGTACTGCAGGGGGGCCGCGGGAGGTCATAAAAAAAATAAAAAAATAATATAATTATTTAATGTTAAATTTATAATGTTTTGTTTGTAATATTAAAATATTTGTGTTCATTATTTGACTTGAATAATCCACTGTAATCATTTTTGTATTACAATGTTTGTAGCAGAGGCTATTTCCCCAAAATAAAATAACCAGAAGAGCCTATTCTTAATGTTGTCTTCTTGGTTATTATTTTGGGGGGCCACGCAGACCCGTCAGATTTTTAAGGGGGCCTCGGTGTTACTGAGTTTGGGAATGGCTGCTCTACAGTATTTGCTTCCACATACTGTATAAACCAGGGGTCGGCAACCTTTAGTGCCCCTAAAGTGGCTCCTGGAGCCTTTTCAAAAATGTCTGAAAATGGAGTGTGAGGGCTATATTTTATTTCTAGTTTGAATGTGGTTTCTGTAGGAGGAAAAACATTCTTAACGTTTTTCAATGCTGCAAAAACTTGTATAAGTATTAAGTAATATTCAATTTTAGCATTTCTGTCAACGTAGTGCGTCATATCCTGTGATGCGGCCCGTGCCAGGCGGCCGCTGCTGTAAACAAACCGGCGTGTGTGCATTATAGACTGTGTGTGCGCATGGATCTCAAAGATAAAGAGTCGATAATAAGACTGGACTAAGTATGAGAATGAACATTTGCTTTCAGTCAATGAGGAAGGACTGCTTCATGTTTGCGATGTAATGAAAAGTTTTGTTGCAACACGAGGAACAATGAAGCTTTAAACACAGTTCATTCATCATAAAGTCAGAGCACCTATTTTCAGACTTCAAAAACCTTCGCAAAGACGGTGAAAGAAAAGGCCATTAAGGACATTCAGCTCCAGCAAACTTCATGTGATGTGATGGATATGAACAGACAGTGATGCAGGTGAACTCGGAGCCAAAAAGCAGATTTATTTACTGTATTTGTACAATTGCATGAAGGTTAAACTTAAAGCAGACTTGTCATGTGGTGCGTCATTCTCTCCAGGACACGCTGCAATGAAAATACACATTTGATAATCATGAATGGTTTGGATGTGTTTAGCCTTTACTTTGTCATTTAGATGTTAGGCTAATATAGCTAATGTAGCTAAGGTAGCTAATGTAGCTAATACAGCTTCAGCCCCTGTTACCTTCATATAAGCCTTATACAACGGTGTTTTTTTTTTTTTTGCGGCTCCAGACAGAAGTTGTTTTTAGTTTTTTTGTCAAATATGGCTCCTTGAACCTTTTGAGTTGCCTGGGCCGCTAAGAAGGAAAAAATGCCCGGGCCGTTTTTTTGTCCGAGTCCAGCCCTGGTATTCACATTTTAATAATTTAATATAGCAACTGTGCCTTTTGTACTTTCCCATGTGCTCTTAGCGCTTCTCTCAATATTTATATAAACGTGGCCGATCGTTGTTACTAAAACCCAAATCACCTGTTATCTACCCATGAATGGCTGCATCTGAATTCACAAGATTACTTTAATTTGTAGAGCGCCTTTCCTACACAAGGCAACACAAGGCGCCTCACAACCCATTTTACATCATGCATAAATCCTAGACATTAAAATCCACAAAAACATTAAAAATACAATTAAAATCACAAAGGGTATTAAAAACACACAATAACGCAGACAAATATATACAAACACATACAAAAAGCTGCTATACTGAATTTACGGTCTGAATTCACAACACTTCCTTATGACTTATGTCTTATTGATATTGATGGCACATTATTATACCCAACTGTTGTTAATAAAAAGTATGAATATATAAGTTTCACATTATCTCAAACTTTAGTTGGCGCTGCCCTGTTTACTACAAGTGTTTTAGTACAAGGAAGGAGGAGTGATTTCGGACGCATGTGACGTTTACGTAAAGCTCGCTGTAATTTCCGGGTTTGGATCCATGACCTGGACCGTGTGGAGCGGGTTTATAAGGACGCGGCTCAGAGGAGGCAGTGACACAACCACAACAACAACATGAAGGTCGTGCTGCTGCTGGCGAGTCTTCTGGGGGCCAGTCTCGGGGCCAGTCTGGGGCCCAGTCCGGGGGCCAATCCGTGGGCCAGTCCGGGGGGGAAGCATAGTCCTTGCAGTGAGTTCGCATGTTATTAGCTCTGTGCACTTTATAATGAACTTTATTAGAATTATGTTTGTGTTTGTATAAATGGATATGTTTCCTGCTGGACACCTGCATTTATGTTATTGGGATCAATGAAGTATATATATATATCTATTTATCTACTCTCTCTCTCGTCTCTGGTCTCCTTCTGGTCTCTCTCTGGTCTTTCTCTAGTCTCTCTCTCTGGTCTCTCTCTCTCTCTCTCTCTCTCTGGTCTCTCTCTCTCTCTCTCTCTCTCTCTCTCTCTCTTGTCTCTGGTCTTTCTCTAGTCTCTCTCTCTCTCTCTCTCTCTTGTCTCTGGTCTCTCTGGTCTTTCTCTAGTCTCTCTCTCTCTCTCTCTCTCTCTGTCTCTCTGGTCTCTCTCTCTTCTGTCTCTCTCTGGGTCTCTCTCTGGTCTCTTCTCTGGTCTCTTCTCTCTGTCTCTCTGTCTTGGTCTCTCTCTGGTCTCTCTCTGGTCTCTCTCTAGTCTCTCTCTCTCTCTCTGGTCTCTCTCTCTCTCTCTCTCTCTCTCTCTCTCTCTCTCTTGTCTCTGGTCTTTCTTGTCTCTGGTCTTTCTCTAGTCTCTCTCTCTGGTCTCTCTCTCTCTCTCTCTCTCTTGTCTCTGGTCTCTCTGGTCTTTCTCTAGTCTCTCTCTCTCTCTCTCTCTCTGGTCTCTGGTCTCCTTCTGGTCTCTCTGGTCTCTCTCTGGTCTTTCTCTGGTCTTTCTCTAGTCTCTCTCTGGTCTCTCTCTGGTCTCTCTCTGGTCTTTCTCTAGTCTCTCTCTCTGGTCTCTTTATTTTGTTGTTATTACAATACTAATATTGTGTGTTATTACAGTACTTATAGTGTGTGTTATTACAGTACTTATAGTGTGTGTTATTACAGTACTTATAGTGTGTGTTATTACAGTACATGGCTCTCATTGTGTTGCTTTTGTGTTCACGTTTCTCTCTGACTTGTAGAAAGCCCACCTCTGCTGACTGGAGGACTCACTCTGGTAAGTCCTGCAAACTTCACTAAAGTTACTAGTTATTGTTATTATAATACATATGTAGTATTTCCATATTCATATCAAGCACGTCTATGGAAACACAATCTGCATTATTCCACTAAAGCCAATACATTTAAAAAGTGTGTGTTGTGTGTTAGACAGACTATACTCATATTTTTATACACAATACAATACAATACACAATTTATTCTTGTATAGCCCTAGGTCACAACAGAAGTCATCTCAGAGGACTTAACAAAACCATTGAAATCACCAACACAGGTCAGAGAATCAACAGTTAAAAAACATGAAAAATATAAAGCACACACAGAAGAAAATGTCCATACATGTTGTAGAATGCTAAAGTGTCCTGATCATCACCAATCCTTTCTGTTGGACACTAACTGTCCAACAAGACCCTCCTGCATCGACAAGGAAAAACTCTTAAAAAACCCAGTGGGAAAAAGTGAGAAACCTTGGAGGAGCACTAGGGAAACCCACAGGGAGGGAGACCCATATGAGAAAGGGATCCGCTCCTCCGGACGGACAGGCTAATGATCTAGGACCTAAGCTAGCTACAGAACGTGGACCAGTGGACGCTGAACGTGGACAGGTCCGGTGCAATACTGAAGCACTCCTAGGCGGGTCGGGCGGGGCAGTCCGCAGGTGTAGATGGAGGAGGCCAGGCTCAGAGATCCCGTCATCGTACCATGAAACAGACAATGGCACAACGGGTGAATAGCAATGAACAAACTACAGTCAAAATCCTAAAAATGCTAAACAGATAAAGAAGGAAGGAGGAGAGGATAGTGCTCAAGTTACCATACTTCTCCCAGCAAACTGACTCCCTATGCAGCTTTACTGACAGTCTGAGGAGTTTAGCCTTCCCTGAGTCTTACCTTCCTAGCCATATGCTAAACTAAAGAGGACTGTTTTAAACCTAGCCTTGAATAAAGAGAGCGTATCTGAAAGGAGGTGAGACAGCAGCAGCCACGGCTAGGCTAGTCTAGGTTACAGCACCAAGATTCATGGATTGCACACCAGGTGTGCAAACCGATCCAGGCAAACCTAATTATATATTATATATCATATACATCATATATACCATACATACCATATATATCATATATAATACACAACATAACATACAGCATAATATATAACATAATAGACAACATAACACAATACATAATTCACTTTGGAGAGACCCAAGAGGGAAAATGCAGTTAGAAGTTTGTTGATTGAGTATGTTTGGCGCCCTAGGCCCGGGAGAGATGCTGTTGAGTGCGGCGCTTGCTCGCGCGCATAATCCCCCCGGGGCCTAGGCACTGGTGACGGCAGAGGCAGTAGGCAAGCACGCTTCGATGAGAGAAGGAGGAGGTGGGGCGGCGGAGGCTTTGCAAACTTCAGAAGGCCGGGAAGTGGGCGTCTCCGGCTTTTAACTTGCTGTCCTGGTGGTTATTGGTGGATTGGATGTGGGCGTTTTGCTGGTGTAATGAGTAGAGGATGAGCAGGCTTGTAGATCTGGCAGCAGTGGCCGGGTCTACCACAGTGAACTTTCGCGAAGAGCTTCATTTCACTTTGGAGAGACCCAAGAGGGAAAATGCAGTTAGAAGTTTGTTGATTGAGTATGTTTGGCGCCCTAGGCCCGGGAGAGATGCTGTTGAGTGCGGCGCTTGCTCGCGCGCATAATCCCCAAAAACGGGCAGAGTTATCTTTGCGCGCCGGGACGTGAGCGCTCGCTTCACGATCAACCGGACGCTGCCTGGGACGTGAGCGCTCGCATCACGATCGATACCAGACGCTGTAGCAGAGTTGTCTTTGAGCGCCGGGACGTGAGCGCTCGCATCACGATTTAACCGGACGCTGCCTGGGACGTGAGCGCTCGCATCACGATCGATACCAGACGCTGTAGCAGAGTTGTCTTTGAGCGCCGGGACGTGAGCGCTCGCATCACGATCAACCGGACGCTGTCTGGGACGTGAGCGCTTGCATCACGATCGGTACCAGACGCTGCAGTGGAGTTATCTTTAAGCGCCGGGACGTGAGCGCTCGCATCACGATCAACCGGACGCTGCCTGGGACGTGAGCGCTCGCGTCACGATCGGTACCAGACGCTGTAGCAGAGTTATCTTTGAGCGCCGGGACGTGAGCGCTCGCATCACGATCAACCGGACGCTGCAACAGAGTTATCTTTGAAGAAGTGCGTGCCGCCACCAGAATCTTATTGGTTCACTTACTTTGCTTTGTATGCTTTGCTGGGAGCTTACGAGGAAGCCAGTAGCCGTTGTGCAGCCAGGATAGCGGACGCGTCTGGCCTGATGTAGGCGGAGAAGGCCGAAGAGGACCAGCGCCCCAGCTGTTGCAGAGAGGTGTGGGGGAGCCCCAGCGAGGCCGCGCGCGTGGCGGCGCCTATCCTGAAGGAGTGAGCTGTGTAGAGCTGGGGAGACAATTTACAGAGGAGCAGTAGGGATCTCAGTCGAGCTCTGAACCAGGTTGCTGTCATGGGAAGAATGTCTGGAGTGAGAAATAGAGGTCCGTTAAGATCTCCTTTTTGCAGCGGAGGCGAGTGTAACGCATAACGGATTTGTAGGGGCAGAGAGATGTGTCCGAGCGAGCTATTACTATATTGCAGGCTCCTTTGATTTTTGAATGTTTGAGACGGAGGTTGAGATGGTCAGGGGACATTATGTTGGGTGAAAAAGAGCGACCTTTGTGTAATGCTTCCACTACGTCGAGCACTACTACAGCACTGAGACTGCTCTTGTCAAGGTTACAAACGATATCCGGCTGAACACTGACGCAGGCAAAGTCTCAATCTTAATCTTGTTAGATCTGAGTGCTGCCTTTGACACCGTCGACCATGAGATCCTCTTACAGAGACTAGAGGACTGGGTTGGAGTCGCTGGCACCGCCCTAAGTTGGTTTAGGTCTTACCTTGAAGACAGGAAGTACTTTGTGGAGATTGGAGACTGTGTCTCAGATCATATGGCCCTGACCTGTGGAGTACCACAGGGGTCGATCCTGGGACCTCTTCTGTTCAATCTCTACATGCTGCCGTTAGGTCAGTTAATACGCAGAAACAAAGTGTCCTATCACAACTATGCAGACGACACTCAGATCTATGTCTCACTGACTGCAGGAGAACATGGACCAGTGGACTCACTCCTTCACTGTATCCAACAGATTAGTGAGTGGATGCAAAACAACTTCCTTCAGCTAAACGCAGACAAAACTGAAATGATTGTCTTTGGTCCCCAGAAACAAAGAGAGAGCGTCATCTGTCACCTACAGTCTCTCTCCCTAAAACCTTCAAACAAGGTCAGAAATCTAGGGGTAATACTGGACTCAGACTTAAATTTTAATAGCCACATCAAATCAGTAACATCAGCAGCTTTTTACCATCTAAAAAACATTGCCAGGATTAAAAACATAGTGTCTAAAGCAGACTTGGAGATTCTTATCCATGCATTTGTCTCCAGTAGGTTAGACTACTGCAATGGCCTGCTCACAGGTCTGTCCAAACAGGCTGTAAAACAGCTGCAGTACATTCAAAATGCAGCAGCTCGAGTCCTGACTAGAACCAGGAAGTACGACCACATTAGTCCGGTCCTCAAGTCCCTGCACTGGCTTCCTGTGGCTCAGAGAATAGACTTTAAAACAGCTCTGCTTGTGTACAAATCTCTCCATGGCCTCGCACCAAACTATATTAGTGACATGTTAGTCCCATATGAACCAGCCCGGACTCTGAGGAGCACAGGGACTGGACTCCTGTTAGTGCCCAGAGTCAGAACTAAACATGGGGAGGCTGCTTTTCAGATTCATGCTGCTAAAATCTGGAACAGTCTTCCTGAAGATGTGAGACAGGCCTCCTCTCTGACAATGTTTAAGACAAGGTTGAAAACAGTTCTGTTTAGCTGTGCATACAACTGAGGGATTTTATATTTGTATCTTTCTTTTTTTTTTAATGTACCGTGATTATTTATGATTTTAATACTTTCTTATTTTGTTCAGCACTTTGAATTGCCTTGTGTATGAATTGTGCTATACAAATAAACTTGCCTTGCCTTGCCTTGAGATTATCACACATGACAGAGATCCTCTTTCTCTGCCACGCGTGATTCCACAGCGCGCAGGCCACGACCACTGGGAGTATCATGTGTAGGGCAGAGGAGATGCTCCGGTGGAAAGTAGCGGCCACGCTCGGCAACCAATGGTCCTGGAAGAATCCCCCAAAACCCACGGAAGGGGCAGCGTCCGTGTAGAAGCGGAGACCTGTAGGGGCAGAGACATATCGGAGAGGGCCATTGATGTTGCAGGCGCCCTTACGCTTAGAATCTTGGGTTGGAGAGTAGATAATCAGGATAGTAGGATGGTCGGGAAAGCCGTGTCTCGGACCGCATGAAGGTTGAGTGAGCAATGGTGAAACGCTTATGCAGAGAAGCCATAGAAGGAGAGCAGGAAGATGCTGCGAGGAGGGCAGACATGTACTTGGAAGATGAGCCGGAGTTCAGCGCCGCTGCAGGATGGGCAGCATGATGGGGAGCCTGCGATCAGAAGAGTGAAGAATACAGGTATGGATGCCTTTGATTAGGAGTCCGAATGACGGCTCAGCGCAGCTACTCGGCCAGCTGCATCTGATAGAATCAGAAGATTAAGTAGAGAGATGAAGCATGACCGCCGAAGCGACCCTGGGAGCATAGGTGCGAGTCCAGCGCAGCGCGGCATGCTCAGCCGGGCTGCATCCATTAGAAGCAGGATAAGCTTCTGAGAGAGTGGGTTGCAGCAGTAGCAGTAGCAGCAGCGGCAGCAGCAGCAACCTCAGATAATAACGGCAATAGTCCTGTATCAAGCCGCGACAGTAGCAGCAGCAGCAGCAGCAGCGTCCTTAGAAAATAACAGTAATAATCCTGTATCAAAGCCACAGCAGTAGAATGTTGTAGTAGCTGTTCAGTGTTTCAGTAAAAGAGATGTAAGAGAGATGTCAAAGTACATGAAGCAGCAGCAACAGCGGCAGCTGTAGCAGCAGCAGTAACGGTAGCAGTATGAAGCAGCAGAAGCAGCATTAGCAGGAGCAGTAGTAGCAGTAGGAAGCAGCAGCAGTAGCAGTATGAAGCAGCAGCAGCAGCAGCAGTTGCAGCATCCGTAGATAATAACAGCAATAATCCTGTATCAAAGCCACCGCAGTAGAATATTGTTGAAGCTGTTTAGTGTTTCAGTAAAAGAGATGCGAAGTGAAGAGAGGTGCCAAAGTAAAGAAGCAGCAGCAGCACGGCAGCAGTAGCAGTATGAAGCAGCAGCGGCAGCAATAGCAGCATTAGCGGCAGCAGTAGCAGCAGTAGCGGTAGCAGTATGAAGCAGCAGCGGCAGCAATAGCAGCAGTAGCGGTAGCAGTATGAAGCAGCAGAAGCAGCATTAGCAGCAGCAGCAGCAGCAGCACAATGCGATTCATACGAACAACAGACGTGTCACGCCAGCGTGCGCCGCTTGTCTCCGTGAGCCAGGTTACATACGTGACTGAAAGAGCCGAGCCGTAGAGACAGGTGCAGCCTGGGAGCCCGCGGAGCGGCAGCGGCACATGTAGTAGTAGGAGCAGCAGGAGCAGGCAGCAGGGACAGGCAGCAGCAGGAGCGGCAGCAGGAACAGGCAGCAGCGGGATCAGGCATCAGTAGGAACGGCAGCAGGGACCGCAGCAGCGGCGGTCAGAGAGCCATGCCCATGGTTGTTTAAGAGCCTGAGGAAATAAATCAACCCGAATCCGAAACATTCCCATGCGAAAAACAGATGTCCCCTGGAGCCATCTTGCTGCTTTGGTTGTGGCAGATACGCATGAACCATCACTTTTCCATGCGTTCATAGCTCCAACTCCACTTCACACCCATTGCAGATTCACATTGGGCCCCTTTTCTTTCTGCTGCACTTTCGAAATGCAACAACTGCAGTTTAGTTACCCAATTTAATACTAGTGACCTAGCTATTTAAATGCATGGCCCCTCCTTCCTCCTGCAGATAGACGAATTTAAATACATTCATTTAACAATAGTGACCTGCGAGTAATGAGATTAATGCTGTAAAGATGGCGCCGTGGCAAGAGTTCTGGTGTGTGCCGTCTGGAGCACGATGGGGTAGACTTTGCACATTTTTTCCAACGTGGTTTTACTGCAAGTGGCAGAACATGAATCTGAATTAATGCACATTGCTCCTCTTATATCCCTCAGACATTGGAGATTGAGGCCATTTAAGATGCATTGCCCCTCAGTTAGCTCAAACACGTGTAAAACGGAGCCTGTAGACCAAGCACGGGGCGAAAACTGACGCCTGCAGTCAAGTGCGTAGGGCAAAAACCAGCCGCCTGCAGCCCAGACTCCGGGATTAATCCGTCCGCGGTCGGCACACTCACTGTACTCACATGCCAGGAGACTTGGGAAAGCAACGGGACAACGCGGCACCGCCAACGGAGGCAGGGACACGCACGGCACCGCCAGACCGTCTGCGCGCGGCAGCAGACCACGAGGAACGAGCAGCACAGAACCTGCAGAGGGGCCCCGCGGAGGGGCCCCGCGGATCAGCCCACAGAGGAGGAAAGCAGTGGAGACACGCGAACCACAGCAGGTGCAGGGACGCCGAGGAGGAGCAGACCACGAGCAGCCAGACTGAGGACAGCAGGGCCACGCGCACGAGTAACACGTGAGCAGAAGCGACCCCTCCAGAACAACGCATGCATTTGCGAACAGGTGCGTTAGCGACATGCATCTTGCAGGCTTCAGAAGTTTGCAAACTTCAGAAGGCCGGGAAGTGGGCGTCTCCGGCTTTTAACTTGCTGTCCTGGTGGTTATTGGTGGATTGATGTGGGCGTTTTGCTGGTGTAATGAGTAGAGGATGAGCAGGCTTGTAGATCTGGCTGCAGTGGCCGGGTCTACCACAGTGAACTTTCGCGAAGAGCTTCATCATAATACATATATTGTATAATATATAACATAATATATAACATAATACAGCATATATATATAATATATACACCATATATTATATATTACCTAATTATATGCTAAATTAAAGTAGAGTGCTTTAAGCCTGGCCTTGAATGTGGAGACCGTATCTGCTTCCTTAACATAAATGGGAAGCTGATTCCACAGTAAAGGAGCTTGGTAGCTAAATGCTCTGCCACCAACAGTGACCTTTGAGACCTTAGGGACCACCAGACGTCTGGCGTTTTGTGAGCGCAACGCTCGACCTGGTTGATACGACACTAACGTGTCTTGGAGATAAGAAGGAGCCAAGCCATTTATGGCTTTATATGTTAAGAGGATTTTAAACTTTATTCTGTACGCCACAGGGAGCCAGTGGAGTGATTTTAACACCGGAGTTATGTGCTCCCTCCTTTTGGTACCTGTTAAGATCCTAGCTGCTGTATTCTGAACGAGCTGGAAGCTCTTCAAAAAGGTTTCAGGGCACGCTGCCAATAAAGCGTTACAGTAGTCGAGCCTTGAGGTGACAAATGCGTGAATACGTTTTTCCGCGTCACTTTTAGGAAGAAAATTCCTAATTTTAGCGATGTTCCGTAAGTGGAAGTACGGCGTTTTAGTTGCTTGGCTTATAAAAGCCTTGAAGGAGAGTTCTTGGTCAAAAATGACTCCAAGATTCCTCACAGTGTTACTGGGTATAATACTGACATTATCGAGAGTAATTATCTGGTTAGTGAGTACAATACAATACAATACAATACAATTTATTCTTGTATAGCCCTAGGTCACAACAGAAGTCATCTCAGAGGACTTAACAAAACCATTGAAATCACCAACACAGGTCAGAGAATCAACAGTTAAAACACATGAAGAATATAAAGCACACACAGAAAAAAAGGTGTGTGCTTTTTAATTAATCAGCGCTGGTGCACGGATACTCGCATCGTGAACCATACATGTACTGCCAATCTGGAATGCCTGGTCTTGAGCTGTCGCCCTTTTTATCTTCCGCGGGAGTTTTCTGTGATATTTTTATGCGCTGTTTAGATCCACCCACGAGCGGACTATACTGTAGCCCTACAGGATCTGAGCGAGATCCTTCATAAATACGAGACTGCTCATCCTAATGCAGTGATTATTGTCGCTGGGGATTTTAACAAATGTAATTTAAAGACTGTACTCCCAAATTTCTACCAACATGTGACTCGAGCTACAAGAGGAGCACAGATCCTGGATCACTGCTACAGCAATGTGAAGGGAGCTTACAGGTCCAGTCTCAGACCTCCATTTGGAAAGTCTGACCACTCCTCTGTTCTCCTTCTTCCCTCATACACTCAGAGGAGCAGGGAACATAAACCAACCTCACGCACTGTGCAGTGTTGGTCTGAGGAGGCTAGCATGAAGCTACAAGGGTGTTTTGATGCTACGGACTGGTCTGTGTTTCAATCAGAGGATGTTAATGAATTCTGTGACGCTGTGACTGGATACATACGCTTCTGTATTGACTGCTGTGTCCCACAGAAGGTCATTAAAGTACATCTCAGTTAAAACCCTTGGATGAACGCGGAAGTGAAACAAAAACTTCATGAGCGTGCTCTGGCGTTTCAATCTAACGATACAGTTGCCTATAAGCTATCCTGTTATGCATTGAAACGTTCTATTAAATATGCAAAGCGCAGTTACGGGGACAGGTTAAAGGGTTATTTTAAGGAAGATGACCCTCGGCGCATGTGGAGCGGTATTAAAGCCATCACGTCCTGGAAACCTAGTGCTGGGAAAATCGGATCTGTTGGCCCAGCTCTGCCTAATGAGCTGAACTCGTTCTACTGCCGCTTCGAATCTGCTGATGGCTGTCCTACTGTCTTTCCTGATTGCCTCAATCAAGGTGCGTTCACCGTGACTCAGGAGGCAGTCCAGCGGGTCTTGTCCAGCACCATTGTCCGGAAAGCCCCTGGCCCGGACGGCATCCCTCCTCGTGTCCTGAAACTGTGCTCTGAGCAACTTTCCCCTGTGCTAACAGACATTTTTAACCTGTCGCTAAGGAACTGTACTGTGCCGAACTGCTTCAAAGAGTCGACCATTATCCCAGTTCCTAAGAAAACTCCTGTGACATGCCTTAATGACTATCGTCCTGTGGCCCTCACTTCTGTCCTAATGAAGACTTTTGAGCGGCTTGTGCTGGACTTCATTAAGAGCCAGATCCCTGTGAGTGTTGACCCGCTCCAGTTTGCTTACAGACAGAATAGGAGTGTGGAGGATGCCATCTCCTTTGCTCTGAACTCTGTCTACAGTCACTTGGACAATAGGAAATCTGTTGCAAGAATGCTGTTCATTGATTACAGCTCTGCTTTTAATTGTCTTGTCCCAGGTATACTGATTGAAAAACTCATGTCTCTCGGCTTAAGTGTTGCCATGTGTAAATGGATCTATAGCTTTTTAACAGACAGATCTCAGAGAGTGAAAATCAATGACTGTTTTTAAGATGTTGTTTCTGTGAGCACTGGATCTCCTCAGGGATGTATTTTGAGTCCTTTACTTTTTACACTGTACACTCATGATTGTGTGTCTTCCTCAGACTCTAACCTGATCATCAAATATGCTGATGACACCACCATCATCGGTCTCATCAGTAATAACGATGAATCGTCTTATAGAGCCGAGATCCAAAACGTGGTTCAGTGGAGTAAGGCTAACAACCTCCAGCTGAACGCATCCAAAACATGTGAACTGGTCTTTGATTTCAGTCGCAATAGTTCTCATTTGCCTGTCGCAATCGATAACTCCCAAGTGCAGATTGTAGAGGAGTGTAAGTTTCTGGGTCTAACTCTGTCTAATGACCTGAAATGGGTTAAAAACATTGACCGGGTCGTAAAGAAAGCTCGTCAGCGTCTCTACTTCCTGCGGAAACTTAGAGAATTTACCACTAACTCTAAGATTCTGCTGAACTTTTATCGCTGCACCATTGAGAGTTTACTTGTTGGTTCTGTGTCTGTGTGGTTCGGTAACATCACAGATAAAGAAAAGAGAGCTCTAAACAAGGTGCTCCGCTCTGCTAAGAGGACTGTAGGCTGTGAACTTCCTGTCCTGGAGGCTCTTTATCAATCCAGACTTTTTAACAGTGCCCTGAGAATTATCAAAGACTCTTCTGGCCACCCAGGAAAAGCCTTGTTCCAGCTTCTTCCCTCTGGCAGAAGATACTGTTCTCTGAGATGCAGGACATCTCGTTATGCTAATAGTTTTTTTCCACGAGCTGTTAACAGTTTTAATAGAGCACTTTAATGTGTTTGCACTCGTATAGATCTGTTTTAAGTTGGTCAACTTCACGGTGACATTTGTTTTCACACTGTTTTTAAAATTTGTTTTATTTTTGTCTTTTAATGTTGTTTTGTGTCTGTACTTGTCCTGTGCACACTGGGAACTTTTACAAATGTATTCCACTGTAGTGTTACTGCAAATGGCGAAATAAATGAATCTGAATCTGAATGTGGAGACCGTATCTGCTTCCTTAACATAAATGGGAAGCTGATTCCACAGTAAAGGAGCTTGGTAGCTAAATGTGGAACGCACTGCCCCTGCACCTCAGACAGACAGAGTCTCTTGTTCCTTTTAAATCCTCTCTTAAAACACACCTTTTTTCCTTGGCTTTTAACACAACCTGAGAAGTTCGACTTTGGAATGTTTTGTACTTTTGTTTTTACTGTTTTATTAATGTAATCCTCATTGTTGTGTTCAGCACTTTGGTCGACGCTGTTGTTTTTAAAGTGCTTTATAAATAAAGTTGGATTGGATTGGATTGGAAATGCTCTGCCGCCGACAGTGATTTTTGAGACCTTAGGAACCACCAGACGTCTGGCGTTTTGTGAGCGCAACGCTCAACTTGGTTGATACGACACTAACGTGTCTTGGAGATAAGAAGGAGCCAAGCCATTTATGGCTTTATATGTTAAGAGTGAGGGAGTCACGCAAGAGTGAGGGGGTCACGCAAGAGTGAGGGAGTCACGCAGGCGCTTCGGACCGAGTAGGATCACTTCTGTCTTCTCCAGGTTGAGAAGTAGGAAGTTAAGAGTCTTCCACATTTTAAGGTCCTTTATGCAGGCACTGAGCTTTTCTAGCTGATCTGTCTGATTTGGCTTCATCGACAGATAAAGCTGTGTGTCATCTGCATAGCAGTGGAAATTAATTCCATGCTTTTTAATAATGTTTCCTAACGGCAGCATGTAGAGAGTGAAAAGAATCGGTCCGAGTACCGAACCCTGCGGCACACCGAATTCTACTCCAGAATAAGGTGACGAGTTCTGTTTAGTGTTAAATACAACTACATTACAATACTTACTACTATAAAGTTCAGTGAAATTGAGAGTTATGTCACCTGTTGTGTGTCAGAATGAGGAAGTAAAAGCCGTGTGGTCATATGACTTATCCCGCCAAAGCCACGTTCAGTTCAGTTCAGTTTATTTATTTGCCATTTGCAGTAAAAAAAACCCACATTGGAATACATTAGCAAAAAGTCTCCAGTGTGCACAGACAAATACAGACATAAACAACATTAAAAGACAGAAATAAAACAAATAAAACAGTAAACAAATGTCACTGTGAAATCGATCGACTAAAACAGTTTCAAAACAAGTGCATATCATTAAAGTGCTCTGTTCACACTGATAACAGCTTGTGGATAAAAACTGTTAGCGTAACGAGATGTCCTGCATCTCAGAGAGCGATATCTTCTGCCAGAGGGAAGAAGCTGGAACATGGCTTTTCCAGGGTGGCCAGAAGAGTCATTAACAATCCTCAGAGCTTTGTTTAAAAGTCTGGATTTGTGTGTCTTTGATTACAACAACACTGAACACAATGGCCACAATGGTTTTGCTAACAGTGATTTGAAACTCCAGGCTCCCCTCATTTAAACCAGATATATACTGTATATATCACTTTGTTAACGCTTAACTCATTGACTGTCATTGTCGTATTTGTCTGAGACTGGTGATTTTTGTCATTCTTCCCTCTATTCGACTGGTGATTACAGAAGAACAAAACTAGCTAGAAACCAAGTTATTTTTGCCAATGAAAGTAGACAGTCCAGTCTTTCAGAATCTGGTTTCATATTTCACCTAGTAATAGCACACGATATTCTGTGGGTCTTGAATCAGTGAAATTGTCAAAAACAGCCGGCAGTCAGTGAGTTAAATACTGTGTAATAAATTGGCCATTTACATCACATTACAGCTGTATTTAGCTGAGCCGCTCCTCTTTGTCCTCCTGTATATATTTCGTCTCATAATCCATTGTCCAGCTCTTTGAAGCTGATCTGAAAGCAGCTCCTTTATCATTATGTGTGTTGAGATCCTTTCTTCGTCCCACAGCGGGGAAATTCCAGTGTTGCATCACCAGTTACAGAACAGTAGGAATGAGGAGCACACAGCACAACATAGATTAATAATAAAATAAATTAGAATAAAATCTCTAACTCTAGCTTAAAAATAAACTAGTATTAAATCTCTATCTTTAGAATAATAAGGAAAGAAGTATAAAATCTCCAACTTTAGCATGATGCAGAAATATTGTATATGCTAGTGTAAGTAATATATAATTGTATGTTTATATCTGACACACGTGTTCCGTATTGCACATTTTGACATTTAAATTTTCAACATGGAATATTAAATACACTTCTGTCACTTTAGAATGTCATAGTTCTCAATAATCTGCACTGTTAAATGTATATTATCTATCTATATTAAATGTATTAAGATTAGTTTTATACTTTTTTAATAACTACTAGTTTGCGCCATGAGCCAAAGCAAATTCCTATTTTTTGTCTTTTTCTTACTTACAATTGGTGTGCAATTAAAAAGAGTTCTGATTGTGATTCTGATGTAATGTTGACATTTTATTAGCCATATACAAATCACACTGATCTAAAACAAGCTATGGTGATCGTTGGTCTTTCTGTTTGATGTTTAGGCCACACAGAACGAAAAACTCTGGTTCTACGCTGGATATGAGTACGATGCCTTCGGGGAGCGCATTCGCATTCGTGAGGACGGAACCTTCAACAAAACCTCGTTCACTCGTGACTTTCTGCTGCTCTACAAAGAGGTAGAAACACTTTCACCGACCACAAAACTGGTTTCTAAAGCTGCGGTGGAAGGTGCCAGAAAGATATTTGAACGTATTACCAAAACATTTTACCAAGTATTTTATATCTATTATATTGTCTATTGTGTGCATGTCTTGATTTTTTTTACAATTTTGAGTTGGTGCCTCTTTTTGTTGTACTTTCCCCTTTAAGAGGGCCACCCACGGAGGCCAGTCACACACAGCCTGATTAACGTCTTAGGACCAAACGTTTCATTTTCCAATAAAAATATATTTTTCCAAGGACAGCAATGTGCGGGAACCATTATTTTTATGAATGTGCACCGTGACTCTCTCCCCCTTTATGAATGTGCACTGGGACTCTCCTCCTTTATGAATGTGCACTGGGACTCTCTCCCCCTTTATGAATGTGCACTGGGACTCTCTCCCCCTTTATGAATGTGCACCGGGACTCTCTCCTCCTTTATGAATGTGCACTGGGACTCTCTCCTCCTTTATGAATGTGCACCGGGACTCTCTCCTCCTTTATGAATGTGCACCGGGACTCTCTCCTCCTTTATGAATGTGCACTGGGACTCTCTCCTCCTTTATGAATGTGCACCGGGACTCTCTCCTCCTTTATGAATGTGCACTGGGACTCTCTCCTCCTTTATGAATGTGCACTGGGACTCTCTCCTCCTTTATGAAGGTGCACCGGGACTCTCTCCTCCTTTATGAATGTGCACTGGGACTCTCTCCTCCTTTGTGAATGTGCACTGGGACTCTCTCCTCCTTTATGAATGTGCACTGGGACTCTCTCCCCCTTTGTGAATGTGCACTGGGACTCTCTCCTCCTTTATGAATGTGCACCGGGACTCTCTCCTCCTTTATGAATGTGCACTGGGACTCTCTCCCCCTTTGTGAATGTGCACTGGGACTCTCTCCTCCTTTATGAATGTGCACCGGGACTCTCTCCTCCTTTATGAATGTGCACCGGGACTCTCTCCTCCTTTATGAATGTGCACTGGGACTCTCTCCTCCTTTATGAATGTGCACCGGGACTCTCTCCTCCTTTATGAATGTGCACCGGGACTCTCTCCTCCTTTATGAATGTGCACCGGGACTCTCTCCTCCTTTATGAATGTGCACTGGGACTCTCTCCTCCTTTATGAATGTGCACTGGGACTCTCTCCTCCTTTATGAATGTGCACTGGGACTCTCTCCCCCTTTGTGAATGTGCACTGGGACTCTCTCCCCCTTTATGAATGTGCACTGGGACTCCTTTATGAATGTGCACTGGGACTCTCTCCTCCCTTTGTGAATGTGCACTGGGACTCTCTCCTCCTTTATGAATGTGCACTGGGACTCTCTCCTCCTTTATGAATGTGCACTGGGACTCTCTCCTCCTTTATGAATGTGCACTGGGACTCTCTCCTCCTTTATGAATGTGCACTGGGACTCTCTCCTCCTTTATGAATGTGCACTGGGACTCTCTCCCCCTTTGTGAATGTGCACTGGGACTCTCTCCCCCTTTATGAATGTGCACTGGGACTCCTTTATGAATGTGCACTGGGACTCTCTCCTCCCTTTGTGAATGTGCACTGGGACTCTCTCCTCCTTTATGAATGTGCACTGGGACTCTCTCCTCCTTTATGAATGTGCACTGGGACTCTCTCCTCCTTTATGAATGTGCACTGGGACTCTCTCCTCCTTTATGAATGTGCACTGGGACTCCTTCCCCTCTCCTACGCACCTGCCCAAACAATTCATGTGCAAGTTTCGACATTTTTACTTTTAATAATTATCTGTTTAACTTTGTGTTTTCTCTGAGTTTACTATTTGCTCAGAGAGACTATTCATGGTTTTTTAATTTTTTACTTTTAAAAGTGGTTTGCACCTTAAACCAAAGCAAACTCTTGTTCTTGTTCTTAGTCACATACTCATACAGTTTCATCCTTTCTGGGCCGAATTGTTTAAAATTCTGCCAATCACATGTTGAAGATGGTAGCAAGAGGAATACATTTTTGACAAATTCTCAAAATGTCTTTGATCTTCCTCACTTCAGCGTCCACTTGTGTGTTTGTGTTCCAGGCCGTGTTGTACGAGATCGATAGTGTGAAATATACATGTATCAAGAGGCCTCTGAAGGGGCACTTCCAGCTCTTGGGGATCCCCGATGATGCTAACTTTGTGGGGCAGTATGTGATCGGGGCCTCCTCCGGACCTGGGCAGGGGGTTCTGGTCAACACCTGGGGCCAACACGAAAACAGAAAAAAAAATGGTAACACTTTAAATTAGCCCTCACTAATTAGTGAGTGCTATCGCTTAGTGCTATCCACTCAGCGGCACCGTGGCTGAGTGGATAGCACCCTCGCCTCTCAGCAAGAAGGTCCTGGGTTCGAATCCCGGTCGGACCAGGGCCTTTCTGAGTGGAGTTTGCATGTTCTCCCCGTGTCTGCGTAGGTTTCCTCCGGGTACTCCGGTTTCCCCTACCACTAAAAATAAGTACAATAGTTCTGGCATGCGCCTCCTGTACTGGCAACCCCGCTCCCATCTCTGTGTGGAGTGAGAGACAAATGCCCATAATTAACAATTGTAAACCGCTTTGAGACTCAGATCTGCAGTGAAAAGGCGGTATATAAATAAAAACTTACTTACTTACTTACTTACTACTTACTAATTAACAGCAAATTAAGAGTCAATTAGTGTACTCTAACCCTTACCTTAGCTCTAGCCTCAACCCTTACCTCAGCCCTAGCCCCAGCCTTAACCCTTATCCTAACCGTGAGAGGAGACCAGGGGAAGACCCAGGACACACTGGAGGCCTGGGAACGCCTCAGGATTCCCCCAGATGAGCTGGAGGAAGTCTCTGCTTGGACTGCTTCCGCTAAAACAGTGTCTAGAAAGTGATATCACATGTTGTACCTTTGAGTAGGTTTGTGTAACAGCAGTGAGTGTGTGTGTGCAGATCCGTACATGATGACAGTGACAGAGTTCGGCTGTTTCCCTGTGAGCACTTTGACCCACACCAAAGACTTCGGCTGGATGGTCACCAGGTGAGTCTCTAGTGAGGTTTAGCTTTTGGGTTAGCAGCTGTGTGTCATTAGTTCACTGCAAAAAGTGATGAAAAATGGGCTAGAAATTTCTCAAATTTAGCTAAATATTTCTTGATTTTTTTTTAGCACATTCTGACTGAGCCTTAAAACTGGATTTGCCAAATGGGACAAAGCAAAACAAAGCAACAGTTCCTGAAAATAAGACTAAATGGCTTTGTCCCATCAGAGATAGCCTGGTCGTACCACACCATAGTACAAATGACATTTCGTACTAAGGTCTGGAGGTGCTCCATTGAGCTCCGTTTACAGGTGGGAGGGGTCAACTCCTTTTGCAGATTGAAACGATTGGATCTGAGTTTACAGTGTGTTGTTAGCATTTAGCATTTAGCCTAGCCATCTCCTTTGCCGCTAACGAAGCCCATGGGGAGTAGCGCCACAATTTTTTCCAGCGATTACATTTGCTAAACATTCCTCTTGTTCCGGCTTCAATTTCTTGATAGAACCAGACCAGAATACTTTACTATTGCACTTTTCGCCATTGTCAAACTACAACCTGCTCGTTCGACGCAAACTCTTGACATCACCCACAACTGTCTACAACACCCGCCTCCCATCCTCGCTGATTTGTCGGTCGAAATTCAACCGATTGTAATCGCAAACACGGGGACCAGACCCAGACGTTACATGCAGTGAAATGATGATTGAGCGGAGTGTACGGATGGATAAGGCCAGGCTACATCGGAGAATCTTGTTTTCCAGAATGTGCTTGGTTAAAGATTTTTTTTTTAAACTTGATACCTTATATTTTAAGGAAAGCGTTGAGTTTTTTCCATACTCTTTTTTTTTGTTTTTTTGTTGAGTGGTTCCTTTACCGATGCAGGAGGGTCTACGGACAGTGATGATCCTATGGACCAATTATGTCTTTTTTATTATTGCATTTCCTTGATTCTCCAATCTGTGGTTAGCGAATTGACAACTTTGGAAAGACCTCCCAGACGACTGCCACTGTGATTTGTGTGGCCAAACCTGCAGGTGAAAGCCAGATCCCCTCAGACCTTGAAAGCCGAGCAGGGCAGGGCTTGGTTAGTACTGTGATGGGAGACCTCTGGTGACGCAGTGGGGCGGCTGCAGCGGTAAAGTGCCAAACTGTGGTTGTGTCCTTAGGCAAGACACTTCACCAACATTGCCTAGAACGAGTCTGGTGTGTGTGTGAATGGTTGGTAGTGGTCGGAGGGGCCGATGGCACATACTGGTGGCCTCGCTTCTGTCAGTGTGCCCCAGGGCAGCTGTGACTACAGTAGTAGTTTATCACCACCGTGTTTGGAGTGAAAGAATAATAACATGTGAAGCGTCTTTGTGTCCTGAAAAGCGCTGTATAAAACCGATGCATTATTTAATGCTGTACACACATTAGGAAAACTAACAGAAAACACATTAAGTCTAATCTAAATCTAATATTTAATAATACTAATTATTTCTTTCCCAGCTTCATCAACACTGTAGAAGGCATCTTATACCCTGATGGCCTGAACCCGCCCCCGTACTGCCCCGGTCTGGACGCCGAGCCACAAGGACCCCCTGTGGATATCATCACCGTCATCAGCAACCTCCAGAAATCTGCGAATGCTGTCTGAAACTGTCTAAAACTGTCTAAAACTGTTCTGTCTACAACTGTCTGAAACTGTCTCATGTCTGCGCTAATTCTGCCTTAGTCCTTTCTTCTGTCTTTTTTAGGGCATTTTTTTGTTTTTAATGAGTGGGATTTTAATTGCATTACATATGTTTTGGGTTTGCACTTATAATAATGTGTCTCATCATTTTGTACCTGAATTAAAAAGTTTTGTTTATGGTCTGTGTTTTTCTGTGTGTGGTCAATGGTCCTGGTTATATCTATGAATATATCTGTTTTTGTCGCAATGTCGCAATTTTGTCGCAATTTGTAGCAATGTACCACATTTACCCTACTGCAAGTGTTGAGATGCTACGTTCTTTTGTGAGTACATATGTGTGTATAGGCAAGGCAAGTTTATTTGTATAGCTCAGTACACAACTCAAAGTGCTTGACAAAAGAAGATAAAACAATGTATAGGACTACATATATAATGGAACAATATAACATAATATTGTTTACTTACAGACGAATAATAATGCAATGGTTTAAACTAGAGATGCCGTCAAACACATGCACACAGTTAAAGGCCGTTCTATAGCAGAGGGTTTTTAAAAAGAAGTGCTGATCTTAGCCTCATCTCCTCGAGCAGATCATTCCAGAGCCGAAGAACCTGGAATGAGAAGGTTCCATCACCCTCCATCTGTAGCCTCGACCCTGGAACAGCAAACAGGGACCTGGCCGGGGAGCTAAGGCTGCGTTTGGCTAGTAACTAGAGGGTTAAAGTTCAGTACTGTAGCTTGGTGCCAGATCTAAACAAGCTTTAAAGGGGATCAGTAAAACATTCAAATCAATTCTAAAATGCACAGGGAGCCAGTGGAGGGATGCTAACACAGGGGTGATGTGCTCCCTCTCGCTTCATGACCCGCCACAATGATTAAAACTATTTTGAGCTGAATTATGATTTTTCCTAACTTGACCAGCCCTGGATCTAAAAAAAAAAATCTTCTACTTTTAAATCCAGTGAGAAGTCTGGAAAAAAAACTGTATTTACTGGTTCTGTTTCTCTGTAGAAATATACGTTATTACAGGTTAACATAGTTTTTAAAAACAGTTTTTTGTATTTTGTGTGAATCATTTATGTTGTAACAAAAATATCCAGCAGAGGGCAACAGTTGCTTTGTCCTTTGATTCCTGACTGTTATGCTCCCCTCCCCTCTCCTTTCTAGCTCATCTCTGCTTTCTCATTCTTCCGCTCTTCTCTCTCCTCTCCTCTCCCCCCTCTCTCTCTCCTCTCCTCTCTCCTTTCTCGCCTCTCTCCTCTCTCCCCCTCTCTCCTCTCCTTTCTCTCTCCCCTCTCTCCTCTCCCCCCTCTCTCTCCTCTCCTGTCTTCCCTCTCTCCTCTCTCCCGTCCTCTCTCCTCTCCCCCCTCTCTCTCCTCTCTATCCTCTCCTTTCTCCCCTCTCTCCTCTTCTTTCTCGCTCATCTCTCCTTTCTCATCCTTCCTCTCTCCTCTCCTCTCTCCCCCTCTCCCCCCTCTCTCTCCTCCCTCTCCCCCTCCTCCCCCCCTTTCTCTTCTCTCTCTCCCCTCTTATAGAAAGCTGCCCAGACTTCATCTTTCATGAATGAGTCCTGACATGTGGCAGAGAAACAGTCTTCTGTCTTTTGAACACAGCCTAATATTTTACAGTAAGAAAATAAAAGTTTAAGATTGTTTTACCTCAATGAGCAAATTTCTCTTTTCATGTTCAAACCTCACAGATACAGACTCTCAAACTGGCTCAAACACATTATCTATACCTAACAAAAATGACATTGACACAACAATCTGCTAAAGGAGGCCGTAGGTCTGTGTGCAGGGTTTTCTGTATAGTTGAAATGTTGTTCTATTTTTTGCTCTCTCTTTGGTGAAAAACACACACTTCCTCGCTACAACACAAAACCCAGTACTCTAAACCAAATGACCAACTGCCTAAACACATTTATTAAAACTTCCCCCCACTTCTCACACCCGTAAACACAATTCTCCTGTAGACATGTTCACAAAACACATGCCCTTTTTCTCAAAACTCTAAACACATTTTTCTTTTGCTAAAACACATTTTTCCTTTGCTAAAACACATTTTTCCTTTGCTAAAACACTTTTTGCATGTATCTCTGCTCCTATAATCATTGTGAGGCTCATGTGATGAAAAATGTCTCCCACAGTCAGCAAAACCTGAACAC
This sequence comes from Knipowitschia caucasica, assembly GCA_964034765.1. Taxonomy (NCBI): domain Eukaryota; kingdom Metazoa; phylum Chordata; class Actinopteri; order Gobiiformes; family Gobiidae; genus Knipowitschia; species Knipowitschia caucasica. The sequence continues at coordinate 19,058,034 of OZ035841.1, read as the reverse complement.
AATGAACAGACCTGGTGTCATTCAGAAAACACAACCACTCAGAATTGAAAACACCTGCTGCAAATGATGTGACAACTTTATAAGTCAGTGCAGTTTGATAAAGGTTCAAAATGAAAATGGATAATCAAGGCAGAAGAAGAGGAGTTTGTGTCAGAGGAGGGAGAGGAGCAGGTCAAAGAGGGAGAGGAGCAGGCCGAGGAGGGAGAGGAGCAGGCCGAGGAGGGAGAGGAGCAGGCCGAGGAGGGAGAGGAGCAGGCCGAGGAGGGAGAGAAGGAGGCAGAGGAGGGAGAGGAGGAGGCCAAGGAGGGAGAGGAGCAGGCCGAGGAGGGAGAGAAGGGCGAGCAAGACAACGCATTTCCATTACAGATGAACTAAGAGCAACAGTCATTGACCACGTCATGACAATTGTGTCTAATGGATCCTCTATAGAATTTACAGTACCCATATTTGCATTGAGTTTTGATATAACTGCATTTTCTGTGTTATGTAACTATTTCCATGATACGCGCAAATCTATAGTAAAGGCCACACCAAAACAATTTCTCGTATTCTCAAAACCAACCCATCACAACAAAACAGTTTCTCTAATTCTCAAAACCAACCCATCACACCAAAACACCTCTCATGGTCTGCAAAAATGTGAACACTATGAGCATCATTAACCACATCACCAAAAAAAGTGAAAACACAATTTTCAGAAGGATGCTTTTGAGAAACACTTTTTTAATTCTCAAATGTTTTGGCCATTTTCTATAGATTTGTGCGTTTTATGAGAATATTTACAGTACATAAAGCAGAAAATGCAGTTATATCAAAACTCAATGCAAACATGAGTAACTCCATGAAGGATCCATGACACACAATAGATACTACAGTACAGTAACAATTGAAAACACAATGTTTAGGGCAGTGCTTCTCAAATAGGGGGGGGGGGTGCCAAATAGTTCCTCCCCCCCCCCACTATTTGAGAAGCACTGCCCTAAACATTGTGTTTTCAATTGTTACTGTAGTATCTATTGTGTGTCATGGATTGAGTTGTGATATAACTGCATTTTCTACTTTATGTACTGTAACTATTCTCATGAAACGCACAAATCTATAGAAAAGGCCCAAAACATTTGAGAATTAAAAAAGTGTTGCTCAAATGCATCCTGGCAGGCAATTGTTTTGGTGATGTGGTTAATGATGCTCATAGTGTTCACATTTTTGCAGACCATGAGAGGTGTTTTGGTGTGATGGGTTGGTTTTGAGAATATGAGTCACTGTTTTGGTGTGATGGGTTGGTTTTGAGAATATGAGTCACTGTTTTGGTGTGATGGGTTGGTTTTGAAAAGAGACTGTGTTGTTTTGTGTACGTAGCTTTAGAAAAGAGGTTTGTGTTTAGAGTTTTGAGAAAAGGGAGGGCAGTATCGTGAAATGTGTTTAAGCGATAGAGGAAAACTGTAAATACAGTTGGTGCCTTCGCTTTAGTCTTTCTTTTGACTGAATATTTTTTAGATTCTTGGATCATTTGAACAGTTGAAAAACATATATTAAAGTACATTACATTTTGTATTAGAGGTGTGAAACGCAGAACCCACCAGACCATTTTCAGTGGCTCCTGAAATTATTATAAATGACGATGATTAACTTTAGTATCGATGGTGTTAACAAGATTGATATTATTTTGATTCACTGTTTTGTGTTGGTCATGACATCAGCAAAAGGAAGAGGCAGAAGCTTTGAGACTATTGTACAGCATCAGTTTAACCAGATGTTAGGGTTTAGAAGAGCTGCCGTGGCGTGTTAGACCTCCATGAGACTAGATATGGGGAGGCAGCATTCAGGACCTATGCACCTTACATCTGGAACAGTCTTCCTGAAGGTGTGAGACAGGCTGCTTCAAGTCATAGCTGTAAACGGTTCTTTTCTTCTTCTTTTTATTGTCTTTTGTTTGTATCGTAATATTGTATTGTCTTTTGTATGTGTTTTTTAAATGTTTATTAAATGATGTCAATGTGAAGCACTTTGGGTTCTGTATGAACTGTGCTATAGTTATTCGATTGACTTTAAAGTTAAATTAAAAAATTAAAAAAACTGCAAAAATGAGACGTCTCAGAACATAACACTTGATGATGTGGATGTGTAAACTATGATGTGATGTTTGGGGGAGGAAGAGGAGTGAGGAAATAGGAGTCAGGATCAGCTGGTGGGGATGTGTAACCTCTTGACTTATGAGGAAATTAAAAAAAAAGAAGATATAATATTGATATTGAGTTTTATACAGCGCTTTTGCTCGACAGAAAACCATCAAAGACACTTCTCATTTAATTTTTCCTTTACTCCAAACACAGTGGTGATAATCTACTGTAGCCACCGCTGCCCTGGGGCACACTGACAGAGCGGAGGCAACCAGTCTGTGCCATCAGCCCCTCCCACCACCACCAACCATCCACACACACACCAGACTCATTCTAGGTAATGTGGGTGAAGTGTCTTGCCTAAGGACACAACCACAGTTTGGCACTTACCAGCAGCAAACCATAAACCCACACTGTTTACTGGACTACTTTTTACTCAAAAGTGGTACTGCAGCTTCTCCTACTCTCCCTGACTCAGGTTGCCAGATATGCAGTGAATCCAGCTGGGACCATAACAGCTGAATAGACAAGAGTTTTGTCAACAACATAGACCTTTGTCACAAAGATAAAAATCCTGGTTATTTTCCTCGTTTTGTTGTTAATGATTTTAGAATCATAACAAGACCTTTTTTAGTTCTGCGCCACATGGTACTTTACCAGTGAGATTAGCTCCACGTGGTGAGTTTTGGCGCCCGGATCACAGACTTTCTGATTGGTAAAACGGTGGAGGGCGGGACATCGAGATTAAAACAATAACAAGATTTGGGGGATGGAAAAGTAATTTATAAATTCAAATATCTCTGAACTACTGTTACCAGTTAAAGAAGTATTGGAAAAGAGCATGTTTTATTGATGCTTTTTGACAGATTAGAGCCCTTTAATGATGACTTGACATGAAAATCTCACATATTGCTGCTTAGGCCTGACATGTAAAATTTTCACCACACCACGGCTGCTTCTGTCGCTCTCCGCTCTTCTTTTCTCTAACCACCAGTGGGCTAACCACTCTCCCAGCCGTCCTTGATAATGTGACTAATAATTGGTTATTTAGTCATGGTGGATTTGACAGTCGGGCTCAGGGTGCTTATGTCACTCAAATTCAGAGACAAGGAAACTTATTCTGGCATCGACCACAGAGCATTTTAGTAGAAAGAGAGAAAACATGTAGTAAATAAAATAGTAGTGTAGGGCTTAAATTAAATTAAATTAAATCCCTATTTGATGGCCTTGTGGGATTCAGAGACTGACCCAAGCTGAGGCAGTAGCTGCAGCAAAAGTGGGAATTGGAAGGAAGCTCTGACGAAGGGTGTGGAATCCTAGTGTTAGCTGCATCTTTTTCCATTTCACAGTTGTGTGTTCTTATGTGTTTCTCTCACGTGTAGAAAGCCCACCTCAGCTGACTGGAGAATTCTCTTTCGTAAGTCTCACTCAACATGCACCTAAACACCTTATACAATATTGTAAAATCACATTATCATGACATCAAATACACATGTCTTCTGATCAGCTGTGTTGTGTTTGTTTAGTACATGCCGAGTCTAAATGTCACGATGGTTGGATCACACGTGTATGACGCCGTGGAGCAGCGCATTCGCCTGCGCATGGACGTCAGGCTCGGCGACTTCTCCTTCCCTTGGGACTTACTACTGCTGCACAAAGAGGTAGGAGTCACTCTCTCTTATGGCAGAGGTGTCAAACTAAGTTTGGTCAGGGGCTGAATTTAAAAACATAAGAGGCCACAAGTATAAAAGTGGTTAGGGTTAGGGTTAGGTTGGATTCAACCCCAACTGGGCCAATTAACATGGGTGACATACTGACACCCATCAATGCTGGAAGTTACTGTATAATGATAATTGAAAATCTGTTCAGGGGTCGCTAAAATTGTTCTTGCGGACCGGATTTGGCCGACGGGCCTGAGTTTGACATGCCTATTGGTAACACTCTGGATTAGAGCTCGCTCAGCAACAGCCAATTAATGCTGATTAGTGTTCCCTAATCCTAACCTAGACATTTATGGAGATTGGTCTCTGCTCGTTATGGTCCAATGGCTCTGTGTAATTTTATTGTTGCATTTCTTGTGTTTAAACAGTTTGATTCTCTGATGTGTGTTGGCAAATTCAACGGTTACTACTGCTGTGATTTAAGGCTGTACAAGTGGGGCGGCTGCGGCTGTGGCTGTAAAGTGCCAAACTGTTGTTGTGCCCTTAGGCAAGACACTTGCCTAGAATGACTCTAGTGTAGTATAGTGCGTGTGTGAATTGTTAGTGGTGGTCGGAGGACACAGTTTGTGCCTTGCGTCTGTCAGTGTGTCCCAGGGCAGCTGTGGCTACAGTAGTAGTTTATCACCACCGTGAATAATGACATGTGAAGCGTCTTGGAGTGTCCAAAAAAGCACAGTATAAATCTGATGCATTATGATTATTATTATTGATTTACAGAGATAACTATTACAGAGGTAACTGTTTCTATGGTAACTTCCTCCACTAGCAGGGCGCTAACTTTTACAGCGTCTACTGTTGTGTTTCTGCTTCAGGGCGCGATGTACCAGATCGATGCTAAGGCCTCCACATGTGTCAAGAGCTCGCTGGAGCAAGACTTCCAGCCACTGAGTGTGCCCCCTGATGCCGCCTCAGTTGGTAGAGCAATGGCCTTTGACCCTGAAGGTTGTGGGTTTGAGCCCACTACGAGACCTACTTCATCAACTTCCACTGATGTCCGCTGTTGTTGTGTCCTTGGGCAAGACACTTAACCCCACTTTGTCTGAGGCCCCCACTGAAAGATCCCTGTCTGTGCCTACAGGCTGGTTGGCACCTCTCATCTGTCAGTGTGCCCCAGGGCAGCTGTGGCAACAGTAGTAGTTTATCTCCTCTGTGTTTGGTGTGAATGAATAATGAATAATGATCGGGGACTCCTCTGAGCCAGGGCAGGGACTGCGGGTCAACACCTGGGTGGGAGAGACACCAGGTTAGTACAGCCTGGATCTTTCTAGTTTGACAGGAAACCAAAGCTCTGTTTCCACCAGCACTATTTGGCTCTACTCTACTCAACTCGGCTCTACTCTACCCCTGTTGGAAGCATTTCCACTGGCACCAGGTAATTTTTAGAACCTGCTCGGCCCTGCTTCTATCCAGGCTGTTGTGGAAGTGTTCAGAGATATAGGCTTGAGGGCAGCTGGAAGCCAAGATGATCTACCTACCTACGTACCTATCTAAGTGTCTGTCTGTCTGTCTGTCTGTCTGTCTATGTACTGTATGTATCTACAAACCAATCTGTATATATCTATCGATCTATCTATGTATCGACCTATGTATGTATGTAACGACCTATGTATGTACTGTATGTATGTATCTACCTATCTATCTATCTCTATCTACCAACAATCAACCTACCAACCGATGTATGTATCTATCCATCTATGTATCAATTTACAGTATGTATCCATCTTAAAGCATGTAACTGTGTCTGTGCAGCCCCATACACGATGACAGTGACAGAGTCCGGCTGTATCCCTGTGAGCTACGAGATCCATACTGAATTATTTGGCTGTTTCTTCGGGAGGTGAGAAAACTTTGGCGCAATCTTTGCCTTCGACCTTTGCATTTGAGGAACACCGAGCGAACAAACACCACCCACACAACGTCTATCATTTCTCTCTTTTCTTTCTCAGGTTTTACAACAACGTGAGAAATGTGGTAGACCCTGACGCTCTCAAGCCTCCTCCGTACTGTCCCGGTCCAGGAGTCAAGACACAGGGACCCCCAGTGGATTTCCTCAGCCTCCTGAACAGAGCTGCTAAGTAGCTGTCTGCGCTAACTCAGCCAGTCCATGTTTAGGGCTTTTTAAAACTAATCCGGCGATATGTATGTTGAAATTGATCTTCCATCCATCCATCCATTTTCTTCCCCTTAATCCATTTCTGGGTCGGGGGGGTGGCCAGAGATGCCACCCAGTACACAGAGCACCAGCCTAGAAATTATTATTAGATTATTGGTTGAAATTGATCTTGCCAACCAATAATCAATTTTGTGCCTTTGTATCTGAATTAAAATATGCTTTGATGGTGATGGTCTATCTCTCTCTTTGTGTGGTAACAACAGTGCTGGGTTTGTTATTATAAATACACCTTGTACAATGTTTACAACCATAAACAAAGATTAGATTTGTTTTATTTACTGACGGTTCCACCACAAGTATGAGCTGAGTGGTCTGGTGCAGGTTATGCCTCCAGTCCTACGTTCAATACTACACACACTTCCTCTTAAATATATCTCACACTTGAATGCAGAGAGTGGCCGCCCAACCGCAGACTATTGCAACAACACAAAATAGCTGATCTCTCACAACAACTTTTGTCACGCCACTAAAGTGAAGAATTGTAAGCAGTCTCTCATTCAGGTGTCAAAGTCAAGGCCCGGGGCAAATGAATGATCTTGGTCCCGCGATGATGTTTGATTAGTTTTAGAACCACAGAGACAAAAAAGAATATAGGATTATTCATTTAATGTTCAGGACGTGTGTTTTCTCTTTGAAGGAAGTTTTTGTCTGTGAGCCTGTTACTGACAGAGCCGTACAACGATATTGGATAATTCTTTTAAAAATGAATTAAACTATGGTACACTGTGTAAGGGTTTGGTTCAATAGGTTTTATGCATCATTTTAATGTGTTTTAATGAACATTAAACCAGTCCGGCGTCGATTGAGGCAATTTAGTTTTTTTGCCTCTGATGTATTTGACTTGGGGGCGACAGTGGCTCAGTTGGTAGAGCAATGGCCTTTGACCCTGAAGGTTGTGGGTATGAGCCCACTACGAGACCTACTTCATCAACTTCCACTGATGTCTGCTGTTGTTGTGTCCTTGGCCAAGACACTTAACCCCACTTTGTCTGAGGCCCCCACTGAAAGATCCCTGTCTGTGCCTACAGGCTGGTTGGCACCTCTCATCTGTCAGTGTGCCCCAGGGCAGCCGTGGCAACAGTAGTGGTTTATCTCCTCTGTGTTTGGTGTGTATGAATAATGACGCGTGAAGCGTCTTTGAGTGTCCAAAAAAGCGCTGTATAAAACGTTGGTATTTTGTCACCTCTATTTCCCCCTTCACTCCCAGTGAGAAACACACACTTCCCCTTTAATTATTCCCCACTTGAATACAGTTAACCACAAGCCATTCTAAATTTTGAACTGACTTTTGTTCTAGGTTTTCAGATGATGGTCACAAAAATTAACATACAGGTGATAAAAATAATAATAATAATAATAATGATAATGATAATATAGACTTTATGCATCCTTACTTGACAGTTTGATTGTTGATTCTGTGACTGTGTGGTTTGGTGACATCACAGACTAAATAAGGAGACCAGAGAGGCAGAACAGAGAGAGACCGAAGTGAGACCGGAGAGAAACCAGAGAGACACCAGAGAGAGAGAGAGCAGAGAGAGAAAGACCAGAGAGAGAGAGGAGAAAGACCAGAGAGAGAGAGCAGAGAGAGAGTCCAGAGAGAGAGAGCAGAGAGAGAGTCCAGAGAGAGAGACCAGAGAGGGAGACCAGAGAGAGAGTCCAGAGAGAGGGCTCCTCTCTGAAAGAGGACTGTGGCTTCTCTGTTCCAGAGTTTCTTTATAACCCTTAAACATGGAAAAGCCATGTTCCAGCTTCTTCCCTCTGGCAGAAGGGTCGTTCACTGAGATGCAGGACATCCGGATATGCGAACAGTTTCTGGACAATTTGATCTTTCACTTGATATTGACCTGTTTTTGTTGATTATTTTCCTGTTGATTCGTTTTAGATTGTTTTATTTATGTACTTGTCTGGTGAACATTTTACTCTATGGAAAAAGGGGATGAAAAAAATTCAAGGAATGAAACTGGAGCACCTGGAGGAAACCTACGCAGACAGAGACTGTTATTACTTTTGCTGATACAACTCAAACCATCACAAACTGAACCAAACAAGTGTGTATTTTATTCACAGGTTAAACAGAAAAACAGGCAAATGACAAGAATAATAATTTTGTTTATTTTTTGTCTTTTTTTACGGTCACCTGTCGGAAGCATCAAGCATTCATTATCTTTAGATTACATTGAAGCGTGAATTCTGAACTAAACTTTACTACAAAGCTGGCAGCCTTTGCATTAAAAGGGGTAAAGGCAAGTTTATATTTATAGCACAGTTCATAGACAAAGCAACTCAAAGGACTGAACAAAATGAGACAAGATGATAATAAATGATAAAAACAGAACTACTTTTCACCTTTAATCTGTTTTTAACTATGTTAAATTTTCTATTTAACAATCTATTTTTAACTATGGGGCGGCAGTAGCTCAGTTGGTAGAGCGTTGGCCTTTGAGCCAGAAGGTCGTGGGTTCAAGCCCCGCTCAGGACTTTCACCATCGACTCCCACTGACTACTGTCTTTGTGTCCTTGGCAAGACACTTAACCTGTGGGAACACCAGCCACAGTGGGGCGGCTGCGGCTGTAAAGTGCCAAACTGCCGTTGTGTCCTTAGGCAAGACACTTCACCCCCATTGCCTAGAATGAGTCTAGTGTGTGTGTGAATGGTTGGTGGTGGTCGGAGGGGCCGATGGCACATACTGGTTGCCTCGCTTCTGTCAGTGTGCCCCAGGGCAGCTGTGGCTACAGTAGTAATTTATCACCACCGTGTATGGAGTGAATGAATAATGACACATGTGAAGCGTCTTTGAGTGTCCAGAAAAAGCGCTATATAAAACCGATGCATTATTATTATTATTATTATTATTATGTCAAAGAAGAATGTCTCATATTTTCATGAAGACTGTTTCAGGCTTTTGTCCGAAGTCAGGACTCAAGCTGCAGAGTTGTAAATATATTACAACGGTTTTACAGCGCGGTTGGAGGGACCAGGGAGCAGCCATTACAGTAATCTAACAAACCGGAAACAAATGTATGGATTTATGTTTTTAATCTTGACAATGTTTTTTTTAGAAAGTTTAAAGCTGCTAGTATTAGTGATGCGGCTAAAATGTAAGGTTTCTGTCCAAATTTGAAGGTTTCAGTGAGAGGGATAGATGAGTGTTTCTATTTTGTTTTTGAGTTGCTTGTGTATGAACTGTTTATACAAATAAACTTGTCTTGTCCAAGTTTGGGTCAGTCAGCCTTGCAGTTCAGTTTGCTCAACTTATCTGCATTCTTGAGGACAAAGATTGTTTTACAGTCTTTGAACTCTTTGTATGATTTCTCCGCTATATCTATCACTTTGAACTTCTCATACGGTGGAATGAGCACTTCGCTCTCGCCCAGACGAGAATAGTTTTCGATGTTTGCGCCGTAGCAGGTCTCGATGTAAAAGCAGCTCTCTCTTCCAAATGTGATCAGATTCGGGTCAGTGCTGGAGGACGCAAAAGAACCAAAGCGCATCTCTTGGTTGACTTTACCTGTAATTTTGACTTTGGTTCTCCTGTATGTTGTGTGGCACTGCTTGTTTGGGTTTAGGCTCTGTAAGGCGGTAGTGAGCCAAAAGTGTAGAGAGTGGTAGTCGTAGTTTATGGTACCATAGATCTTGGCTCCGTCTCGGTCGATGGTGTTGAAAGGTTCGTAGACATCAGAATCAGAATCAGAATCAGAATCATTTTTATTGCCACGTGAGTAACAAAGTTATCACTTGGAAATTGTCTTGGCAGAGAGCGTGCCACTTCGCCATTTGCGGCGCTGTGTGCAGCAAGAAACAGCAGAGAGCAATAACATACAGTTCACAGACAATTGGATAGACACATTGTGCTTTTTATAAACCACGGATTTTTTTCTCGGGATGAGCACCTCCGGCGGCCGGCCCAATGTAGCTGTCAGAGGGGGGCGGGATCAGGGAGGGGGTGAGTAGGAAAACAATGAGGAATGGAGGGGAGGGAGGGAGCAAGATGGATAGGTAGAGGGAGGCGGGGGTGAGGGATCCGAGCTGGACACTGAAATAGTGTGAGTTGTTGTAGATTGTGGGACCTTGTTTATGGCCTTGGCCGAGGAATGTGAGATAAGAGTGGAGAGAAGACACAGCAGGAGAAAAACACATCGCCTGAGAGGGACAATATTATATGCAATGTCGCAGTCAAAAGCAGGCAGATATTCTATTAATTCCAATTAAACCGAATTACGGCGCCCTCAGACCTCCGTACACAGGGGCAAATCCAAGCCGGGTCAGAGAGTTCAAGCCTGACAAACAATGTCATTCAATCTCAATTCCAGAGTTTTATGCCCATCGAGTGAACGAGCTGCGAGATCTTTGATCAACTGTTCCACCAAAACCACCCTTCTTTGTCCAGACACGGCACTCTCAACCACGACACGGCTTAGCTCCTTGTACATCCCATCAATTTTGTCGGCCAGCAGGTCGTGAATCTTGCGAACTGCCATGCCACCGAATTTGTGGTAGAAGAGGATCGCTCCAAACCCAAACAGGAGGATTCCCACCACCAAAATGCCAAAGATATATACGTCTTCCGAATCTTCAATGGACAGGGTCGACAGACAGAGGGGCTGAAACTTGTTCCAGCTGTCAAGAGTATACCCCGCCGGTGAAGTCCCGTCCGGGCACACGGGCTCTCCAGACCCACGCTTACGTGTTGAAAAGATAGAATCAATTGCGTTGAGGGACCAATTTACCATTTCCATTCTGTTAAAGTTGTCTGTGGCAAAACTCCAGGAAAAAAGACAAAAACAGGAGATAGCAAGCCGTTCAGAAGCAGGAGCGGACTAAGACACGTCTTTGCTCGACGGAGGAGGAAGTGAGAAATTAGAGACATTAGGAAACTGTTGTGAGTACGTATAGATGGCTTGACATTGGTCGAGGGTTAATATCTTAGTTGGTTGCTGATCATACTTTCTTTTGGCAGGACTTTTGGCCAGATTCCAACCATCCTTAAACGGCTGCTTCTTGTTCTCTCTGGGGAAGTACACTTTCTCGACTTTTTCCTTCATTCTGGACTCACAGTTGCCGTACATGTCGTCAATCGATTGCTCCATCAAACTCAGCCTGATTTGTCCGGAAACCTGGAAACATTTTGAAAATAATCGATAAGATAATTAATATATAAAATGAAGTAAAATAATAAAAAAGTAAAAATAAATAGATAAAGGTCCAGGATGTAACTTCTTTTGATGTCAAATCCGTGGAATCATTACTATAGCTGCTGTGTCACGGTCTTGACGATGCCTCCACATATTGGGGGTAGGAAGATATTAAAGTACTGAGTAACTAAAAACTTAAGATCATCGTTTTTTTTTTCTGCGTTGCGTCAAACTAATTTTGGTCGAGGACCGATTGTACACAAAAACCTCTGGCCAGGAGCAAAAGTGTTTTCTCTGATCCTTGTTGGTGAATTCAGTGGTTTTGTAAAGTCCTGGATAATTACTCTTAAAGCCTTTTTCTTACTGATATACGTGGCTCAAAACCTCTCACCGTATTAAAAGATGGCAGCACCAGACACAGCATCACCAGCAGCATTTTGAACTTCATGTCTATGGACTGACACATGAAACGAAGAGTTAACCCTTTAAGCGCCAAAGTCGCAATATTGCGACAAGCAACATTGCTCACTTAAACAGGCTGTATCTAAAAATGTGGTGCAGAATCTTGTTAATACTTTTCACCAGGGGTTAGTGGACATGTGTGCCTGTAATATGAGCAGCATTTGTGAGTGTGGTTATATTGAAAGTTTTTGAGTAAATTGAGTTCGTAAAACACCTGCGGCGCAGCAGCGCGGAGGCGAAGCAGCAGCGGTAGAGCTGAGAGGAGCGAGAGCAGAGCAGAGGGAGAGAGTGTTTTTTTATTTACTCACGAGGTCTTCAGTACCAGAGAAGTACTTGGTATGGTACTGGCTCACTCAGATTCAGAGGAGGAAGACACGCAGGTGTCCAGTGAAGCAGACTCGGGCATTATTGGTGACGAGGAGACCGCGCTCCATAGTCCACAATCAGCCCCTGTACAGCGGCTGCTTGTCCTCCGTGTGGCCGCGGTAGAAGCATTCTGTGAACGCCAAGCAGGGGCCGTGGTCGAGGGGACAGGGGCATCATAACACCGGGCATGTGGGAGAAAGTAGCCGGGGTAGACATCCGCGGGGAGACGCGGGAGAAGTCGCGGGGGAGCCGCGGGAAAAAGCACATCGCTTATCGCGTTTACTGCCTTTACCAACAGCGATGATGAGGATGAAGGCAGTTCTTGAGAGAAAATAATCCACAAAAGTGGACCAGAAGTGTTGAAAAACCTGTTGTTTATTGTTGAGACGATGATGTTCTGTGCCCATTCATTTCATCTCTCTGTTTCTACACGATAAATCCTGGAGCCTCATTTCCACTGAGAAAAATAGTATGCCCACTACTTCTTAGAAAGGGAAATATTGAAACCAATCTCCAGATTTCATGACTGTAAACTATAAAGAGTGCAGTCTTGATCACTGAAGGTCTTTGAAAATAATAAAATTCCATATGGCTGCGAACCAGTGCTAAAACATTATGTATAATCTGGATCAGGGAATTTATTTCTATCCCAAATTCATTTCATACTAAAGATATATTTCACATTTACTGTTTATAGTATTCCCTGATCTCAAATAACTCCCAAGCTACAGCTTTTTGAAGTCTTTATACAATAATTAACATTTTCCAAAATGGCCGCCACCTTGATGACGTCAGAATATGAAAATTAGATGACGAATCAACTTCCATCCCAAAGTTTGGTTCAGACTGAAGATATTTCTAATTTACAGTATGCCTTTATCTCAAACCATTTTAAAGTTATAGCCTTTTGAAATCTTGAAATCAAAATTGTACATTTTCTTGAAAAAACTCTGGCGCCTAAAGGGTTAAAACATGAATGTGCAGACGATTTCAAAGACGGATCTTACCAAAGTCAGGTGCAGGGTCGGTGTGAAGTTTGCGGCTCACTCCTCTCCTATATAGCACTTCAGAAATACCTCCCATTTCCTTGTAGCATTGACCACGAACTGAATGACATCAAATACACATAAGTATTAGTTCCTTTACCAACGTCAAGAGTTTAATTATAAACTTTGTCTTGGTTAATGTTTGGTGGATGTGATTCCTTATTAAATAATGGAGACTGCGAGGTGCCCAGAGTCAGGACTAAACATGAAGAGGATGCAGAAACTTCTAGCAAACATATGTACATTTATCACGTCTGAAGGCAGTTTACATCTCTTGAAGCAGTTCTGGAAAGGATTATTGCCTCAAGTGAACCAGACTTGGTCTAGTTTAAGTGAATCGGACTATGTGGGAATGAGCCATGAGTGTGATTGATTTTATAAAAAACTATTTTCACTTGTGATTTTTGTTTTCCATGTCCCTTTTTTTGACAATCTTAGATCAATCTAAGACCCACAGGGGGACCCCACAAATTTTTGATCGGGAAACAGAATTGCAGAGTACAGCTCGTCATGAAGCAGAAATGTGTAACTAATGTGAAAGAACAGACAAAAGACAAGTTAAATAATGCATATTTTTTGTCTTTTAATAGTCACATGTCGCAAGCATCAAGCATTTCAGCATTACTTTTTGTTTACATTGAAACAAACCGTACTAAACTTTTCTACAAAGCCAATAGCTGTTGAATTAAAAGGGAAAAGGCTGTCACTTTGCAGCCTTACAGTTGAGGTTAGTCTTCCGCCCTGCGTTCTTCAGGACAAAGATTTGGTTGCATTGGGTCAGTTTTCCGTAGGAACCATTAACAGTTTTCATTATTTTGAAGGTTTCATAGGGAGGAACAAGCACTTCACGCTCACTAAAGGGTGAGTATTTCTTAATGTATGCACCCAAGCAGGTCCTGATCTGGAAGCAAGTCTTATTACCAAAGCCGGTCAGATTGGGAAATTTGGAAGTGGAAGTGAAAGAACCAAAGCGAATGACTTGGTTGACTTTCCCTGTGAAAGTGACGTTCACTCTTCTGAAAGTGTCACGGCACACTTTGTCAATTCTCAAAGTCTCCAGAGCAGAAACCAGCCAGTAGTATAAAGCGTGGTATTGGAAGGCCTGGGTGGTGTATTGGGGTCCACTGGTTCGGAGCGCGTTGTTGAGTGGTGCGTAGACATTGGGTTCGTTCACGGTGTAGACGCACAAGGCCTGGATCTGGTCTTTGGACAGATTGTGTACACTCTGATTGTTTTGTGTTGCACAGGTTTCTGCCTTCTTCCAAGCCTTTCTGAACAAAGGATTACTCTTCATCTCGCGGGGGAAGTATTCACTCTTGACTATTTTGGCCATTTTCTCGCTGCAGCCGTCGAACATGTCGTCCACCGAGTTTTCCATCATGCTCAGAGGAATGGGTTGAGCCTGGAACTCCTACATATTTAGAGTTTAGAGTCAGTTTTATTACATACTGTAGTGCTGTCTGTATAACTTTCCCTGAAGAAAATATTGACAACAAATAGTTATGATCTATTTACCCGTTTAAAGCAAGATTTTATCTCCAAAATGACAATTAAGAATGGTATGTAGATAATGAGGCACTTCAGTTACTACCAACGTAAACTAACAGAAACTCTGAGGAGCACAGGGACTGGCCTCCTGCTGGGACTCTAAGGAGCACAGGGACTGGCCTCTTGCATTGCACTGTATGAATCAGGCTAAAGGCTTCGATCAAAGTTGTCATTTGTCGCTTCTTTTTTTGCCTTCTCTTAGCCTTCCTCTTAAATGATCTCACACTTGAATGCAGTTAGTGACCACAGAACCAGACTGTCCTCACGAATGCAACAACACATTAACTATGAGTCGTTGCATTCAAGACCAGGCTTAAAACAGTCCTCTTTAATTCTTTAAGACTCAGGTACAACTTAAAAATACAACCGTACGTCTAAAAAACACAGATTGTCAGTGACGCTGCATATGGAGTCAGTTTACTGGGAGAAGTATGCGAACTTGAGCACTATCCTCTCCTCCTTCCTACTGTATCTGTCACCATTATGACTTCAGCTGTAGTCTGTTCATTGCTATTCACCCGCTGTCCTATTGTCAGTTTCCCGGCCTACTCCTTCGGCACCTGCGGACTGTTCTCCTCGGGTCTACAGCCCGTCCATCCGTGTGATTGTTTCTAGCTTGTCTTTGAGTTTCCTTGTGCATATACTGTGCTATACATATAAACGTGCCTTGCCTTTTAAGAGTACTTCTGAACACATGTTTTTACATTATGGGTATTTATGCCCTAAGCACTGATTTACGTGGCTCAAAACCTCTCACCATAAAAAGAGAAGGCTGCACCAGACACAGCATCACCAGCAGCATTTTGAACTTCATGTTTGTGGACTGAAACATGAAACGAAGAGTTAAAACATGAATGTGCAGAAGAGTTTAAAGACGGATCTTACCAAAGTCAGGTGCAGGGTCGGTGTGAAGTTTGCGGCTCACTCCTCTCGTATATATAGCACTTCAGAAATACCTCGCATTTCCTTGTAGCATTGACCACGAACTGAATGACATCACATACACATAAGTATTAGTTCCTTTACCAACGTCAGGAGTTTAATTATAAACTTTGTCTTGGTTAATGTTTGGTGGATGTGATTCCTTATTAAATAATGGAGACTGCAGGTGCCCAGAGTCAGGACTAAACATGAAGAGGATGCAGAAACTTCTAGCAAACATATGTACATTTATCATGTCTGAAGGCAGTTTACATCTCTTGAAGCAGTTCTGGAAAGGATTATTGCCTCAAGTGAACGAGACTTGGTCCAGTTTAAGTGAATCGGACCATGTGGGAATGAGCCATGAGTGTGATTGATTTTATAAAAAACTATTTTCACTCGTGATTTTGTTTGTCTCATTTAAAAAATATGATTTGTATGAATTAGCTTGACAGTTTTTATTTGAGACGTGCATCCATTTGTATGTGATGACTCAAGCATGAATGGGACTAAGTTTATAGAATGACATCAGAGTCTAAGTAGTTCATTTGACTGACAGAAGAAGAAATGATAATGTTATAAAACAGCAGAGAATTGTAACTGATACATGTCCAAAAGCATTTGTAAAGTGTTTGAAGGAGAAACTGCTGCGATGTCACACATGACTCAGTGTTGTGGAGGTTGAACTAATAGTTTAGAGAACTTTAAGTCTGATCTGAAAATTGCAACAAAGTGACTGCGAAAAACTGTAATACACCTTGAACAGTTCCCTTCAAATCATTTAAGGTCTACAAAAAATCAACAAAATATATAATTCTGTTTGAATTTTGATGTCCCTTTTTTTGACAATCTTAGATCAATCTAAGACCCACAGGGGACCCCACAAATTTTTGATCGGGAAACAGAATTGCAGAGTACAGCTCGTCATGAAGCAGAAATGTGTAACTAATGTGAGAGAACAGACAAAAGACAAGTTAAATAATGCATATTTTTTGTCTTTTAATAGTCACATGTCAAGCATCAAGCATTTCAGCATTACTTTTTGTTTACATTGAAACAAACCGTACTAAACTTTTCTACAAAGCCAATAGCTGTTGAATTAAAAGGGAAAAGGCTGTCACTTTGCAGCCTTAGCCTTAAGTTGAGGTTAGTCTTCCGCCCTGCGTTCTTCAGGACAAAGATTTGGTTGCATTGGGTCAGTTTTCCGTAGGAACCATTAACAGTTTTCATTATTTTGAAGGTTTCATAGGGAGGAACTAGCACTTCACGCTCACTAAAGGGTGAGTATTTCTTAATGTATGCACCCAAGCAGGTCCTGATCTGGAAGCAAGTCTTATTACCAAAGCCGGTCAGATTGGGAAATTTGGAAGTGGAAGTGAAAGAACCAAAGCGAATGACTTGGTTGACTTTCCCTGTGAAAGTGACGTTCACTCTTCTGAAAGTGTCACGGCACACTTTGTCAATTCTCAAAGTCTCCAGAGCAGAAACCAGCCAGTAGTATAAAGCGTGGTATTGGAAGGCCTGGGTGGTGTATTGGGGTCCACTGGTTCGGAGCGCTTCGTTGAGTGGTGTGTAGACATTGGGTTCGTCCGCGGTGTAGACGCACAAGGCCTGGATCTGGTCTTTGGACAGATTGTGTACACTCTGATTGTTTTGTGTTGCACAGGATTTTGCCTTCTTCCAAGCCTTTCTGAACAAAGGATTACTCTTCATCTCGCGGGGGAAGTATTCACTCTTGACTATTTTGGCCATTTTCTCGCTGCAGCCGTCGAACATGTCGTCCACCGAGTTTTCCATCATGCTCAGAGGAATGGGTTGAGCCTGGAACTCCTACATATTTAGAGTTTAGAGTCAGTTTTATTACATACTGTAGTGCTGTCTGTATAACTTTCCCTGACGAAAATATTGACAACAAATAGTTATGATCTATTTACCTGTTTAAGGCAAGATTGTATCTCCAAAATGACAATTAAGAATGGTATGTAGATAATGAGGCACTTCAGTTACCACCAATGTAAACCAACACAAACTCTGAGGAGCACAGGGACAGGCCTCCTGTTGGGACTTTGAGGAGCACAGGGACTGGCCTCCTGTTGGGACTTTGAGGAGCACAGGGACTGGCCTCCTGCTGGGACTTTGAGGAGCACAGGGACTGGCCTCTTGCACTGCACTGTGTGAATCAGGCCAAAGGCTTTTGTCGCTTCTTTTTTTGCCTTCTCTTTGGTGAGAAACACAGCCTTCCTCTTAAATGATCTCACACTTGAATGCAGTTAGTGACCACAGAACCAGACTGTCCTCACGAATGCAACAACACATTAACTATGAGTTGTTGCATTCAAGACCAGGCTTAAAACAGTCCTCTTTAATTCTTTAAGACTCAGGTACAACTTAAAAATACAACCTTAAGTCTGAAAAACACAGATAGTCAGTTTACTGGGAGAAGTATGCAAACTTGAGCACTATCCTCTCCTCCTTCCTACTGTATCTGTCACCATTTTGACTTCAGCTGTGGTCTGTTCATTGCTATTCACCCACTGTCCCATTGTCTGTTTCCCGGCCTACTCCTTCGGCACCTGCGGACTGTTCTCCTCGGGTCTACAGCCCGTCCATCCGTGTGATTGTTTCTAGCATGTCTTGTTAAGCACTTTGAGTTTCCTTGTGCATGCACTGTGCTAACAAATAAACTTGCCTTTAAATATTCCTTCTGAACACACGTTTTTACATTATGGATATTTATGCCCTAAGCACTGATATACTCACCATAATAAGAGAAGGCAGCACCAGACACAGCATCACCAGCAACATTTTGAACGTCATATTTGTGGACTGACACATGAAACGAAGAGTTAAAACATGAATGTGCAGAAGTATTCAAAGACGGATCTTACCAAAGTCAGGTGCAGGGTCGGTGTGAAGTTTGTGGCTTAGTCTTCTCTTATATTATTGCACTTCAGAAACACCTCGCATTTCCTTGTAGCATTGACCACAAACTGACATCACATAAGTATTAGTTAGTTAGTTATTTTTATTTGAGCAACCTTAGTATGAACATGTTACATACATACATACACATATAGACAGAATAATGATTTAAAGAATAAGCACATACATCAATCAGTACTGAGTGCTTGAAAGTGCTCAAAAAGGAGTAGGATGAAGTGGGGACTTATTAACTCCTACCCCTTTCTCCTTTCAGTGTATTGTGTGACAGCTGTTGGTGCTTCTATATGTTAAGTATAATTATTTAGTTCCTTTACCAACATCAGGTGTTAGAATATAGCTTTGTCTTGGTTAATGTTTGGTGGATGGAATTACTTATGGATTCAATAATGGAGTCAGGAACACCGATGGCTTTTACGCAACTAAAATCTTGAAAATCTTGAAAGTCTTCTTGAGAGACAGTCTTCGACTCTGACAATGCTCAAATCCAGGTTCAAATCAGTTTTAGTTTGCTGTGGATACAACTGAAGGATCGCATCTTTTGAATATACTGTGATTATTTATTATTTTACTGCGGGGGTGTCAAACTTATTTTGGTTGAGGGCCCAATAAAAAATAAACGGTCTGGTCAGGGGCCGAAAGAATAAGTGGGTTTCATGTATTCATTTTTTTGGAATATGAAGGTATCTAAATAAATGACTTGTTTGATCCCAATTGTCCATCATTCTGGTGATTTGTGCTCGACAAATAAGACCAAAGGGTTTTGTTCAATAAGTGGAGAGGGCGGTTCTTTCCTAAGAAAATTGTGAAATCCTCATTCATGTCTTTGAGAAAAAATGTAATTGAAGACTCGTAAAAAGCATAACATAATAATACTAACTTCTAATTACATGTTTAACATTTCTCATGGAATTAAACGTTATGGTTGTTTTCTCAGTAATGGATATTATGCCATTGTTGCCTATTACCATCAATGCTGCTATTCAATATAATAATTTAAAATCGTCTCAAGGGCCACTGGAAATGGTCTCGCGGGTCTTGACTTTGACACCTGTGTTTTACTGCTTTGTGTAATTCTTTCTATCTTGTTTTGCTTTAGCACTTTGAGTAGTTTTTTTTCTCCCTTTTCCTGATTATGGTTTTATTCACCTTGGAATGCGTCCCAGGCTCCACCAGCTGTTCCCAAAACTCTTTTCCAACTGTTATGTGAAGTTATAACCATATGCAGAAATGTACTGAGTTGAATTATTTGGAGCAGAAACTTCTGAACCAAGCTAGCAAACATAGAAAGAGATAGATAGATATTTTATTGATCCCCATAGGAGAAATGCAGGTGTCCAGTAGCAGCAAAAACACATCCATCCAAACAAACAAAACAAATAAACTGATCATTCTAAAAAGCTAACAATCGTAAAGTCTTCAGGTCACAGCAGCAGAGGTGGAGTTGCCGCTTGGTTCAGACCATTTTCTCTGCTCTGATACAAAAGAAAATGCTAAATGCTTTGTTAGCATTCCCCCAGTGGATTTTCGCCCAATCTACTTGGTTGGGACCATGAATACTCTTGGCTCCGGTCTGGACCAGTGCAAAACCATGTCTGTTTATCACGTCTGAAGGCAGTTAACATCTCTTGAAGCAGATCTGGAAAGAATTTTTGCCCCAAGTGAACCAGACTTGGCCCAGTTCAAGTGAACCGGACCATCTAATTAAATCTCTGAGTTTTTTTTAAAGAGTTTGTCTGTTTTAAAAGCTATGCATGAACTGAGCAGATAGATACAGTATAGATTGAATTATTTAAAAAAAACAATTTTCACTCATGATTCTTGTCTTTATTAACAGTGATATGTACCGATCAGAACAGTGACATTTACACAATGCTGTATTAAGGTTCAGGTCGGTATTGAAGGATATGAACTCCGTTTTCACGGTTAGTCAGCCTTGCAGTTCAGTTTACTCAACTTATCTGCATTCTTGAGGACAAAGATTTTTTTACAGTCTTTGAACTCTTTGTATGATTTCTCCGCTATATCTATCACTTTGAACTTCTCATACGGTGGAATGAGCACTTCGCTCTCACCCAGACGAGAATATTTTTCGATGTTTGCGCCGTAGCAGGTCTCGATGTAAAAGCAGCTCTCTGTTCCAAATGTGCCCAGATCCGGGTCAGTGCTGGAGGACGCAAAAGAACCAAAGCGCATCTCTTGGTTGACTTTACCTGTAATTTTGACTTTGGTTCTCCTGTATGTTGTGTGGCACTGCTTGTTTGGGTTCAGGCGCTGTAAGGCGGTAGTGAGCCAAAAGTGTAGAGAGTGGTAGTCGTATTTTATGGTACCATAGATTTTGGCTCCGTCTCGGTTGATGGTGTTGAAACGTTCGTAGACATCAGGGAACTGTTGTGAGTACGTAAAGATGGCTTGACATTGGTCGAGGGTTAATATCTTAGTTGGTTGCTGATCATACTTTCTTTTGGCAGGACTTTTGGCCAGTTTCCAACCATCCTTAAACGGCTGCGTCTTGTTCTCTCTGGGGAAGTAAACCCCCATGACTTTAGCCTCCATTGCAGACTCACAGTTTCGGTACATGTCGTCAATCGATTGCTCCATCAAACTCAGCCTGATTTCTCCGGAAACCTGGAAAAGAAAAAAAAGAGAATTAATTGGATACTGATCTCCAATCTTCCACTCCTGTCAAAAATTGGTAAATCTGCCAAACCTTTAACATGTTTGCACACTTCCTGAATGTCTTTTGTACAATCTGACTGATTCGATCCATGCCAAATGTGACCTGTAAATTTCTCCAGTGTGAGATCAATATAGTCAGTAAAGTCTATCTAATCTTATCTTGTGATCCTTCAAGTCCAATATCTCAGCTCCTTTAGCCTCTTTGAAATATTTTAATATCCTTCCCCACTGCTCAGAGACAGCTCTTCTAATATGTATCATGGTTTTCTTCTGTCTCTCCGACTGCGTTGCCTTAAACAACTGTAAGTCCCAAACCTCTCCAGTCTCTCTTGGTGTGCCTCAAGGTTCGTTTGCTTGGCCCCCTCCTCTTCCCCTTGGCCTCATCCACCACAGACCACATTTTCACTGCTAATGATTTTGTAGGCAGGTAGTTTGAAGTTTTAATGTCAAATCTGAAACTCATATAACGTCCCCTCTAAGGAACTAACCAATAACCTCCCTGCAGATAAAGCCAATACTCTTTAAAAGTGTGTGTAGCCTCATTATAATCTCACCATTGTAAAAGAAGGTATCACCAGACAAAGCACCATAGCTAGCATCGTGGACTCCATTTCTAGACTGTAAAATACAGCATAGAATTAAAAAAAATATTGATTTACAATTTGATAATTGAATAGTTGGATAGATATTGTGATCCTTACCTCAAGCCCAGAACTGTGACTGTTTGCAGCTCACGGCCGGTCCTTAAATAGTGGAGTTTTGGGTGTTTGCCCAACTTCCAAAGAAACATTACGTTTTTCCTTGTAATATAATTTCATCAGTGACAAAGTATGACTGTACGCACATTAGGTAACACTTTAATTCACTGGTATTTGAAGGGCCCTTTCTTCAGGTTAGCTGACTATAAAACTGAAAGAAATATAAACATATTATTTGAAATGAATGATGCTTATATGTTCTTTTACTTTTGTTACGAGTTTAATGTTTTCTTTCTTGTGTTTTAAATGCATTGAGCCTTAGTACAGTAAGGTCTATGAAATGTACTATAAAAATAAATATGCCTTATGTTGGCTCTAGTTGACAATATCATAATAATAACTCGGTCTTATGTTTACTTAAAGAATATTGAGGCGATTGCTGTCTAGGCTCTTACTTAGGATTAAATCATCTGTTTCCAAATGAGTTTGAACTTGTTATAACTGCAAACACAAAGATTATAATAATAATATTTTACTAAAAGACTACAACAAAGTAACACACAACTGTGAAGTGAAAGCAGAAGTGGAGATTGGACAAATATATCCACAGCTCCAGAAGCTTTTCGTCCAAGAACGTCCAGTGTTTTACTCCATCCACCTTCTCATCAACTCTGCCTCTCTTCCTTGTCCCTGCTGAAAAAATTCAGCCCCATGACACGATGCTGCAAATAACACCATGTTAATTCCCTATGGTAATGGTGCAATGATGAAGATGAGCAGTTTTAGTTTTGAGCCATACATTCTGTATGTTTTTCAGTTTCTCCGGAGTTTCTCCGTTAGAGTTGTGAGCTCGAGTCTTGGTAGATTTGCAGTTGTGCCATACTCTTGACAATCCCAGATGAGGGATTTAGCAGTGCTCTTCAAAGCTTTGGAAACGCTTGTATAATTGAACGCTGCTTCTCAACTACATTCCTAACCTCACTGGCGTGCTCCGTGGCCTTCATGATGCTGTTTAGTGATCAATACTCAATGATTTGAGGCTGGTGTGGTTACACTAGGAGGAGATTACACACCGTACAAAATATTTCAAATCATGTATATATTTTGATTGGACCACCTTCACTCAGCCAATCAGCTCTCTGCCCAAAACAACAAATATTGACTCACAAGGGCCATATTTTATTGCAAATGTATTTATTTTTTTACAAGACGCAGGTAAAATTTCTGGTCCGAATCATTCACAACATTTTACTTCTATAAGACTTTTTTAATGAATAAATACAAGCAGGATAACCTAGCGTTTGCATTTTGTTTTTGCTGAAACAACAACAAGTATTACGTTTCAAGCTAAAAACATCATGCCGGTTAGTAAAAGGTAGGAGTATTTTGTTGTTGTTGTTTATTTTTGTTTTTTGACACTTCAACTTGTGTTTGTATTGCTGTTGAAGGAGATATCTTGAA
Source organism: Knipowitschia caucasica (assembly GCA_964034765.1). NCBI lineage: Eukaryota > Metazoa > Chordata > Actinopteri > Gobiiformes > Gobiidae > Knipowitschia > Knipowitschia caucasica. Next base: position 19,034,763 of record OZ035841.1, on the reverse strand, counting down.
TGGTTCGGTGAGTGGATGTGTGTGTATTTTTTGAGGGTATGTATGAAGTATGCATTTTTTTTATTGATTGTATGTTTGATGTCATTTTTGTCATTCATGTTTGTGTTGTTGTTTTTTGTTTCATTGTGTATACTTGCTTTTGTAATATAAAAAAACATAATTAAAAATACAACAACTACAAATATTAACATTCAAAAACACTTTACTATTTATTTATTTGGTTTATCTATTTTAAGAACTTGTTATTTTTGGACCGGAAGTGTGTTACAAATGACGTGATGCTAGGGCGGAAGCAGATACGGTTAGCTAAGATGGCGGAGGAGCGGCAGGAATCATCACAGGGGGAGGTGGAAGGTGAGACAAACTGTTCTTGCACAATATAGACATCATTTTATTAAGATTTCAATCCAGTTATTCCAAACCTTTAATAAACTCCGCAAACCCGTGTCTTTCCGCTTTAACCCTGGGACCAGCACCAATCTGGCTGCAGCATTTTGGCTAGTGCTCGTTAGCAAACAGGGCTACACAAAGAAAAACCGTGATTGGGATTTTTGGAATAAAAAACAGCGCATGACAGTCGTAAAGTGAATGCATTTACGTCATGCATTGAGTCTGTGAACGTTGTCAAAGCCAGGCCAGGTTTGGTTTGTTTTCTATCTGAATGTCCTAGCAAAGTTGATCAGATGGAGACTGATGTGTTTAGCCTGTCAATTAGTTAGTACTATTGATTAATAATTATCTCCTTAAATTGCATATTTAGAATATTCTATAACGCACCCGGGTCTCTAGATTTGGAGAAGCTTTCATGTTATATTGTAATAATAGTTTGTTTATTTCATACAATTCAATAACTTGGTGACATGATGCAAAAATACTGTACATGCTACGTACAGAAATACATAGGTTTGAATTAGAAACTAAAGATTTTAAACGTCTACCCTTTAGTGGTGTCAAATAAAAAGCTGCTACACATAAACTAAAAAAAGACATTAGGCCATGTTGATGATTTTCTGCCATCAACATTCAAAATAGACTTGTTTAAATAATATTATTTATTATTTATCTAATCTGAAGCAAAGTCTAAGTTCTGCAGTGTTTTAAATCTATAGTCATAGAGATGGCAGGTGTTCTTCCTTTGTTATTGACTAATGTCCTGTTTGTGTAAATCATTTTCAGAAATTTTTTGGGGACATTTTGCCTCTTGTCAAATATAAAATGTAACTGTTTATTATTGAAACTGTTACATTTTACTGTTCCAATGGTACTATTTTACATGTTTCCATAAACCCTGTTTAACCAGGTCCTTCTTTAGTCCCTCCTGGTCCCTCTAGCCAGGCTGAGCTGGTACTAAAGTGCTCTGTGACAGTGAATGGTCACTGCTGCTGGAAGCCAGGGTTACCAAGGAATTTCCCCAAATGGCTATGGTACCAGATACTAAAGCTAAATGGAACGAGTGCAAGGCGTTAGTATTTGTTTTACTGTATGTTTTATTAAATAAAAAACGAAACAACTGCTAAGCTAAATTGAGGGCACGAGTTAAAGTAAAAATGTTTTCCTCTGTTCTCGTCTACAATGTTTCTATAGTTGAGATTGGGTACTTTCAATCTCTTGGTTATTGGTGCTATCAGTCTCCATATCTCAAAAATAACAGCTATTAGACACAAGGGAAATTACTTGCACACAGTTGTTGAAATGAATACAATCAAAAGTATAACAAGTGAAAAATGGATTTGTATAATCCAGATTACTCTCAGCAAATAGGGCCTTGGGGGTCACCTAAAAATAAACAAAATGTACCAAGCTTTGCTCCCACTTATCTTTACCAACTCAATAAATGTGAGAAATTCAAAACTATTATTCTCCTCTCTGCTGAGAATATACTTTAAGAGTAAATCTGTGATCAGAGGCAGAAACATCAGGGTCTCAGCTTCATTAAGAGGCCTGCGAGTTGTTTATAATCCAAAGAATTCACGAGCAGTTAGCTGGAAATGCAGACTGCAGCCATTTTGGAAAACATAAGGCACAATTCAGGGTTTAAAAGCGGCCTAATCTTGCAATAAAGCCAAAGTGCAGGGCTTGGTTCAACAATGGACAATGGACAGACTGAGAGATCAACACGCTGGGACTACAGGTGTAAATGACCTCCTGCTTTAACCTGGTGCACAACTTTTAACTAATGTTTATTATACACTGTCTCGGTGAAAAATAGAAAGTGTCCCAGGTTGGAGAAACTCACATTCAGGACCCGGTGGCTCCTTCAAGTACTTATCAGGATCATTCTTTCACTGGTATGCAGTATTATTCCCATATAAGGACAGAGATAATCTGCGATAAATGGACCAAAGACTCCTGTGTGTTTTGCATTTCCTGCGTTTAAACTGTTCGATTCTCTTATCTGTTGTTGGCGAATCAACAACTTTGTAAAGTTCTCTGAGACGTCTACTGTTGTGAATAAGGGCTATACATAAATACATTGAATTGCATAATCTGATTGCTTCACCTCAAAATAATATTGGCCTCTGTGCAAGTAGTTTTTCAAGCCGCCTCATGTTTAGTCCTGAGTCTGGGACCAGCAGGAGGCCAGTCCCTGTGCTCCTCAGGGTCGCAGCAGGAGGCCAGTCCCTGTGCTCCTCAGGGTCCCAGCAGGAGGCCAGTCCCTGTGCTCCTCAGGGTCCCAGCAGGAGGCCAGCCCCTGTGCTCCTCAGGGTCCCAGCAGGAGGCCAGCCCCTGTGCTCCTCAGGGTCCCAGCAGGAGGCCAGCCCCTGTGCTCCTCAGGGTCCCAGCAGGAGGCCAGCCCCTGTGCTCCTCAGGGTCCCAGCAGGAGGCCAGCCCCTGTGCTCCTCAGGGTCCCAGCAGGAGGCCAGCCCCTGTGCTCCTCAGGGTCCCAGCAGGAGGCCAGTCCCTGTGCTCCTCAGGGTCCCAGCAGGAGGCCAGTCCCTGTGCTCCTCAGGGTCCCAGCAGGAGGCCAGCCCCTGTGCTCCTCAGGGTCCCAGCAGGAGGCCAGTCCCTGTGCTCCTCAGGGTCCCAGCAGGAGGCCAGCCCCTGTGCTCCTCAGGGTCCCAGCAGGAGGCCAGCCCCTGTGCTCCTCAGGGTCCCAGCAGGAGGCCAGCCCCTGTGCTCCTCAGGGTCCCAGCAGGAGGCCAGCCCCTGTGCTCCTCAGGGTCCCAGCAGGAGGCCAGCCCCTGTGCTCCTCAGGGTCCCAGCAGGAGGCCAGCCCCTGTGCTCCTCAGGGTCCCAGCAGGAGGCCAGCCCCTGTGCTCCTCAGGGTCCCAGCAGGAGGCCAGCCCCTGTGCTCCTCAGGGTCCCAGCAGGAGGCCAGCCCCTGTGCTCCTCAGGGTCCCAGCAGGAGGCCAGCCCCTGTGCTCCTCAGGGTCCCAGCAGGAGGCCAGCCCCTGTGCTCCTCAGGGTCCCAGCAGGAGGCCAGCCCCTGTGCTCCTCAGGGTCCCAGCAGGAGGCCAGCCCCTGTGCTCCTCAGGGTCCCAGCAGGAGGCCAGCCCCTGTGCTCCTCAGGGTCCCAGCAGGAGGCCAGCTCCTCAGGGTCCCAGCAGGAGGCCAGCTCCTCAGGGTCCCAGCAGGAGGCCAGCCCCTGTGCTCCTCAGGGTCCCAGCAGGAGGCCAGTCCTCCTTGGTTGATATGGCACTAACATGTCACTGTTGTACTTTGGTGCGAGGCCGTGGAGAGGCTCGAGTTTGGCAGTTGCGTTTTCAGGAAGGTTTTATTACTCACACATTTCTCAATCGTTGCTCTTTCACCAAACCATTAAAAAAAATAAAGTCTTCTCAAAACATTGTCTCTTGTCTCTTGCAGGAGTCAACTGTCTTGCATATGACGAAGCTATAATTGCTCAACAGGACAGAATTCAACAAGAAGTGAGTTGACATAAACCGCTCTAATGATCTTAACTGAAACACGTGTGATAAGCATCTGTGCAGAACAGGAATAACCAGTTTATAATGGAAAACTCTGTTAAACTTTCAATATGTGCTTTAAGATCTGAAGACCTTGGCCTAGTTTGTGTAAATGTAATCTCTCTGGCCAGTTTTAGTTTAACATTGTTCAGTCATTTGGTCTAATAAGTATATTTGTGACTTATTTGCTGCATTTATGTTTTGCATGGTTTAGGAGGTTTTGTAGTAGGCATACACTGTAAAAAATGATAAAATAATTCCCTGAATTGAGTTTTCATCATCTGGGTGGGTACTTCCTGACTGATTTAGAACAAGATTCACCAATGGGACAAAGCCATTTAGTCTTATTCCAAGAACTGATAATTTGTTCCCATTTTTTTGTGCTGATTCACAAGAATGGCTTTTGAATCTGACTGTCTGTGTTTTCAGATCGCAAATAGTAACCCTTTAGTGTCGGAGCGGCAGGATCTGTCCGTACTGCTGAGGGAGTACTCTGAAGACACGGTTTATCAGGACAAGATCAAGGTATTCACCGGATCAGAGACACAATCCATACTTACTATACCACTTAATATACCACTCACCATACTATACGCCTCACTATACACCTTAATGTAACACTCACTTAGGGGTGGGCAAAATATATCGTAGACAATAATATCGCGAAAGTGAATTTGAAGATATGCTTTTTTGTATCGTCTTTTTTTCTTATTTTCTTTTTTCAATACATATTACAATTAGAGCAGGCCCATTCGTCAAATGAGTGCCTAAAGCGCCAATCGCAGCATTATTTGTAAATTCAGAAAATATTTAGCAAGCCTTTTTGGAAGTGTTCTTTCTTGTTACTTGAATTAGATTTTTAATGTTAATATTTATTTGTGCATGTTTACTATTTATATTAAAATGATACTAATTATTTGTGTTCATATCGCCCACCCCTACACTCACTATACTATACCACTCACTATGAAAATAGTGCACTACAAAAAATGAAAATTGCAAAAGTAATAATAAAAAAATAACAAACACAGTTACACAAACAATAGACCAATCTCTTTATTGCCTCAATTTTCAAAAATTCTTGAAATACTTTTTAACTCTCGGCTTGAAAAGTTTCTCGAGAAACGCCAGATAATACATGAGGGTCAATATGGTTTCAGAGCCAACAGAACCACATCAATGGCAATAATGGAAGCAATTGAGGAAATCACAAATGCATTGGATCAAAAAAAGTTAGCAGTGGGTATTTTTATATAGATCTAAAAAAGCCTTTGATACTATTAATCACTCGATTCTACTCAGTAAGATGGGGAAATATGGAATTCGTGGGGTAGCTGGGGATTGGCTGAAAAGTTACTTGACTGAAAGGATACAGTTTGTTAAAATGGGGCATTACATATTTGGAGAACTTGGCATTGCTTGTGGTGCCCCAGGGGTCCGTGTTAGGACCTAAATTATTTAATGTGTTTATAAATTACATTTTTTATGTATCTCGAGTATTAAAACATATTCTTTTTGCTGATGACACAAATATATTTTACTATAGTAATGATTATGATGAACTGGTGAATACTGTGAACAAGGAACTGAATATAATTAAAAAGTGGATGGAAATGAACAAGCTATCCCTCAATATAGAAAATACAAAATCAATTATGTTTGGCAACCTAAGACTTATTTCAGACACAAAAGGTATCAAAATTGAAAACATGAATGAAAATACATTTTTGGGAATTATAATTGACAATAAATTGTCCTGGAAACTCCACGTCGGATACATAGCTAAAATCTCCAAAAGCCTTTCAATTTTAAATACAGTTTTTCTCTATCGCTTAAACACATTTCACGATACTGCCCTCCCTTTTCTCAAAACTCTAAACACAAACCTCTTTTCTAAAGCTACGTACACACAACAACAGTCTCTTTTCAAAACCAACCCATCACACCAAAACAGTTTCTCATATTCTCAAAACCAACCCATCACACCAAAATACCTCTAATGGTCTGCAAAAATGTGAACACTATGAGCATCATTTATAAACCACATCACCAAAACAATTGAAAACACAATTTTCAGAATGTGAGACTGTTCTTTTTACGGTTTCACAACAGGATGCATTTGAGCAACACTTTTTAATTCTCAAATATGTTTTGGGCCTTTACTATAGATTTGGGCGTATCATGGAAATAGTTACATAACACAGAAAATGCAGTTGTATCAAACCTCGGCCTGCTCCTCTCCCTCCTCGGCCTGCTCCTCTCCCTCCTTGGCCTGCTCCTCTCCCGCCTTGGCCTGCTCCTCTCCCGCCTTGGCCTGCTCCTCTCCCTCCTCGGCCTGCTCCTCTCCCTCCTCGGCCTGCTCCTCTCCCTCCTCGGCCTGCTCCTCTCCCTCCTCGGCCTGCTCCTCTCCCTCCTCGGCCTGCTCCTCTCCCTCCTCGGCCTGCTCCTCTCCCTCCTTGGCCTGCTCCTCTCCCTCCTTGGCCTGCTCCTCTCCCGCCTTGGCCTGCTCCTCTCCCTCCTCGGCCTGCTCCTCTCCCTCCTCGGCCTGCTCCTCTCCCTCCTCGGCCTGCTCCTCTCCCTCTTTGACCTGCTCCTCTCCCTCCTTGACCTGCTCCTCTCCCTCCTCTGACACGAACTCCTTTTCTTCTGCCTTGATTATCATTTTCATTTTGAACCTTCATCAAACTGCACTGACTTATAAAGTTGTGGTCACATCATTTGCAGCAGGTGTTTTCAGTTCTGAGTGGTTGTGTTTTCTTTTATTTATTTATTTATTTTTGTTGGAAACTATGATGGACAAGAGGTGACTTGTGTCTTATGTGAAATGCCTGAAATGAATAAACAAACTATACCACTTCTAGCTATTATTGCCTCATAGTTTATCCTTTTTTGCAGTGTATTGCTGTAAACGTATCAAGTGTTTTATTAGCAGTTCCATTTGGACTTGAATGATGGCAGTAAAATCACTGAATGTCTTTCGTGCAGGACCTCCATAAAAAGTACATGCACATTCGAAAGACGCGGCCGGACGGGAACTGCTTCTACAGAGCGTTCGGCTTCGCTCACCTGGAGTCGCTGCTGGACGACAGTAAAGAGCTTCAGAGGTGGGGGCCCACACCAACACAATCTCACACTCTCACCCTCACACACCCTCACACTCTCATACCTCCTCACTCCCTAACTCTCACACCCCCATCACCCTCTCATACCCCCATCACCCACTCATACCCCCATCACCCACTCACACCCCCATCACCCTCTCATACCCCCATCACCCTCTCACACCATCACCCTCTCACACCCCCATCACCCTCTCACACCCCCATCACCCTCTCACACCCTCACACCCACTCACCCCCTCATTCCCTCACCCTGTTCTCTTCCCACTGTTAAAACCCCTAAACCTTGTTCTTCCAGATTCAAAGAGGTGGCAGCTAAAAGTAAACAAGACCTGGTGGAGGAGGGTTTCACAGAATTCACCATCGAGGATTTCCACAACACTGTGAGTACAGACGGAAATATCAAATTATTAAGTTTTATAGATCCCAGCTTTAAGGAAGTATTTAGAGGAAGTATGATTGACTTCTGGAGCAAGCACAAAGAGATAAGATTAAACTTTATTGATCTCACAGTGGAGAAATTCAATTGGCATTTGGCTTTGATAAGATTGCTCAGGGTGTGCTGAAGAAAAAACATGTAGGGTATTTTATGTACAGTTCAAAAAGTACAACGTTGCTGTTTTAGTGCAGGTTGTCATTATGAGACTCGTTGTACAGTCTGACAGCGGTGTGGGTGACGGCCCTGTGATAGCGCTATCATTCTCGGGGTGCAAGCCTTCAGCTGGTCTTTTCTCTGTGACTGCCGAATCTTGTGGGAAACTCAAAAAAAGACATTCAAATTATAAATAATCACTGCACATTATAGTAAGTAAGTAAGTAAGTTTTTATTTATATACCGCCTTTTCACTGCAGATCTGAGTCTCAAAGCGGTTTACAATTGTTAATTTTGGGCATTTGTCTCTCACTCCACACAGAGATGGGAGCGGGGTCGCCAGTACAGGAGGCACATGCCAGAACTATTGGACATATTTTTAGTGGTAGGGGAAACCGGAGTACCCGGAGGAAACCTACGCAGACACGGGGAGAACATGCAAACTCCACTCAGAAAGGCCCTGGTCCGACCGGGATTCGAACCCAGGACCTTCTTGCTGAGAGGCGAGAGTGCTATCCACTCAGCCACCGTGCCGCCCACGGCATTATATACACTATATATATACATTATAAAGGGCTTTAACTTGGAAATGAACATTGTCAGAGAAGAAGCCTGTCTCATATTTTCGGGAAGACTGTTCCAGATTTCATGAATCTCAAACGCTGCTTCCCCGACTGGGACCAGCACAGACTTTAAAGCAGGGGTCGGGAACCCAAAATGTTCAAAGAGCCATAATTGACAAAAAAAACTAAAAACATCTGTCTGGAGCCGCAAAAAAATAACAGCCTTGTATAAGGCTTTTATGAAGGTAACACAGGCTGCAAGATGTATTAGCTATATTAGCCTAATATCTAGTAAGTATGTAGTAAGTAATCTTTATTTATATACCGCCTTTTCACTGCACATCGGAGTCTCAAAGCGGTTTACAATTGTGATTTTTGGGAGTGGGGGTGCCAGTACAGGAGGCACATGCCAGACCTATTGTACATATTTTTAGTGGTAGGGGAAACCGGAGCACCCGGAGGAAACCTACGCAGACACGGGGAGAACATGCAAACTCCACTCAGAAAGGCCCTGGTCCGACCGGGATTCGAACCCAGGACCTTCTTGCTGAGAGGCGAGAGTGCTATCCACTCAGCCACCGTGCCGCATATCCATATCTAAATGACAAAGTAAAGGCTACAAATACATAATAATCATTCATGATTATCAAATGTGTATTTTCACTGCAGCGTGTCGCACCACGCGTGTCCTGAATGACGCAACACATGACGACTCTGCTTTAGTTTAACTTCCATTTTTTTGCCTTCATGCAATTGTAGAAATACAGAAAAAAAAATCTGCTTTGGGCTCAGAGGTCACCTGCATCACTGTCTGCTCATATCCATCACGTCACAGGCTGAAGTTTGCTGAAGCTGAATTAAAATCCTTAATGGCCGTTTCTTTCACCGTCTTTGAGAAGGTTTTGAAGTCTGAAAATAGGTGCTCTGAATTTTTGATGAATGAATCCTTCATGTAATCACCGTGTACGGTGTTTTGTGCGTCATTGTTCCTCGTGTTGCAACAAAACTACTCATTACAAACATGAAGCAGTCCTTCCTCATTGACTGAAAGAAAATGTTCATTCTCATTCTTAGTCCAGTCTTGTTATCGACTCTTTCTCGTTTTAGCTTTGGGATCAATGTGCACTTACAGTCTATCATGCACACACGCCGGTTTGTTTACAACAGCGGCCGCATGGGGCGGGGCCGCGTGACCGCGCGTCATAGGATATGACGCACTACGTTGACAGAAATGTTGAAATTAAATATTACTTATACACATTTTTACAGCATTTAAAAACGTAAAGATTGTTTTTCCTTCTACAGAAACCACATTCAAACTAGAAATAAAATATAGCCCTCACACTCCATTTTCAGACCTGTTTGAAAAGGCTCCAGGAGCACTCAAGAGCCGCATGCGGCTCCGGAGCCGCGGGTTGCCGACCCCTGCTTTAAAGCGACTGGGACTCTGAGGAGCACAGGGACTGGCCTCCTGCTGGTCCCAGAGTCAGGACTCAACATGGGGAGGCAGCGTTATAGATTAATGCAGCTAAAATCCAGAACAGTCTTCCTGAAAATGTGAGACAGGCCTCTACTTCTGACAATGTTGAAATCCAGGTTTAAAACAGTTCTTTAGCTGCATACAGGATACAAGGATTCACTCTTTTTTTATTGTTTTATTCATGATTGTAACGCTTGTTGTTGTGTGATTGTTTCAATCTTGTGCCTTGTGTAAGAACTGTGCCATACAAATAAACTTGACCACGGTCTCTGTTGCCGCGCACAGTTCATGGACCTGATCGAGGTGTGCGAGAAGCAGCAGAACCTACAGGACCTGTGGAGCTCCTTCAACGACCAGAACGTGTCGGACTACATGGTGGTCTACCTGCGGCTACTGACCTCCGGGTACCTGCAGCGGAAACCCAGCTTCTTCCAGCATTTCATCGAAGGAGGACGCTCCATCAAAGAGTTCTGTCAGCAGGTGAGTCCCAGGCCGAGAAGGGGGGGGTGGGGACACTGCAAAAAGAGATGAGAAATAAGTCAAAAATCTGAGTTTGAGGACATTTTGACTGCCTTAAAACAAGATTTGCCAATGAGAAAAAGCCAAAATGTTATGGCCCTCTTGGAATGAGAAAATGAACTCATTGAGTGCTATTTAAAACTTCCCTCTATTAGACTGTTACAGGACAACAAAGCTAGTTGGATACAAACATATTTTTCCTGATGAAAGTATACAATCCAGTCTTTCAGAATCTTGTTTCATATTTAACTTCGTCATAGCACATAATATTCTGTGGGTCTTGAGAATCAGTGAAATCATCAAAAGTGGCTGGCAGTCAATGAGTTGAGCAACAGTTCTTAAAATACGACTAAATGGCTTTGTCCCATTGATAAATCAAATTATGTACTGAAGTCTTGCTGCTAGATGTTTTTTGTATTTTGTTATTTTAGTATAGTTATTATTTATCTTGTGTTGTGAGCTCCTCAGTCCCACTCTCTGTATGCACAGTGGAACAGACCTGTTTCTAACCCTTGTGCTATCCTCACCAGTGATAAAAAATAAATACAAATAAAAAAAATAAAAAATTTATGAAGCTGAATTTTTATAATTTTTGTTATCTTTACCAGCCCTGAGTCATTAAGATCCTATTTTAGGGTATTTTTTTGTCTTACAATCCTCTCCGGCGGTTCATTTTTACCCGACGGTAGCACAAGGTTTAACCTGGATTTTAAACATTGTCAGAGCAGAAGCCTGACTCACATTTTCAGGAAGACTGTTCCAGATTTTAACTGCATTAATCTTGTTGTTGCGATTATTGATGTCTTGCGATGTGAGCAGCCTGGACTATTATATAGCGTTAGCTTGATGTGTGCTTTTGAAAACATAAACAGATGGAATGTCCACACTTCATGGTTCCAAATGGTTTAAATTCCACGTCCACAATGAAGTTTTCTACCAAATAACTCAGTCAAAAATACTGTTGGGCCTAAACCCAGATTAGCCTCCACATTACAACTCACAAGTTCCCCCTACTGTCATTAAAATGAACTGCACTTTACCTGCCTCTGGTCAAACACACACAAAATAAGTAACGCATAGGTGCCTACCAAAACAAAATAATGAACTTTGGATTAGCATTCTCTAATGGAAGATAAAACGGTCTTTACAAATCTGAAATGCCTTGTCCTCATATTTAGACCTGACTCTGGAGAGACTTGTTTTAAAGTGATCCACAGGTGCTTAAACAGTGTTACTTGTTGTATGTGCCATCTCCAAAAAAAAACAAAAACAAATTGACCTTGCTTTCTTTTCCCCGGCGCAGGAGGTGGAGCCCATGTCTCGGGAGAGCGACCACATCCACATCATCGCCTTGGCCGCGGCGCTGAACGTGACCATCAGAGTGGAGTACATGGACAGAGGAGACGGCGAGGTCAACCACCACACGTTCCCCGAAGGAGGAGACCCACGCATATTCCTCCTGTACCGACCCGGCCACTACGACATCCTTTACAAATAGCACTCCGCCCGACCTTCACCGACCAAGAGAGACTCAACTAGCTCAGCCACGATTGGAAACAAACGCATATGTGAATTTGAAAATAAAGCAGATTTCATGCCATGGCTCCCGACACTTCCTGACCCTCGCATCCAAACCTCTCAAATAGTGACTCAGACCATTTGGAGTTGTACAGTTTTTTTTGTTTCTTTTGTGGTTGTATATGTATCTTTTTTTGATCATGTTGGATTCCTTTGTTACACTGAGATTTATTGAGTTTTATTAAAGGGATTTACATCTTGCGATTGTTTTGTTGTTCAGGGCGGCGTTCTGGAAAGTACGGGCGGAGGTCCAGATAATGTAGAATAATGTTAAAAATTCTGCGACTTGATTTTGTGGAACTTATATGTGAAACTTATTACACTAAAAAGCCCAGTTTAAATTGGTCCCACTTGGCCTGGCTCTACTCGGCTCTACTCTTCCTGGTTGCGTTTCCATAGTGTCTTGGTACTGTGTCCTAGCAAAACTGACCCATAACAGTTTTAGCGTATTCTTCTTCACAAGGGCGGCACGGTGGCTGAGTGGATAGCACTCTCGCCTCTCAGCAAGAAGGTCCTGGGTTCGAATCCTAGTCGGAACAGGGCCTTTCTGAGTGGAGTTTGCATGTTCTCCCCGTGTCTGCATAGGTTTCCTCCGGGTACTCCGGTTTCCCCTACCACTAAAAATATGTACAATAGGTCTGGCATGCGCCTCCTGTACTGGCCCTGCTCCCATCTCTGTGTGGAGGGAGCGACAAATGCCCAAAATGAACAATTGTAAACCGCTTTGAGGCTCAGCTCTGCAGTGAAAAGGCGGTATATAAATAAAGATTACTACAATATCACGCTTTTTCCTCACACATTGAGTTTGTATACATTTTTCGTGACACTGAGAAATAGAAATCGACACCCTAGAAAGCTACACAAAAAAATTAGTCTGGCATTAGCCATCTGCACACTCCGGTTAATCATTATTTCCTTTAGTATGAAATATAATTTGTACTATGGTGTGGTACGACCAGGCTAACCTAGAACCAGTATCCACAGGAAGTTCCTTGGTTACCACGGCTTCCAACAGTACTCTGGCTTATCACTGACAGAACACTTTAATACCAGCTTGGCCAAGCAGGTACTAAAAAAAGACCAGGTTAAACAAGGCTAACAAGGGCTGGTGGTAACGGGGCTAAAGTAAGATACGCCTTTTATATAGTTGATATTTGGGGTTTTTCCAAGCTATGAGCCAAAAATAATCCATTCATTAATTGGTTTCACATTGTAACTTGAAGTACAGAAATTAATTAACTTTTGAGCTTTTTTAATTTTCACTTTCACCTGTATCTTTCAGATGTGACAAGTTACAAATTCTGTTACTATCCATGTGATTAATGACATTTCTCCAATGTGGGATACATTTAAGTTCTTGTTTACATTCTACAAGTTTTCAAACCACATAAAATGGTCAGCCTACACCCTACTTGGCTCTACGTTACCTGATTGCGTTTCCATTACGCATTCGGATCTGGTACCGTATCCCAGCAAACTACCCACAGCACACCAGTATCTGAGGAAATTCCTTGGTAATCGTGGCTTCCAGCAGCAGTCTGGCAATTTACCGTAAGCTAGAAGACTTTAGTACCAGCTTTGGCCTGGACAGAGTCCGGACCAAGAGGGACTAAAGTACCTGGTGCCATTTTATACAGGGTGAATGGAAATGCTACCAATCTGGGTTGGGTAGAGACAATTAGGGCTGATGGAAACAGGGCTTCATGTATTAAAATCTAAATAATTAGTTAATATTCTCAAAACAGTTATGATCTATCAACATGCATGTATCTTTGACCACATCTTTAGCAGCTTTTGTCAAGAAAGTTAAAAGAACCAGATCAAATAGCGACTCTTAAAATTCTTTCTGACAACTAGATTAAAGAGAACAAGCTTTCAAATAAATACAACATGGATTTACGTTTAGAATTAATGGCTTTTATAATGTGTTTTTCTTGTATTTGATTTGTCCTTATCATTTGAGCTACTTGTGTAATACCACAGAGCGGCCAGAGGGGGGCACTAGTGCAGTTTATTGCCCTGCAGACAGAAGGACATGTAAATACAGCAGAATGCAGCGGAGGGCACTACACTCACATTAGAAAAATAGAACTTTCCTCGTCAAGATGAACGCGTTAAAATGTTTGTCTGTGAGAGGATTAAGAGCAGCATGTGCCCGGAAACACTCGTCCCTCACAAGTAAGTTACACTGAAGTAAAACTGCAGTTGAAGCGGTGTCGATGCTAATGCTAAGCTAATCCAGTCCACCTGTAGCCCCGTTTCCACCAGCCCCACATGGCTCTACTCTACGCTACCCTTTTCTACTCAACTCTACTATACTCTACCCTTTTCTACTCTACTCTATCATTTTCTGCTCAGCTCCACTCTACTCTACCCTTCTCCATTCTATTCTACCCTGTTCTACTCTTCTCTATCCTTCTCTACTCCACTCTGAAAACCAATACATTTGAATTGTCAAGCATTACATTACAGACAATAACAAAAAAGCAGTGCAAATACATATATAACAGATTTAGCCCTGTTTCCACCATCCCTACCTGGCCCTACTATACTCTGTTCTTACCATAGCTTATTGCGTTTCCATTACGCTTCAGTATCTGGTGCTGTGTCCTAGCAACCGACCCACAACAAACCAGTATTCAGTTACCCGTAAATAAATAGGTGAAAATTTGCACCTTTTTTAGCTTGCCATATTCAGTGATGGCATTCTAAATTGTATCTTTTTAAGGCTTTGATTTGTGCCTACAGCTGAACTCATACAAAACATGGACAAGAAGGCGACTTGGGATCGCTTCTACACCGAGAACCGGACCAACGCTGCTGCTTTCAAGAACTTCGAGTGGTTCTTTGGCTTCGACTCCATCCGTCACATCATCCTCCCGTTGTTACCGCCCAAATCTCGCCCCGATCGCCCGTTCCAAGTCCTGGACCTCGGCTGTGGCACGTCCGCACTTGGCCCGAGCATTTACAAACACTCCCCCATAACGGTCCACGTCACATGCGCAGACATCTCGCCGGTTGCCGTGAAACTAATGCAAGAACACGTTACAAGTGAAGAGATTGAGACCAGCGATGCGGCTTCTCAGATTAGTTTTGTGGAGATGGACTGTACTCAGCTACTAAACCACTACGGACCTGAAAGTATTGATTTGATCGTGGATAAAGGCACGACAGATGCTCTGCTCAGGTCCAGAGAGGGGAAAGATAAAGCTAGGCTAATGCTATGTGAGGGTTTGACAGTTTTAAGGCGGTCTGGAGCTCTCCTGCAGTTTTCTGATGAAGATCCGGACGCCAGACTCTTGTGGTTGGAGACGGAAATGCAAAAACAAGGGATTATGGGACATGTAGTCACGCAAGAGGTGGGGGAGTTGAGAGGAGTCGTGTACTTTTGTTATCAAGTTTTGCCAGCTGTGAGTGAATGAAAAGTAGGTGAATAAAATAATGGATTTTGTGTTTTGTTTTTATTTGTGTGAATAGGAAACTATAACGGCATGATAAATGTATTGTGCTACTTAGAATGTTTGTGTTGAAAACCATTCTACATTAACAAAATGGGATAGGAAATTAACAGAAATACACAGTTTGAAAGAGGGGTTAGGGAGAACACACACTGTCCCAAACAGTCTCTGACCCTACACCTCTGTGCGCTCAGGGCATCTGAGGGTTTAAAGGGCCCAGGGCTGGTCAAATTAGGAACAATCATCAAAATTCACCTTGAAAAAAAACCCCCATAATTTTCTAATCACTGTGGAAGGTCAATTTCATGCAAAGGATTTTTATATATATATATTTTTTATAACAGTTTTTTAAATAGAATGGCGGTTTTACCATGTTTCTAAAGAATCTATTATTACGTCCTAAGGAGTAGCTCCACATACTGAGATACACATTGATTATAAAGTCGTTCTAAATGTAGTTTCTGCTGTTTCCACAGACTATCACGGAATGAGTTTTGTCCATTCGGTGGCAGAGAGTTTAATCCGACCATGATTCAAGCCGTTTAGTTGAAATAGTATGCATTATTTTTGGAAATGAAAAAAAACTTGTGTGAATGAATCTCTTCAGTTGTAAACGTATGGTGAAACATAAAATATACATGTGAAAGAGTAAGTAATATCTGTTTTTTTTCTTGTAAATGTGTACATATTCACAGATATGTATATACCTGAGTACCTATATCCAGATTGCTGTATTCTAACATATTATATTATCATTATTAGATTGTTACTTTAAGGTTATTTTTATTGTGAAATACTCGGCAAGCTATTGTGGATCAATAAAATCTGCCCTATTCCGATGCTACTGCCAAAGAGAGAGGTAGAAGTACTTTTGTTTTTGTCCGGATCTGAAAATTACCAAATGCAAACAACTCAGAAACTTGGGTAATGGTCCCTGAGTTTGCATCACTTTATATCACCCAGTAAGTATTCTATAGATTTATTTATATAACGCATCCCCAAAGTTATCCATAGCGCGTTTTGGGAGTATCGATATTACCCATTCTCTTCACACACAGTGATGACAGAAACAAGACCCCAAACACACTGACACTACTTCATTCCCTCATTATATTCAAACCAGTTTTACATGTTTTCAGTGGTAGGGGAAACCGTAGCATCAGGAGGAAACCTACGCAGAAAAGGGGAAAACACGCAAACTCCACACAGAAAGGCTCTGTCTGGAGCTGGAATCAAACCCAGGACCTTCTAGCTGTAAAACAGAAGTGTATTCTTATAAATGTATTCTTATAAATAGTAAATGTGTGTGTTTTCTCACATTTAATCAGCAAAAACTTTATTGAAATTCCATAAAATGCTTTTCCTGCACTGTTTGTTATTTTGTGACGTGAGTCAATAGGACGGTTAATTATTAATTCATGGGGAGACTCTGGGAGGAGGAAGTTTTAATATGAGACTGGACCAGCACTGCCCACACTCAAGAGGACAATGCAGAACGAAGGTAAATGTAACCGACTTTTATGAATTATTGACTTTAACTTTAACAATGAACCTGTGTTTTTGTCTTCTATAGCGATATCAAAGGAGGCTATGGCCCTGACCTTTGTGCTTTACCTAATGGCTCCTATTGCTTTGGCTCAGGTGAGAAGTATTTACTATACTACTACTAATACGAACAATATCAATAAAACAGACAAATAACGAGAATATCATTTTAAAAATTAAGAAAGAAATGCTCTAAATTAAAAACAAAATGAATTTGAAGAGGGGGGGGTAGAGTGTGAGAAAAATTCTTTCTTATTGCAACCTCAAAAATGCATGTTTTCAAATTCATCAAATCAGCGCTTTTCTTGTGAAAATCTCACACTACATACGATACATGTGTCCTAAAGTGATCGAGTTAAAGTTATTTAGCAAGTGTCCCAATGTGAAGTGATGAAGGGTCCAGACCATAGAGAGTATATATTAATGGACGTAGTCACGCCTATCTCCGCCATTCTAACTAATGGGCCAAAAATTGGGCTCTCATGGAGTGATTCAAAATGGCCGCGGGGGCTGGAAAATGTGAAAAAACGCATCTGTGCATGTGTCAGCCGGCACAAGCCCCATTCATTTAAACGAGTGACTTCAAAAATTCACAGCAAGTAAACTGTAGTGGTCCCCTCAGCATTGACACACATGTGGAACGGAGCTTTGGGCCAAGAGCCAACTTTTGGACCATCCTGTAAAGACGTTTTTGAGAGGTAAGAAGATGCTACATGTTAGCATTGGCTATTTCTTATTCCGGGTCCACCCCCATCGGCCCGGGGTGGTATTGAAGCATGTCAGCGCACGTCATTTTGGGCACTTTTGAGCCAGGACCCGCCCCCACTGGTCCATACACAAAATGCACGGAGGACGTTAGCAGCATTGCTATCCAGTCACAGTAGAATAAACTCAGGGGATATCGCCCCAGGGCCATTGCTGATCCCCCTCCCTCTGACTGATTAACACCAATTCAACAACCCATTTTTACAGTATATTCATGAAATATGACACTAATGTTTGTGATTTTTTCAAACTCAGCCGATCGAGTTGACCATGATGAACCAGAGCGTGGACGACAGCTTCGGCGGCTGCAGAGACGAGATGGCCTCTAAAGTCCTGGACCTCTATTTCCCCAGAGAGAGCCAGAACCCCCCGTTCCAGAACGCCTGGAGCCTGGCCGAACCCTGCTCCCACAGAGACCAGGACGAGCTGCCGGACCACCACAAGGCGCTCACCAAACACCAGCTGCAGTCTCTCTGTGTGTACACCAACGCCTCCACCAGAATGTACGCCATTCTCAACGCGCAGATTAGAAAAGGCGCTCCGATGTACGACACGGCCTCGTTCCAGTATCACGCTCTGTACTTCTGGATCACGACTGCTTTACAAGTCCTGAAGGAATCTTGTGAAACTACGTACAAACGAACCCGTGACGTCTATAAAGGACAGATTGGTTCAAAGATTCGATTCGGTTACTTGACGTCGACCTCTCGCAGCCCGTATGTGGTGGAATACGGAACAGAGACGTGTTTTCACATCAGGACGTGCCTTGGAGCGTTCATCGGGAACTACTCGGTCGCACCATCGGAGGAGGAGGTCCTGGTGCCTTCCTACGAGGAGTTTAGAATCGTTGACATTGTGTCCGACTCGTACGGAAGTCTGGAGTGTAAAAAGATCTTTGTTCTAGAGAGCGTCGGCTTCAGCAGCGATCTCAACTGTGCCGCGGTGAACCACAGCCAGGGCATCAGGGCCAATGTGCTCCTGATAGTAATATTACTGACCAGTGTTCTAGCCCCTTCTCCATCCTGCGTCATAAACACTTTGCTGTAGAGTAGGACTTTCAAGCTCATTTTGATCAAAGGTCGGGTTAAAAATGAAAAATAGCTTCCCCAGGGACCGAAATTATAAAATAGTTTGAAGCTCATCTTTACCATATTTGCGTTTGCCTCTTTCATTTTATGAAGTTATTCTGACGAAAAAGAATTACTTTAATTTAATCTGAGATTAGAGAATATTTTCCAGTAGACTTAAAGAGGCAGTAAGTGATCTTTTTCCAGACGCTTTTTATTTTTATTTTTATTTTTTAATCTTGTGGGAAAACGTCCCTAAACCCTAAAAGTATCAAGTTATCATGTGTTTTCAAGTAGTAATGGAATTGACCAGATGCCTAAAGTCTCCAAAAATTAATAAAAAATATGTTGGAGCATTTCTTGTGAGTGCACTGGAGTTATCGGATTTTCTAAAACCTAAAATGGCTGAACAGAAAATTCCAATTTCACGTTTGCCGCCCACTCTCCCTGTTGTGAAAAGAAAAGAAAATGCTGGATGTTTGGTTTGGTGGAGAGGGAGGGGAGGGGGGAGTGGTTTGGTGGAGAGGCGGGGGCAGGGGGGAGTGGTTTCCAGTTGGTGCTACGGCTAAGCTAACAACATCACTTACTGCACCTTTCACTAGTTCAGTTACAGTACGTTTGGACTGAACCAATGCCAGGGCAAAGTTGGCCAATGATTTTTGTTTTCAAATGAACAATTTATAGTGACATGTTGGGTTCACATTTCAGAATAAATGAAATGATATGGTTGTTTTCTTGAGACAATTAGCTTTAAAATGAGGTATAACATGGTATGGCCACTGATATTAATCTTATTGATATTAACCATCAATGCTACAAGTTAAAAGTAATAATTGAGAATGTACGTTACAAATCAATGTTTATCTCAGTGTGTGGAGATACTCTTTGGAACTTGTTCACAGCTGATTTAACAACATACTCCAACCTGATTGCATTAAATAATAAAAGTACTGAGAACGAGGAGGCAAGAGAGTGATGTCTTCAACAGTGTGTGTGTGTGTGCGTCATCCATATCTTTACATATGTGTTGTGTAATCTATTTGAATCACATTTTTACAATGTCTCAAAAGAGAAAAATAATTTATCAATGCATACTGTATATTATAACATACAGTATATATATGTATCTTACAGTCATTGCTTTCGTAGGTGTAGATAAGATTTGAGACACAAGTGGTCAGAGTTGGAACTTCACCAAACTGTTACTAACTGTATGTTACTAACATTATGAGTTATTAGTATATTAGTTCACAGTTAAGTATCAATTAAAATATCTGGACTTTAAAAGACATTAAAAGGACTCAAAAATATTTTTTTTGAAAAAAAGATTTAGAACACAGACATAATAAGAGATAGTATGGATCAAATCAAAAGGAAACATTGATTGATATGTTTTGGCAAATTCTTAAACCAGATCAGCCTCTGAGTGGATCATTCAAAGATGAACTCCCACAAGGTTCACATGAACACAACATCAGGAAATCAGACGTGATGGTTTCCCTCTGTTTTTTTCTAAGAATTAAACTAATGAAACTACATTGGAATCTATGAATCAAATGTGGATCTGAAAATATGTTACAAACTTCAGCTCATTCAAAGGATCAGGTCCAAGACACAAACAAACAGAGCTGCTGTAGAAAACTGGACTCATTTATAAAAACAGTCTGTTTTAGAAACTTCTAATGGACTGAAGATGGATTTGGATTCATGTAAACATAAAATATCTTCTAATGATTAAAATCTATATTTTGATAATCAGAAGCCTCTGTCACACCTTTGAACCCTTTGGTGTGAACAAGCACATATAAATCTGAGTGCCTTCTGCTGCAAACAATGCACCAAAACTTGTTAAAGTAATTCTGATTAACGGATAATTATTTTAACAATTTTTTTGTTTGTATAGTATTATAATGAAACAGTTAAACCAGTTGCCACTGAAACTGGAGGCAGAACAAAGCCGCGACTTATTAGATAAGATAAACCTTTATTGGTCCTTCAGTGGGAAATTTCAGTTTCATTATTATGCACATACAACAGAAAGATACTAAAATAATATGATAGAAATGATAAAGATAATAAACTCCAAAGCTACAGTTGCATTAATGAGGTTTCACTTTTACGTTTGGTTAATATTACACTTTAACAGCAGAGAGTATGACCTGCATGAATAGATTGATGGAAAAATAC
Source organism: Knipowitschia caucasica (assembly GCA_964034765.1). NCBI lineage: Eukaryota > Metazoa > Chordata > Actinopteri > Gobiiformes > Gobiidae > Knipowitschia > Knipowitschia caucasica. The sequence continues at coordinate 19,013,982 of OZ035841.1, read as the reverse complement.
TTTATCAAAAACAGCAGCTCCTTTTGACATAAAATGTACATGTAAACACAAACAAATACAGGACATTTAAGAAAAACACACTTGCGATGAAATGTTTAAATTTAGGATTTCTTCATTTAGTCTCAGGATGGACTGAAGGACAAAGGAAACGATCAGACTGACCTCGGTTCCTAAGGTTTCAAAAAGCACTGTCGGCGGCAGAGCATTTAGCTCCAAGCTCCTTTACTGTGGAACCAACTTCATCCACGTTAAGGAAGCAGACACGGTCTCTACATTCAAGGCCAGACTTAAAACACTCTTCTACAACTTCAGCATATGGTTAGGCTGTTTGTCTGGTTTTGGAGTCTGCTTGTACGAGACTCAGCCCGGCGAACCGCTGCATCTTTCAACCTTTGTTACAAACTCAAACCTCACTTAGTAGTAGTAGGAGTATTTTTATTTAAGCAGTTTTACAATGTATTTTATATATATTTTTTTTAACATGCACATACACTACCGTTCAAAAGTTTGGGGTCACATTGAAATGTCCTTAATTTTGAAGGAAAGGCACTGTAGATAACTTTAAACTAGTTACTACTTAACTGTAAAGAAATACACTCTATACATTGCTTATGTGGTAAATGACTATTCTAGCTGCAAATGTCTGGTTTTTGGTGCAAAAACCAGACATTTTCTGGATTCTTTGACGAAAGCAAAGTTGGATGTAAAACAAATCTTATTTCAAATACAAATCATTATTTCTAACCTTGTCAATGTCTTGACTCTATTTTCTATTCATTTCACACCGTATGGTGGTGAATAAGAGTGACTTTTCATGGAAAACACTTGGGTGACCCCAAACTTTTGAACGGTATAATTCAAGAAAGACAAAAAAAACCTCAAAAGGAGAAGGCAGAAGCAAAAAGCCTGTAAGTGCCTTCCCCATGATCAATAATTAATTTAAGAGGCTGCAAAAATATTTCAATTTTCACATGATATTCCTGATTTTTACCATCATCATTTTTATCTTTTTGATGCAAACAAGCAAAAAAAAAAACAGCAATACTTATCAATTTATGTTCCATTGTTCATCGCCATAATAAATGTAATCTTTATTGTTATACAACATGTGGTGCATTCAGAGCTGTGGCCCCCTCTGGGTCTGGAACCTGTTCTGTGGAGTGCATTAAAAAGACAAGGCTTTATGGACCTATTGGAGGGAGGGGTCCTCTACCCAACAGACCCACACCAAGTCTACCCTCATTCCCAATTGTAAGTGCAGCTGGAGCGATGACACAAGAGGAACTGCCAAACCAGATTGTTTGTTGAGATAAGGAATGATAAGTGACTGTGCCAGAGAAAGAAAAAGAACATAACAACACATATATGCACACAGGTCCTGGGTTTGAATCCCGGTCGGACCAGGGCCTTTCTGAGTGGAGTTTGCATGTTCTCCCCGTGTCTGCGTAGGTTTCCTCCGGGTACTCCGGTTTCCCCTACCACTAAAAATATGTACAATAGGTCTGGCATGCGCCTCCTGTTCGGCGACCCCGCTCCCATCTCTGTGTGGAGTGAGAGACAAGTGCCCAAAAAAAAATAACAATTGTAAACCGCTTTGTGACTCTGGTCTGTGAAAGGCGGTATATAAATAAAAGCTTACTTACTTACTTACTTACTTACATATACATTCATATATATACACACACATAAACATACACATATATATACATAAATTAACTTACATACACATAGATCAAGTTTTTCCCAAAAGGGCATCATTCTAAAGTTTTATAAGTATCGTTATAAGTAAGTATAGTTTGTTGTAGTCAAACCATTTTTTCAAGATTTGTAGTGTTGTAGCCTGGGCTAGCCTAGCCGTGGCTGCTGCTGTCTCTCCTTCGTTCAGACACAGTCTCCACATTCAAGGCTAGACTTAAAATAGTCTTTACTTTAGCAGATGGTCAGGAAGGTAAGACTCAGGGAAGGCTAAACTCAGACTGTCAGTCAAGCTGCATAGGGAGTCAGTTTGCTGGGAGAAGTATGGTAACTTGAGCACTAACCTCTCCTCCTTCCTACTTTATCTGTCTGCATTATTAGGATTTTGACTGTAGTCTGTTTATTGCTATTCACCCGTTGTCCCAATTCTCTGTTTCATGGTGCAACGAAGGCCTCCTCCATCTACACCTGCGGACTGCCCTGCCCGACCTACCTGGGAGCGCTTCAGTCCTGCACCGGACCTGTCCACGTTCTGCGGCCGCTGCGAGGCCTTGGTCCTCGTTCTGTAGCTTAGGTCCTGGATCTACAGCATCAGTCCTCGTTCTACAGTCTGAGTCCTGGATCTACAGCTCGTCCGTCCGTGTGGAGTGGATCCCTCTCTCAATGTGGGTCTCCCCGAGGTTTCTCACTTTTATCCCACTGGGTTTTAGAGTTTTTCCTCTGATGCAGGAGTCTGTTAGACAGTTTTTGTCTAACAAGAAGGACTGTGATGATCCAGGAAACTTTAACGTCCTACAACATGTATGACATTTATCAATATTCATGGACATTTGTCTCTCCCTATGGACCAATTCATGTGTGTTTTCTGTGTCTTAACTGTTGATTCTGTGATCTGTGTTGGTGATTTCAATGGTTTTGATAAGTCTCTGAGATGATGCTGTTGTGATTTAGGGCTATACAAGAATAAATTGTGTTCAACCTGGAGAGACTACAAGAGACGAGATGCGTTTAAGAGTTGTTTATTTTATGGATTGAGTTTGTTTATTGGTTTGGAGCTTAGGCCCCGGCTGTGGCCGTGCTCTGGAGAGATCTGCGCCTGGGTGCAGATCATGATCCCCCGGGGCCTAGACACTGGTGGTGGCAACAAGGCAAGGTGAATGTGAGAGTGAAGAAATCCTGAGGCGGAGGTGGGGAGGAGGTGGTTGCAGCTTGAAGTCCGTTTGGTGAGCTGTGCTCTGCTTTGCTCTTAAACGCTGGCTTGATTGACACGGCTGCGGGGAGTTGATTAAGACAGGCTGAGTAAGGCGTGGTCAAGCCTGGTGTGATAACGTAGGTAGTCTACCATACTGAACCTCCGCTTAAGCTCCATTTGTGTTGTATTGTATTGCTCTTATTAAAGTGAGGCAAACAATAACTCTTTCCAAGTGGTAACGGCACATATTCTGAGTTCAGAACATGGTCGAGATGATGTTGTCCACCAACTGCAGAGTATTATTATGATGCACGGTTTTGCATAAAGTCGGTAAAGTGACTAGTGAATTTTCCGTTCAGGTGAATGGCAAGTTTACTAGTTCTCAGTGTACAGTCTGACAGCAGCAGGGAGAGTGTCCTGCTAGAGGTGACAGTCATGGTCCAGCATAGTCCAGGACCCTCCTGTCCCCCACCTGCTGCACTGTGTCCAGGAACAGCCCAGGACTGAGCTGGACTTCCTAATGACCTTGTCCAGCTTCTTCCTGTCCCTCTCTGTGATGCTGCTGCTCCAGCAGACCACACCGTACAAGAGGCTGATGCCACCACAGAGTCATAGAAGGTCTTTAGGAGTGGTCCCTGCACTCCAAAAGACTCCTCAGCAGGTAGAGCAGCAGTAGCGTTGGATGTAATGTAAGTAATGTAATTACTGAAATGTATTACTTTGTTTGTGTAAGCCCTCAGTCGTACAGGGATTAGTCAAAGGAAGGTTTCTCACCCATCATCTGTACTTCTTAGCAGATTTTCCCGACATTCCGTCCTCCTTTGGATGGAGGACGAAACGTCGGGAAAACAAAGGTCAGTAACGAGCGGTACATTGCATTTAAACCTGAAAGAGTTTTGCTTTTATACATAAAGAGAAAACAAATCCTGAACCTGAATTTTTTTTTGCTTTTGTCACCTTGCAAAACTTCCCACTAGGCCCCATACCCCCCAATTGCCCTAAAACACCCACCTTCCAATTCTGTTACAACAAACACTTTTGTCTAACCATTCATGAAATAGGCAAGCCCCGGTGATCCAAGATGGCATCCTATTCAATTAATGTGTTCAGCAGTGCATGGGATTTACAGGAGGACCGATGGAACTCGCCTATATTTGGGCATTGTCTGGTCCTCCCGGTTCTGCGCAGTGGACGAGCTCCCATGATGCTTTGCGCCAAATACACATGTGGGGCTCTCATGCACGTGCACAGAGGGGCTCGGTCACGCTTTGACCAATCAGAGCTGATCAGAGCAGAGCAGGATTGAAAGAAAACCGAAGGATTTAAGAAGAAAAAAAGTTGAGGGTGACAAGGGACACTAAAATCCGATCTTTATGAAAGCTGTCAAGTTCTCTGTCAGGTTCTCTGTCAGGTGAGGTCAAGCTGTTTTGAGCTTGACCTTGGAACTGAGTTCTATGGGACATTTTTCTGTGTAGCCCACAGGAATTTTGTCTGCAGTACAGCGCAGTACTATCCATATATTATTATAGATTTATGCACGTTTCAATCAATGTTTTATAACAGCCCTAAATAACAACTGTAAATCGCTTTGAGACTCTGGCCTGGAGTGAAAAGGCGGTATATAAACAAAGATTACTACTTATAACAGCTAATGGAGCTTGAAGTTCAATAAATGAAGCTGTAAGTTGCTGTTTGCCTGGACCGAGCCAGGATTTGGCCAGGACAATAGTGAGTTTGTTTCAGACAAAACTACAGTTTGCAGTAAAACTACATTGGAATACATTTGCAAAAGTTCCTGGTGTGCACAAGACAAGTACATACATATAACACTTTATGTGCCAAACCAAAAGTAATTTTGGCAGTAGGAGTAGTAGTGTAAGGCTTTACAAATCAGAGACAGTAATATATATGTACAGTAACTAATTACTTTGAAATAAAAGTAACAAGTTTTGCATAATGTATTAAGTAAGTAAGTAATCTTTATTTAGCGCCTTTCACAGACCAGAGTCACAAAGCAGTTCATAATTGCGGGCCTTTGTCTCTCACTCCACACAGAGATGGGAGCGGGGTCCCATCGGAATCTGTGTAACGTTTTTGAAGTAACTTGCCCGAAACTGCTTAGAAGGTAGAGCCTCCTTTTATTAATCTATTTGTTTAGAGGATAAGCCCCTAGAGATGAATCATTTAGTTTTCAAGGAGGTCCTCAAGATATTCTAAGGTGACGGATACAGCAAAACAGAAAATCAGAAAATCGTTAAAAAAAACTACAAAAAGCAACCATAAATAATACACACACAAAAACCAACCACACACACACACACACACACATACACACCATGACTGTACAATAAGGATAACACTATTAATATTAATAGTAATAATAATAATTGGGAGACAGTAGAGACAAGTTTAGGTCTCATAACCTAAGATCAAAAATATTGACATGAATTCTGGAGATATTGTACCAGAGCAGGTTTTAAACAGAGGCAGAGAAGTTAGAGAGCGAATTGACAACAGCAATCTGTTCCAGTCAGACGGAGCTTTACATTTAAACGCATGTTTTCCAGCTCCTCTTGGAACTACAAAAAAACGCACACTTTACAAGGATTGGAAAGGAATAAATTTGTGTTTTAAATAATCGGGAAAACTGATACGGAGGCCAAACTTGAATCCGCACTTGAGAAGTTCTTTAAACGTGCAGAGGACAAATCTAAAGAAAAATTTGAGCACCTTAAAGAGCAACTCGGCTCTATCAGAGATACTTTGTCTCACAGAAATTGAGACCCAGTGTCCATGTGTCCACAATTATGAGGCTACCCACAAAAAGCTAGCGGATTCTCTATTGCAAATGGAGCTTACGCTGGGGTCTCTTGGTTCTGGCCCTTCTTGAAGAGGGCGTCTGTGTTATGAGTCCAGTCCAATTTTGGTTCAGATGTACACCCGGATACTTGTCAGAGTCCACTCTCTCAATGTCCCTTCCCTGGATGTTCACTGGAACTGGAGCAGCAGAGTGACGTCTGCGGAAATCCACCACCAACTCTTTGGTCTTCTCCACATTGATGAGGAGGTGGGTCATCTCCTTGGTCTTCTGTTGCTGAGGAGGTGGGTCATCTCCTTGGTCTTCTGTTGAGGAGGAGGTGGGTCATCTCCTTGGTCTTCTGTTGAGGAGGAGGTGGGTCCGTTGACACCAGTCCACTCTGCATCGTCTCCTCAGTGATGAGTTCAATGATGGCAGTCGTCAGACTTTTGTTTACACTGCAGACGTAAACTTCGAATATACTTATTCTAAGTACATCTTTTGTAAAATATGGTTCACCTAAAATGTATTTTCACCCAGGAACAGTTGTCCGTTTTCAAAATCAACTCAGTCAGTTAGAAGACAAAGAGAGGCGGAAATACGACAGTAACAAACACATAGAGGCCGTTGGTCCATAGGGAGCGGGATGATCATTAACGCAACATAAAGGTTCATAAATGTGAGTTGTTCTATTCTCTCCTGAGAATATAGATAATGTTTATCTTTTCTTCATTGTGAGATCCACAAAGTGGATCTAATCTTATCTTTATTGAAGTCAATAATTGCAGGGCTGTGACTCCACAAACAATGAGATCAATATAAGAAATAAGTGACTAAGATAAGAATGAAGGATGTTCATAAGTTCATAAACGTCACTTTCATTATTGGTAATACTGTATATATACTGATTCCTCCGCTCTTTCTACCCACCTCTGAAGAAGTGTCTTGTCCAAGGGCACAACTCCATCTCTCCATCCTCAGCATAGCCATAGGTTTGTAGAACCTTTTATACTCAGTATTTTAATATGACTTCTAATGCTAATGCTAATGTTTCAGAATGCTAGAATCCATGTGTAAATGTAGTGTACTGTCATTGAGACACTTTTGCTGATTACAGAAGTGAAGATGCTGTGGACCGTTGTGTTGTTCCTGCTTTTATCAGTGACTGCTGCACAGGTTCGTACGCTTTCCACATTTTGAATGAATCAATAACTCAATCAGTGATATATTCTGGGACATAAAGTATTTAGTCAGAAAGTCCTCCCACTTAACAAGATGAGAGATGCCTGTAATTTTCATCACAGGTTTACCTCAACTCTGAGAGACAAAAATCCAGTCAATCAATACAGTATATTGAACTTTTCTTATTGACTAAATAATAATTTTCCACGAACATTAGCATTTAAAAACTTTCACTTTGTCTCTCATCTATGACGAGAATTAAAGGCATCTCTTTTAATGTGGAAGGACTTGCATAATTGGTGGTTGACTAAATACTTTTTTGCCCACTGTCTTTGCTACTTTCCTAGGAATCTGCGCGGTCAGTTCAACTAAGTATGATGGAGAACTCCATTGATGACCAGTTCAAGAACTGCGTCATGAAAACTTCTCAAAAAGTCATTGAGGATTACTTTCCCAGAGAGTATGGCAGCAATGCACTGTTTCGTCAGGCATGGGATCAGGCCACCGCAAGTTTGGCAAGTGGAAAGTGTGCACAAAGTTTATTAGAGAGACTCCAGCCCAGGTTCACAGACCTGACCATCAATCACACCAGAGCGCTCTGTGTCTACTCATATAATACACCAAAGGTCCACGAAGATCTAAACACAAAGATGAGAACTGGTGCAGATAAATATGGCACTCCGGATTTCCATTTCCACGCTTTAACTTTTTGGCTCACTGACGCCTTGCTGATCCTTAAAACAAAGGACTGTCTAAAGTCTTACAGGAGAACTAAAGTAGAGTTTAATGGAAATAAAGGGGACGTCATGCGATTTGGGCACTTTGCATCTAGTTCTACAAAAGCTAATCTTGGGGATGTTTTTGGTAGGGTGAGTTGTTTTCACATTGAAACCTGCCACGGAGCTTTCATAGATGATTACTCATATTTTCCAAAGGAAAGAGAAGTACTCATTCCTCCATTTGAGAAGTTTAGAATAACTGAAATACATACAGGCTCCCATGACGGGCTGGATTGTAACAAGATCTTTGTCCTGGAAAGTGTCGGAGTGAAATCAAAACTCAACTGTAAAGTAGCTAACCACAGCCAGCTCATCAGGGCCAACCTGCTGCTGATCCTGAGTCTACTTGTTGGTTTGCTGTTCAATCTGTTTCCAATGTTGAAATGAGACCGGAGACCATGCTCCAGGATTTTGACCTGTAACAGAAAATTCTAGATCAGTCTCTTTCTGTCTCTGGCAGTGATTGTATCAACAAATAAACAATAAAACATTCAATCAAATATAATATTTTTAATTTAATTGTTTCTGATTAATATGGTACTAATGTTGAAATAACTGTGGAAATATCTGTTCAGTCATTGAGTCTGTAATCATAGATTTGTCAAAGCTACACTATCACAGATCTGTTGTAAACTGAATGATAGTGTGTTTACTTTTTAATAAAGAACAGCCAAATGAGAAAGTCGTCACTGTTTTATTTGATAATTCCGTCTGTGTGTGTGTGTGTGTGCGTGCGTGTGTGTGTGTGTGTGTGTGTGTGTATGGCTCCCTCTTATCTCCAAGACACGTTAGTGTCGTATCAACCAAGTCGAGCGTTGCGCTCACAAAACGCCAGACGTCTGGTGGTTCCTAAGGTCTCAAAAATCACTGTTGGTGGCAGAGCATTTAGCTACCAAGCTCCTTTACTGTGGAATCAGCTTCCCATTTATGTTAAGGAAGCAGATACGGTCTCCACATTCAAGGCCAGGCTTAAAGCACTTTACTTTAATTTAGCATATAATTAGGTAATATATAATATATGGTGTATATATTATATATATATGCTGTATTATGTTGTATATTATGTTATATATTATACAATAATGTATTGTGTTATGTTGTATATTATGTTATATATTATGCTGTATGTTATGTTGTGTATTATATATGATATATATGGTATGTATGGTAAATGTGATGTATATGATATATAATATATAATTAGGTTTGCTTGGATCGGTTTGCACACCTGGTGTGCAATCCATGAATCTCTTTATTCAAGGCTAGGTTTAAAACAGTCCTCTTTAGTTTAGCATATGGCTAGGAAGGTACAGTAAGACTCAGGGAAGGCTAAACTCCTCAGACTTTCAGTCAAGCTGCATAGGGAGTCAGTTTGCTGGGAGAAGTATGGTAACTTGAGCACTATCCTCTCCTCCTTCCTACTTTATCTGTTTAGCATTATTAGGATTCTGACTGTAGTTTGTTCATTGCTATTCACCCGTTGTCCCATTGTCTGTTTCATGGTACGATGACGGGATCTCTGAGCCTGGCCTCCTCCATCTACACCCGCGGACTGCCCCGCCCGACCCGCCTGGGAGTGCTTCGGTCCTGCACCGGACCTGTCCACGTTCAGCGTCCACTGGTCCACGTTCTGTAGCTAGCTTAGGTCCTGGATCATTAGCCTGTCCGTCCGGAGGAGCAGATCCCTTTCTCATATGGGTCTCCCTCCCTGTGGGTTTCCCTAGTTCTCCTCCAAGGTTTCTCACTTTTTCCCACTGGGTTTTTTAAGAGTTTTTCCTTGTCGATGCAGGAGGGTCTTGTTGGACAGTTAGTGTCCAACAGAAAGGATTGGTGATGATCAGGACACTTTAGCATTCTACAACATGTATGGACATTTTCTTCTGTGTGTGCTTTATATTTTTCATGTGTTTTAACTGTTGATTCTCTGACCTGTGTTGGTGATTTCAATGGTTTTGTTAAGTCCTCTGAGATGACTTCTGTTGTGACCTAGGGCTATACAAGAATAAATTGTATTGTATTGTATTGTATTTGTATTTGCATCTTTTATATTGTGAAACTATTTTGACCATTTAAACTGTGTTTGTTAATAAAACCCATTCTTTCCATTTCAACATGATGCTGTGATTAAGTTCATTATTCTGATAATCCATTAGTTGTTTGGTTTCCAAAACTCGCTGTGTTTCAAGTTATATTCATTAGTTTTAGCATGAATTAAAAGTGACTAAAGGGGAACCCTGTATAAATAACTTACTTTCACTAAAACTGGAGGAAACCTACGTGGATGGAGGAAGAAATGAGTGCTGTACACTCAGCCCAATCAGACTGAAATAGAGGAAGATATATCTGAGGATGACTTGGATTGATCCACATCAAGATGAAGACACATCATACTCAGATGAAGAAGTAGGACTGAAAGAGGGCTTTGTTTCAAAAGAATGGAAAGATTTGGTCTCAGACTCAAACCCACACGAAATGAAAGCAGAGCAACATCAGCAAACATCATAAAAACCACTCAACAGAAAAGTCACATATCCAAGACATAAAGACTGCATTAGAGCTTTTCAAACTCCAGAGAACTTTCATAAACTGGTGTTACCAGTTTGAACCTAAAATTCAGAACATCAGCATGAATAGATCTAAAAATAACTCCAGGTCTGTGATAATTACACTTCCTGACTCTGATATCAAATTGTCTGAAACCTCTTCTTCCTTTGCTCAAAGTCAAACTCTAAATCCGCCTGACGACACTTTAACTCCTGCAGCTTTCCCTCCAGTGCAGCCATGGCCTGTTGGGTGCTGTGATAGTCCTTCAGGAGGACTACATTTCCCATGAGGCCACACTGCTCCCTCAGCCGACCCCGGTCCTTCTGCAGAGAGCTGACCGCCCGTTTGACGCGTGTTAGTGCGTCTCTGCGTTGAGCCAAGATGGCGTCCACCTCGGCCAGTTTCTCCCGTTGGTGCTGGATTTGTGCCTCAGTGTTCTGCAGTCTTTGCTTCGTGTGGCTCTGCATCTAAAGATAAATATATATGGATTTTGGGTTAAACATCTCTTAAAGCTAAGATACAGTACATAATATATCTTTTCTTTTTCATACATAACACATTTAGATTGTCCAACATGGAGGCCCAAAATATGTTCTTTTATCCCTCTAAAACAAATGGATTTCAAAAGAACAGGATCTCAGGACAAGGGACACTAAAAGCTCCATGAAACTTGACCCACAGAGGACACAGGACAGAGGACCAGAGAGAGAGAGAGAGACTAGAGAGAGAGAGAGAGAGACTAGAGAGAGAGAGAGAGAGACTAGAGAGAGACCTAAAGAGAGAGTGACCAGAGAGAGAGAGAGACTAGAGAGAACAAAGAGAAAGCGAGACAAGAGAGAAAGAAAAAGAATAGAGAGAGACCAGAAAGAAAGAGAGAGAGAGAGAGAAAAGAAGGACCAGGGAGAGAGAGAGACGTGAGAGAAAGAGAAAGAGAGAGAATAAAGAGACCAGAGAGAGAGCGAGAGAGAGAGAGACTAGAGAAAACCGAGAGAGAGACAGAGAGAGAGAAAGAGAATAGAGAGAGTCCAGGGAGAGAGAGAGACGTGAAAGAAAGAGAGAGAGAATAAAGAGACCAGAGAGAGACCAGAAAGAGAGAGAGAGAGAGAGAGAATAAAGAGACCAGAGAGAGACCAGAAAGAGAGAGAGAGAGAATAAAGAGACCAGAGAGAGACCAGAAAGAGAGAGAGAGAGAGAGAGAGAGAGAGAGAGAGAGAATAAAGAGACCAGAGAGAGACCAGAAAGAGAGAGAGAGAGAGAGAGAGAGAGAATAAAGAGACCAGAGAGAGAGAGACTAATGGACAAGTGTCAGTGCAGGTCCTACTGGACCTTAGTGCTGCATTTGACACAATAGACTCTCCTTCAAGGCTTATATAAGCCAAGCAACTAAAACGGCGTACTTCCACTTACGGAACATCGCTAAAATTAGGAATTTCCTTCCTAAAAGTGACGCGGAAAAACGTATTCACGCGTTTGTCACCTCAAGACTTGACTACTGTAACGCTTTACTGGCAGCGTGCCCTAAAACCTTTTTGAAGAGCTTCCAGCTCGTTCAGAATACAGCAGCTAGGACTAAGCACTCTACTTTAATTTAGTATATAATTAGTTAATATATAATATGTGGTGTATATATTATATATATGTGCTGTATTATGTTATACATTATACAATATATGTATTATGTTGTGTATTGTGTTATGTTGTATATTATGTTATATATAATGCTGTATGTTATGTTATGTATTATATATAATATGTATGGTATATATGATATATAATATATAATTAGGTTTGCTTGGATCGGTTTGCACACCTGGTGTGCAATCCATGAATCTTGGTGCTGTAGCCTAGGCTAGCCTAGCCGTGGCTGCTGCTGTCTCGCCTCCTTTCAGATACGCTCTCTTTATTCAAGGCTAGGTTTAAAACAGTCCTCTTTAGTTTAGCATATGGCTTTGAAGGTAAGACTCAGGGAAGGCTAAACTCCTCAGACTGTCAGTCAAGCTGCATAGGGAGTCAGTTTGCTGGGAGAAGTATGGTAACTTGAGCACGATCCTCCTCTTTATCTGTTTAGCATTATTAGGATTTTGACTGTAGTTTGTTCATTGCTATTCACCCGTTGTCCCATTGTCTGTTTCATGGTACGATGACGGGATCTCTGCGCCTGGCCTCCTCCATCTACACCTGCGGACTGCCCCGCCCGACCCGCCTGGGAGTGCTTCAGTCCTGCACCGGACCTGTCCACGTTCAGCGGCCACTGGTCCACGTTCTGTAGCTAGCTTAGGTCCTAGATCATTAGCCTGTCCGTCCGGAGGAGCGGATCCCTTTCTCAAATGGGGCTCCCTCCCTGTGGGTTTACCTAGTTCTCCCCAAGGTTTCTCACTTTTTCCCACTGGGTTTTTTAAGAGTTTTTCCTTGTCGATGCAGGAGGGTCTTGTTGGACAGTTAGTGTCCAACAAGAAAGGATTGGTGATGATCAGGACACTTTAGCATTCTACAACATGTATGAACATTTTCTTCTGTGTGTGCTTTATATTTTTCATGTGTTTTAACTGTTGATTCTCTGACCTGTGTTGGTGATTTCAATGGTTTTGTTAAGTCCTCTGAGATGACTTCTGTTGTGACCTAGGGCTATACAAGAATAAATTGTATTGTATTGTATTGTACTACAGAAAACAGAGAGAGAGAGGGAGAGAGAGAGAGAGAGAGAGAGAGAGAGAGAAAGAGTATAGAGAGACTAGAGAGAGAGAGACAAGATAGAAAGAGAGAAAATAAAGAAACCATAGAGAGAAAGAGAGAGAGAATAGAGAGACCAGAGAGAAAGACACAAGCAAAAGAGAGAAAGAATAGAGAGACCAGAGAGAGAGAGAGTCTAGAGAGACCAGAGAAAGAGAGAGAGTGGCTGAGAGAGAGAGAGAAACAAGAAAGACCACGGAGAAAGAGACAGGGAGAATAGAGAGTAGTTTTTTCCGTCTGTACTTTCCGTTCTAAAACCTGCCAATGCTAAAGTCAATATTATCATTTGTTGAAGTTGCTCCGATGATTCCAAACATGAGGTACCTGCAGTCTCTGAAGCAGCCTGGCCTGGGCTCCTCTGGCCTCCTGCTGCCTCCTCTGCCTCCTCCTCTTCCTCTCGCTGGTGCGGGTCTGTAGCCTCTCGTACTGCCTCTGGAAGGGGTTGGTGGCGTTGCGGTCCGCCTCCTGGAGCTCCTGCTGCAGTCTGTGGATCCGAGAGTCCAGCCGCAGGTTCTGGAGGCGCAGTCGGGTCAGAACCTCCTGCTGCTGCTGCTCCCAGGCCAGGGCCGAGTCCACCTGAACCAGGAGAGAGGGACCAGGTGAGAGGGACCAGGTGAGAGGGACCAGGAGAGAGGGAGCAGGAGAGAGGGGCCAGGGGAGAGGGACCAGGTGAGAGGGAGCAGGAGAGAGGATCCAGGGGAGAGGGACCAGGTGAGAGGGACCAGGTGAGAGGGACCAGGAGAGAGGGACCAGAAGAGGGGGAGCAGGAGAGAGGATCCAGGGGAGAGGGACCAGGTGAGAGGGACCAGGAGAGAGGGATCAGGAGAGAGTGACCACGGGAGAGGGACCAGGTGAGAGGGACCAGGGGAGAGGGACCAGGAGAGAGGGAGCCAGAGAGAGGATCCAGGGGAGAGGGACCAGGTGAGAGGGACCAGGAGAGAGGGACCAGGTGAGAGGGAGCAGGAGAGAGGGGCCAGGGGAGAGGGGCCAGGGGGGAGGGAGGAGAGAGGGACCAGGAGAGAGGGACCAGGAGAGAGGGACCGGGTGAGAGGGACCAGGAGAGAGGGACCAGGTGAGAGGTACCAGATGAAAGGGACCCAGTGACAAGGATCAGTAGAGAGGGACCAGGTAACAAGGACCAGGGGAGAGGGACCAGGAGAGAGGGACCAGGTAACAAGGACTAGGGAAAGTGTCATTGTGATTTATAAATCCTAAATCACAACAGTAGTTTTCTCAGAGGACTAACACAGGAAATGCATTGATTACAGACACACAGGGAGTGCAATGACCACTGTTCATAAATGTCTCCCATAATCACTTTCATTGTGAAGGAACGACTCCAAAGCCAATAAAATAAATAGTGAGAAAAAAGTGATAAACTTCTCTTTGGCAGAACTATCTGAGATTATACTTTTTATCGAAGGAACAACATATTTTCAGCTCTTTTTCTCATATCACAGCAGTGAAGGTGTTTCTCAGGAACAAGAAGAAGAGGAGAATTCAGTTTTATGTTCCTCGTAAACGCTCTTAAGTCTTGGAAAATGTACTTGTCTTGTGCACACTGGGGACTTCTGCAAATTTATTCCAATGTGTTTTTACTGCACATGGCAAATAAATGAATCTGAATCTGAACTAACAAACCAATGCTACACCTCCCTCTAGTGGCAGCATAGGGAGCTACAGACCGATAGCATTATTTACCCTTCAACTTGTTTCACCAGATATTTTCTTCTGAGATACTTTTTCACATTCTAGAACATCTGGGGTGCTCTAAAAAAAAAAACTGCATCAAACCCTGCATAGGCACAGGGTTCAAAGGAGTTGAGTCTAGTCCAGCGAGTACAGTATGTAAACTGTAAAACCAAAGCCTCACACTCACTCTCAGTTGGGCCTCTGCTCGGACCATGTGGCGGCTCAGCACAGTCAGCGCCACGTCCTTCTTCAGGGACAGAACTTCACGCCACTCCTGGTCCACCTGCAGCAGGCCAGCAAGAGACAATGTGACAATTTCATTCAAGCAAAGGCAAAGCAACTTGTATAGCACAGTTCATACACACGGCAACTCACAGTGTGTAACAAAACACGGTAGGAAGACTCACACAAGGCCTTCAAATAATAAATATACACAGTGCGTTAAAAATCTCTTGCCTAGCTCACATTTTCAGGACGACTGTTCCAGATTTTAGCTGCATATATCTGAAACAGTGCCTCCCGTTGTTTAGTCTTGACTCTGGGCATCAGCAGGAGGCCAGTCCCTGTGCTCCTCAGAGTCCCAGCAGGAGGCCAGTCCCTGTGCTCCTCAGAGTCCCAGCAGAACTCTATTCTTTGAGCAACTATCAAACCACAACTATTTTGTAAACCACTAAAGACCAAATGACTTTCAATTGCCTAAAAAGAGCATTATGCAACTTTTTATGCAACAAAAACTGTGACAAGGTGGCTGTCTGAGTGGTTAGTGTGAGATTTCATAACACTTTGAAGCAACTTTTGTTAAAGTTAAACTCATCATTCTATCAACGTGCAGAAAACAGTACTTTTCCACTACTTTTTTTGACTATCTCTGCTGGCACCGTGGCAGCTGCTGATTGGAGGTCTCTCTTTCTCCTGAGTATATTACAACTTGCTGTCGTAACATCCTTGGTTCGTGTGCTTTGTTCGTGCTGTCTCTACCATTGACAATAAAACTTCTGTCTTCTGTCTAAATTAAAGACGCGATCCCAGACATTGCCATCTTCTTCAGGTGGTGGAAGGATGCAGGCATTGTCTGTAACATCTACAGAACAGATGACTACTTTTTTTTTTAACACAATTTTTTTTTTTTTTTTAAGAGAAAATTGAAAAACCTCAAGAGAAACCATGCATCTGGACCAGCACACATGGACAATCTGCACAGCCCCTGATTCCACTCAGGCCTGCTGTGAGCTGCTGAGACATGGACAACACCATCGTCCTCTTTTGCATGGACATCATTTGGAACAATTGGATTTCTGAATTTGGACATGATTTGGACTGAATTGAATAGCTGAATCTGGACTCTCCTGTGGGCCCACCACCCGCAGAGGGGTCCGTGGAGGCTCGGTGCAGAGAGGACTGGGCAGCAGTCGAAGGCGGAGACCTCGGCGACCCAGTCCGCACACCCAACATTTGGCTCTTGGGACGTGGAACGTCACCTCACTGGGGGGGAAGGAGCCCGAGCTTGTGGGGGAGGTCGAGAGGTACCGACTAGAGATAGTCGGCCTCACCTCTACACACAGCTTGGGCTCTGGAACCCAACTCCTTGAGAGGGGTTGGACGCTCCACTTTTCTGGTGTTTCTCGCAGGGAGAGGCGGCGAGCTGGGGTGGCCATACTCATTGCCCCCCATCTCAGCCGCCACGTGTTGGAGTTCTCCCCGGTGAATGAGAGGGTCGCGTCCCTCCGCCTTCGGGTGGGGGACAAGTCTCTCACTGTTGTGACGGCCTACGGGCCTAACGGCAGTGCAGAGTACTCGGCCTTCTTGGAGTCCTTGGGAGGGGTACTGGACGGTGCACCGCCCGGGGACTCCGTCATTCTCCTGGGGGACTTTAACGCCCATGTGGGAAGCGCCAGTGACACTTGGAGAGGGGTGATCGGGAAGAATGGCCCCCCTGATCTGAACCCGAGTGGTGTTCAGTTGTTGGACTTCTGTGCTAGTCACGGTTTCGTCCATCACGAACACCATGTTTGAGCACAAGGGTGTCCACCAGTGCACGTGGCACCAGGACACCCTAGGCCGGAGGTCGATGATCGACCGCGTGTTTCGGACACTCAGGTAAAGAGAGGGGCGGAGCTGTCAACCGATCACCACCTGGTTGTGAGTTGGATCCGCTGGCAGGGGAAGAAGCCAGTCAGACCTGGCAGACCCAAGCGTGTAGTGAGGGTCTGCTGGGAACGTCTCGCTGAGACCCCTGTCAGACGGACTTTCAACTCACACCTCCGGGAGAGCTTCTCCCAGGTCCCGGCGGAGGAGGGGGATATTGAGTCTGAGTGGACCATGTTCTCTTCCTCTATCGCCGATGCGGCGGCTCGTAGCTGTGGTCGCAAGGTCTCTGGTGCTGGTCCCGGCGGCAACCCCCGAACCCGGTGGTGGACACCGGCAGTAAGGGATGCCGTCAGGCTGAAGAAGGAGTCCTATCGAGCCATGATGGTTCGGGGGACTCCTGAGGCAGCTGTCCAGTACAGGCAGGCCAAGCGTGCCGCGGCCCGGGCTGTTGCAGAGGCAAAAATCCGGGACAGGGAGGAATTCGGAGAGTCCATGGAGCATGACTATCGGTCGGCCTCGAAGAGATTCTGGCAAACTGTCCGGCGCCTCAGGAGGGGGAAGCAGTTCTTTGCCAACACCGTGTACGGTGCGGGGGGTGAGCTGCTGACCTCGACCGGGGATATTGTCGGACGGTGGAAGGAATACTTTGAGGTTCTCCTCAATCCCCCCGTCACGTCCTCCGCTCCGGAGGCAGAGGCTGAGGATGTTGGGGCGGATACTTCTGTCACCCTGGCAGAGGTCACCAAGGTGGTTGGCAGCCTCCTTGGTGGCAAGGCGCCGGGAGTGGATGAGATCCGTCCTGACTATCTTAAGTCTCTGGATGTTGTAGGACTGTCTTGGCTGACACGTCTCTGCAACATCGCGTGGCGATCGGGGGCGGTGCCAATGGAGTGGCAGACCGGGGTGGTGGTCCCTCTCTACAAGAAGGGGGACCGGAGGGTGTGTTCCAATTATCGTGGGATAACACTCCTCAGCCTCCCTGGTAAGGTTTACTCCAAGGTACTGGAGAGGAGGTTACGGCCGATGGTCGAATCTCGGATTCAGGAGGAGCAGTGTGGTTTTTGTCCCGGCCGTGGAACACTGGACCAGCTCTACACTCTCCATCGGATACTCGAGGGTTCATGGGAGTTCGCCCAACCTGTCCACATGTGCTTTGTGGATTTGGAGAAGGCGTTCGACCGTGTTCCCCGGGGTGTCCTTTGGGGGGTCCTCCGTGAGTACGGGGTCCGGGGTCCTCTGCTGAGGGCCGTCCGGTCCCTGTATGACCGGAGCCAGAGCTGCGTGCGCATTGCCGGCAGTAAGTCAGACCTGTTCCCAGTGCATGTTGGCCTCCGCCAGGGCTGCCCTTTGTCACCGGTTCTGTTCACTGTATTCATGGACAGAATTTCTAGGCGCAGCCAAGGGTCGGAGGGGGTCCGGTTCGGAGACCACAGGATTTCATCTCTGCTGTTTGCAGACGATGTTGTCCTGTTGGCTCCAACGAACCAGGACCTACAACATGCACTGGGACGGTTTGCAGCCGAGTGTGAAGCGGCTGGGATGAGAATCAGCACCTCCAAATCTGAGGCCATGGTGCTCGACCGGAAAAAGGTGCCTTGCCCTCTCCGGGTGGGTGGAGAGCCCCTTCCTCAAGTGGAGGAGTTCAAGTATCTCGGGGTCTTGTTCACGAGTGAGGGAAGGATGGAGCGTGAGATTGACAGGCGGATCGGTGCAGCGTGCGCAGTGATGCGGTCGCTGTATCGGACCGTTGTGGTAAAGAGGGAGCTGAGCCGAAAGGCAAAGCTCTCAATTTACCGGTCAATCTTCGTCCCCTCCCTCACCTATGGTCATGAGCTTTGGGTAATGACCGAAAGAACAAGATCGCGGATACAAGCGGTCGAAATGAGCTTCCTCCGCAGAGTGGCTGGGCGCTCCCTTAGAGATAGGGTGAGGAGCTCAGTCACACGGGAGGAGATCGGAGTAGAACCGCTGCTACTCCACGTCGAGAGGAACCAGTTGAGGTGGCTCGGGCATCTGTTCCGGATGCCTCCTGGACGCCTCCCTGGGGAGGTGTTCCGGGCATGTCCCACCGGGAGGAGACCCCGGGGAAGACCCAGGACACGCTGGAGGGACTATGTCTCTCGGCTGGCCTGGGAACGCCTTGGAGTCCCCCCGGACGAGCTGGAGGAGGTGTGTGTGGATAGGGAAGTCTGGGCGTCTCTGCTTAGACTGCTGCCCCCGCGACCCGGCAACGGATGAAGCGGAAGAAAATGGATGGATGGATGGATGGACACTAAAGCTGAAACGTGTGATCGAAAGACATACGTGTCACACAGAGACAGTGCACATCATAGTCAAAACATGGATGCACAATCAGAAGAGTCCTTGTATAGTCTTGCAGTTGGTCAAATCGCTATCTAATCCTAACATTAGCATTGTGCCTTTACTTTTGATTAATGTTGTGTCTGAGATGAAGAGGTCCTTTATACATCCCACCATCCTGGATTACTCTTTAGAGAACAATAAGAATGAGACACACATGTGGGAAAGTGAACTTTTAATAAGGACTTTTAACTGCTTTTATTTGTGTGATGTGTTTTGTGTTTTTATATTTTTAATGCATGGATTTTAATCAGTTCCTTGGACACTTCCCCTAATCACCCGCACCTGTTTTAATCAAGACCTTTTAATTGGGGGCGGGCACTGCAGGACAGGGGAGAAGAACGGGAAGAGAGCAGAGGAGAGCCAGACGAGAGCCAGGGGAGAGGATGAGGACACGGGACCGGGCCAAGGACGAGCACCGCCAGCCAGAGACCACGGGGCACTGAGGCCAGCGGGCAGAGCGGCACCGGTGAGGGGGCGCGCATTGATAGCGCACTGGCGCGTGCGCGCCCGGGCTATGCCCACCGAAGACCGGGATGTGCCGGCTCTTCCCCGCGGGTGCCCGGTAGCGACCCGTGGTCTGCAAGGGGCTGGCGGGACTGCAGCCCGGTCCCGGGACGGAGAAGGGCCTGGAGGGAACCGAGGCCAGGGAGGACACCGGTGCCCAGCGGACTACGGGTTTTATCATGATTTTAATGGACCTTTTGTAAATATTTTATTAAATTTTATCCCCTTTTTATCCTCTTCCTGTTTTATGATCACACCCCCTCAACAGACACTTTTAAACCTGTGACAATTTTGGCGTTGCTGGCAGGATCCGTACCACTGTTAAACATGCAGGCACAAGCAGGTACAAGTTCTAGGACTGGATCTAATTCCATCACTGCACAGTTCACTATGCCCTGGTTTATGGGTGCAGCATTTATCCCAAAATTTGGAGGGGAGCTAACAAAATTTGTAGAATGGAAAGCTCAGGTGGAGGCTATGCTCAGAGCACAAGGGCTAACCCCAGAGCAAGAAGCTGATTTTATATTGACTGCCTTGGAGGGGGAAGCAAAAAGAGAGCTACTATTAGAGCGAGCAGCTAACAGAGATACGGGGAGTAAGATTTTAGCCTTCTTAAAGGAACATTACGATAGGCCCACAACAAGATCTCAATTGAGAACTAATTTTTACAACTGTAAGCAAAGGGCTGACGAAAACATAAATGCTTTTGAATTGAGACTCAGAGAACATTTTTACAAATGGCAAGAATTGGAAAGAGCCGCAGCAGAGAGTTATAATGACTTGCTATTAGACCAACTCATGGTGGGCTTAAAGAGAGGCCCTGTGAAACAAGAGCTAACTCGCTTATTGAGACGCAATACTGACCTGACGTTTACTGGTGCATGCAAGGAAGCCCGTGCTTTAGAATTGGAATTGGAGGACGAAGGGGATACCATTGTGAGCCAGAGGGTCCAGACCTACACCCCACCCTTGCGCTCCGTACCAGACCCAGAAGAGCTAAAAGGACAAATTTGTATACAGCTCAAAGAAGAACTTATGTTAGAGATGCGGAAAGAGATGCAGGAACAGATGAAAACTCTGTCTAATAACTTAGTAGAACAAATGAAGGCTCAACTCTCTAGCCCTCCACAACCACTAGCCCCTTGGACACCCCCAACCCAGCAGTACAGACTACAAAATCCCACTTCCTACCGATGGGATGCACAGGGCCGCCCCATCTGCGGTAAATGTGGAGCCCCAGGGCATGTTCAGCGCAGATGCCCCCGTAAAGCATCACAGACCCAGGATTTTTAATTCCCCCTGCAGCTGTGGGCCAAGCAGTGGGGGCGATTGTCCTGGACAAAGAGCCCACCATCAAGATCCCACCACCATCTGGAATGCCCCATTCACGGACCAGGGCTGCTCTAGTTGGTGAGTGTGTAGATGTCATTGTAAAGCTTAACGATTGTGCGATACCGTTTGTACTTGACACAGGTTCTCAAGTAACTCTGCTGAGCCAAAGTTTATTCGAGAAACATTTGAAAGGGGCAGGGGTTTCTAGTGCAGAAGAGGTACCATGGTTAACCCTACGCGCAGCGAATGGGCTAAAGATTCCTTACATTGGCTATGCCCTAGTGACTGTTACAGTTGGGAATATTAGCGTGCCTGAAAAGGGCATTCTGGTGGTAGAAGATGCCTGTTTGGGGCCAGATAAGGGGATCTTGGGAATGAATGTAATAAAACCTGTTTGGTCTGCACTTACCCAGGAGAGCCACCCGGGTTTGGCAGCTTTTAGGACTCTGCTACCAACGGTCGAAGGCCAGGTCTGGGCGCAGGCATTTGCGGAGTGCCAGAGGGTGTCCATGAAGAGTCCTGCACCAGCTTACCAGGGGGTTGCCAAGCTACCACGCCAATCCCCCATAACCATTCCTCCCCTCTCTGAGATGGTGTTATGGCTGCAGGTGAGTGGGAACCCTGCAGACCAATCCAATGTGTTTGTTGAACCTCTGCCTAATAGTGATTCAGAGTGCGGCCTGGTCCCGCTGATCTGCTGCCGGCCTGGTCCCGCTGATCTGCTCTCCCTTCTTCCGTGTGGAATGTCTCTTGTCAAAGTTTTGTTTCCACACCACCAGACTCCTCCCCCATTCATTCATAATTCCCTTTTTGAGATGGTGTTATGGCTGCAGGTGAGTGGGAACCCTGCAGACCAATCCAATGTGTTTGTTGAACCTCTGCCTAATAGTGATTCAGAGTGGTGTGTGGGACGGACCCTGACGAGGCTCAACAGTGGCCGGGTCCCATGTAGGGTATGTAACCCTAACCCCTATCCAGTGGAGGTGCCACAACGCCAACCCCTGGCTCAAGTATCTGAAGTGGCTGCCTCAGACATCAAAGGGGAGCAGGAACTGGTATTGGACAGTGTGGCACCGGACATTATTGAAGTAACCGTAAGGCGTGTGAGGACTGACCTGACTGCAGATGAAGATGCTCACCCAGTTCTATCTCTACAGGGGCATGGCCTTGACCCGAGGGAACAACAGAGAATGGCGGAGCTCTTGAATAAATGGAGGAGGGTGTTTTCATGCCATGACGAAGACTTTGGCCGAACGAGTGCAGTCCAACACCGAATACCGACAGGCCCCGCCCCCCCTAGCCGTGAGAGGTACAGACCCGTCCCCCCGAGCTTGTATACAGAACTCCAAGTGTTGTTGAAAAACATGTTGGAGACTCGAGTGGTGCGGGAGAGTGCCAGCCCATGGGCAGCCCCCATTGTTCTTGTGAAGAAGAAAGATGGGAGCTGGAGGTTCTGCGTGGACTATCGGAGGCTCAATGCGGTTACCCATAGAGACGCTTACCCATTGCCACGCATTGAAGAATCTTTGACAGGGCTGAAGGCGGCAAAATGGTATTCTACGCTGGACCTCGCAAGTGGATACTGGCAAGTGGAGATGGATCCGGCAGACCGGGAGAAAACCGCATTTACCACACCCTTTGGCCTTTACGAGTTCGAACGCATGCCTTTTGGGCTGTGTAATGCCCCGGCCACTTTCCAACGACTGATGCAGCGCTGCCTCGGAAGTCTGGTAAATGACTCATTGTTAATATATCTTGACGATGTTGTGGTGTTTTCTCCAGATTTTGATAGCCACCTCCGCCATCTCGAAGAAGTGTTCCAGCGGCTGGATGAACATGGGCTGAAGCTACAACCCAGGAAGTGTAGCCTATTCCAGCAGAAGGTGACTTACCTTGGCCATGTAATAAGTGAGCAAGGGGTAGCAACTGACCCAGAGAAGACTGCAGCCGTGAAAGAGTGGCCCACACCCAAAACAGTGAAGCAGGTAAAGTCCTTCCTTGGCTTCGCAGGCTATTACAGGCGCTTCATCCCAGACTTTTCAAAAATTGCGATACCGTTGAACGCCCTCACACGGAATACAACTAATACCCCTAAGACGGCTCTGGTAAATTGGTCTGTAGAATGTCAAGGTGCATTCGACAAGCTAAAAACGGCGTTACTCAATGCCCCAATACTGGCCTATGCAGACTTTTCGAAACCCTTCCGTGTATATACCGATGCCAGTTTTGAGGGATTGGGGGCTGTCCTGGCACAAGTCCAAGATGATAAGGAACGTGTGATAGCCTATGCCAGCCGCAGTTTATAACCTGTAGAGCGTAACGATCAGAACTACAGCTCCTTTAAATTGGAATTGTTGGCATTGAAGTGGGCGGTCACAGAGAAGTTTAAGGACTATCTATACGGCGCAGAGTTTACAGTGTTCACCGACAACAACCCTCTAGTGCATCTGGAGACTGCAAAGCTGGGGGCTGTGGAACAGCGATGGGCAGCCCAGTTGGCAAACTTCAGGTACAATATAAAGTACCGTCCAGGAGTACAAAATTGTAATGCTGATGCGTTGTCTAGGTTGCCTGAAGGTGCCACCGGAGTGTTGAGGACTATCGCAGACCAGACTGAAATCGGGCTAGATATGGGAGAGTGGAGAGAGCGACAAGCCAAAGACCCAGACCTGGCCCTGCTACGCCAATGGAAAGGGCAACAGCAGACTCTACCAGAGGTACACAACACATCCCCATACTTAAAACGATTGTTGAAGGAATGGGACCACATTTCACTTAAAGACAATGTTCTTGGAAGGGTATGGGTTGAGCCAGGCTCAGGGGTAAAGATCTTTCAACAGATTATTCCAGAACATGAGACTGAAAGTTTGTGGCGGGTTTACCATGAAAAGATGGGACATCCTGGCTGCGAAAGGACACTGGAGGCCTTACGACGACGGTGCTACTGGCCTAGAATGACAGAGGATGTGAAAGAGTGGACAGAGCACTGCCCCCAGTGTATATATCACAAACCAGGACCCGACGGGAGGGCTGCCCTACTACCAATCGTCACCTCATACCCATTTGAGATTGTGGGTATAGATTATCTATCATTGGGACGAGAGGGGGACCCGTACACATACATTCTTGTTATGACTGATTTATTTTCAAAATTTGCTGTTGCTGTCCCCACTAGAGACCAGGGAGCAGAGACCACAGCACGTGCGTTATACACACATTGGATCCATCTTTTCGGATGTCCAGAGCGCATTCTCAGCGACCGGGGGGCTACATTTGAATCATCGTGTCAACTCTACGGCTGCCGGAAGGACCGTACTACTGCTTACCACCCACAAGGGAATGGGGCTTGCGAGCGGTTTAACCAAACCCTCCTTGGGCTCTTAGGGTCCTTGGAGGAAACTCAACAGGCACACTGGCATACCCACTTACCAGCACTTGTCCAGGCTTATAACAACACCCCCCATGGGACTACTGGCTTGACCCCCCACTACTTAGTTTTTGGGAGACATGCAAGGCTGCCGGTAGATTGGACCACAGGTTTGGGGCCCACTGCTGACCGTCACTCTCTAGAAGGATGGGTCAAAGGACACCAAAAGGCACTAAACCATGCTTATGGCGTGGCAAAACAAAAGACTGAACTGAGACAAGAAAATGACCGTACGCGTTATGACCGGAGGGCAAAGCTCGCGCCCCTGTTGCCGGGGGAGCGTGTCCTCATCCGGAACTTTCGTCGCCGAGCAGGTGGGAAACTGTCCCCCAGATGGAACCCAGAACTCTATGTCGTCGTGGCTCCACTGCGCAAAGACCACCCAGTGTATGTCATACGCCCCGAAGGTAAAGACTCTCCTACACGCACCATTCACAGAAATAACTTGAGGCCATGTCCGTTAAATGTGTTGGAGCCCAGGCAGGAGTCTACAACCCCAGAAGCGGCCGAACCACCGAGTGAAATGTGTCAGCCCCTCCGACATGGTGGCTCCCAGGACTGGTCACTCGCACTCAGTCTTGCCTCCCAGAATCAGCCAGGGCCCCAGTTCCAGCAATTATAAGGAGCACAGAGCCTGCTACTCCACCTGAGCATTCAGAACAGTTCCCCCAAAGTGCACGACGGTCTCAACGTACAAATATAGGAAAAAGACCTGTCAGATATGGTGACTGAGATTGATCGGGACGACCAATATTATAGACGGGGGGAATGTCAGTGGCACCCATCTAATCTAGCTGTAGTCCTCTTTCGGTTGTTATCTTTTGCATCCAAGTGTGTATTTTAGTGTAGTTTGCTGTGTTTTGCCTGCATGGGACTGAGTAGATTGGACTACGGCAGAGGCTGTGGAGCAGCCCACACCCCCAGACAGCAATTGGTTGACGCTGCTCTTTCCCACTATAAAAAAGGGAATTATGAATGAATGGGGGAGGAGTCTGGTGGTGCGGAAACAAAACTTTGACAAGAGACATTCCACACGGAAGAAGGGAGAGCAGATCAGCGGGACCAGGCCGGCAGCAGATCAGCGGGACCAGGCCGGGAACAGATCAGCGGGACCAGGCCGGGAGCAGATCAGCGGGACCAGGCAAGGAGCAGATCAGCGGGACCAGGCCGGGAGCAGATCAGCGGGACCAGGCCGGGAGCAGATCAGCGGGACCAGGCCGGGAGCAGATCAGCGGGACCAGGCCGGGAGCAGATCAGCGGGACCAGGCCGGGAGCAGATCAGCGGGACCAGGCCGGGAGCAGATCAGCGGGACCAGGCCGGGAGCAGATCAGCGGGACCAGGCCGGGAGCAGATCCGCGGGACCAGGCCGCAGCAGATCCGCGGGACCAGGCCGCAGGGGCAGGAGACCCAGAAACGCCCACACGAGCTAAGTAAAGGGACGTGTAATATACTTACTCCGTACTGGTACTGTGGTCTGGCTCTCTGCCCCATTTCCCCCTCCTACCTTGAGGCTTCACTGTGCCCAGTGCTCTGGAGGAACCGGGAGCGTGTGAGTCTGAGGCGGCGTGAAGAGGACGCGACCTGGGGACCACCGCTGATTTATACAACGCTCTCTAGGCGCAGACTAAAGGGACGGCCCCATAAGCTCTACAAGGCGCATAATATGAACTATAGCTTTGAGAGAAACTGACAGCGGAATTGTGTTTCCTCCGCAGACACCAACCGAGGGCCCATACCGGCGTGAGGCGGGGACACGCGCGCAGTCTTAGAGACAGACTGCGGTCTTTGGAGCTCCAGATTTCAATCTTTTTTATACTGACTTTTATGTATTTTAACACCAGCTTTTAGTCGTATACTTTAAGACTTTTTATATCATGTTATATTAAAGCTTGTGAACCTGCTTTACTTGGGCTTGTTATTTAACAGTGGTGTTTCTTTAAACGGATCTAAAAAAGAACCTCACACCCTGTGTGACAATTATGGCGTTGCTGACAGGATTGAGGACTGGTGTGATCTTTTATTGGTTTTAGCCCCGTTTTTATGTTTTTACTTTTTTATGCAATTCGTACCGCTGGACAGGAGACTGCCGTTGGGGACGCAGAGCAGAGGCCTTGCCCCAAAACGAGGAACATTGTTGGAGGCCCCGCGGATGGTTTTAATGGATGTATGGACTTGTTTTTAAGGAAACGTGGAGTGGTGCCCGCCGGAGAAACGGATGATTAAGCAGATGGATGGACTATGGTTTTAACGTAGCAGGGACTGCTTACGTTTAAGTTGGGGGGAATGTGGGAAAGTGAACTTTTAATAAGGACTTTTAACTGCTTTTATTTGTGTGATGTGTTTTGTGTTTTTATATTTTTAATGCATGGATTTTAATCAGTTCCTTGGACACTTCCCCTAATCACCCGCACCTGTTTTAATCAAGACCTTTTAATTGGGGGCGGGCACTGCAGGACAGGGGAGAAGAACGGGAAGAGAGCAGAGGAGAGCCAGACGAGAGCCAGGGGAGAGGATGAGGACACGGGACCGGGCCAAGGACGAGCACCGCCAGCCAGAGACCACGGGGCACTGAGGCCAGCGGGCAGAGCGGCACCGGTGAGGGGGCGCGCATTGATAGCGCACTGGCGCGTGCGCGCCCGGGCTATGCCCACCGAAGACCGGGATGTGCCGGCTCTTTTCCGCGGGTGCCCGGTGGCGACCCGTGGTCTGCAAGGGGCTGGCGGGACTGCAGCCCGGTCCCGGGACGGAGAAGGGCCTGGAGGGAACCGAGGCCAGGGAGTACACCGGTGCCCAGCGGACTACGGGTTTTATCATGATTTTAATGGA
The DNA here is from genome assembly GCA_964034765.1 of Knipowitschia caucasica. NCBI lineage: Eukaryota > Metazoa > Chordata > Actinopteri > Gobiiformes > Gobiidae > Knipowitschia > Knipowitschia caucasica. The sequence goes on along the minus strand of OZ035841.1, from coordinate 18,986,829 downwards.
CCTTTTGTAAATATTTTATTAAATTTTATCCCCTTTTTATCCTCTTCCTGTTTTATGATCACACCCCCTCAACAGACACTTTTAAACCTGTGACACACACAAACACAAACTGCTTCCACGCCTGTACAGCCTTGTGCTCTGACTCACCACTCACCTTGCTTAGCCTTCTCTGCGCCTGCTCCCTCAGCTCCACCGCCCGCCTCTCCGCCTCCTCTCTCTCCTCCTTCATTCTCATCTTTATCTCCGTTAACCTCCGCAGACACTCCTCGTAGCGGGCCGTGTCCCCCTCCCCTTGCACCAGCCTCTCCACCTCCTCTCGGGGTTTCTTGGCCAGAATGGGAGCCAGCTTCATCTGCAAACTTTTACAGCGTTCCTCGGCCTGAGCGCGTTCTTCCGTTAGTTGCTCTAGGATTAAAGAATATTCTAAATAACTCCTGTGGTTGCTGGTGGGTCCTACAGGATCGGTTTGTCGGTTTGGGGCTTCTCTGTCCAGTCGGTGTGAGCCATCTCCATCACCATCTACCTTCAGACTCTCTATACATGCTTGAGTTTCTTGGTCTATGTCAGTAACTATGTCTCCGTGGTCTTCGTTTGGAATTGCTGCATCTGTGTCTTGGCTTGATTGTGTTGTTTCATGGGAAGGATTGCCATGGTCTGGGGACATAGCAGAATTTTGACTTTCTTCTACTTTGGTATCTGCAACAAAAGCAAATGAGAAAGTTCATTATTTACCCAGATATTTCAAATCAATTAAATTCAATATTTTCTTGTATATCCCTAAATCACAACAATAGTTATCTTAACTTTACAAAGTTCAAAGATTCGCCAACACAGATCTATAAAGAGATCCTTTATTTGTTCCACAGTGGGGAAATTTCAGTGTTGCATCACAATTTACAGTATAGGAATGAGGAGCCCACAGCACAAGATAAGTGAACAATAGCTCTATACAAATTACAATAAAACTAAATCTCTAACTCTAGAATAAAAGAACAACTAAAACATTTCTATCTTGAACAAAATAATAATATATAAGTGTTTTTTTTTTTTTTACATATGTGTCTTTATTTATTTATTTAAATTTAGGACAGTACATAGTAATCAATGAGTCAGCAAACATACTTATGCTGGAATTAGCACAATAGCTAAAATACTTTACACTTATTACTAATTTCAGAATCAGAATCATTTTTATTGCCATGTAAGTATCAGGAAGTCATAGACTAGGAAATAGCTTTGGCTCGGTGCATCAGTCAGAAAATGGACTCACTGGTCACACCCATCATGGTCGTCCACTGTTTCTCTGATACACTCAGGGCTGGAGTCCTGATCCTCTTGTATGCTAATGTGCTGATACCATGTGGGCATACCATGTGGGCTGTTTCCAGTCACTCAAACAGCTAACGACGCCTGTCTATTCAAATCGTCTTGGTGCACTGTGTGTATTTACCCACTGTTCTTCTTGTTTTATTTAGTAGTTTCAGATTGACAACTGTTTCTTGTACTTTTTTAGTTTGTTTTATTTATGTACTAGTCTAATCCAGGACTGTGCATACAACTGAAAAAGTGGATCTATATCTTTAATGCAGAGATACAGTACATGCATTTATTTTGTAATGCCTTATGTGATTGTAATGTTTTAATAGTTTTAATTTCTTGTGTGATTGTAATGCGTTTATTATCTGTGTGTTTTTTAAATTCTGTTTTAAATTGTGATTCTGTGTTTGCTCCTTGTGTGATGTGGACTGTGAAGCGCTTTGTGTTGCCCTGTGTATGGAATAGTATGTATTGTGCACACCAAGGAACTCTTGCACAAGTATTCCAATGTGGTTTTACTGCAAATGGAAAAAAAAATGAATCTTGATCTTTAGAACAAAACAGAAATTAAAAGGCCCAGCTGTCAAACTCACTTTAGTCGGAGACTGGAAGTAAAAAAGTGTTGGAAGCTGCATATTTGAAGTATGATAGTGATTTGACAAAAGGATTACTTTAATTTTATCTGAGTTTGGATAATATTTTCTGGTTGGTTCAGTCACTGTATTTGGTCTTAACCAAAACTGGGTCAAAGTCAGAGGATTGGTCAGCAGAGGATATTTATTTCAACAATTTATAATTACGTGTTGGGTTAACATTATAGAATAAGATGGATTATATGTACAGTATATTTCTAAACCTGTAATACTCTCTAGTTAATATAATACCACATCCTTTCCCTATAATATTAACAATACTAAGTATATACTGTACCTATGGGCTCTTCTTCTGTCATTTCCAACTCATCTTCCTCTTTATCTAAGAAACAATGGAGACAACATGAGTCAATGGTTGTCGTTCTGGACATTGGACAGGGGAAAGGTCAGACCAAAGACAGTAGTTTTGGAATATTCTTACGTCTCTCTCCAGCGGAATCGTTCGTGAGCTTCGGTCTCTCTTCAGTCTCTGACACAGTCTCAGTTTGGACATTGTCTCCTTGTGCTTCCACGTCTGTCACATGCACAGTGGAGCCCTGTTCATGAGGATAAGCAGGTGAGTCTGTCCTGTGGTCTCCTTGCTCTGTCTCTCCACTCATTTTTAATACAATATGTTCTAAAGATAATAAAGTCTGTTGTTGTGAGTGCTGCTCTGCTCCGGTGAATGAGCCCATTGGTTGTGTTGTGGTTGCTAAGGAAACTCCAGGACTGAGCCAATCCGCTGCAGCGTCTCATGAATACTAAGGTCTAGGCATTTCGTTCTCTGCATTTTGCATCAGTTCAGGCTGACTTTAACACTAAACTGTATGGTAATAGTAGTAATGGTATAGTATAGTAAAAGTACTAACAGTATAGTATGGTATAGTAAAGTAATAGGTTTTACTACAAATGGTAAATAAATGAATCTGAATCTGAAGTAATAGTAGTAATAGAATAGTACCATAATATAGTAATAGTAGTAATAGTAGTATTGTATAGTATAGTAATAGTAGCAAAGTATAGTATAGTTTAGTAATAGTATGGTATTACAAGTATAGTATAATATCAATGTGGTTTTCCTGCAAATAAATTCCTAAATCTTATATAGTAATATAGTATAGTAGGAAGTGCACAGGATTTATGAATGCTTATCATCACAAATATCCACATCACAGTTATGAAAAGGAATCATCCAAAAACAAGATATAGAACAAATCAAATACAAAACAATGAACAAAAATGTGTCCATACAAAGGACATCTTTTTCTGAATCCAATCTCAATGCATAACACTGTAGAGGTCTCCCATCACAGTACTAACCAGGCCCTGCTTAGCTTCAGAAGGACAGGCTATGTTGCACAATAATAATATCATACTAGAAGATACATACTGGGGCTTTGTTCTATTTTCTTTATTATGTATTTGTATATTGTCTGTATTATATTGTAAATGCTCTAAGGTGGCTAACATTCTATCACAAAACATAACATAAGTATTATTTATTTATTAATTTCTTCTAATTCTGAATGACGAGAAATTAGGAGGCTGACATTCTATTACAACTCATAATAACATAAGTATTATTTATTTATTTATTCTAATTCTGACCCCGCCCACCAGCGAACTAGCCAGGACTCCCCCACTGCGCATGCGTCACTTCTGCCCGCATCAACAAGAAGCAGGAGGCGGACAACATGGCCGACGTGGGGAAGAAGTACTGCGTGAACTGCCTCTCGGACGTCACGAACCTCCGCCTGCGCTGCACCGAGTGTCCGGACATGGAGCTCTGTCCGGAGTGCTTCTCGGCGGGCGCGGAGATCAGCAACCACCGCAGATGGCACGGATACCAGCTGGTGGACGGCGGCCGCTTCTCCCTGTGGGGCGCGGAGGCAGAGGGAGGCTGGACGAGCAGGGAGGAGCAGTCGCTGTTAGATGCCATCGAGCAGTACGGCTTTGGGAACTGGGTAACTTTATTTTAGAATGCATTGGTTTGTGTGGGGAAGGAGAGAGAGCACAGCGGTGGGAAACTTTCGCCTTCTTATTGCAGTGTTCTCTTGTCATTAGTTTAGGCCAAAACTTAATTTCTTTTGCATATGCTTCAGTACTTGGATTCTGGTTCACCTACCACCTATCCCCGCCTATTTCATTCAATTCAATGTATAGGGCTAAAACACAACAACATTCGCTGCAGACAAAAATGCAGATTAATAAAGAAGTTTGAACACAAGAAATAACACATAGGAGCTATTGGAACATAGGAAGCAGGATGTCCATACATGTCCCAGTTCATCACTGTCCCTGGACCCCCCTGCATCGGCAAAAAACATCATCAAAAAACCTGATGGGGATAAAGTTGGAAACCTCATAGGAGACCCACATAGAGGGGATCTTGACATTGATAATACAAGGCACTATAAGAAACAGACAAAAAGCCATTTATCTGAAATTAGTGACGTTCCATAAATTCTAACACCAGTGGGGCTGCAGATTTTGATGATAATAATAATACTGTATTCTATATATCATTACATTCTATTAATCAAGTAATTATTCACTTTTTTCACCATTAACAGCATGTTAATATATTTTAGAGTAACTTCAAACAATTCTGAACTGTTATTTCTAACTCCTGCTTATTATTTCTGCACCTCTTCAAAGCAGTGTGGAACCAGGCAGAAACATTTATGTGCAAAAGTGCTGGAGTTAGTTCTGTGGTCTTGCTGTGCAACAGTTTCACATATGTTTTTATGTATTTATATTATGATCCAATCCATCAAGACCAATAAAATATAATGAATAGTGAATAGTCAAAGCTTTAACTCACTATATACAGTATTATTTGTATAAAGTGGGATACAGTGACTCTACTAATTAACTTTTCATTGAATCTGGTATATTAACATGTTTGGACATAGTCAAATTTAAAATACCAGAAATATTATTTTGAGTTGTAAAAAGTTGAATAAGGTTTTTAGTTGTTGTTCCAGAATGATGTTATTTTGTGTCTATTGTCCGCTGTGTTTTGTCCAATCTCAGGAGGACATGGCGGCTCACGTGGGACCGTCCCGCACGCCGCAGGAGGTGATGGAGCACTACGTCACCATGTACATCCACGGCAACCTGGGCAAGGCCTGCATCCCGGACAGCATCCCCAACCGCGTGACCGACCACACCTGCCCCACCGGAGGGCCCCTGTCCCCCAGCCTCACCACCCCCTTACCCCCCTTGGACGTCAGCCTGAGCGAGCAACAGCAGCTGGGCTACATGCCTCTGCGCGATGACTACGAGATCGAGTACGACCAGGACGCGGAGAAGCTAATCAGTGCTCTGTCGGTGAACTACGACGACGAGGACGTGGACATCGACATGAAGCGCGCGCACGTGGACATGTACGTGCGGAAACTGCGCGAACGGCAACGACGGAAGAACATTGCACGAGACTACAGCCTCGTTCCGTCGTTTTTGGGCAAAGACAAAAAGGACAAGGAAAAGCCGGGAACTTTGGGAGTCCCAGGCACTGGTGGAAGCTTGGGTAGTGGTAGCACGCCAACCAGCGCGGCCATCGGTCAAAGCTCGACCACGACGGGACCTGCAACTCCAGGAACGCCCAAACGGAAAATCACGAAAGAGGAGAAGGACCAGCGCTCGCGGTTGAAGAGCTTGTGTCAGTTCATGGCCAACAAAGAGTTTGAGGACTTCTTCGAGAACATGCACAAGGAACGGGTGTTGCGGGCAAAAGTGCGCGAGCTCCAGAGGTACCGGCGGAACGGCATCGCGCGCCTAGACGAGTCGGTGGAGTACGAAGCCGCGAGACACAAGCGAGAGAAGCGCAAAGAGAACAAAAGCGTGGTGACGTCCAAGCGAGGGAGCGGAGGAGGAGGTGGAGGCGGCGGTGGTCTCGGCTCTGGGATGGGACTAGGGGGAGGAGCGGGAGGGGGCGGTGTGGGAGGAGGGATGGGCGGAGTCAGCATCAAAGAGGAGAGTAAAGACGGGGAGTTCGCGGCCATCGAGAACCTGCCGGGGTTTGAGCTCTTGTCGGATCGCGAGAAGGTTCTGTGTAGCTCGACAAACCTCAGTCCTGCACGATACCTAACCGCCAAAACTATCATCATCAAGGATCACCTACAGAAGCGGCAGGGGATCCCGTCCAAAAGCCGTCTGCCCAGTTACTTGGATAAAGTCCTGAAGAAACGCATTCTCACCTTCCTCACGGAGAGCGGATGGATATCGAGAGACGCCGCGTAGCTTTAGACGCGTGCAGAGAGACATCGTTCGTGTTCTGGCGTTCCAAAAGTAATGTGAAATACTGCATTATGGCTGCTCGGTTATGGCAACTGTCATGACCGTTGATTATTTAACCAATTTTTTTCTCGAATATTTTATAGTGTTCCCCAATCTTTTTGAGCCGTGGCACACCACCAGCTGAGACTGATACAAAAACGAATTACAAATAGCTTCACAGCCCATATCACATAAGCCATTAAATCATATACATTTAAAATCACATAAGGAATTATTAAAAAGCATTAAGATCACACAGAATAGAAGAAACTAAAAAATTGATATACTAAGAAGACAAAATGAACCTCCCTAAACTAAAAGCAAAACAAGTCTTTCTAATCAAAATAATTCTCTTTTCAAATGATTTTGAATTAGTTGTTATTTATTAGGCAAAATCTCTTGTCTATTTTCTGGTATGGAAGAACCTAATTAATCCTATAGAGCAAGACAAGTTATTCTAATATGTTTTTCACATGATTTTGAATTATGTGGTATTTATTAAGCAACACAAAACAACACCTCGAGGCACACTATCGAACCACGAGTTGGAATTACACTGTTTTTATACCGTCAACATTGACCTGGTGCCAATTCCCACTAAGCATTTTTTGTGAATGATTCGAGCCACATTTTAAATCACAATTATAAAAAGTTCTCTTGAGATAAGGACAAAGGAAGATACTTGATAAGGGTGAAATTTGTATAGGTATTTCGGTTTTGTTTTTTCGAGGCTGAAGCTGTTATTTTCCGTGGCTTCATCCATTGCCGGAACGTTCTTCTCCAAGCACACTTCCTCCGGCTCAATCCTGAGGCGTTCTCTGTCCAGCTGAGAGACCAGGCCCCTCCAGCACGTCCTGGTCTGTTTAATGGTTCAAATATAAAAGAACCATGTCCAATAGAAGTATATTTGTTTACCGACCCCGAAGTTGTTGCTGTACAAAGACTTATTAAGCTTAACTGTGCGCTAACATGACTCCAGGCTTCTCTGTTAAAAGCCCAACAATCACAAATGATGTGGATATGTATATTTAAAACAAATCTAAAGTATTTTTTTTACATTGGAACACAGATGTATATTTTTTCATTGTAGATGCCATAGTAGAAGAAATATGAGAATAGGATTAAATTTAAGTATGGGCATTTTTCCCTCAATTTCTGAAATAGGATTGCCAAGATGTGCATTATTCACGAATGTTAGTGTGTACCTTTGCAATTATGCTGTAAAAAGTCATGTCCTTTATTTCAAGGCAAATCAGTATTTTGCCTCTTTTCCATCAACCCTACTTGGCTCGACTCGGCTCTACTCTTCCCGGTGGTGTTTCCGTTTCGCTTTTGAATCTGCAAACCTGGCAACCTAACCCTAACAACTCAATATCCGTGAACAATTCAATTATTTTCGTATAGCTCTAAGTTAAGGCAGCAGTCGTTTCAGAGAATCGAAGTTGTCGATTCAACAGATCGGAGAATCAAACCGTTCGAACACAGGAAATGCAATAATAACAAACACTTAGGAGCCATTGGTCAATCGAGAGCGGGAAGACCACTGTCCATGAATGTCCTTGTGCTACCCTCGAGTCATAGTGATTAAAAGTAGAAGAATATTACCCTAAATTAGGGTCGAAAAGGGTTTAAATGACACAGGGCTGATCACGTTCGGAAGAATAATCAAAATACAACTTGAATTATTATTTTTTTGAGTATTAATTAATCACTGTGGGTCATCAATGTCACTGCAAGGACCCAAAAAACCCCAGTGGGAAAAAAGTGAGAAACCAGTGTCAAGAGGAACTAAAAAGTACCTGGTACCGGTTAAACTAGGCCAGTGGAAACGCTCCCAATCAGGGTAGAGTAGAGCCAAGCCGAGTAGGGCTAAGCAGGGCCGGTGGAAACAGAGCTGTAGAATTCTTAAAACCAAAAGTGCATTTTGTAATATTATTCAGTCATCAAAAGTTGAACTGTGAATTTTCTGATTAAATAAGAGGCTTTTATAATATACTTTTTATTATTCATCGCCCAACGACCTCTACTGTTTACATGACATGCTCAGCCACGACCAATTTATTGCCTTGAACAAAAATATAATCTTGGTAGGTGGTGAATGGAAAAAAACAAGTGAATGCTGCATCTGAAAATATTTGGTACCATATTAAAACGACTTCGTAAAGGCATTGAGAAGAATGGATTCTCCAAATTGATTTGTCGTGTGCACTGTTGTTACCGCTGTTAAATCGTCGGTGAATGTTGATTTTGTACAAAGTGTCCAGGGTTAATAGTTTTAAATTGTGTCTGTAAATACTTTTGTAACATACTGAAGATGTACAGTATTTTTTGTCTTTTTTTTTTATTTTTATTTTTTAATAGAAATATGGATTTGGTCCATATTTGAACATTGGAGTGGGTGTCGTGGCGTTCCGTGGGGCCTGCTGATGCCGTTTCTCACCTGCACATAAAAGTGGCTTTATTAAAAATGCAAAGACTTTATACATGTTTTTAGTCCTGGTTTTGAATGTGTGACAGTTAAAATTATTATCAAATGTCAGTACTTACATCTTAATCACATATATTCATTAACAATTGCTTACTAAAATATTCAATGTGATTAACTCAAAAGAAATGAAGGGAAAGAAACATAGATTTGAACCTCTTGTGAATATCTTAAGTTAATGCAAATTTATCCAATCACAACCATCAAAGAACAGACCATAATTTACAACCTCAGGTGATTGTAGAGAAAGGTCTTAGTTCCTTCTTCCTTCACCCCAGACATTTCCAGGCTTATTGGCACCAAGACTTTATGGAGTTCTTATTTTGACTTGTTTGTCAGGTTTGGTAAATGAGTTGTGCAAGCTCAGTTAAGGTGAGCATGCTAACGAGTGATTGATCAACCCAGGTTTGTCCATCACAAGTGTTAAAAAAAAACTTTCTCTTAGTATCTGTTTAGCTATCATTCCATGAAAACTTGTGGCTTCTATTCAGGGCCTGTATGTGGATAAATGTTTTTTTTACTCTTAAAAAGTTAAACCTCCAACTCCTTTCCCACACAATACGTCCTTCTGCCTTGCTAATTTAGTAGTTTAAGATTTCATTCAATTTCATCCAGCCAACTCCAGTCATGTTTTACCTTGATGCTTTTGACTTTACATTTGTTTTTGATAGGCTCACAACATTCCATATATGGTGCTGATGTGAGATGGTAAACATGTCATTCAGCCAACTTCAGCTAAAATCCACCCAAAACCGTTTTAGGTTTTCAGCCGCTGGACAAGCCTTGTTAACTTAAGTGACCTAACTAAAAGCTTCGGACCACTCTAGCCTCATTTCCAGAACACCCAGTTGCCCAGCCCATTTATTAACACAACATAGAAACATAAATGAGTCATATGTATTTATTTGTGCACCTGAACATGATACATATTTTACACTCGAACTCCAAAGATTGGCCTAAATAATGTGGGCTGGAATGATGAACAAGTTAAATATGTTATTCTAAATTGTCTAAAACAGTTGGATGAGTGTCCAGAGTTCAGCCGACGTGAGGCACCTTCAGGTGGGGGGCGGTCAGATGACGGGGCGCCACATCCACAGTTCCCCGTCGTTCACAGGGGGTAATACAGAGTCCAGATGGAACAGCTCAAAGTTCACACAAGTTTTCATCAAAATAACGGCAAAAAAACACACATTAGAAGTTTAAATAGGCATATAAAAAAGTTTCAGATCTTATATCTGCGTCACCAGACACAAGAGGAACATGTAAATATCACAGCCTTTTCTGAGAACTCCCCACTGTGGGACGAATAAAGAATCTTTCAATCTTAATATGCAAGCGAGATGCAGTTGCAAAGTTGCATAAACGCGCTATCTGTCATACAGGATCATCCCTGACCTTGAGAGTACAATACTATTTAGTCCTGTGAAATGACTCTGCGGTCTGCTCCTTTAAGCAACAACAGTACGACACGGTGACATCATAAGTCACTGATTTACATATCAATGCTTTGTCAAGTTAAGTGCTACATGAAACTGATGCATTATTAAACAGAGGGGAGCGCAATCGGACTTCTCGCACATAACAGAATAAAAGACTCGTGAAATCTGGTGCATAAATAGTTCAAACCTGCATCCATTGTTCTAAAACAGCAACATGAACAAGAATAAAAGGTTATGAAATTTGCATTTTATTGCCCCTATTAAAGCATTTGTATTAGCGCTAGCAGAAAGAGCACACATGTAAGAGACAAGGCTTGACTAAAGATTGTGGGTTAAGGTATTTTAAAATATACCAGCTTTAAACTTTTAACATACATTTTTCATTATTGAGAAAACTTGCTAGCTCCATTCTCTCTCCTCCTCTCTCACACACATACATAAATATTATTTATATAAAACTACTTGGCCACGCCCACGAGCGCCGGCCGGAGCGTGCGCCCGTGCAGCTTGTAGCCCACTTTGGTGACGATGGCGACGCTCCCCGGCTGCTTGCCCTCCATCGGCGCGTGGAACAGGGCCTCGTGCTCGTACGGGTCGAACTTGAGTCCGTCGGGGTTGATCTTGACCAGGCCGTGTTTGGTGAAGACTTTCTGGATCTGCACCTCGGTCATCACCAGGCCGTCGTACAGGTTCTTCAGGTGAGGGTTCTGCGCCGTCACCTCCTCCTTGGGCACGCTCTCGGTGGCCTTCTCCAGGATGTCGGCCACCTCCAGCAGGTCCTTACAGAAGCCCTGGATCCCTGCCAGGATTAGAAGGGAGAAGACACTGGTCAGGGGTTATGTGTTCTAATAATAAGCAATAAAGCAGCAGCTGTATATTTTAAGTCTGTCAAACCCCTCACACTTTAGACACTTTTCCAACCACCTGAACTCCAACTGCTGAAGTGCGATCAGAGATCAAACATGAAATATACATAAAATATGAGTATTTTTAGTCAACAACTATCCCACATTTTTTGAGCTTTTGGGATCTTAACTAATTATAATAATTAGGTTTAAACATAAATACTATGGAAATCTAAAGCAGGAGATTTCACATTGACTTTGTTTTTCTACTCAAACCCTCACTTAAAAATACATAATAATTAAAAAATGTTCAGTCCACAGATACAGATGATCTATAGCAACAACAAAATGGTGAATAGCTCTTCATCATGTGACTGCAATTAAATGTAATCAATTTGACTTTTCCTCAAATTCACTGTTTACTTGAGTGCATGTAAATCTACATTTTACACAAGTCGCCTAACACTTGTGCCTAATGTTCAAGAAACCAAAAGAATTCAACACAATAATAGTCATATTAACCACCTGCTGTCAGTAAATACTTTTATAAATGTAGCATATACTGACATCTAGTGGCAAGAAAACGTAGTGGCGATCTTACCGTATATTTTAGCGTCTTCTATCATCTTCTGACTCCTCGTCCTCAGGTTTTCAGTATCTGCTAAAGCTCGCGTATATTTCTCCTGTAAACAAACAAAGCCATTAGTTTACCTGCTGCTGGAGATGAGGATTTATGAGAAAAATAACAAATTAGGAATAAATCAAAATTATACAGTTTTTAGGCCCTGTCCACACGAAGTCAAGCTCAGGCCTAAACGCAAAAATACTTTATCAATCCAGTGTATCGTCCATACGAGGTCGGCGTTTTGGGGGGGTGTAAACGAAAATTTTTGAAACTAGGTCCCAGAGTGGAAAGATTTCAAAACTCCGTATATGCCGCTCCGTGGTTACTGCCTCTCCGCAATGTATCTGAGACGCTTGCGTCATCGCCCCGCCTCTTGTTAAAGCACGCATGCGCCGCACTCAGAAAATAATGACAACAACAATGTAGCTTGTTGGTTTTGTAATCCAGTGTGACCCGAAGCAACAGTTCAACCTCATCGTCCGTCCATACTAATGTAGTACCAGCTCGCCCACTCGCCATGTTGTCTGTTTACAAAATTCTGCGCATGCCCAGTTCCCGTCACGGAAGTTTGGGCTTGATCCCGTCATTGCGTCACAGCGCCACCAACAGGTCTGGCATAGTTTCACAGCGTTTTCAGGCGTATTGACTACATTCATATGGACGCACACATTTACTGAGCTAACTCCGTGTTTACAGAAAAAGTTTCTGAAATTATAAGCGTTTTGTCTTTGTGTGGATATAGCCTTAGTCTCATGAAAACAGGGAAATGTCTCTAAATGTCATTAGTTAGTGACCCATTCTGTGCTTGAAATTAATAGTTAGAGAAAAACATTCATAAATACGCAACAATAAAAAAGTAATAATCTGGAAATACTATCTGGGCCTTTGAGCCAGAGGGTCGTGGGTTCGAGCCTGACCTTCACCATCAACTCCCACTGTCTGCTGTCGTTGTGTCCTTAGGCAAGACACTTTACCCCCATTGCCTAGAATGAGTCTGGTGTGTGTGAATGGTTGTTGGTGGTCGGTGGTCGGAGGGGCCGATGGCACAGACTGGTTGCCTCGCTTCTGTCAGTGTGCCCCAGGGCAGCTGTGGCTACAGTAGTAGTTTATCACCACCGTGTATGGAGTGAAAGAATAATGACATGTAGCGTCTTTGAGTGTCCAAAAAAGCGCTTTATAAAACCGATGCATTATTATTATTAAATCTGTAGTAACCAACTTTTTTGTTTCATAAATACATTTTGTATGTCACAATATAAATTCTTGTTTTGTGAAGAAATCAGATCACAATATGCAGTCCTTTATCTTTTTAGAAAATATGATGTTTTGAGCATTCTGAGAGCTGATTGGCTGATTACTCTCATTTCTGCTGAAAATGCTGATCTAAAAATGTGAGAAGTAGTGACAGAAGCAACCCACTTTGGAAGTGAGTAACTAGTTGCATTGATTTTATTACAGAATTCATATGTTGTGGTTTCAAAGCTATCATTTAAGCATAGACTGTATACAGCCAGATAATGCAAACCTGCTAGCTCAAAGAAGCCCAATCAGGGAGTGCTCATGGATGATATTTTTCTACAGATCCCTCCATCTTGGCTCACATGTGTTTTCCTCTGGCTCAGAAACAGTTTGTGTCACACCGTTTTAGGCTTATAAAATCTGGTTTAGAACCTGCTACAATCTGGTGTTTACATTGTGATATTCTTTTTGACTTAGCCATAGTCTTAGCCACACATCTCCCCCTGTAATTGCGCAAAGCGAACACATTCGAAACAAATGCCAAAAAGGAAAAATGGCTCCAGCTCCTTCCGTGTCAAGGCTATTTCAGTCAATCCACTACTCCTTAAAGGACAACTCACCCTCAAATCCACTTTTTTTTGCTAATAAACGGTATAAATGAGTGTCCAATAGTGTTGTCTACATATCCTGGTCATAATCTTGTCACTTTGGTGCAAATTAGTTGAAAGTTAGACTTTCTGCCTAAAACCGTCTGTGAGGCGCCATCTGCTGGCGACCTGTATTACTACATTTGAATTTTGAATCTGGCGCCAACACTGGCGCGGCAGCAAGACCTGACGTCTGCAGCAAGACCTGACGTCTGCAGCAAGACCTGACGTCTGCAGCAAGACCTGACGTCTGCAGCAAGACCTGACGTCTGCAGCAAGACCTGACGTCAGCAGCCCCCCGCCCAGAGCAATATAAACGGCCCAGTCTCGTTCACGCCCCCTTTAGTCCTCCAGGCTACGCCCATTTAGAGGAAGATTTGAACAGGAAATGTGAGTGACGTAAGCTCCGAGGAGCGGGGGTGAGAACCACTTTAAGTCAACCCCATAGTTGAGATGAAGTGCAGATGGAAGTCTGTAACTTACGGTCATCTTTTTGAGCTGTTCCTCCAGTTTGCCCTTCTCCTCCTGCAGGGCCTTGTCAGCGGCGCTCTGCTCTGCGGCCTCCTCTTCTCCGCTCTTCTGCTGCGTTGCTGTGCATAACAACCGTGGAGATGCTCTGCTCACACACAACACACAGACCCAAGCTTTAAGGCAATGTTCAAAAGATTTATTGTAACAATATATGAATTAAAGACTCAAGCTATTTCTGGTGTAATCACAGCAGTAGTTTAATTCATTTTGTTTCATTAATTATTACTGCAGCGTGTTTCCCCATAACCATTTAATGCAGATTACAAAAACCCCTCCCCTCCCCCATGATAATGAAAGTTTTTAAGGATTTAACAATATTTTTAGCTCGTTTAACACAGAGTTGGCAGGTTTTTCTCATCACAATGCATCTACTTCCATTATTGTAAACATAGATGAGGATTTATGTGTCATGGAAGTCTTTTAATAGCACACCAACCATAATCACATATGTGCAAGGGTCCAGTTCAGTGTGCATCAAGAACTGTATACTGGGGGTAAGTACCAGTACTAAGGGAGCCTGGTAATGAGCTCAAAGAGATATGTTGGACCTGGCACAGTCTCCCACACTTTGTTTCTTTTAACTCTGACCCAAAGGACCAATAAGAGAAGGTCTAATCTGATGGAAATAGTGAAAAAAATTGAGGCAATTTGCATTTTCTAATAGAAAAGAAACAGTTTCAGTGGGTTAGGGTAAGCTGTCAAATGTATTCCAATCCAGTAACATAGGACACATGTGGCGACAACATTCATGACCTGGACATGGGCTTAACTTAATATAAATAAGTTTTCATCTTCACTTCATTGACAAATGATCAACTACTCCCCAATATCATGACATCATTCGATATGTCATGATATTCGGTCTCATCAGTAATAACAATGAATCCTCTTACAGAGCAGAGATCCAAAATGTGGTTCAGTGGAGTTAGAGTAAAGCTAAAAACCTCCAGCTGAACGCATTGAAAACATGTGAACTGTTACGACTTCAGTCGTAACAGTTCTCACACTCCTGTTGCTATCGACAACTCCCAAGTACAGATTTTAGTGCACGTTTCTCGGTTTAACTCTGTCTAATGACCTGAAATGGGTGACCAGGTCGTTAAGAAAGCTCGTCAGCGTCAGCGTCTAGAATTTACCACTAACTCTAAGATTCTGCTTAACTTTTATCGCTGCACCATTGAGAGTTTACTTGTTGGTTCTGTGTCTGTGTGGTTTGGAAACATCACAGATAAAGAAAAGAGAGCTTTAAACAAGGTGCTCCGCTCTGCAAAGAGGACCGTGGGCTGTGAGCTTCCTGTTCTGGAGGTTTTTTATAAATCCAGACTTTTAAACCGAGCTCTTAGAATGATCAATGACTCTTCTGGCCACCCTGGGAAAGCCATGTTCCAGCTTCTTCATTCTGGCAGAAGATATCGTTCTGTGAGATGCAGGACATCTCGACATGCCAACAGCTTCTTCCCATAAGCTGTCATAAGTTTGAACAGAGCACTTTAATGATCTTGTACTTTGTATTGAAATTGTTTTAGCCGATCGTTTTCACAGTGACAATGGTTTTACTATTTTATTTGTTTGTTTTTCTGTACTTTTAATGTTGTTTTAGGTCTGTACTTGTGCACACTGGGGACTGTTGCTAATGAATTCCAATGTGGTTTTACTGCAAATGGAAAATAAATGAATCTGAATCTGATTGATGTCATGATATATAGTAAATATATGCATTATCTTTACTACAACATCAACAGTCATCATGAATGGGAGTAAATAGCCTCTCCTTACACAAGACTCCTTTGGGATAGTGTTATAACACATTTCATAGTCTTACATCATCCATAGCCCTGTATTATTAAAACAAGGAAAATATTAGACATGACTTTGACATGTGAGAATGTTTTGTCTACGAGCATAACTACTAGAGGACAACACAACTTACAAATGAAGGGTTGTAAGGTAGGCTTGCTCTGCTGTAGCTGCTAATGATGCTAGCTTCACATCATGATGTAAGTGTCTCTCGGCCTTAAACCCTAACATTATAAGTGAATTTAGAGTGTCTTACCGGGCAAACGCAGGCGAGGCTACGAGAGAGCAGCTCTGTCTGACTGCACGCACACACCAGCTCGCCATCGGTGCTGTTAGAACCACACAAGTCTGGGTCAGAACGGTGGAAAAGCTCCTTGTAGAACACGCTGAGAAACCACACTACCCTGATAGCGGAGACAGGGCGAACCAGCCAATCACAGAACAGAGAAATAAACGCCCACTGCAGCTAACCAATCAGAGCACGCGCAGCAGCTGAGGTAACAACAGAGGTTGGTTGAATGAAAGTTAAAGGTGAAATTTAAACATGTGACCAAGGACGTCCAAATATCGTCACGGTAAATAAACTACTTTAGGAAAAAAACGGGTTTGTAGCATGGATCTAGGTTTGTAGATAACATAATGCAAAAAACATGTCTGAGAGAAAACACATATATAAGTCTTATTATTTGAGGTGTAATAGTCAAGGCAAGTTTATTTTTGCACAGTTCATACAAAGACAACTCAAAGCGCTTAACAAAACAGGATCGAACAAAACCAATCATAAAAGGCATGCATAAATTACATTAGTGCATTAAAGCGAGTGAAGACCCCTCAGGAATTTTGCAAAAATAAGTTATACTTCAGCCTAATCCCTTCGGTCAAAATAGTGTTTTTTATATCTATGTTAAAGCATGTACATTACTGACATAAGCTACATTGTTTTTGTAGCCTTGACCTTTTTTTGAATGCCTTTTTTATGTCAAAATGTGTATGACCATGCAAAGAACAAGCAAATAAACATATAGGGGTGTGCTATTTATAGTCTAACAATATGATTATAATATTTTTTTATTATTAATGAGAATAAAGGTCCAGGCAATATCAGAAAAAAGGCAGCGGTTAGTGCATAATAGATCCGTGGTCAGTGGCTCAAGCTGGCTGCACTGTGGTGGGTACGTTCTGTCCACGGATCTGTCTAGTTAACTCATTTATAAAATGTACTTGTTCTATTCACTATTACTCATAAATAGTATTCAAAATATTGTTTTGATATGTTTAGAGTAATTCTCACGGATGTATTAACCTACATTAATTCTGAAAAGATTAACGCACTTGTTTGACGTTTTAACTATTTACTGTAACTTATGCTAACCTGATGCTAACCCATTAACGTTAACGCTAGCTGGTTAGCAACACCTGCTTCTGCTGTTTTTGTAGATATAACTAGCGTTGTATTAAGTTGTATTTTTGTGCCATCTGTTAAAGTAATAATTGTTTTTTGACAATTAATGTAAAGATATGTTTTCTCTGACATGGTGGAATATATTAAAAAAAACAAAATTAACCCTTTCTCTGCGCCAAAGTGCCAGAATAGTTAACAGATACAATAGAATAACGGTGACTATTTGTCAAACCGTCACAAAACAAAATGGTACCAAACTTATGACCACACAAACTCAAATATTCACTAGAATGCATCATTGGTATGTGGTTAGCACAGTAAAAAATAACAAAAGAATGTCCAATCAAAATATAAAGTGCATAGCTGCATCTCTTTGAACCGTTATAAAACCAGGGGCTGCAAGTGCATGAAAGCCCGCTCTGCACTGACCCCTTTATCCCCTAGGTGTCACTAAACTATACCAAACTGAACTAAACCCAATGTAATCTGTAATCTGTAATCTAAAACATTTTCTCCTATCAAATAGAATGTGCGATGCGGGAAAACGCACACACAGGAGCTTTTCGTGGCTTAGTATTGCTCTTATTTTGAGTGTAAACTATTTTCAATGGTTTCAAATTTTTTAAGGAATAAGGGGAAGAAAATGGATGGATGGATGGATGGATGGAGGATTAGCTAAGCAGCTGTTATAGTGATGACAGTGGAGCTCATCACTCTGGTATCAACAGAACCACATCTGAGAGGATAGTTCTGATCAATAATACAATAAATATGGCACAAATGTTACTTTTAACAACATTTGAGGCGAGAAATATGACCCTTTATGGTAATTTCGGTGATTTGTTGAGCTGTAAACAACAAAAAGTTCGGACTTGTTCTGCAGGGGGGAGCTCCATAGCGTTAAGCTAACAGCGGGGGCTGCAATGAACGCAGCCGTCCAAGGGGTACAGAGCTTGGATAACACTTCAGACATTACCCTGGTCCTCACAGTCGTGGGAATAGCGATGAACAATGACTCTTATAACACAATGACTAGATTATATGTGAGAAGACTTAAGATTGTACAGCCTGCCTTGCGCTTTGTTACACATGTTTTTAAGAGAAAGTCTGTAACAAAATCCTTGTCTTTAGGTTTTCAGAATTAAGTTTGTAAACATCAGGGGAGCTCTCTAAATGTGTCCCCGCGTTTAGAGCTCTGTTCTGGGCTTCGGCACTGCAGCTAACTGTGCTGTTAGCTTATAGCACCGGAGGTCCGCACCGGAGGAAAAGTCCGAAAATTTTAAATTTATCACCGAACAGACCTCTGATATGACAATAGAGGGGGATATTTCTCACCTCAAATGATAGTAGAATTAATTTTTATGTCCTAATTAAAGCGTATTTTAAACTTTTTAGGTTCCATCATGGCCGCTGTGTCCTTCCCATAGACCGCTCTGAGTTGAGTTGCGATGAAGGCAACGAAGGCAGCTGCTGTCCAAATTCACCTCAGGTCTCGCTGCCTACCTCGCCTGATGCCTACGGGGCTCTGAAGGTACCTTCCTTTGATGACTACAGTACGTATATCCACCCTTCGTGGGACGGTGCCTACCAATTTGGACGCAGCAGAAGCTAGCTCGAGCCAATTTCCTTATATGGGCAGACATGTTTCTAGGACAAGCTGAAATTGCATTGCAAATGAAAGCATCTGGTCATCTTGGTCAGTTTTTTGCTGGCACAACCTGCATGAGAAAGCCAGATTGCAGCAGATTTCTTAGGCTAAGCAGGGAAGGGTCTGGTTAGCATTGTGATGGTAGACCTCTGGGAACATCAGGTGCCAAGGTGGAGTGGCTGCGGCTGTACAGTGCAAAACTGCTGTTGTGTTCTTAGGCAAGACATTTCACCCACATTAGAATAAGTCTGGTGTGTATGCATGGTTGGTGGCCTTTGGAGATGTCACAGACTGATTGCCTCGCTTCTGTCAGTTTGCCCGAGGGCAGCTGTGACAAGCAGTAGTTTAGCAACACCATGAATGGAGTGAAGGAACAATGACATGTGAAGCGTCTTTGAGCAAGATAGTCGGATTGTTGCTTTTCTTTCCGCCGGACTCTAAACTTGACATCCGGCTCGTCTCACTCCTTCTGCGAATCCGTCTCGTTGCCGCGATGACAGAGGTGTCTTGGCGTGGGTTAATGTGACAGTTGGCATTTCTGCGCTGTCCACGTGAAACCAAAGAACTGTAACTGACGAGAAAGAGAGGGGAGAGAGAGAGAAGGGGAGACATAGAGAGATGGAACGAAAGAGAGAGAGATGGTGGGAGGAAGGAGGGAGGAGTTGGGAGGAGTCCTGTCAGAGTCCCAGCAGGGGGGCCAGTCCCTGTGCTCCTCAGAGTCCCAGCAGGGGGCCAGTCCCTGTGCTCCTCAGAGTCCGAGTTGGTTTATTTGCGACAAAAAACTCTTGTATTTGACTGACATTGATTGAATTGAAAGTCTTCGATGAGTTTTCTTTTACTGAAAGTTGTTTTAGCAATGTATGTAAAAAGGTGAAATATTTTATTATTTGAACATTTACAATTATATTCAAACACAAGAAAACAAACAGTAATTGATTGAGTATTATTCATTTATTTTATTAGTATTTTTATTTTGAAACAGAGAAACTGTTAGTATTAGATAGCAATATGGCCTACGTACAGGACTCTACAAGGACTCTGATTATTTTGACTTTGATGTGACTGTCTCTGTGTGACACGTATGTCTTTCAATGTGTGACGTGACAATAACTATATAAACTGTGTACTGACTCCATTCTGTCTGAGAGAAAGAAACAATGGAAACCACTGGAACTTGAGAGAAACTTAAATAAACTTCCAGAGTTTGGCGCAACACAATCCGTCTCTGTCTGTTTCATCCCTGACAAAACCAATGATCAAACGATTCACAGATTTTCAAAGTCCTAGAACGCTGACAAATCCAAAAACAGAAAACAAATAAGGTTTTTGTTTGCCATTTTCAAATTGAAGTATGCGCAAATTTAGTCATTTTCAATGTTTTTTTGACCGTCCCACCCTTGAGCCACTACTGTCAGGGGTGGGACAGCTGCTGGAGGAGTCCGTATGGTGGGGGCTGTGGGTGCAGGGGAGCTGGGGACAGTTGAAGGCAGCGTCCACTGGGCTGGAGAGGAGTGAGCTCACTTGTGCTTTAGTTTCTCCAGCAGGACCCAGAGGAGGACTTTCGGGTCAGGTCCGGGGTCTTGGTTGTAATCGTCACATGGAACACTTTCATTTCTCAGGTCACCTTTACACAGCTGTCAATCTCCTTCTACAGAGCTGGGCAAGAACAAGTCACACCCCCCTCTTCAATGGAATCTACAGCTGATAAAAAAAGGTCATCTAAGAAAATAAACAACAAAAATAAGTTGTGCTCATAAACAAGTGATAAAACACCCGACTTAACCCTACCCTCGCCCTGTCCCCATCCTGATACAGCTTAAGTCACTGTTACGTGTGGGTCAGTTCCTGCTGGAATCTCAGAGCTACTGTCTAGCTCTTTGGGTTTGTTCTGAGACATTGACGTAACCTGAGAGAAAATCTCATGAAATAATATAATGTCTCAGCTGTACAGTCGTTGCGCACCCCCTTCAAGTAAGTTGCGTCTCGACTCGTGTACGTTTTGGTGATGGAAGCAAGGATTTTCCCATGTTCCCTGAAGCTATGGACACAGGTGAATTTACTCTGCCTATAGTTTTGTGGATGTCGAACCTCACAAACCGGAAATTCTCGCCCTTGTCTCGCTCCAGCGCACACATAGATCTACCTCACGTGTAGTTTCTCGAGCGAGACCCAGAGGAAGACTTTCAAGTCAGGTCTTGGGTCTTGTGGTTGTAACGTCACATGGAGCACATCTTATTTTGTTTTATTTCTTAAGTCACCTTTACACAGCTGTCAATCTCCTACAGAGCTGGGCAAGAACAAGTCATACCCCTCTCTTCAATGGAATCTACAACTGATAAAAAAGTCTCTTAAGAAAATTAAACAAAAATAAGTTGTGCCCATAAACAAGTTAGAAACCATCCGAATTAACCCTAACACTCGCCCTGTCTCCATCTAGATGATGGGGACATGGCAAGACAGAGATTTAAGTCAGCTTGAATCTCTGTCACATGTGGGACAGTTCCTGCTGGCATTTCTGGCTCTATGGGTGTGTCCTGAGTCATTGGCGGTCACCTCTGAGTGAAACTCATGAGATTTTACAATGCCCTAGCTGATTGGCAGAAGCGGTGTGCTATCCTTCCAAACCAGCTGTATGTCAACTCTGTGGACGTTTTGGTGCTGGAATCAGGGATTCCCCCATGTACCCTGAAGCTGTATACACAGGTGAATGCATCGTGTCCATGGTTATTGTGAATCTCTAACCTCACGGACCGGAAAGTCTCACCCTTGTTGCTCCAGGATGTCAAATGTTTGGAACGAGTCCCCGTCTGCGTCGTAGAGAAACGTTCCAAGTCTTACCTCTGTTGGTCCAAAGTCCTTCAGTCCGTACACAGAGAAAGACTTTGGAGCCGACTGTATTGTTCCTGTAAGAGACTGCTCCTTCAGAATGTGTCCTACAGTCACTTTGGTGATGTGGATCTCCAGAGGTAGAGCTATGGAAAGCCTCCCAGTCTGACCTGTGAACGCCCAGCACTGTCCAGGAATCAAAGGGTAATTATGACCTTTGAACACAGTGTCTGGACCGAGAGGTTTGAGCCAAGGCGGGCCATTTTTCTGCTCGTGAGTCTTGGAAGTCTCAGCAGTCATCACCCGAGCCCCGTGAATCTCCAATGCAAAATTGGCTAAAGGAGCTCTCACCATCGCCTTGTGTTGCTCAAGTTGCTGATCCAAGTGGTCGACCTCCTCCTCCAGCTGCTGCAAATATTTCACCTGGTCTTGATAAGTTAGTAATGAGAAATTGTAAGGTACACTGGTACTTATGTTTCTGTAACTAACTCTTAATGAAATAAATGAATTAAAAGGCGTAATAGAAATAATTGAATCATCACTTCTGATATAAACTGGGGGCTTCATTATCAAATCTAAATTCAGACACATAAAATTTCCTTATAATACATTAGGATAAAAACAACAACTTGAATATAGACAAACATATAATAATCACTGTTCACTGACTTCAATATGTAAATTAACAGGATAGATGCCAAAATATGTTCTGGTCACCGCTGTTTATGAGTGCCATTCCAACTCCAACAAGCAGAGGGCACTCCAACACTGCTATTTTAGTAAGTTCATGTGCCTAGTTTTTGTTGGGTTCAATTCTGCTGCCAAAACTAATAGTAATCAGCAAGTCTTCACAGTTTTTTACAGAAAAGGTCTATGTTTTAATTGCAAAACATATAAATATAGTAGTGTGGTTTTTTTTTCACTTCATATTGTTTGTTGGTCAGGAGGGCCAGCTCCACTCTGGGCTGCTCCCTGGACTCTGTGGAGGAGGTGAGGGACAGGAGGGTGCTAGCCAAAGCCACCTCCATCATGAACAATACCTCCCACCCACTGCACAGGACTGTAGAGGAGCTGAGGAGCTCCTCCAGTGGAAGACTGAGGCACCCTCAGTGTAGGAAGGAGCGCTACCGCAGGGCCTTTATCCCCACCACTGTCAGACTGTACAATAAGTCACTTTAAATGATCACTGTGTGAAAACCTGCACTACTATTGACACTGTTTCCAATTGACACTTGTCACTTTTGTTGTACATAATTATTGTCACTTTTATTGTACATATATCCTGCATGTACAGTAACATGTTTGCACATTTCCTCCTTTTGCACAATCTGAGTGTCTCTATCCATGCCAAATGTGACATGTAAATTTCTCCTCTGTGAGATAAATAAAGCACATCTTATCGTATCTTATCTTATCTTGTTTGAGCTCAGAGCAATACATACAGTAAAAACAGCAATAGAGATATCAATGTTTGTTTAAGTTCTGTATAGATTCAAGATATTTATTTTATAGTATTTTGACTGTGTAACCATTTTAAATTTGTCATCATGTCATGTCATTTTCGACTCCTTTATTATTCCATTTCTGGGTCGGGGGGCTGCCACCCAAGTCTCATTGCACCAGTCCCTCGCTGATCCTCCTGCAGGTGGTGAGTCCACGGGATGATGGCTTCTCCATGATCGAAGACATGGCCTTGGTCTTTCAGCGGGTGCTTCAGGCAATGTGGGGTTAAATAATAAGTGTTGCACTAAGAACAGACTGCAAATGACTCATGGACAGACAAAACTGTATATTTTGTTAAAAGAGATATTGCATGTATACTAATGACTGCTGTGTGGTGTGTTCCCAGATGAGCTGGAGGAAGTGTAAGGAGAGAGAAGTCTGGAAGTCCCCCGTGACCCGGCACCGGATGAAGTGGAAGAAAAGGTAAGGACAAATCTATAATCTTTAATGTGATTTTCGTAGATTAGCCGCTTAAATGATTCTGTTAGATCAGACAGATGAACGCAGCTCAAATAGATCAGAATTATGAAACAAGTGCTACAGGTGATTTATAAATAGTTTTTCAGTTCTTTTTTTGCCCTGTAAGTCTTAGTGTTTAATGTTATACATTTTATATTAGTGAAATAAAAAGAGAGAAAAAGCTTTTGAATAGTTTGTGTGGCCTCCACCCTATTTTCTATGTACACTGGGGCCTCTAACCTTCTTTTTATGTATACTTGGTCATAAACACTTGATGGAACATATTTTGATGGATACTAGGTGATCTATCTTTGGTGTGTACTAGGTCATCTAACCATATTTCTGATGTATACTGGGGCCTCTGATCTTTCTATGTATACCGGGGCATCTAGCCTTATTTTTGGTGTATACTTGGACAGACAATAAAACATAGTAAACATGCCTATTCTTTAAAGAAACACATTTGACCAGCCATGGCTAGAATAGATACATGTACATTTTGACACATCTCTGGAATTGCGCTGCTCTTTCATCCAGAACTCCAAAACATGGCTACATATGTCCGATTCTGTTTCATAATTACACGCGCGACAATACACGACAGCAACAAGAACTTAGTAATTGTTTCTTGTCCAAACATTGCCATACTAGACGCTCATCCCAAAATGCAGCCATCCAAATCATAAGAGTCCAGTTCCCGGCAGCAGTCACCCTCATTGCAGCTAACCGGAGCTGACACGGCGTGACATGGAGGTGCCATCTCCCAGTGGCTGCTAATTTACGGTCACACCTTTTTAACCGTAAAATAGAAGACCGTAAAATACTTGGGGGACATTCTGAAGTGAAAGTAATTACTCTGGAGATCAGGGAGGTCAGTGATTGGCTGGCTCATTATTAGGGCGGAACATCAAATTAATAACCGTAGCTCTGTGAAAAATAGCTCTCATTCATTTGCGTCTGTTTGAAGCGAGACTTTGGTATCGGAAGAGACATAGTCAGAGAAGAGAGAAAGACCAGAAAGAGAGATAGACCAAGAGAGAGATCAGTGACAAAGAGACCAGAGAGAGACCAGAGCCATACCAGAAAGAGAGGGAGAGAGACCAGAGAGAAAAAGACCAGAGACAGACCAGAGAGAGAGACCAAAGGGAGACAAAAGCAAGACCAGAGGGAAGTCAGAGGGAGACAAGAGAGAGAGAGATCAGAGAGAGACCAGACAGAGATGTAAGAGAAAGAGAGACCAGAGAGATAGATCCAGAGAGAGAGAGAGAGACCAGTGAGTAAAACCAGAGAGATAGGCCGTGAGAGACTAATGAGAGAGAGACCAGTGAGAAAAAGACCAAAGAGAGACCAGAGAGAAACCAGAGAGAGACCATACAGAGACCAGAGAGAGACCAGAAAGACACTTGTGAGTGACCAGGCCTTGCCCTCCAGAGGTCTGACAGGATCTGCCTTTCACATGTAGATATATCTTTCTAACTGACTTTCCTTATACATCACCATTCCCAAACAAATCTTTTATCGGACTACATTTGCAATAACATGTTCCTTTTTACATACGCATACAACAGCAGATCAGAGATACAACATACCGCTGTGCCCCCTTTTGCATCATGGGATAGCTTACAGCAGCCAACCTCCACGTCCATGGGGGGCCTCAGTTTGCTAGCAGGCCTTAGCTTCACATTGCAGCATTGATCTATTCCACGTTCTCCCCGTATGAAGCCTGATATGAAGATAAATGTGCTAGTTTTGCCACGCTAACCGGTCCTCTAGAGCTATACGGCCGCTAATGAAAACCCCCGTTACTCCCAACATGGATTAATCATCTCTTTGCTTCACTGGCTGTCTGATTCAATTCGTTATTCTGCACTTGTACACATCCTGCATGAGCGCTTTTCTTTACCAGCTCCTACCATCTGTACAATTACCCCACTGTAATTTACCGCCAATTATTCACATTTGGAAAAGCATATAGGTGCAGAGCTAATAACACCCGTCTCTCTCATACACTGTTACTTCAAGGCATTCAGAAGTTTTCAAAAGTGCAAGCTGAGGTTTCATACTGTAGAAGCATAGACTGGACTGTATATAAATGGGCAATGCTAACCCGCTAGCTCAGTGAAGCCAAGTGGTCATGGACAAAGTTTTGCTCCAACTCGCCATTAACTTACAGGTAAAAGTAAACTCCTCTAGCTCAGCAACCGTATGTGTCTCACTCACCATTTTGAGCTTTAAAATCCATGATTTAGTGCTCTCTGGGATCCTAGTGTTTGTATAATGTCGTTGTAAGTCTATATTTGATCCTTATATAAATTGACCAATCGGATACCTTCTTTTGCGGGGGAAACACCAGCTTGCCTTAGCAACCGTCTTAGCAACACGTCTAACCCTGTTACGACACATCACTTTCCTCCATCCATCCATCCATTTTCTTCCGCTTCATCCGTTGCCGGGTCGCGGGGGCAGCAGTCTAAGCAGAGACACCCAGACTTCCCTATCCACACACACCTCCTCCAGCTCGTCCGGGGGGACCCCAAGGCGTTCCCAGGCCAGCTGAGAGACATAGTCCCTCCAGCGTGTCCTGGGTCTTCCCCGGGGCCTCCTCCCGGTGGGACGTGCCCGGAACACCTCCCCAGGGAGGCGTCCAGGAGGCATCCGGAACAGATGCCCGAGCCACCTCAACTGGTTCCTCTCGACGTGGAGTAGCAGCGGTTCTACTCCGAGCTCCTCCCGTGTGACTGAGCTCCTCACCCTATCTCTAAGGGAGCGCCCAGCCACTCTGCGGAGGAAGCTCATTTCGACCGCTTGTATCCGCGATCTTGTTCTTTCGGTCATTACCCAAAGCTCATGACCATAGGTGAGGGAGGGGACGAAGATTGACCGGTAAATCGAGAGCTTTGCCTTTCGGCTCAGCTCCCTCTTTACCACAACGGTCCGATACAGCGACCGCATCACTGCGCACGCTGCACCGATCCGCCTGTCAATCTCACGCTCCATCCTTCCCTCACTCGTGAACAAGACCCCGAGATACTTGAACTCCTCCACTTGAGGAAGGGCCTCTCCACCCACCCGGAGAGGGCAAGGCACCTTTTTCCGGTCGAGCACCATGGCCTCAGATTTGGAGGTGCTGATTCTCATCCCAGCCGCTTCACACTCGGCTGCAAACCGTCCCAGTGCATGTTGTAGGTCCTGGTTCGTTGGAGCCAACAGGACAACATCGTCTGCAAACAGCAGAGATGAAATCCTGTGGTCCCCGAACCGGACCCCCTCCGACCCTTGGCTGCGCCTAGAAATTCTGTCCATGAATACAGTGAACAGAACCGGTGACAAAGGGCAGCCCTGGCGGAGGCCAACATGCACCGGGAACAGGTCTGACTTACTGCCGGCAATGCGCACACAGCTCTGGCTCCGGTCATACAGGGACCGGACGGCCCTCAGCAGAGGACCCCGGACCCCGTACTCACGGAGGACCCCCCAAAGGACACCCCGGGGAACACGGTCGAACGCCTTCTCCAAATCCACAAAGCACATGTGGACAGGTTGGGCAAACTCCCATGAACCCTCGAGTATCCGATGGAGAGTGTAGAGCTGGTCCAGTGTTCCACGGCCGGGACGAAAACCACACTGCTCCTCCTGAATCCGAGATTCGACCATCGGCCGTAACCTCCTCTCCAGTACCTTGGAGTAAACCTTACCAGGGAGGCTGAGGAGTGTGATCCCACGATAATTGGAACACACCCTCCGGTCCCCCTTCTTGTAGAGAGGGACCACCACCCCGGTCTGCCACTCCTTTGGCACCGCCCCCGATTGCCACGCGATGTTGCAGAGACGTGTCAGCCAAGACAGTCCTACAACATCCAGAGACTTTAGATAGTCAGGACGGATCTCATCCACTCCCGGCGCCTTGCCACCAAGGAGGCTGCCAACCACCTTGGTGACCTCTGCCAGGGAGATGGATGTATCCGCCCCAACATCCTCAGTCTCTGCCTCCGGAGCGGAGGACGTGACGGGGGGATTGAGGAGAACCTCAAAGTATTCCTTCCACCGTCCGACAATATCCCCGGTCGAGGTCAGCAGCTCACCCCCCGCACCGTACACGGTGTTGGCAAAGAACTGCTTCCCCCTCCTGAGGCGCCGGACAGTTTGCCAGAATCTCTTCGAGGCCGACCGATAGTCATGCTCCATGGACTCTCCGAATTCCTCCCAGTCCCGGGTTTTTGCCTCTGCAACAACCCGGGCCGCGGCACGCTTGGCCTGCCGGTACTGGACAGCTGCCTCAGGAGTCCCCCGAACCATCATGGCTCGATAGGACTCCTTCTTCAGCCTGACGGCATCCCTTACTGCTGGTGTCCACCACCGGGTTCGGGGGTTGCCGCCGGGACCAGCACCAGAGACCTTGCGACCACAGCTACGAGCCGCCGCATCGGCGATAGAGGAACTGCCACCTTTCCTCTCCAACTTACTTTCCTCTCCAACTTTCCTCTCCAACTTAATCGTTTATATTTTTGATTTCCATTTTTATCTCACTCCTGACTTTCAACATGACATTTTAGATTCCATCTTTTGTCAGGTTACTAAGAGGTGTAAGATTTTATTTGAAAATGTAGTTGTTTTTTTGTATATAACATTTTTACTATCTCTATATATATAGTGTAAATTACATACATACTGTATATGGCAGGATAAATAAATGCCCGAAATAAAGACAAATCTCTTCAACTCGGAACAGCAATACTTCTCCCTCTCTGCTTGGTGAAATATTAAAGTTGTGTAAGGTGCAAATCCACTGTGAGCACTTAACACAGAGGTCACGTCGAGGCCTTCGTCTCTATTTGAGTCTGTTAGCTCTGTTATGATGTGAATATTCATCCTCCAGCGTACATTATTAATCCAGAGGCCAAAGTCACGATCCCTGAATGCGGTCTGTGATGAACCACAAGATGGCGCTCCAAATAAATTACCCATGATCTGTCTACATCCGGCATGCGCAAACTAAGGTTCACGGCCCTCTGTGTCATGTTTTGTGGCCCCCTGCTTTGCCGAGACACTGTGGTCTTTGAGATCATAAACAGTTTACAGTGTTATCCAGCAAACTTAAGCTCCATCTGTAACGAGGTCTATGGAGGTGTTTGGAAGCGGAATGAAATTTGACCGGAAAAATAACTATTGCAAAAAAAGAGATTGAGTGACCGGGTGAGAGCACACTTGTCTACCAAGGAGGGCAAAAAGGTCGTGGCAAGTTATTAAAATTTAATACAAGGAATAATTAAAACAGTAAAAAAAATGCCCACAAATAAAAACACTGTTAAAAGTCCATTAAAAACAAGGTGGGCTAAAAAAAGGTTAAACTACTAAAAGGCACGGTCCACAGTCAGGTGCAGGCAGGTCCCACTCCCTCCTGGTCCAGGGCAGCACTCCAACCTGGGTCACACGCACGGGGCCACCTAGAATGCAAAGCATACGCCAGTACGGGTGTCCGAAACTATAAGGCCTTAGGCTACGATGGTGGAGTGTCGCTACAATACTTACACACAAGGCAGAGTTATCCTCTGCCCCTGCGTGTGTTCAGCGTCACAACACTCCTTCACTTAGTCTCGACTCCTCCCGTCTGGCTCTCGTCCTCCGCACGCTGAGACACCTACGCGGAAATCACTAGCGGCAGTCAAACGTTCTAAACAGTGATGTGCTCGATCTAACTTTATCCGACAAGTGTTACTATGTCCCCAAAAGGTACTCACACGGAAGGCAGAGTTCCCCTCTGCCTCTGCGTGTATATCGCCTCGCAACACTTGCGGTCTCAGCGTGCTGTAGTCCCGATGCGTGTGCCGTCCTGCTCGTCCTGCTTGTGGTGGGGTGCCGCGGCTTTCCTGCTCCTGCGTGCTTGTTGTCTCTCTGCCTCTCTGTCTCTGTGTGTGTCGTGGCTCCTGCGCTCCTTTTATTTGCTCCAATTTCCGCCAGACACAGGTGCTTTTGATTGTCCCGCAGCAGGGATTGGGGTAAAAGCCATGTGATAAAAACATGTGACTATAGCGAGTCCTTAAAACTATAAATAAGGTTAAAATACACTGCAAGATAAAAACACAAAACCACAGCACACGATAAAAACAAAAATAAATGCCAAGTCACTTGTTCTTATTCACATCCCCCCACATTCTAAGGTTGTCAGTCCCTGCAACATAGAAACAGTTCAGTCTCTGTACCGTGCCGGCGGTTGTCCAAGAGTAGAACGGTTTGACCTTCTAGGGGCCATGTCCATAACGTCCTGCTCAGCTGGTATTTATCAGAACGGAGCTTTAATCCATGTCGCCACAACCGGTTGAAGACCTCATCTAGGTGCACTCCGATGGTTCGGGCCACACCCACTTCGCCAGCATTTGGCAGTGCCTCGACCAGGGCACAGTAGTCTGCGCCGTCAGGGCCCATCCGGGTTTTACCCCACACAAGCAGCTCGCTGTTAGGAGGGACAGTGAAGGCCCGCCCACCAGACAGCCGCACGTGCCCTAGGAACCCATCCTCAGCGACAGTAGCTTCAACGCGGCGACAGGTGGCGAAGGCATCTCGCCAGGGCTTCCCAAGTTTCTCGTTCATCCCGTTGGTTGCGTGGGGGTGATCGGTAGTAGCTCCGGGGTGTTACTGGCGGCTCTGAGGCGGTTGCAACCGGTGACAAGTGAGGTTTGAGCTCCCTTATTAGTTCCTGTGCCAATCCCTTCATCTCAGCCTTCACTTCCTCCATTATGTCACGCTTGAGGGTCTCCTTCCAGTCCGAATATGGTTCCTTTGAAAAACTAGACTTATTATTGACAATGGAGCACGTTACCTCTGATGCAGAGCTGCCATATTCAGAGTCCAACAACAGCGCCTCCTCTCGCAGCGCTGCAAAATCTGCATCTGGGTGCCGACGAGCATACACTTTTAGCGCCTGTGTCATTGGTCCTTCACGCAGTCCTAGAAGCAGCTGATCTCTCAGGGCTGCCTCGGAGGGGGGGTCGCCATGCCGCCGTAGCCTGCAATACAACTCACGGAGACGTAAAACAAAAGACTGGACCGTTTCACCCGGTTTTTGAGCACAACAAAAAAATTGTGACCTAACAACAGATGTCGGGGTTTGGTCACCATAGAGGGAGCAAAGATACGCAAAAAATTTTCGAGCTGTGTCTTTTTCGTCATCCTCTAGGACACTGACTTGACGCTTGGCTTCACCGGCTAATGCTCCCAACACAATAGCAACCCTTCTAGGCTCAGTTAGCTCTTGAGACCCCAACAACCCTTCCATTTGTTCTTTCCAATCACAGAGTTTTAAGTCATCCCCTGGCCCTTTAAACTTAGGGAGCCAGGGGGCACCAGGATATACTGGCATCATCATGGCTCCTTTCTCCCTGGCAAACAAGTGTGCTCGAGACCCAGATCCTGCCAGCAACGCCAAATTTTGTAACGAGGGGGGGCTATGAAGGTGTTTGGAAGCGGAATGAAATTTGACCGGAAAAATAACTATTGCAAAAAAAGAGATTGAGTGACCGGGTGAGAGCACACTTGTCTACCAAGGAGGGCAAAAAGGTCGTGGCAAGTTATTACAATTTAATACAAGGAATAATTAAAACAGTAAAAAAAATGCCCACAAATAAAAACACTGTTAAAAGTCCATTAAAAACAAGGTGGGCTAAAAAAAGGTTAAACTACTAAAAGGCACGGTCCACAGTCAGGTGCAGGCAGGTCCCACTCCCTCCTGGTCCAGGGCAGCACTCCAACCTGGGTCACACGCACGGGGCCACCTAGAATGCAAAGCATACGCCAGTACGGGTGTCCGAAACTATAAGGCCTTAGGCTACGATGGTGGAGTGTCGCTACAATACTTACACACAAGGCAGAGTTATCCTCTGCCCCTGCGTGTGTTCAGCGTCACAACACTCCTTCACTTAGTCTCGACTCCTCCCGTCTGGCTCTCGTCCTCTGCACGCTGAGACACCTACGCGGAAATCACTAGCGGCAGTCAAACGTTCTAAACAGTGATGTGCTCGATCTAACTTTATCCGACAAGTGTTACTATGTCCCCAAAAGGTACTCACACGGAAGGCAGAGTTCCCCTCTGCCTCTGCGTGTATATCGCCTCGCAACACTTGCGGTCTCAGCGTGCTGTAGTCCCGATGCGTGTGCCGTCCTGCTCGTCCTGCTTGTGGTGGGGTGCCGCGGCTTTCCTGCTCCTGCTCCTGCGTGCTTGTTGTCTCTCTGCCTCTCTGTCTCTGTGTGTGTCGTGGCTCCTGCGCTCCTTTTATTTGCTCCAATTTCCGCCAGACACAGGTGCTTTTGATTGTCCCGCAGCAGGGATTGGGGTAAAAGCCATGTGATAAAAACATGTGACTATAGCGAGTCCTTAAAACTATAAATAAGGTTAAAATACACTGCAAGATAAAAACACAAAACCACAGCACACGATAAAAACAAAAATAAATGCCAAGTCACTTGTTCTTATTCACACATCAATATAGACATCTTATACCTTGTTGTAAAGTTCAGATCCCCTGCATTACTGAAGAAGGTTGCGTGTTCAAATCACGTCGGGGTCACCAAATGAAGCCAATAACTCCCTTTTGGCTCGCGTGTCCACAATTTGGTACAGAAATCAGACGAAGATATCCAAGTTTAACATCTGCATTTAATTATCTTTACAATCAGATACAGAATATTCAACAAAAAAGTGCTCCTAAACTAATATGTCCCTCTCCTCTACCCCCTGCGCTAACCTTCCCCCCAGAACTCAAACCAACAGTTTTATCAAGACGTCTGATGACGTCACTTGTGGGCGTCTCCCGAATGTTCTTTTCGGGTGTGCTGGCGTCCCGTGTCCACTGGGAGGCGTCAGAATGCCTTTGGAGAATCTCCCAGTCTGCCTGAGAGAGATTAGCCAGATGGTGTTTTTGGACTTTTGGCCTCGCCAGAGAGACAAGAATGTTTATTCCTGGAGTTAATAATTTGTCCCGTTTTGAAAGTTGGTATCTCTATGACTGATTGTAGTTTCTCCATTTGACCCTCTTTATTCCTGTTTGCAATCCTTGTCCTTGGGGCTTTTCCCCGTGCACATTCTTCAGAGGGCCTATTTTCAAAATCATTAGTATACAACATTTTAATTATGCAACAGTGTTGCCAATTCAGTCGTTTGAGCTCTCATCTGTGGGAAGACTGCGTGGGTGAACTGAGACGGTGTTCTGTTCTCCCGGTGTCTGAGGTGGCAACGAGAATACAGCTGGTTCCTCATTTATCGGTGAGGTCATGTTCCATAAATAACTTGCAATAAGTGAAATAACTAACAAGTAGTAGCTGTATGTTTTAAAGCTATGAAACCCCTCACTCACACTTTATACACTTTTCTAACCACCTGAACTCACGACTGTTGAACTGAGAGAGAACAGAGATATGTGTAGGTCTGAGCGCTGCTGCAGCTGTCAAAAGCCGTTCATACACTATTTGAGGAACAGGAGCAGGGCTGAGGCCCGAAAGACCAGCGAGAAACCAGAGAGAGTCCAGAAAGACACCAGAAACCGGAGAGACCTGAGAGAGACCGACCAAAGATAGACTAGAGAGAGACCAGAGAGAGAGACAAGACAGAGACCAGTAATTAGTTCTTTTTTTATTTGAGCAATCTTAGTATGAACATGTCCCTTACATATAAACAGAATAATGATTTAAAGAATAAGCACATAGATCTATCAGTACTGAGTGCTTGAAAGTGCTCAAAAAGGAGTAGGATGAAGTGGGGACTTTCTCCTTTCAGTGTATTGTGTGACAGCTGTTGGTGCTTCTATATGTTATGTGTGTAGCATTGAAATATATAATGACAAGTTCTATAAATGAGTGTTTACAGATACAAGTATACAACAAAAGTTGATATCCTAATTATTAGTGATGGTGAAATTGCAAGTCTTTATATGTATTTCTTTCAGGGTTAGCTTTATAATTGTAATGATCACCAGTGGCTAAGTCATATTTTGGTACAGGAAGATCTTGGTGTAGTTTAATCCTTGGTATTTAATCAAATTGAGCTTTCAGTTTTACCCTTGATCAGCATATTGTTTGTAAATTAATTGCTTGTATAACTTCTTGAATATATAGATATTTGCACAGCTTTTTAAATCATCATTTAGACCATTCCATAGATCAACTCCACATCGGGTAATACACATTGTTTTCAGTGTTGTCCTGGAAAAGTGTTTTTAGAAATTTTGACTATTCCTTACATTATAGTTACCTTCTCTGTTAGTGAACATGCACTGTATGTTATCTGGCAGTTGTTGATGCCTTGCTTTATATAATAGTTGAAATGTTTTAAAATTAACCAAGTCAGTGAACTTTAGTATTTTGGATTTGAGAAAAAGCATTTTAGTGTGTTCACAGTAACCTGCTCTATGAATTATTCTCACAACTTTTTTCTGTAATTTGAATAGTGGATCTGTGTTAGTTTTATATGTGTGTCCCCATACTTGGGCCCCATAACTCAAATAAGGCAGAATCAAAGAGGAGTACAATATATTCAGAGAATGTTGGTCCAGGAAATGTCTGGCTTTGCAGAGAATTGCAATACTTTTAGCTATTTTTGATTTTATGTTTGTGATATGGGGTTTCCAACATAACTTAGTCTCAAGAGTCACTCCCAGAAAATTAAATTTGTTTACTCTTTCAATTTCTATATTATCAATAAATAATTTAGTGTCAGATTTGACATCTTTATTTCCAAAAATAATACATTTTGTTTTCTTAATGTTAAGTGACATTTTATTAATTTCAAACCATGTTTTCAATCGTTCCATTTCTGTGGTAACCAGTGTTTTTAGTTGTTGTAGATCGTCTCCTGAGCATGTTATTGTTGTGTCGTCTGCAAATAGCACACATTTTAATTTTGTTGAGATTAAACATAAATCATTGATGTAAAGTAAGAACAATTTAGGTCCTAGCACAGAGCCTTGAGGGACTCCGCATAGGATTGCCTTGTAAGTTGATTTATGGTCTCCTATTTGTAGATATTGTTTCCTATTAGTTAGATATGATTTGATCCAATTTAATGCAATACCTCTAAAACCTTTTCCCTATTAGCATGTTGTGATCAATGCTGTCGAACTGGATTTATGCAGATGAGGAGGCAAAATGTCTGCCATTGTTGTGTCTGTCAACGTTGATTTTCTGCAATCTTTTGTGGCTGAGAAAACAAGATTGTCATTGGAATAAAAAAAAGATGTAATGTAACCTTCCCTGAATATGTTTTAGCATGTTGTCTTGAAAGTGTATCTGAACGAACACAAGACCAGTTTACTCATTTTTGCACTTTTATTGGGCCATAGAGAGAGACAGTTTTTTTTTGTATAGCACAGTTCACAAGGCAAAGTGCTTAACAGATATATAAACAGATATAAAAGTAAACAATGACCAGAATTCTCCTTGTGTGTAAGGCAGGTGTCTAATGCCAATGTTAAGACAACTGCCTGGTGTGTTAAAGGTATATATAGTATATAGATTTAACCACATTTCAGGGAAGAACCTTCCTCTCCACTTTTTGGACAAACCCTCTGGACCAAATCTCTGGTCTTATTTGACGAGCACGTATCACCAAAATGATTGACGGCAGGGAGGACCAATTGCTTGCTTGCAATTGACGTCACGTCCGCCTCATTACATATGCGTATCACGAAGTGGTGGTCAGTCGAGCTAGTTATTCACTAGAGCAGCGTGTCTGAACAAGCCTTTTGCGTGTGTTGTTTTAAGTTTTCTAAGCGATCTAATCACGAAACCGATAAAGGATACTTTAGGATTCCTCGTGAAGAGATTAATAAAGAGCCACGCACAAAGGACTTTACGAAAACACGCAGGAAAAGTGGCTCGTTGACATTTCACTAGCAAACGCTTTTATCGTGAAGGATTATTTATTTACCCAGCTATGCAGTCACAATGCGCAGTTATTACATCTTTATTTGATTAATTGTCAGGTATGAGTTGGCGTTTTAGATAATCACTGTGAATGTTTGACCTGAAAAGAACACAGACACATTGTTTTGTTGAGAATGACAAGTTCATTCACCAATCGTTACTTACACGGCTCTTTACGATGCAGGATTTGTCCTTCAAGACCTTAACTCTGAGTTCCTTAACCCACAGACAGACGGAAAAGTTGCAGCATCCATGTTTTTCCAAGCCTTCATTTGTTTAGCAGTGCAAGTGCTTGACTGTAAAACTAGATAGTTTGAGATATCCCGAACTGAACTGACGGATATTTTTCTAACTCGCAAATCAAATTATACTCCGATAACGCATAAGGATGATATTACGGTCTATACAGTTACACAATTTGACTTTTACGATGTACTGATCTCGAGAATTAGAATAATAAGAATAAGAATAAAGTGAAGAAAATGACAGTCTAGGATGGTGTCTTTAATTCAGACAGAAGACATGTTTTATTGTTGATGTAGAGACAGAACAAAGTCGTTACAGAATGTAAGTGATATTATACAGCGGGGGAATAGAGACTTTATTAGCATTATTAGTATTATTTTGTATTTGATCTGTATTTAGTTCTTTAACTAACAAATACAGATTTAAAAACACTATTATTACTAAACACAAAATCCTAACATCTGACTGTTGTCGAGGACCTTCCTATATGTGGAAGTACAAGATTGCTGTATTTCTATTTGTAGAACTGATAAAGCTCCTTTACTGTAGCACCACCCCACTCTCTGAAAGACTGATCAAACTGAAACTATCCATCTTCTTAGTAAACGCTTTCATGTGTAAGAGAACGGCCTCGGTTCTGTGCCCAGTGCAGCTCCGCTAATGCTAATCCCACATCACATATAATTGGATAGAGCCTCAGCTCAGACACATGCCGCTTGTGTGAGTTAATGGGATCAAATCTGACTTTTGAACTCTGGCCCCAGCTGTGTCCCGACTCAACCCCTCCCACACCGAGCAGGAAAGTTCTCTTCTCAAATCATTTTTTGATTTAAGTTGGTTGTCCAATATATGGGAAGGAGGTGTGGCAATGGTCTAAAACAGATTTTCTTTTGACACATCTCTCTTCACTGTGACAGTCTGATAAGACAACTACATCACTGCTGACAAAGCACCGATCCTTCTCTCAAGACCTGAGATTGAACTACTCCACTTGAAGGATCTCACTGTGTGCTGTCCGCGCTGGGATGAGCAGATTGAGTATCTTGCCTGAGGGCACAACAAAGAGCAACATTCATGTGGTTGCTGGAATTGCACATGCCAAGGCACTGTGACTTTGGCATCACACACTAATGGCTCCTACTGTATGCGTTTGTTATTATAATGGCATTTCTTGTGGTTGAACTGTTTGATTCTCTCATCTGTTTTTGGTGAAGAGACGAATGCTGTTGGGATTTAAGACTACACAATATATGTAATTTAATTATTTCGTAACTAATATAAAAAAAGCCCAATTGAGGTTAGTTTTACCCTATACTGACGATGTGTTGTTGCAATAGTCACATATGTGTTCTATATTTTGTGAGTCTTAACTGTTGATTCTCTGATCTGTGTTGACAATTTCAACAGTTTAGTTAAGTCCTCTGAGATGACTCCTTTTGTGATTTAGGCCTGTACAAGAATAAATTGAATTGAACTTACACACAATACGTAGTCTCGATCAACTCATATGACCACACTCTCTCTCTCTGGTCTCTCTTTGGTCTCTCTCTGGTCTCTCTCTGGTCTCTCTCTCGTCTCTCTCTGGTCTCTCTCCGGTAATACCAACAGAGGGCGCCGCTGTGCCACCGCCCCTCATCCCTCCACTGTACCAGTCTCCACGCTCTTTCGCTCTTTCTTTCTCTCCCCCCCTCTCTCTCTCCTCTCACTCAACAGCCTCACCAACACCATCTCTCCTCTTGCGCGCAACCAACCACCCCACCAACCCATCCAGCGTACACTCCCATCCAGCCTATAGACCCCGCGAAACGTGCGCTCTCCCGGGGGGTGTTTCGCGAAAAGCCATGGCACTTCTTCTCGCGCGCCTTTCGGAACCTTCTTTCGGAATCCTTCTTTCCCCCCTTCTCCTGCTGCTGCTGCTGGTGACTTGGATGCCTCGTACCGGACCCGTCGGCGTGCGCTGTCAAGTCGTCAGGGCGCGCAGCAGCGATGGAGCGACTTTACCCGGGCCAAGAGGCGAGGGACGCGCCAGGAGAGCGCTGGTCCCGGAGAAGCCTGTCTCTCTCCTCAGCAGCTCGTTCGTGCTCAAAGGGGACGCGACGCACAACCAGGCGATGGTGCACTGGACCGGGGAGAACAGCAGCGTGAGTAGCCTGGCTTGTCCCGTGTCCATCTCGCTCTCTCTTTGTCACACACACACACACACACACCCATATGCCTCTGTCTTTGGCATTCCGACGCACGCGATTGAACGCACTTTGACTGCCAGGATACAAGAATAGACGTGCATACCTCATGACATCTCCTGTGTCACTGGGGTCAAAGCGAGAGTGCGGGAGCTGTCATTGTTTACCACTTAGATCCACGTGTGCACCTGTGCGTAAAGTGGAGACGTTTGTTATGCACCTACACGCACAGAAGAGACTTTATCCAAATGCATTATCCCATGGAGTCTTTATGTATCCAGGCGGGTTTTAATACTAGTGTCCCTGTGCCAAAACAAGCTTTACGCACGGATTCCCGTAGCCTGCCACTGTCACACGATTCCTCCCGTTGAAATATTCATAGACTTTTAATGCTGCGCGGCTTTGTTTAGCTCTGTGGGGTTGACGAAGCTTAAGTTTTAATTGTTTGGCTCACAAAATTACCTGCAATAACACTATAAACGTTTTTGAGCTTGTTTTTGAGCTTGTTTTTGAGCTTGTTTCTCAACGTAGCGAGACTTCTTTTGTCTTGTCTGACCAAACAGGCGTTGCACTTGTTTTCCTGCGTGTTTGTCAGCGCGTGTTTTTGCATTATTCATACATTAGTGTAGTGTTACCCCAGCTGTCACATGCCAACTGTAGATTGTGTTGTTGTTAGTGACAGCTAAAATGCTAAAATTCCAAATAAATAGTGTGTTTTGAAATCGTTGGGTTTTGTGGCTAGTGCCCCGAACAGTGCAGACTCATGTGGACTGAGGTGGACTGACCAACTAACCCGTGTCAAGGCCAAATTCTTCTACATTTCTCACTTAAGTATTTTATAATTATAAGTATTTTTAAAACTTTTATGTTTCTTGTGTTGCTCCTTAAGATGTTACAAAATCAATTTGTGGTTTGAAACATTTTGAAACCTCCCATATTTCTAGCCTCCTAGTCTCTCTCTCTCTCTTTGGTCTCTCTCTGGTCTCTCCCTGGTCTCTCTCTCTGCTCTGTCTCTGGTTTCTCTCTCTGGTCTCTTGCTAGTCTTTCTCTCTGGTCTCTCTATGGTCTCTCTCTCTGGTCTCCCTCTGCTCTCCTTCTTGTCTCATGGTCTCTCTGTAGTATCGCTCTGGTCTCTAGTCTCTCTCTGGTGTCTCTCTCTCTTTCTGGTTGCTCTGTAGTCTCTCTCTCTGATCTCTCTATGGTCTCTCTATCCGGTCTCCCTCTGCTCTCCTTCTTGTCTCTCTCTGGTCTCTAATCTCTCTCTGGTCTCTAGTCTCTTTCTGGTCTCTCTCTGGTCTCCCTCTGGTTTCCCTCGGTCTCTCTTTCTGGTCTCTCTCTGGTGTCTCTCTCTCTTTCTGGTGTCTCTATAGTCTCTCTCTCTGGTTTCCCTCTGGTCTCTCTCCCTCTGGTCTCGATCTCTTTTGTCATGTTTTTTGTATTTATTAAATCTTGTATCTTTGAAAGTCCTGTATTTGAGTTCTTCCCTTGGTTCTTTATTCATAACACAGCATGGAGAAATTGCAACCTCAAGACGACAAAACTACTGCTCTTTTCCAACGTTCTAATACTTCAGTGTTTTGTGATTTATACAGTTTTGTATAAAGTTATTAAGGGCAATGTCCTTACTCATCTGACTGATAATTCATACATAGCTTTTGACTTGTTGTAGCCAGCGCATTAAAAAGTATTGCTGGTAATCTTGCTAGTGGGCATTATTTTACTGCCGTAGCATTTAAGTTCCATCTCCGGGTCATAAAACTCTAACATTCTCAAGCCGCAAATTCACCCTCAGACCGTTGCTCCTCCAGAATCTCTCCTGTTAAAGTGCTTATGATGCTTTTCAGATTTACATTTGGTTCAATTGAAGAAGGACCAATTAAAGTAGACCATTTTTTTCACATACAGAAGCAGTAAAAGACAAAGGAAAAAATTATAATAATCATAAAATAAAATTAAAAGTGAGTCCTGCCTATGCCCCACCCACACCCATCCATGTGTCTGCCCATATCAGAGGTTTAAAGTAGCATATTCTGAAGAAAGGTTTTCAAAAATTTAGGAATGTTGGATTTTTGGTTTCTGGAATTGTTGCCAGAATTGTTGGTTCAATGATATGGATTCCAGCCGATGTTCTGATTCCTCTGTCTGTCTAATGTTATAGGACCAAGAATGTCATGTATTTTCAACTGCACATTGTTGGTCGACAACATTCTAAAACAGCTTTTCAGGCCTTGGTCTTTAAAATGATGTGTGATATGCCCATACTAACACCGCATTTACACCTGTGCCATTTTGGGACACAATTGAAAAATGTTGACAGTATATGCAACTAAAGTGAAAGTAAAATGGCTGAATTTCAAAGGATCAGAGCTTTACAACGACAATGGTGGAGCTGAAGTTGGCTAAAGACTCTGTGGAATTGTCTCAATAGATAGTTTGTGTTAGCAATGCAGAGGGCCACATAAAATGAAACAGTGGGCCGCATTTGGCTCGTGGGCCTTGGTTCGGACTGCCTGGATTTAGAAGCTTGAAATTTTTGCCATAGGATTTGAGGTTTATTTTGGGATTTGTATTGAACCTAAACGATTTAAGATCTCCCTCTCATACGCCACTAGGACTTGGGCTTGTGAGCCGGTCTCACTGGGCCTGAATGTGTAATTTAGCGATAACCACCACAGAGCGGGAGTGAGACTTGCATTAATAATATAAAGCCGTGTCAAGTCTCGGCCGTTAAAAGGTTATTCACACAAGTTTGTCACGACAGGAAAAGGCTGTCTCATTCTGCTGCAAAGGAAGAACATTATTAGTTGTTGCTTATTGATATAGATCGCGTTTCCCGGCTACGTAACTCTATCATCCTTTCAGTCCATTTCCTTAACGGCATAAATGGCGACTTCTAAAAGCAGGAACCCACTTTGTACAGCTGTGATTGGTCAATTGCCGAGCGCTCTCAAAATCAATTTCAATTTAGTAAATCTCACACTTATTACCAAAAGTTGTGCTTTATGAGAATGTGGCTGCAGACATGTTGATCTTTTTATCTGTATATGTTATGGTGTGGGTCTTTTACTTATTTATTTTGTAATATTGTAATATATAACAGATTTGATAAGACAATGTATTTGTATAGCATAGTTCTTTCAAAAGGCAACTCAAAGTAACAGGAGGCCAGTCAGCTGTGCTCCTCAGAGCCCCAGCAGGAGGCCAGTCCCTGTGCTCCTCAGAGTCCCAGCAGGAGGCCAGTCCCTGTGCTCCTCAGAGTCCCAGCAGGAGGCCAGTTTCTGTGCTCCTCAGAGTCCCAGTCATATGGCACTAACATGTCACTGGGTATGGAGACTTTTTGCATGGTCCACACAGTATTCTTTGTCATTTTTCTAACACTCTCCTTCTGTCTTATCTTTATTCTCACAATGTGTCATACATGAATAGAGCTTTCCAGAGAACACTCATTATTCCTCATAGATCGTAGCCCCCTTCCAGACCGCTGGCCTTTTGTCCTTCGCTGGTTGTCGTCTGAGCAGTTTTAGCAGCAGGGAGCTCCCATTCTGTGTGGGCTCGTTTGAAAAGTGCAACGTCACTGTACAGGAGCCGTGGAAAGCTGAGGTTTGGACTTTTGGTGCTGAGCGGCGAGTTGCAGAATGTGGGATAAGGTCATAGGAAAGAGTGATGCCACAAAGTTATTGGAAAATAAATATTTCTGGGCAAAAATAGCACGATAAAATCTATTCAGAAATGTTTAAGACAAAGGATCAGGGGTTTTCTTGAGACAGCAGAGATACTTTTTCTAATGCAATCCCTTGTCCGTGCAAGAGCTCATACCCTTTAAAAACAGCTGATCTCTGGGTCTTGTCACAAACTTATTAAAGAAAGTGAACTGAAAGCATGTGGTGCACCTTACGGAGTTGACTAATTCACCTTGCTTAGCTAATCCAGCAACACAGCATTAGCGCCTGTTTTTTCTGCCTTGGGATGTTGTCAGCTGCCTTGGAAAATTAACCCAAATTCGCTGATTTGGATTAAGTTTTGACTTTGGAGTTTGCTCCTCTTTGCCTTCTCTCCTCCCTTTGCTGCAGCAGCTGTACA
The DNA here is from genome assembly GCA_964034765.1 of Knipowitschia caucasica. NCBI lineage: Eukaryota > Metazoa > Chordata > Actinopteri > Gobiiformes > Gobiidae > Knipowitschia > Knipowitschia caucasica. Next base: position 18,944,731 of record OZ035841.1, on the reverse strand, counting down.
TGCTGGTTTATTTTAGCAATTTTGTGATTATTTTTCTGTGCTGCAACAATAACAAGCCTGGATGTTAAAATAAATGATGGTTATTGGAGATGCATTTATTTTGAACGTATAAATTAGACTTAATTACAGAAAGAGGATGTGACCCAGAGTAATAGTAATCATTTTAGACCCATAAAAAAAAACCTAATAATAATAACACATGTTTTTAATTATTTATTGATTATTTATGATTACTAATGTCTCTATCTTGCTTTGTGAAGCACTTTGAATTGCCTTGAGTATGAACAAGTAAACTTGCTTTTCCACTGTCAAACTGTCTGCATGTACTTAATTAAATATCCAATGTGTCTTCTCATGTCTAAACAACACTATAACTGTAACTATTGAGCGGGCCGTTATTCTCTCAGGCATCTATTCCGCGACAACTGCTTCATACCGAGTGTGTGTGTGTCTCTCTGTGTTTATATTTATAGAGAGAAAGTGTAGAATGGGGCTAGGTAGTTTTATTTTAACTTGTAGGGTAAACTTAAATTGTAGTTTCTGTCTGATAATTTTTAATGTATGGTCATGTAGCCATCGACTTTTAATCTACAGTTTTACAACAACCTGCTCAGAGACTATACGTGTAAATTAGCACAGCTGCTACAACCTGCTACAATGCACCTCCCCTGTCCTGACACTGTAAAAACAACATCAAAATCATAGCATACCATACCAGTGAAAGATGACCCGAGCGTCTCTATCTCCCAAAAGCAGCTCCAAGTATTTACTGCTCCTGCTTTTGTCCTCTATCGATCACTGCACACGGCCTAATGATACATTGGCATTGCGTTCACACATTTTCCTTTCTTTTTTTGTTCACTTTAGTGCTTGGCCTGCAGTAGCCTTAAGTGATTAATGAGAGACGAGAGGGCAGCTGACAGGTCGAACTCCAAGCCCCGCCTCCTAACCCCGCGGGGAAATGTGGGTAATTCGTCCCGCCGCCTACGTTAAGAGCCCTCCTGGGTTTGAATAAGTAAAAGGGAAAAGAATGCTGACCCTAAATCATTTGTAGCAAGAGTCTAAAATCGTGTACAAAAAAAAAAGCATCTGTCGATAAAAACGGGATAGACAAAAGCTGCTAATAAATCATAGATGTGTTTACTGCACTAGCATCAATCCGCGGTATACTTATTTATATGACAGGGGAAGCAAAACACAATCTATCGGAGTATTGGCAGTTTACATGTGCTCTCAAATCCTGTTTTATTAATAGTGCCTTCAACATTAGGCGAGCAGTGAAGCGAAATGACAGCCCTCCTCGCGTTTTTGTTTTGTTTTTGTTTTGCTGGAATAGGACCAGTAAAGCACTGGTTAGCAATGTCTATTGAGTGAACAAAGCGCACATGTATATAGTTTTATTTAGTTATTTTAAGAGATCATCTGAAGATGCCTTCCTTGTATCTGTTTATACCTAGTTTTTGACTTCCAACAAAACTTGGCAATAAAAAGAATTCCGATTTTGATTCTGATTCAGTAAGAAGGTACGATTCCACCTCTAGAAAAGTCCTTTCTGTGTGGAGTTTACATGTTCTCCCCGTGTTTGTGTAAGTTTCCTCCAGGTGCTCTGGTTTCCTCTACTATAAATGCGTATAATTCATGAGGGTTGAATGAGTGTGTGTTTGTGAGTGCGACTCTGGGACTTCAGATGTCATTTAGCACCAAAAAGCTATGATTGGGTGTATTTACAGTTACAGCATTGGTACGCACTGTCCCATCCAAATAAACAAACAGATGAATGGCTATAATAAGAAAACATCCATTCAATTTGTGGGAATTTTGAAAAAGTTACAGCTTTTGAGCTTGTTCAGCATGCATTAACTTAAAAATCTACAGACACGTATTTTAAATTCTTAGCAGATACCACATAGCTAGTTCGGCTTCAAAACTCTCAATAACTGGATATTTCTAAGTTTCTTTTGTGATTTTGAAAGGCTAAATGGACAAAAAAAAAAACTTGACAATTTTGATACATCCATCCATCCATTCCATCCACTTTACCTATTGTAAACCGCTTCAAGCCCATTTAGAAGTGTGTGATGGAATTACCAAACATTTATCGCAATATTATCCCTCAATGTCGCCTGTCTCACTGTATACTTCACTCTATCACGGTATGCACTGCTTTACTCTGATTTAAGTAGTAGTAATAGTTTTGGGAACTTCAAATTCTCCCAAAACCAAAAAAGATCCAATAAACAACTTCATCCTCGCTCTCGTCTTTTCATCACTATATTGTCAACGTCCACCCTCTTCTGCACAGAGGACCAGGGTTGCAAGCCAATATTATTACTTATTTAATGTCAATCAAAAACAGAATTGCCCATAACCTCACCCTTATCTTTTCATTGCATTTTCTGGTTACCGGGCCAACCCTCCTATCATTCAGCCGATGCAGTCAGGGGATTATCCGGATAATCTAAACACTGTGAATTTAAATGACGTATTTATGTTTTTTAATAAGACGGTAGCCTCTATTTGCATACCTGGATGTAAGCTGGCACAACCCCATTGCCATGTTTATCTCCAGGGGCTTAAATAACTGTTATCCACGCTATACAAACAGGTTTTCAATACATGTGTTATACAATATGGTCTTTGCTTTAACAAACTCCTAACAGCTCATTGGGGTTGAGGTTGGAAAATGGTTTGCACATGGGAAGCAAGCCTCCTCCTCCTCTCTTAGTTATTTTCTAGTCAGTTTTGGTTTATTCCATGCCTCAAAGACGCCCCAAAAATCATCAGGAGACAATGGAGATGGCTGCCCAGAAACGCGGCCTTTTTAAGGCATTTGCGTTGGGTAAAAATGTTGTTGATTGATGATGTGTTTGAGGGCTGTGCGTCAGTTTAATGGCGTGTGATGGATGCAAACTGTTCAGTCGGTGTTCTTGGCTCAAGAGCTTTTGGATGTTGTTTCATGTACAGTATGTAAAATGGAAAAAGGCATCGGTGCGGTCAAAACAGCTTCTGCACAGCTATAAGGAAAAAGGTAATACATTGGTTTGACTTTTTTCAATCTGCTGTGAGAATATTTTAACTAAGGATGTCATAGTTCAAAAGAAAATGAACCCGAAATGCAGGTCTGTAAAATATGTGATTTTATAAAGGCAAATACAAAACATAATACAAAGTAAAAATACAAAACTGAACCACAGAGGCCTGTCTATTTTAGGGTTTGTCTGGGTAGTGGCATTTGACCCATTTTACATGGGTCAAATGTAGAGGACAAAGTTCCCTATGGGGATTTACATTTAAAAGTACATACAATGACAGTTTGTAAATGCATGCTCTACAGCTAAAGGTAGTATTGCAAAGAAAACAGAAAACATCTAGAAGAAATCATACACAATTATTGTGCCAAAAAACAATACATGTGATAAACTGAAATAGTAATGAATGTGACCAATATTTTCCTGCTGCAATTTCCCTCTTGAATGGTCTAAAATCTTCAAAAAATTTGCTTGGCCCACTCCAATCCACTCCCTGTAAATAGCTATTACTACCTTAAAAGTGGTTGAATATGCAAACGTGCATCAGCTTAAGAAGAAACTGTGTGTGGAACGCAATCAACTTCCCTGTCCCTGGAGGGGAATGAGTCTCGGTGTCTTAATACTCTTAATTCTATCCTTATCCAGGCCCATTGTCTCATTGAAGCTTGTTGGCAGAAGCTTGTTGGCATGAGCTGTGATTGTCGTTTGGAGCCACCGTTGGCCCGTTTGGAGGACCTTGGGAAAGTTATGGGCCTAATTAGAAGATGCCAGGTGCGTGTTGGCGATTGGACAAAGCAATAGGAAGTGTAATGGAGGAATAGCTCAAAGTTGCTGGCATTATTCTGGGTGTGCCTTTTGTAACGTGGTATACATTGGCTTGACCAGAGAGAGACCATAGTAAGAGACCATAGAGCAGGGGAGTCCAAACCTTTTAATAAGAGTGTCACTTTAGTTCATTAGACTTGACCTGGGGCCGACAACCTGGATTTAAAAACTGGATTTGAGCTGGATTGACTGGATTCTGGAATTTAAAATGGGATATGATACGTCCTTATAGATTTACACCACAGCTGCATTTTATTTGGAATGTTGTAACACAATCATGAAACAAATTAATTTGGGCTTGAAAAGAAATGTATAAGATTACTTCTTGAACTTTTGAATCCTTATCCATGAAATTCTCTGTGTTTTCCCTGCGTTCTATTACAAATAAACTGCCAATGGATGTACAAAGCAGAAGAGCCGCCTGGTTTTGGCTTCCATGCCCTCTCCAACATGGCCGACACCAGCCTTTGTTCGCATGTGAGAATATGCTATTGTCCTCACAGAATTATAACCACAAACACGTCTCCCCCCTCTGCCTCCTCTCTACTCCATCCCATGTCCCTCCACGCTCTTTATCGGGCCAGAGCCGTGTTGCTGTCACGGTTGAAAGTTCCCGCTCATGTTGCCGTGGTAACGTGGTCTTGCTTGGAATCCTGCCTGGGTCTTCCAGCGGTTTGGTTTGATGAGTTGAATTCCGAGTGCTCCCCACCACCACCGCCACCACCACCTCGACACTTCACCCAAGGTCCTACATATTTCATAAAGAGCTGGTGCAAGTATGTGCCAGCGATATCAGACGGCAGCGGTAGTGCTTTGAGTGAATGCAGACCAGAAGAGTTCAAACCCTACAGCTTTGTGATTGAAGAAAACTTTTGCGGAAACATCAGTATCAGAATATGTACATTATTCAAAGCTGGTTCTGTTATGACAATTCAATTTAGTTTTGTATAGCCTTAAATCGCAAAAGTCAGACTCTACAAAGTTGTCAAACAGTTACAAAACAGGAAATGCAAAAATAACAAGTACGTAATGTTTGGACTAAAATATGCAAATGTTGTCTTGTTTTTTGACTCCAGCGGTTTATATAGCAATGCGGTGATTTTTTTATTATTGCGGTAGAGTTTATGGATTTAATATTTTGACTCCATCAAGTTTTAATAGCTATAGGACACAATAATTATTGTCAACATAGATGAAGGAGAATGAATCATGGAAGCTAATGGTTTAGCTCTAAAACACCTTGACATTAGATCATGTGTCCAATTTAAACAGTCGTCTCTGTGCTACATTACAACACAAAAACCTGCCACTAATATTCAAGTGTGGTATGCATGTGGACAAAATACACTTTCTTTTAAAATGTTCCGGCTTCAGATTATATACATATGCCAGACTAAAGAGAGAAGAGAGAAAGTACGGTACATAGGAGCCATTGGTCCTTAGAAAGCTGGATGACCAATGTCCATAAATGTTAATAAATGTACTTCAATGTCCTGGATCGTCACTGTCCTTAGACCCTCCTGCATCGGCGAGGAACCGCTCAAACAAAACCCACAAGGGGAGTAGATCTATGTTCCGTGCATATTGGCCTGACGGTTGTGAGGGGGAGGTGTGATGGTCCCGCTGCTTGTTTTAGACACTGGGGCGACTTTACCTTCACAGCACCACGCAGAGACAGGGAAATACGGCCCAGCAGGTTTTTCCACAAGCACTCCATCTCACACATACACAGTTGGATCTATTTTCAGATTCGAACACTACTGCCAACAGAACCAGCTCAAGGATAGTGTATGATGGTTATAGTGACTGGCAGTGACCGGTGGTAATTAAAGTTTTTTTCGTATTGTATTACGACAATTGAAAAATAGCAAACTTCAGCTTTGGAGAAGTGGGGTCTTTTTATGTATTTCTTTTGGTCATAACTTTGTGACCATTTCTGAATCTATCTGTAGTTTATTTCTGTGTCATCATAATTATGAAGTTTTCTTTTAATTTTTAAATGCGTAGTAGTTCTTCATTCAACTCCCAGAGCAGTCATTTTGATGGTTCTGGTTCTGAGTCAGCTGGGTTTTCCATCAGAGCACGTACCAGTTACCATAACATTTTGTATGTATTTCCGTTGGGTTAATGGGACAATAACAGGGATAACAGAACCGCAGATCAGCTTTCTCATCAACCTCATCAATAACAATGTGCGCATCACAACTTTGATTGCAGTTTACACAACTTATTGATTCACATTTTCATGGCAGACAAAGCCGCGGGCATTTTATCTTCATAATAAAAAATCATTGCCAGCGTGCGTCCCTACCTGCTCCGAAGACAATTACCAGACTCCGGCGCATATTAAACATTACATAATCACCTCTTTAGTCTGCGCCGGCTCACAGTGGAGTGCCACTCATCTGCCTTTTGTTTACGCGGCAGACGCCTGCGATCGGCCGACGCTGCTGTTGTGACAAGCGCCGTTCCCAGCGCTAATTCAATTTTCTCTCACTGCGCATTTGTATTCTAACTCGCGGCACACGGCTCGTCTGTCAAAGTGAAGGGGAAATCGCAGAGGGAAAACCGGGAAGAGACGTAGAAGAAATGTATAGCTTTAAAAGAATGGGAGAGAATCAGGTTGGGAGTTTTTCCTTGGAGCCAAAACAATATCAGCCCTGGTTAGAATGAATTCAGAATTTAAAGGTTTTCAATAAAGATTATACTGAATTTATTATTATAATTATTGTTATCGAACCTAGACAACCCATATTTATCCATATAACAGGCAATTAACAACTATGTGGTTTGACAACTTCAAATACATTGAAAAGAAAATCTTTGTATAAATTCGTAGTATTGCTTGCTGTCAAAATATTTTTTTGGAGCAGTGGGCAGAACTTGACACATTCAGATACCTTGCTCTTTTTAAGGTTTGGAATCAGGTAACACACGTATACACACAGAGCCAAGTGGACAAAAAATAGTCCTAAAAGTCTTTTGAAACAAAAGTAAAGTAAGTAAATGATTTAAAAGTAAAGTTACTTTAAAATCAAAGTACAGGCAGAAACAGGTTTAAATAGTGTGAGGAAACTCCATTACATATTCTTACTTCTTCTCTATACCTACTTCAAACCAGAAACATTAGACAAGACTTATGTTTCTTTCTTATGGCCTTAAAGTCATGATTTTACAGATATACTCAGCCTGGACTTTGAACACGGTGTAGATCCCCATAGTGTGTCGCTGTCGCCCCTGACTTTTGGAGTTACAAAGCTCAGCAGAAGTGTCACCGCCACAGCGTTTGATCCCATGCCTCCTGGGTCTACCCTGAGTTATTAGGGTGCTACCAGAGCATCCACCTGCATGAAAGAGATGGAGGGAGGGAGGGATGGAGAGAGTGAGAGAGAGAGGAGTGCTCTGCAAGAATCACTAACAAATGAAACAAAGGCCGCACTAGTATTATAGGCAAGAGAAGGAAGCATCTTAAGGTCTTTAAACATGGAGGGCCTTCATTAATAGAGAGAGAGACCAGAGAGAGACCAATGTGTGTGAGAGAGAGAGAAACCAGAGAGAGATCAAAGAGAGAGACCAGAGAGAGATCAAAATGAGAGAACAGAGAGAGAGACCAGAGAGAGAACAGAGAGAGAGACCAGAGGGAAACAATAGTCAAACAAAGTGAAGGACTGGCTTCCACAGATTTTGAGCAATGATGTAGGATATGTCTACGTTGGCAGAGCTAAAGTTGGCTGGATGACTATGTGAACTTGTTTTTATGGTTACTTTGGGTTAGCAAGGGAGAGGGCCGCATAAGGTACACAGAGGTCCGCAATAAGCTCGAAAGACTTAGTTTGGACATGCTGGATTTACAACATTATAAAACCACTGGTAAAACATGACTGTTACATTTATTCAAAGTCAGATGAAAACAGTTTTGTGTCTTGTGTGCTCACAAAATTACACACACACACACACACACACACACACACACACACAAGGCCACAAAAGGTGAACAGTGGCTGTAGAGCAAGAGCGACAGAGGATGGTAGGGGGGAGACAGCAAAGGGGAGGGGGTAGACAGATCGGCCCCAGTCTCTTCAGGAGAGAGCATGTAAACAGCAGCAGTGCATCACAGGTAAATGAGATTCTCCACACGCGCCCCCCAGCCTGCGAGCGCACACCACCCCTCCGCGCTCCAGTCGGACAGCTTGTTTGTATGCAAATATGTCAAGTGGAAGACAGAGGACCAGCGAACACTCACAGGCTCAGAGAGGGAGGTGAACTGCTCTCAAGCTCTGATGGCTTATTCAAGAGGCGGCTGTTTGTCCACACATCCACTTACTGAAGAAAAGCCACATGTTAGCGTTTGAAGTCATTTCATGTTTGTAAAATCACATTTACAAGACTAGTAGTATATATAACTGACATTAGTATAATATAACTGACATTTTTCTATATTTGTTGAAATAATGAGGCTTAGGCAGCATACAGCACAGGCCTGGAGGTTTGTTTTCAGCGTCTCTTCAGTTTTCAAAAAAAGTACGAAATCACATCCTTTTAAGATCACAATTTTGCTTCTTTATTATGCTGAAGATAGAGACTTTTACAGTTACTTTTTTATGCTAAAGTCAGAGATTTTCTACTTATTTTTCATTATTCTAAAGCTACGGATGTTATATTTGCTTCTTTGTTATGCTAAAGTCAGCATTTTTTTTAGTATAGCGTTATTGTTAATTTATCTTACAATGTGTGCTCCTCATTCCAACTGTAACCAGTGACACAACATCTCTTTATCTAAACGTACGTAATTTCAAAGTCAAACAATAGTCCACAATATTTTTTATTTTATTTTGCCATTTATCTCAATCAGTTCAAAATCAAGTTGGTTAATAGCATTTTATACAGACAGATGGGTTTGGGATCAATGCTCAACGATTTGGTTGCTAACTTCAATAGACATTTGTTACTAGATTAGCTTATTCATTTTGACATATAATGATACAACAGACAAATAACAAGTACATGTTTTAAAAAGGGGTTGAATTAAATCTTTTTTTTTATTCCAACCTCATCAAAAATATACATAACTCCCCAGTACATACATTAATACGATACATAACACAACCACAGATGGTGTAAGACTGACAACACAAAACACACACACGCCTTCAACACACAGGCCCAAACACTCTCCGACCCTACACCTCTCTCCCACGACTATTTAATTTCATTCAACATATCATTCCTAATAACAGTCTATCTATTTCATCTTACAGTTAGGAATCTGCATTTTTCTTCATCTATTGCTTCAATTTCTTGGACAGAATCAATATTTTGATTTGTGAAAGAGCTAATAATGCTTTTCGACGCCCGCAGCAGTCAACAAAGAAAGAAAAGCGAGAATGAAAACAGGATTTGAAATGAGGTACACGCCCGTCCATGTACCCAACCTTTGCCTTTGATTGTGGCTATTGAAAAACAAGCTCCACTGGTTCTTTCCACGGATAATCCCTGTTTGTTTCTCATTCATGCTTTTTTTTAGTTGCCAATGAAAACCGACTTAGACCTAAAAGCCACATGTCCACGATTCCTTTGGGTGTCAGTTGCTCATTCTCCACAGACAAAGCCATTTTTTCTCCAGACTCTGGACTTGTTATACACACTCAGCTATGAAGTGAGTGGCTGAACGCTGTAAAAATGTATCTAAAAAATATGGCTTCATCCAAATTTGTATAAAATGATAATAATAAAAATGCATTGGTTTTATAACGCGTCTCCACTCCATTTCACTCCATACATGGTGGGGATAAAATACGACTGAAGCCACAGCTGTCCTGGGGCACACTGACAAAAGCGAGGCAACCATTATGTGCCATCGATGCCTCCCACCATCAACCATTCAAACACACACCACACTCATTCCAGACAATGTGGGTGAATTGTCTTGCCTAAGGACACAACAACAGTTTGGCACTACAGCCGCAGCCGCCCCACTGAGGCACCTAGTGGTCCCAGTGGTCTTCCATCACAGTACTAACCAGGCTCTGCCCTACTTAGCTTCAAAGTTTTGACGGGATCTGGCTCTCACTCTTGCATGTGGTGTCAGATCCACTTGCAGATACTTGTTGTGGCTAACGCTATTGAATTATGAAGGAACAGACCTTTTAAAAAACGTTTAAAATGTATTAAAAGGTAAATCAAAAGGCAACGGAAAGACAAGGAAGGATAAGGAAGTATATGGCAAGAGCTCTGGTGTAAACTATCTGTTCTGTCTGCTGCACTTCGGGGTACTCTTTCACAGCTATTCCAATGTGGTTTTACTGCAAATGGCAAATAAACTGAATCTATATTTCATGAATTCTGTAGGTTAGATACTGCTATAGGGAGGAAGGATTCCAAAACATCTCCTTGGACACCTATCAATGATGTACCTATTTGTTTGAATTTCTCATAAAGTATCCATCTATCTATCTATCAATTCATTAGAGGCCATGCATTGGGTTTTCTGGTTGTAATTTATGCCAAACCCAATTGGATTTGGCCACATGAACCCACTCTGACGTGGATTTTGCCTTAGTGGTAGCATGAAAGACCAATGGTGGGAGCATGAAAGGCCTACGGTTGGAGCTTTTCAACTATCCCTCATTAGAAAAGCCTTGGAAGCTGCTCTGTACATTGACATTGTTCTTATTGCAAAGCCCCCTCTGATGACATCATAAAGCAGATATCGGCTTTGACCTGTTTAGAACGTCCCTTGGGGCACGTGCGATGTGGCTAACGCTATTTGTTGCATCAGAAAAGGAAGCATCGCTGTAGAAGCTGATGAAAAGAGGAGCGCGGTGATGTAACGTCATGCATTAGCTTCCTCCTCTGAGAGTCCGCGGGTCGCACTCCGTTTGTGTCTCCGCTCTGGTCCGTGGGCACAGCGGACTTGTTAAAACTCCATCTTTCTCTTTCACAGATGTATAAACCGTAAACTGGGGCCTAATGAGTAAAGTGTCTTGCTTAAAGCCATGTGTTCTTGAACTCGAGATGGCCAAATCCAACTAGTCCAAGCCAATCCAAAATGTTATGCTATGTTGGTTTTGAATGGAGTATTGTGAGAAGGGTTCCTCTTTGTTGCATCTGTACCAGTGTCATCAAATTCATCTTGGGTCGTACTAGCTGGTCAGGGGCCGAAACCATTAAAACATGTGTAATGGTGTATGTATTTTTTACTTTCTGAATGTTTAATTTACCATTAGTTTCTGGTATGTTCTACTGTACAAAATTAGATTAGTTACCATGGGCAGTAATGGACCTGTTAGCAAGAGGGTCCTGGGTTCGATTCCACCTCCAGGCCTTTTTGTGTTGAGTTTGCATGTTCTCCCTGTGTTTGCATAGGTTTCCTCCAGATGCTCCAGTTTCCTCCTGATGCTCCAGTTTCTCCTACCGCTAAAGCATGAGTCTGAATGTAGTGAGTGAGTGAATGGATGGAGACGTGGAGTAAAAGGAATTTACTGTACACCAAACATCGTAAAGGGCTTTGTGTTTGTGTGATTGTGATTTTTTTACTTAATCAAATGTTGGGTTCAAATGTTAAACTTATTCACATTACATGGTTGTTGTCTTGACAATCCAAGCTTTTAATTTAGGTATAGCGTGCCATGGTAGCAATTAACATACAGTTATAACATGAATACTGAAAATAAGTGCAAAATCATCCCTTACTGCTTAATTATTTTTGGATACACATTTCTAATTTGGAAATTCAAGATACAAGCTTCCAAATCATATCAGTTCCAACCTATTTGTTCAATTCAATTCAAGTCAAAATTCATCCAAACCAATTCTAGCGTGAGCAAAATAGACTTCTTCCCAGTCTTGGAGCAGTTGCTTCAGAATTTCTGTCAAGCAAACCCTGTCATCAAAATATCAAGATCTATACACAACGCCTCAGTGTAGGTTTGTGTATATAACTCAATAATAATACATCGTACTTATTTAGTATTTTTTTTGGACACTCTGACTCTCAATGGCTCATAACAACTTTATTTCTTCATGGAAAAACAGCCTTTTCCTCCTCATCTCTTCATAAATTCTGTTAATAGTGCTCACATTTGCCAAGGCTGCCTTCTCTCACAGTCCACTTTTGCCACACAGTCCATGTTTTCACACTCTGGGTTGGTAAAAAGCTGGCATTGGCCCTCGCCGGCATCCTTCCATCCGCTGCCAGAATTCCACCATGACCTCATTCTCTAACTGGCCAACACCACTCCACTGGAAGAACCCAAAAAACAAGAACGAAAAAAGGAAAAACCTCAGAAACAGAACCTCAGTTTGAACTTGAACCTAGCGGACGATAAGGATGTATAATTACTACAGACAGGCTGTTGTTTCAGCGTGCTTCCGTTAGTCCTTGAAGGTCTCTCAAATTAATTACGTGGAGCAACAACAGGCGCTGGATAGTCGCAGCTCTGAGAAATGCAGCCGCACAGATATTTAACAGCAATCTGTTTTGAAGTAATGACTTAGCTCAAGGCCGAGGGAGGGGAACGCCAGGACGGAGACGAATAGAGCTGGGTGGGAACGGGGTTAATGTTTTATAATGGTACTTGAGGCTTTGACACGCCATTGTAGATTTGCAGTTTTAGTCTTTGAAAGCATACGATTTATTGGCACATTACTGAATATCTTCTGAATATCAGGTAAGGGCTAAGGACAGTGGTGATGACCCAGGACATTCGACCTTTAACAACATTTATGGGCATTTATGGGTATAATTAACATTATAGACATTTATAGGTCATCTGCCCCCTATAGACCACTGGCTATATGTGTTTTTAATCGTTGCATATTCTTTGCTTGAACTATTTGATTCTCTGATATGTTGTTGGCGAATCGACAACTTTGTGAAGTCCTCCGAGAACTGCTGTTGTGATTTAGGCCTATAACAAACATACATTTGAATTGAATCGAATCTTGTATGTGTAAATGTAATCTTACATTTTAAAATCAGCCTTTTTGAGATTTGAATCTTATTGTTAATCTTATTGTCTCTCTTCGAAAACAAACCAAGAGTTACATGTAAAAGTCCATGTTGTCTTCTTTATGTTTAATTATAGCTTCCCTACACCTTTGTTCCATCAGAAGAACCTTCCAAACCTTAGATCTAGAGTTGTTTTGAGATCAATCCACGCCATTATGAGAACCGTGTTGCTCATTAACGACAAAAATACATAGATGTAGTATTCTGGAAAACATGATCTTTATATGTGTTTTTTTTTTGACAGGTGTCTAGAGTCATGTTTTTGGGTGATGCTTTTAACTGGTGCGTTTAATTATTTTTTTGTCTAGTGTGTTTGAGTAATATTCTAGGTGTTTTTCCTATGGGTTTTTTGATTAGTGTTTTTAACTGCTGTTTTTAAATAGATTGAATATTTTTTGACTGTTATTTTATGTGACTTGTCAATCTCCACCCATTTCATAAAGTGAATCCCGTCTTAACCTAAAGACTTGATGAAATGGGTGGAATCTTGTGTGTGCTCCTGCTGGGTTGGAATGAAAACCTGCAACCACATCTGCTCTTTGAGGACCGAGTTTACTACCCAGGCTTTAGAGTGTAAATACACTTATTCCTATGTACTAATTAGAGGGAAAAACATACAGCCTGCCAGAAATAATATGTTTAAACTTGAAGTCAAATCCAAAATATTGTTTTCGTTTTCACATATTTATAGATCATTTCCTAAACCTACTGTCACATGGTCTCCGAGAATAACATAACACTTAATTCCCTTTCTTCAGTCGATGGAATTATCTTTTAGGAAATCTCCATGCCCCAAATCTTCTCACTATATTTCCCTCGGCGCCTTCTCTCTCCAAACTATTTTTATTTTTTAATGGGTAGCTCTATCAGGAGGCAACCAGCATGGGGGAGGAGGAGTTAGCTTTCTCACTCTCTAAGGGAAACGCAAGGGACAGTGCATCTTCCCGTCTACCCATCATGCATCCTGCCTCATCATCAACAAGCGTGCATTCTCCAGAGCCGGATCGAGGACAGCGCCACAGGGAACAGTCAAAAACGCTAATGGGAAAATTAGCGTTAGGCCTCTGGGACGATTTTGGCGGGACGACCTTATTATGTGGGTGGAGCTAGCTTGCGTGAGATAGCGATTGCCTTCAATTAGCCCGATGGCACCGGTGTTGTGTTGGCATACCTTGGGTGAAACCTCGATTAGGGCCATAACAGTCTTTTATCTGCCCTAGCACGCGGTATTAGCTGCAGATGAGATATGGTAATGGGGATGTTAACGAATGGTAAAAAGGGGGCACACCTGCTGCAGATGGTAATGAGCTGCAGGAGCTGGGGCACATCTGCACTTCTGGATTGACAGAATATGTTTTTGCGTCATTCGCTTGGTTTTATAATTGAGTGCTATTGTGTGATTAGTTAGTGTCTCCTTGTTGTAGCTACTTTGTGATTAAAAGTAGAAAAGGGACAATTTTTTTGTTGCATTCATGAATCATAATGAGATTTGCAAACAACTAGAGCCAACTTAAAAAACATTTGTATGTGTCAAAAATATCCATTTTTCTTTTGATTAGTTAGTTCTGGATCTACAGCTTGTCTGTCCATGGGAGCAGATCCGCCCAAGTATTCCTCGTATGGGATTTCCTTTATGTATTTTGTCGCTAACACAACTGAAAATCCTTCTTTTTATTACTTAATATTACGCAACTTTTTTTAATATTGGGATTGTCAGGTCTGAAAAGTTGTTGGACTTATTAGCAGATTCTGTATTATAGTATGCACATCCACCTGGCTACATGCTACTTGTTTCTTGTACTCTTTTTATCTCTTCCATCTTGCATCCCCATGACAGCGATCATTCACTTTCTGTTTCGTGAAGGCGACTTGGACATCATTTTTTCCCCACGTAGATACCTGCTCTGGCCATTGTCATGCAAATAAACCACCTTGAACAAACAGCCACTGACTCTCACTTTAATATCTATCGTTCCTTTGTGAGAAAACCTCTCACTTGCCTCTTACTTTTTTTCAATTTCCCACCAATGTCAGGGTCTGCGTCCTCCTTGTGTGTGCCTGTAATAGAACTCTGCATGAGCATGATTGTCTCCAGTGCAGCGGCAGCGTGTGCTCGAAGATAGTCCACATACATCACACAACGCTGGGCCACACCTGTGCAAAGCGGCACCCAAGGGAGACATCATCATCGGCTTGTTGAGCAGACTGTGAGAATCCTGTGCTTTGCCTGGGGATTGAAGTTGCATGTTGTTTTAGAGGCCTCTCGCCGTTTAGTCTTAGGAGAATAGATGTTTTTCGGTTCTTATTTAGACGAGATGCAGAGAAGCCGCTGGAACCTGGATTTACTTATTTATTTGCCTCAAGGACGTAAGTTTGAGAAGCCAGGCGTGTTACTTTGCCACTTTGTCCCATACCCACATGCTGCTAATATGTACAACTATATACTAGCTCTTGGAATATACAAGATTTTGTACTTGCTTCTTTTTTATGTTAACATTCGAGATTTTATACTTTCTTCTTCATTATGCTAACCTTTAAGACAGGGGTGGCCAACCAGTCAGAGACTAAGAGCCAATTTTTTTTACCGTGTTACAGCAAAGAGCCACATCATACAAATGTGCACTACATAAACATCACCCAAACCCTTACACACACACACACGCACACGCGCACATACGCACTCGAGCAGACACGCGCACACACATGCAATCTGTTTGAGCAGAGAGAGGTCTGCTCTGCTCAGACAAATTTATTGTAAATGTCATCAACATGATAATGACAGACATTGACTCGTACAGCACTAAAGGGCTGGACTCGACTCTCCCTGGTTTGCGGGCGCTTCTACCGCTCGCTTCAACCGCTCCCCTGTACTTTTTATTATGGTTTGGCCCTGGTTCTAACCGGGCGAGTCGATACCAGAACAATTTCACGTCAGCGAACATCAATTATGATTCCGAAATGAACGCTTTCAATCTCTAACCAAGAAAAAAAATCAAGTTTCAACCCAGTGTTCAGCAGAAACACAACTGTCTTTATCGAACCATGATTCACTCTGACTGCGTTTAGTAAAAGATAAAGATTTGACACATAACACCAACACCACGTTAGCTGATTTAGAACCACAGACACATGTTCAGTATAAGACCAGATACTTTTGCATTTGATTGAAGACAGACACTCACCAGGCAGAGTTGGCTTATCTCCTGGTGTAACGCTAGCTGGTTTTAGCATGTTAGCCAGTGTTAGCCGATGTCCGTAAATGTAATCCATTTGGTCAAACCACCTCCAGACTTTTCGGGTCTGCCTCTACTTCTGCTGCTGTGATCTTTCATTTCACGGTTTTAACTTTTCTCTGCATTGTGATGTTTGTGGGAATCATTCTGCTCCGTCCTTAGCGCTACCTCCACAAACACCTTCTGGTTTCTGGTGGAACCATCGAGCTCACGCTGGTGTCCTCTCCTCAAACTGAGGAAGGTGTTGCCCTCATCCAGCGACCAAGGAATTGTTTTCCGTACGGACGTCATGGGTCGAGGCAACATGTTGTTTGTTATGATATTTGCAACAGCTGAAGCAGCAGCTGCAGAGTGATTGACAGCACATCTGACCAATCAGAATTGACGTTCGCCGACGTCAGATTGTTTTGGTGGCCTGGCTAGTGGAGTGAAGTCGGCCTTTACTATGGGTCAGAACTACATAGGGAATGAATGGCAGCGCCACCACCGAGGCGTTTTTGACGCTTGTCGTGTGGAAGCCCGAGAGCCGCACGGAATCAGCCAAAGAGCCGCATGCGGCTCACGAGCCGCGGGTTGGCCACCCCTGCTTTAAGATTTCAAACTTGCATCTTTAGTATGCTACAGTTTGAGATTAAGTGCTGTGTGAGATTTTGTGCTGTGTGCTCCTCAGTCCTACTGTTCTGTAACTCATGATGCAACACTGAAATTTCCCGACTGTGGGACGAATAAAGCATCTCTTATTTTTTTCTTATATAACTTGTCATTGTAAAACCGTTGTGTGGAAAAAATAACTTGTAGAATACTATGGGTGTGAGTCCAACATCAAAACACATGGAATATTTTGTCAGAAAAGTAAAATGTCTTCGTCCCATGTTTTAGTTAGTTTAGTTTTAGTTGAGTCCTGTTGGAAAAGAATGAGAAAGGAAGTACCCGACAGCATTACAAATTACACATGACATCATGCATATCCACAGCTGTTCTGCTGCCGCCCCACGGGAGCCATCATCACCAACTGTTGACCACACCAAGAGAATTCCACTGCGTTTGGGAGAGTTTTTTTAATCGGACAATCATCAGATGTGCAATAGCAGAGTTAGTTATTGCTTGGTTTAGATTGCGTTTATTATGCATTTTTACATTGTCCACCTTGTCAGCTTTTGTTATCATCGTTATTTACCTTGTCTTTTTGGAATTGACAGTCCATAAAACGCTTATATTTTGAATTTTGTCACATTTTCAGCTGCAAGATTCCATTCACATGTTTTGAACACTCAAAGAATAAAAAAGGGAAATCATAAAGAAACATTAACAGTTAACAATTGCAGAAATTACACTTGGAAATGGAACAAATACGAATGATAAAGACAGGGTCCCATTGATAAGCAGTATTCTCCGGTTGCCCCGTCTGGACACATTTGGACGGACGATTCTAGTTGATTGAAGAACAGGCTGAGAAAATAGACAGAATATTAAGCCATAAATGTGAATTATTCAAGCCTTTACATCTGAAACTTAATTGGAAATGGCATAAAGTGTTTAGCTAAAAAATACACTCAAAATATATTGTTTCTTCATTGATCAAATATTGAAGACTAAGAAGATGTTCAGTGGTCCCTTGGTTTAAAGTGTTAGAAGGCATGAAAATAAATAATACATAATCAAAGAGTAAAAATAAAACCCTTCATTCTTGCAGCTAAACAGAACTGTTTCTAACCTGGATTTGAACATTGTCAGAGAAGACTTCCATATTTTAGCTTCATGAATCTGAAACGCTGTAAGATTCTTCTCCGGTCCAGACTGATCCTCACTCACATCCGCCCTCTCTCCAGCCTCCCATTCACACTGGGCCAACCTGTCCCCTCACCGTTGCCCCAGTGCCACCGGGCCCATGCTAAGAGCCTCTCCAATTCAGCTCCCGTCTCTCTCTCACAATGGACTCCATAATTCTCTTTGTGTGGACGTGGTCGCGCTGGTCGCCGCCAGATATCATTTTCAGACGTGCTCCAGCAGACTGTAATGGGCTAATGCCTCCGGGCCTGACGTGCCTTTGTCAGACAGAGTTACGCACAACTGCTCCCAATTGTGTGCGGGTCTTCGCTTTGAACACGGGTGACACCGGGGGAAGAGTTAGAGCTAAGATTCAAGTCGTGTGTGTGACAGGGTTGATTTTGTTACTTCCTGTTCAGAAGGTGAGAGAAGCCCAAAGTGGATTAATCTTTAACACAGTTTGCTATTTTTAATGATATTGCAAATTCTATAGAAGCTAGTACTGCTTAATTAGCTGAAATGTTTTTGTGGTAGACTTCTGCTTCGTCAGGAATCTTCTTCACATCCATCCATTTTCTTCCCCTTAATCCATTTCTGGGTCGGGGACTGCCACCCAGTACACACAGCACCGGCCCCTCACTGATCCTCCTGCAGGTGCTGAATCCACAGGAGCCTTGGTCTTTCAGCGGGGGCTTCAGGCAAAGTGGGGTTAAGTGTCATGCCCAAGGACATAACTAAAGCAGACATCAGTGGGAGTTGTGAAGTAGGTCTTTTTGTGGGCTCGATCCCACAACCTTCAGGCCCAAAGGTGTTCTTTACACTTTTGTGTTATTAAAAAAACCTTCTAAGCCTTCAACGTAAAATACATATTAACTTTTTACATTTGTAAATTGTGTTTTTGCTTACACCAGTTTGTTTATACATCTAGTAACAGTGGACATTGTTAAGCAAGTATATTTGTATAGTTTGAAATGTCCCCACTGTGGGACGAATAAAGGATATCTTATCGTCTATTTTCTTTGTTTATTTACAGTTCAGACACAAGGAAACTCGAAGTTCTTAATAATCCAAGCTAGAAACAATCATTCAGGGCATTAAAATCATGAATAATCACAGTACATTCAAACGAGTGAATGTACGATCCTATGCACAGCTAAACAGAACTGCTTTCAACCTGGATTAGAAGCCTGTCTCACATCTTTAGGAAGACTGTTCCAGTTGGTTCGTATGGCACTAACATGTCACGGATGTACTTAACTTTGGTCCATAAATAAGACATAAATGATTGGTAACCAGCTAATCAAGCTCCAAACTATGTCTGCAGGATCAAGCCTGAAGCTCTGTTGGCATTACCAGACCATGGCTTAGGCCTTTCTGGGTTTAATGTTTTGAAAAGCTTGAGGAATGATAATGATAGGACAGAATGCGGGTCAGGAAGAAGTATCTTTTCCTAGCCACTGGACACTTCTCCGCTGTCCAGGAGAAAGACCTCACAAAGTTAACCCTCTATGGAAGTTAAAACATTCAAATGTTCAATTTTGCTTTTATACATAAAAGAGAAATCCAGCCAATTACGTCATGATACATAGCCAAAACTGGTATATGTGAACACAGGGTCAGAACACATGGCATTTGGCATTGGTTTAAACAGCAGATTCCAAAACAATTCCTTGCTCTCCTACTAAAAACCACTAGCATGCTAACACTGCGCCATTCCGATTCACTGATTACCAGGATAGTTATCTATAGCGCTTCTTTCCCAATAGACTGCATTCGTCACCATTACCTGGAACGATGGTTAACACTTTCAGCAAGAAAGAGGGGGTTTGCATGTTCTCCCTGTGTCTGTATAGGTTTCCAACAAGTTCTCCAGATCCCTAATACTTTTACTCTCTCTGGGGCCAGGACTCTCCTGCAAATAAGAGAATAAAGGTCAATAAATATAAACCCCTTATCATTTCAAGGAAAAAAATTGGTGCATCCACTCTCCATCCTGCTTACACTTTTTTATTCCACATAAAAATCACATAATATAATATGGATTTGCGTCAATCTCTGACTTTTGACTTTACCCCATGCAGCTGTGAACCACTGTGGCACAAAACCTGGCAAGGCTCTAGCGCTCGGATAAGAAAAAAAAAAAAAATGCAGGCGAGAACGGCCTTCTGGCGGATTGTGGGCTCAAACTGGGGAAGAGAAGAAGTCCACTGTTAATCTGATAATAGTCCCAAAGCAGAAAGGCTTTTTTCCCAAACACATTGTGACCCCTTCTATCCCTTCAGAGCTCCCCTGTAATTACATATTCTTAGTGTGGCTATAAGACCAGAGAAGGCATGGGGAGACCAAATCAAAAGACGGGCTTTTTTCTCTTCCTTTTTGCCTCTGAACATTTGAGATATAAGAACGTGTGGGAGTGAAAGGACGGTTGCGGCGGCAGGTGGGGGCGGTTGTGTGGCTGTGGCAAGAATAGAAAGGCAGGATTTCATGATTGAGGTTTGGTTTTCTTTGGTGTCCTAAGCTCCGTCCGTGTGCCACCTTTTGATCCAGGAAGAGTGAAAGTGCTTTGTACACAGAGAGAAGTGTGCAAACTCTGATGAATGAAGCCTAGAAAACATGACTAAACAGATGACAAAGACCATTCTATATTTTTACTTTATTTTGAGACAATTTGAACAAGGCTGAGTCGAGCTTAAAGACCCAAACACAACAAAGACTGTACATGGGAACCAGCAACTTTTTACACTGCGATGGTGTAAGATGCTAACCCAGGCCCTGGAGTCTGTCAGGCCCCTGAGCTGACTCTTGTGAGGTAAAATGATAACATTTTGATTTTGTATTTAAAAAAATCTAAACGCAATAAGAATTTTGATGATTTTTTTTTATTGTACATAATCATATCCTGCACTGACTATTTTCTTTTAACGTCAACATGTTGCACTCTTCTGTCTTTTTGCACAAGTGATTCCAACTGTGCCAAATGTGACATGTAAATTTCACCAGTGTGTGATCAATAAAGTTAATCTTATCTTTAATTCAGTGGATTTAGAGCTGTGGTTTTCAAACTGTGGCTCTGGGTTCAGGGGAGGAAAAAAATGCCCATTAGCGCGGGCCTAACTTTAACAGGCCAGAAAACCTCCTGTCTATTCTACACTAGTTGTGGAAAGTACTGAAGCCGGTATTAAAATCAGACACTAAATTGAGAAAGTATCAATACTAAAAATAATGACATAAAACTGTTGACATTTCTTAAAAAACTACACCAGAAGAGTTTTCATAAAATCTTTTGGCCTCATTACGTATTTTGAGTGCATTATTTATATGGATTTGTTCACACTAAAGGGCACAAAAGTGTGACAAAAGACCAAAAATTTGTTTTTAATAATCAGAAGATATTTTATGTTTTTCATGTATCCAAACACCTCCTCAGTCCATTAGAAGTTTCTAGAACATCACTGTTTAATACATTAGACAAGTTTCCCATAGCGGCCTTGTTTATTTTATGTAACGGAATGAGCTTTGCGGAAGTTTGTTACGTATTTTCAGATGTCCACATTTGATTAAAATATTCTATCTTTTTTACACAAAGTAGAAACAAAGTGATACTTTCATATAGTCAACCAATTGAATGTGAAACCAGACCAGATTTTTTTTTTCTCAAGTTTAATTGTTAGAGAAAAATGGACGGAAACCATCACATCCGTTACACATTTATCAAGGGTCATTTAATTTTTTTAATTAATTTTTTTACAATTCCTTTTTAAATCAAGTGATTTACTTACGTATGTTGTCTTCGCCATGTTAATCTTGTGGGATTTTATCTGCTGCTTTTTCAGACTGAGGACATTTTATTTTCTATGTAACTGGCGTCACAGTAGAAAATCAGAGGCTCATTTGGTCGTTTAAAATGTCGCCAAAAAAATATTTCTCAATTTTACCCACACTATCTCTTCGATGTCTTTGTATTTGAAATCTTTTTTCCAATCTATGATAGTAATTTTAGTTTTTGAGTTATAACCTTTTAAAGTCCAGATACTTTAATTGACACTTTACTGTGAACACACTCATATCACAGTTACATACAGAAGCACCAGGCCAAGCAGGTCTCGTTCTGTCCTCGTGGTCCATTACGCCCCGACTCCGGCTCGCATCTGCCTGTCAACCTCATGACTCTCTGTATTGTCCCGTGTCGTTTTGAATCTGCGGCGGAAACGCACTAATCGAATTGCGACACTGACCCTGCCTCGCTCCTCGGCTGCACACTGCTTTCCTTGTGACTGTCTTTTTTTTCCCTCTCTGTGTTCTGACCCATAAATGACCGCCGCGGCGCATATATTCCGCCGGTGATCCCTGGGTCAGATTCGAAGCTACAGGGCCCTTCCGAATATTCCTACAGTCTTGGACGCCTTCTGGAATACCAATCCCCAGATACTCCCCAAGAATGAATCCTTTGTAATGAAATGGAAAATGCAAATGGGAAGCATAGGGATGTTTATTTCTCAGGCTCGGTAATTTTCACTTTCACAATTTTCATCTTCTGTTGGCTCCTGCTTTGTGTTAGGGACTTATTTACACTGCAAAAAAAGTGAAGTGGATTATTAGGATTATTTGTTTATTGTTCTTCAACACAGACTTTATTATTGTCAATACTGCAAACAATACTGCAAACAAATATGAGGTAATAATTGCTTGAATCAAATGGTTTTAATGTTAGTTTGAGAACATTCTGACTGTCTTAAAACAAGATTCTCCAATGGGACAAAGCCATTTAGTCTTTTTTTTCTAGAACCGTTTCATTTTTGTCTTATTCCGAGGGAGAAATTTTTCTTGTATCTTTTTAAAACAAGATAATTCTGATCGTCCCATTTGCAAATCTTGTTTTAAGGCAGTCAGAATGTGGTCGAATTAAGTTATATTTTGCCAAATTTGTAACTTTTTGCAGTGAACTGAGTGTAAAGAAGCTAGTTCTGCTTTAATTACCGGACACGGTAGACTTTCGCCTTCGTCACACTGCAAAAGATGACAGAATTAAAGACAAAAAAATGCTAAAATTTGGCTAAATGTATCTAAATTTGAGCACATTTTGACTGTCCTAAAACAAGATTTGCCAATGGAACAAGAAAAATTGTCTTGTTTTAAAAAGATACAAGATATTTTTCTCTTGGAATGAGAAAATAAAGCAATAGTTCTTGAATCAAGTCAAAATTGCTTGTCTCATTGGCAAATCTCATTTTAAGACAGTCAGAATGCACTTAAGTCAAGTAAAAAAAAACTCGATTCTAGCAATTATGATCTCATATTTGATCATTTTTTGCAGTGCAGAGGTGACACGTTTCTATAATTGTTACCGGATGCGTCAGACTGGCCACGCCCCCTCAGCCATGTAATCACTGTAGATATTGCAGAAAATATCAAATAAAATGGCAAGGCAAGTTTCTTTGTATACCATAGTTGTGGTTGTCCTGTATTTGTTCTATTCTACCAATGTAATTGAATGATCTTTTTCCCAGTTTGAATAATCTATTATTGGGTTAAGATTTGTTTGACGTTTTCAATTCAAATTACTTTTGTATTGCCCTAAAACACGTAGGACTTTACAACGTTTTCGATTTGCAAACAACAGATCAGAGAATCAAACGGTTGGAACACAGGAAAAGGCAATAATAACAAACACATAGGATTGTCAAAATCTGCTGATCCAAACTTTTTTGTTCAAACTTTTTTTCGTACAGTGTGTGGGAAAGACAAAGGAGCTGCATGTGTGCTAAGCAGATGGGAGGTTTTACAGTGTCATGGCTCTTTGTTAGTCACAGAGGAGACACGCTCTGGCTGTCCTCCCTGCAGCCAGGTGTGCCGCAAGACTTTCCACAATGAACTCATCAACATGTGTGGATAAAGAGCACCACGAAAAAACAGACACTCACTGGATCCACTTTTCTCTCTTACGCTGTTTTTGCAGGAATTTCATTTTGCAACCAAGCTCATTGTAAAGAATAGGACTGTGCTCATTCATGGATAGTTCAGTGATTTAACAGTTTATAAATATATAACAGCAAAGGGAAGTGTTATTAGAAATCTTAGACTTCTCAAATACAAATATCATTAATTGTTATTTGATGGTTTGTTTTGGCCCTGATTTTTGTATTGTTATTGTTGTTGTGTGTGTGCTTCTGTGTGTTTATGTCTGTATGTGTGTGTGTGTGTGTATATGTATGTGTCACCAGCTTCTCATGAACACTCAGATTTTAACATTAGCATGGATGGATCTAACAACAACTCCATTGCAACATGCTTATAAGCTCAAAAAGTCGTTTTTAAACAATATATCTGTTTTTTAGGGTGTTAAGATTCCTTGTTACCACCACTGCTATTTAAGAATCATTCTCAGCTACTCAGCTTGTGTGCTCTTTCTTCTGTTACTGCACTGCAACACTGACAATGCCCCACTGTGGGACAAATAACGGTTCTCCCATCTGTGAAGATATGTAGCGACACTATATCAGTGCACATCCATCCATCCATCCATCCATCCATCTTCTTCCCCTTAATCCATTTCTGGGTCGGGGGGGTGGCTGTCAGAGCTGCACCCAAGTCTCATAGCACCAGCCCCTCACTGATCCTCTGCAGGTGGTGAGTCCACAGGAGGACGGCTGCTCTTGATTTTTCAGCGGGGGGTTCAGGCAATGCAGGGTTAAGTGTCTTGCCCAAGGACACAACGACAGCAGTCATCAGTGGGAGTTGGTGGAGAAGGTCCCGTGGTGGGCTTGAACCCACGACCTTCAGGCTCAAAGGCCAGTGCTCTACCAACTGAGCTACTGTCGCCCAATCAGTGCACATATAAAACTTATATTATAGCTAGATGTATTGATGCTAAAGTTATTGCCGGATAAATAACAGTAATTATACGGACATGAAGTAATAAGTTGTGTCTATGTGTGTGCACTGATACAGTATCGCTAAATATCTTCACAAACAGTATCTTAATCACAAAATCTCATTGTTTCTTCTCTTTTCACTTGTAACTTTACCTCGTTTTTGTCCTGGTTCAGTCCTTTTCCCGTGGAGCCCATGCACTTCTCCTCATAGCGGATGAGGGAGAAGGATCTGGCCTGACCTTTGCTGGAGACGGGCCCGGCTCTTTGCACAATGCCCCGAAACTTAACACCGTCTGTGGCATTTACTGTTCGGCTGCAGCCTCTGTAATCAACTGGAACGCTGCTGAATAGAAAGAAGCCACAGGAGCAGAGAAGAATAATGGCCTCACTGCTTTTTCACAGCTTATGCTAGCTTGACGATAGCTAACATCCGCAAATGTTATAAAGAGGATCACTATAGAATATGGGATAACACGTCTGTGACCAGGGTGAACTTTCCTCTAGTTTTCCTTTAAATGCTTCTAGGTTAATTTATATCAACTTTAACATGATAAGATAAGATAACTATTTAGATCCTATATTTGTACCACAGTGGGGAAATTCCAGTGTTGCATCGCAAATTAAAGAACAGTAGGAATGAGGAGCACACAACACAAGATGAGTGAATATTAAATGTAGCACAACTCTATACTTTAAATTTAAAATAATAGATAAGCAAAACCTGTATACTCTTGTCAAGTGCAAAGATATATTTATATACTTGTATGTATGCATCTATACATTTGTCAGAATCATTTTTATTGCCATGTAAGTGAAAGAAAGTCACAGACTAGGAGATAGAAAACAAGTCAAAAGTAGAGAAGAATTAGGCATAATAAAACATTTCTAAAACATGTATCACTCAGATACCTTTGCATTTGCACATTTCTCTTATTTTCCTTTGGTCATCTCTGATTAAAGCTGGGACACCTAGAGATTTTCTCATAAATAATGCAGTTTGTTCATACCAACAGAACGTCTTGTTAAAGTAAACGACTGCGAACAAATCAGACCCAACATCAGCAAAACATTACATCCGTTGCATCCTGATTTCTTTGGGCCGTCTGAGGGTGAAGGTTTGTTATTGTTTTGTTACTTTTGCTATAGTTGCCACAGCTGTGTATGGAGTGAAAGAATAATGACCTGTGAAGCATCTCTGAGTATCCAAAAAAGCTCTATATAAAACTGATGCATTATTATGATTATTGTTAAAACCTACATCTAAATCTTGCACTAGATTACATGAAACTTGTTTACTGGTCCTTCCTTTAGACCTTTGTCAACATGTTCTAAATACAAGTTATTTTTCTTAACTTTGAGCCTAATTACATACTATTTTTAGTTGTTTGAATTCATTCTACCATTAGATATTCCATCAGTGGAGTCTCCCTTGTTGCACGCTGGCTCGGTCACAGGGACGCTCTGTGGGTGATATTGGGAGCAGCCGTCCTCAGACCTCTCTGGTGTCTGGGTGAGAACACAGAGAGGTCCTTTGTGAGCCCTGTACCTGTCCCCTCTCACCTGTAATTAGTGCTAACCCCGGGGCAGCGCTAATCAGACAGGCCTGAGCGCGTGTGGACAGACCGCTGCTGCTAGTGTCAAAACAGACCAGTTATGGGCTTAGGATTCAGTAGAAGTAGTAGTATTAGTAGTAGTAGTCATGGTGGTGGTAGTAGTAGTACTTTATTTGAGCAGTTTACAAGGCATTTTTATTATTTCAAGAACAAATCAGTCATTATTCTGTGATTTATTTAGTTAAATAGTTGAATTAAGCGACAGATACAAAGGTATAGGTTCTTTTCTGCTCTGTCTTCCTTATGATACGGAGGTTTATGTTGATGGGTGCGTGCTTTACTGTGGGGGTTAAGTTTTAATGATAGTCTACATAAAGCAAAGTAGTTTTAGGATTTACAGTAGTAGTATAGGATTGTAAGAAAGTAAAGAACGGGGGCTGGGTGGTTTTATTGTATTTTATTATAACCTGTTATAAATTAAATTGTAATCTATGTCTGATAATGTATGGTGATGTATCCATATATTTTTATTTGACTGTTTTACAACCACCTGCTCAGGGACTACAGGTGTAAATTAGCACTGCTGCTTCAACCTGGTACAATCATCTCTCCTTTTGGCTAATGTTTATTGTACACTGTCCCTGTAAAAATAAAAACCAACCAACCAACCAAGGCTGTAAAACCCCTCACACACACTGTATACACTTTTCTAACCACTTAAAGCGCAATCGCAGAGATATCAAACCCGACTTATATTGAAAAGTGAACTCCTCTAGTTCTAGCGTTTGTGTCACACTCTCCATTTAGGTTAAAATAATCCATGTTTTAACACTCTATGATATTTGATAAACATTTTGATAGTGTCTTTGAGGTTTGACCAATCAGATGTTTTCAGTCCTGGGGGAAACTCCCACTTGCCTGAGCAACCATTTTGGCAATACAGTTACGCCGTGTAGCTAACGACAGAAATACCCATATGATGAAATTGGCTCCAGCTAGCTTATGTCCAAATCAGCTTCTTCCGCATTGAGGCTAACACTGTGGTGATGTCACACCCAGTCCACTCCTAATGAACGGTCTATGCATTAAACCCAGTAGAACTCAGCAATATAAAATAAACTAACATTTTCGTTTTCATACACCCTTTTCCACTCCAAGTCCTCCAACTTTTACAGCATTTCTCGACCCTTGAGTTCTTCTGACACTAATGACCTGGTATTAGTCCACTGCCCCTTCAGCCTGCACTGGTTTATTTAAAACCATATTTGTCCTGTTCCCTTCTCCTTCTACTGAACACTTGTAAGGCCAAGCGAGTAGGCAGCAACCACTAAACATGTACCTAAAAATCCTCAATGTGAGCTCTGAACGTGGGCTGAATGTTTTCTTCATCGCCAACTTCGGCTTACCAGGTTGTGGGTCGCGATTGTAACTTTGGCACCTGCTCACATTCCACATGTAAAGTTCTAAAATCGCTATAGAAACGACATCCCACGTTGCAAAGGGAAGCCAGGACATGTTTTATATAGTTAAAGCTGTCTATCTGTCCAATCAAATCCTTTACATATTTATTCACAACAAAAGTAAAATAAGAGATAAGATAAAACTTTACTGATCTCAAAATGGAGAAATTTACTTGCTACATGGTATGCAAAAAGACAGGAATTAAAGTGAAAAAGATACGAGGAGCTTATATGCAATTAAAGCTATCTTATGTGCATTTAAACAGTGAAAATGGCAGATTAAAGTTGGCAGTCGCAGTGCAGGTCTTCATGAAGTGACTCAGTGTACAGTCTGACAGCGGTGGGGACAGAGGGACACATATTCTCTAATAACTTCCCTATTATGTAATCCGTTCCCCTATTGACACCGCCATTCAGAGTAGAGTAAAGACTTAAATCAGACACATTAGCCAGATATGCCAACAGTCCTCTGAACACCAATCGTCTGAAAATGATTTGCTTTATCCAGGTATGTTCACAGGAATCTTAATACCGTTCGGAGTGATCACCTAAATTGAATCAGTTGTGTACACGTTGCCTTGCTAACCTCCATGTGCGTTTGTCACTGACAAAGAGCCCAGACCTCGGAGAAGAACAGCGCAGCCTTTCATGCATGTAAATGGAGAAATTGTTTAGTCTGGACGCCCACAGGCTCAAACTGAAGCCGGGCAGCAGCCGACTGTGACAATCGAAGAAATTGAGAAGACTCGGCGAAGGCAGAGGATGTTGTATGGGGGCAAAAATATTTGACATGAATAATACACTTGCCTTTGTGAAGCCATGCCCCAGTGTCAGCGTTTTGCTGTATGAATATGCTAATGAGAATTACAGTGTACACAACACACAGCTAAATATAACGTGAGGGTATGTAAATGGGGAATTCCTTATAAAAAGAAGGCGACAGGAGATGTTAAAATAGATAAACGTCTGAAAAATACAATCGTTGGTGATAGTGGTTTTGCTGTATGGTAGATGTTGTGGAAGCAGATGCATTAAAAAGCATTTTGTTGATATATATTCAGAAATAGATAAAAGCAGTCCCACATATTCTCACACATTTTCCATATCCTTCCTTCTCCACAAACAATGTTTTTGTATATTCAGTGTAAGTAAGAGTTTCCAAATACCACAGCGGCCACCAGTTTTTACAATCCAAAAAGCACTTACTGACCTTTACTCAACCACACAAGTAAAACTAAAACAAAACCAGAGAGAGAATTGGTGCATCAAAATATAAACAGACAGTTCAGACCTGGACTTTTTTGTTGAGAAGCGACAGTGCTCCCTTAGAGATTGACGAGCTCAGTCACACGGGAGGAGCTCGGAGTAGAGCCGCTGCTTCTCCACATTAAGAGGAGCCAGTTAAGGTGGCTCGGGCATTTGTTTTTTTTCGAATGCCACCTGAACGCCTATCCAGGAAGGCTACCCAGAGCTATAGCGGGACCAATTCTCTCAGCTGGCCTGACATAGACTGCTACCCCTCAACACGGAAAGAACTTGATGGATAATACATTTTAAATACATTTTAGATAGATCTAGAGCCTTATTGTAAAGTGTGCTATGTAATAATCTATTTTATTTTGGCATGAGGTTAGACTTTTCATAATCTTTAAAAACCCGATCTGGACATGAGCCCCTTATACTGACTTTGTGTACACACTTCGTAATGTCTCTCCTCACCTTATTGTAGTTGTCTTTTTCCAGATGCTCCTGACTGGCTTCTCTCCTTTGTAATGATGTGGACTGGAGTGGTTAAATAAGCTTTCTAATGGCTATGTGTGGTGTGTGATTAAAGCTGGTGCTGCTGGGCTCAGGTGTGCCTATAATTAACACTCACTAATTCATTTACTCTAAGGGGGACGAGATAAGGCCATTTCGACTGGGCGCTGAGGAAACAAGGGGACAGGAATAACTGATAAGGGGAAACCATATGCATTAGTCTCTATTATACCAGGGCCACGAGTGGACGCTAGCGCACAAGTGGTCTGTTTTGTTGGGTACATATGGAACGGTCTGATCAATACCATTAAGAATTCAATATGTTTCGTGACGCTGCATATGTGCTCGTCATGTCGTCGGGAACAAGATCTGGTTTGTTTTTTGGTTTCTTAATGCATAAAGAATGTGAAGAGAGAGCCATATCATAAAGGAATTTAACCCTACTTTTATATTCAACACTATTCAATTCAGTGTTTGTTTGTATAGCCCTAAATCACAAATCACAGACATCTCAGAGGACTTAACAAAGTTGTCGATTCACCAATGTCAAAGAATTAAACAGTTCATCATAACAAACACATAGGAGCCACTGGTCCAAAGGAAGCAGGACGACCAGGGTCCATAAATGTTCTTAAATGTCCATTCATTCATTTTTAGCATGCATTTTTTCCCCATCCATTGTTTGTCCCAATTCTTTGGTGGATTGGACGTGGATTGAGCAGCCTCCTACTGTTCTTTGTGCTTTGTTAATTACTCAGGCTTCCTGCTGTGCGGAAGACTTGTTGCCCCCTACTGTAGTTGTTATTTTTTAGCGAATAACACTTTGCCAATAAAATATGAGCGTATGAAAGGAGTTTGCTTCTTGTTTAAGGAATGGATGGATCTAAATATCTTAGAAAAATATAGTTGAATTGAATTTTTCTGTTCTGTAAAAAGGTGGTGAGCCAGCCAGGGCGATGGTTTCATATATTATAAGATGATAAAGTGTTTTCAAAATCTTCAAAATTCCATTCATCCATCCATTATCTTCCCCATTAGTCCATTTTTGGGTCGGGGAGGAGGCTTATGGCTATACATTTCAGTATGAAGTCACTCTGCCCTCTGTAAGACTGCAGCAATATTTAATGCAAAACCAGAAATTCAATTAAAGCTCTGGTTCCCAACTTTTTTGTCGCAACAGAAAGAGAATAATCTTGTGAACAAATTAGCTCCACAAGATGTAGTACTTATACAACATATTTAGTATACTTGTAAGAAAGAGCCCTGGGAGTCACTATTATACTCTTTGGGCTGAGAGCTGATTGGCTGAGTGAGGGTGATCCTGTGTTTTTCACTTTTTTGAAAAATATGATCCAAAAATGGGACAGAGGTCAAAAATACACACGTGAAAGCTGTTTCTGAGAGCGAGAAACAAATTAGAGGTTTTTTTATTGCATTTTTCTCCAACCTGTAGCTCACCAGCTCCTTTCTGGTAGCTCCCCAAAGGATTTAGAATTGAACACATGATCCTGAATGATTGACTTTTAAGTCATTACATATCTATTATAAGTATAATTTATAAATATAGAGTTAAACGTTATAATAAGGGATATTTTACATGTGTTTTCCATGTGTTATTACATACATTTTAATTAGGGCTGCAAAAAGAGTAGCTGTTGTATAAAAGTAGCTCCCCAATTGTAAAAAGTTGGAGACCCCTGTTCTATTTAATTGTGATTTGAAAGTCAGGTACCCAGCTTTAAAGTAGAAAGACACATTAATTGCCATCCCGTGGAACATTCCGGGATAATCAAAGACATCTCCATGGAGAAGAGCAGGTGACGGAGCACATAAGTTACCTAGAGCAGCGACTGGCATAGTTCGTCTGTGGTGGTTTGTGCTTTGCAGGAACTGTGGCAAATGGAATCAACAAACGCTCTAAACAATAAGTGTCTAATACCCTCCCATTACTGGTACATTCTTTTAGCGAATTGGGCCTCATTCAGTCAGGTGAAGCGTGAAATTATCTATCTCTCTTCGCTCCCTCTCTTGCTCTGCTTTTAGTTGAAACTGGCAGTCCTGTTGCTTAAGTCAGTTAAGGTCAAAACCACATTTCAGTGTTCTGATCTTAACATCGTTGCTTGCAGGTCAGTAATCCTGCCGTTAAAGTGGACTGGACTGGAGTATTTCTTGTTGCACTATTGACCTAAAACAATAAGTCAATGGATATTTAATTTATGACAAAATATCCAAACCTATTGTATGTCAAACTAATTCCAGAAAGGTCCGGTGTAGCTGCAGGTTTTACTTCCAACCAAGCAGGAGCACATTAGACTGGGGGTCTTTTTCTGATCCCTCTCTCTGATTTCTATCTCTGGTCTCTCTCTGGTCTCTCTCTTTCTCTCGTCTATCTCTATTAGGTCTATCTCTATGATCTCGCTGTCTGGTCTCTCTCTCTGGTCTTTCTCTAGTCTCTCTATATGTTCTCTCTGGTCTCTTGCTCTTGTCTCTCTCCATGTTCTCTCTGGTCTTTCTCTCTAGTCTCGCTCTCCTGTCTCTCTCTGGTCTCTCTCTCCTGTTCTTTCTCCCTGGTCTCTCTCTCTGATTGCTCTGTCTGGTCTTTCGCTCTAGGCTCTCTCTCTGTTCTTTCTCCCTGGTCTCTCTCTCTCTGGTCTTTCTTTCTAGTCTCTCTCTATGTTGTCTCAGGTCTCTCTCTCTGGTCTCTCTCTCAAGTCTCCCTCTATGTTCTCTCTGGTCTCTCTCTCAAGTCTCCCTCTATGTTCTCTCTGGTCTCTCTAATCTCTCTCTCGGGTCTCTCTCTGGTCTTTCTCCCTGGTCTGTCTCTGATTGCTCTCTCTGGTCTTTCTCTCTCATGGTCTATCTCGGTCTCTGGTCTCTCTCTCTCTAGTTTCTCTCTCCGGTCTGGGCCAATGTGGCTGCAGGATTTAATTCTACTCAGCAGGAGCACACCAAACTCCACCCATTCTCTGAAGTGAGTCCAGTCTTTACCCAAGGACTCGAGGAAATGGGTTACGGCAATTTGACATGAATAGTACAGGATTTCTATTTCAACCACGGCGAAAACTGTTGCAGGTGAATTGATCTATAGCAACGTTAATTTAGTATAAAAACATAAAGCAGAAAATGACGATATAATAAATATCTTTACACTAAACAATCACACGTGTATATGTATTACAACATCATTTAAATTGGATTAACTTTTTAACAAAGTGGTCAACATTCATTTACAATAATCTTTCCATAGAAAATGATTCCATTCTCCTGTGAGAACATGTGTGCTGTAGTCATTGTAGAACCCCCACTTGGCCAAATGAAGAGGAGAGAAAAAATCCAATCACTTTCAGCTCTGTTAACATCGCACTCCACCTACTTCTGTCTGTCTCTGTAACAGCCGAATGTCTCTTCAGCTCATTTTCTCAGTTCCCTATCTCCGGCAACACTGCTATTATCCCCAAAGCCATAACCGCCTCTATTAGAATCACTTTTCCACCTTCACTCTCACGTGCACGCTCATCTCCTCGTGCACGCTCGCTCCCACGTTCACACTCGTTCCGGCTCGCCGCACTCGGTAGATAAGAGACCAGTGGGGATGTTGTCAATGTCAGCAGAGATAGATTAAGAAAGCAGTGTTAGTGTCGCTGATAGCTGGCTGTGCTAACATACACAGGGAGGCAATGTCCCGACTGAGTGACTTCAACAGGAATAATGGCATTGACCCTAGCATTGGTTACCTGCTAGTAGATTAGTGAGGCAAACAGTCAATGAATAAGACATTATGTAATCTATCATCTGAAATCTAGAATAAATAAAAGACAAAATGGTTGTCCAATGTTGATTTACACTATGTATTAGTGGTTGGACAATATATTGGAAAATCCTTGCCTGGGAGCTGCCTTTGTCCAGCACCACACTGCTTCTGTCCTTGTTCAGTCTGGGATTTACAGCCTGCTCGTCTGTGGCTGTGGATCCCTCTCAATATGCCGTCTTTGGCTTTCGCACTTTTTTCCCACTGGGTTCTTGAATTGTTCCTGGGTGATGCCGGAGGGTCTAAGGACAGTGATAATTCAGGACATTTAAGAACATTTATTAACATCAGTCATCCTGCTCCCTATGGACCAATGGCTTCATAGAAAGCAATGGTTATTATTACATTTCATTTGTTCATTTATTTTTGTCTCGTTGATCTGTTGTGGCCTATACAGAAAATATTTATTTGAAAATGACTAGAATAGCAATAGTTGTTTTGAAGATGTCAAACATTTTAAAATCAGGTCAATCAAAAGTACCAGAAATGACGGACAAAAACCCAATTCAAAATACAAGCATTCAGCATTTCTTTGTTTAGTTTTTCAATCTTGACCTTTAACCAACACATTTAGAAGCCTGCTTTAGCACAACTATGATGGACATGGACTGACAAATGTAGTACAAAGGTTGGTCAACATTTACCATCTCTACATGAGCATTTGAAAAACACACACATACACACACACACACACACACACACACACACACACACACACACACACACACACACACACACACACACACACACACACACACACACACACACATACAGTGGCGCACAGTGGTTAGTGTTTGTACTTCACACCAAGAAGGTCCTGTGTTTGATTCCTTCTCCATGTCTGCATAGGTTTCCTCCGGGTGCTGCGATGGGTTTCTGCTACTTCTAAAAATATGTAGAAAAGGTCCGGCATGCACCTCATGTTTGCCCACAAATATGAAGCGTTTTGTGACTTTATCTGTTAAAGTCGCTGTATAAATAAAGATTACACACAGGCACATGCAAACACGCACAAATACACACACACACACATATATATCAAATGCTTTTCCACCCGTCCCTTTCCTCCGCTGCTAATACTGCTACCCAGTGTCATCAATATGGTCCATTGTTGTTTTACCATCTCCATATTGGCAAACGGCGGCTCCCCTCTGCCCTGAGCTTCTTCTGACAGCACATTTACCATTGTTCATTCTCATCAACACACCAGTCGTCCCCAATGGCGTCCCAAGGTTATGCGGAGGAGAAGGTTTTTGTTTGCCAAATGTGTCCACCCCTGTCGCTGTACCTTCTGCTTCCCCCGGCTCTGCAATCTCCGCTGTCCCAGTTGGCCGTCTTTTTCTCTTTCAGTACTTCCAACGATCAATGTATGTCTTTTTTGAACACAGGGAAGAGTATGATTGATGAAAACAGAAAAAGATATCTGGTATGTTAAGCCCAAGAATTGGTTTGTCGTAGAATGCCGGGATTGTGAACATATATATAGTTTTTGGAAGAGCATTTCACTTTAAGGTGTACTTTGCAGTTCTCCAGGTGCCTCAAAACTATTGTTTGTTATATCTTATAGAATGTCTAGAATGTTCCACACAATGTCTTTCTCCAATGAGATAAACACATAACACCAGTAGAACAAGGTCAGATACACAAA
Source organism: Knipowitschia caucasica (assembly GCA_964034765.1). NCBI lineage: Eukaryota > Metazoa > Chordata > Actinopteri > Gobiiformes > Gobiidae > Knipowitschia > Knipowitschia caucasica. The sequence goes on along the minus strand of OZ035841.1, from coordinate 18,909,768 downwards.
GGGGCGATAAACTTTACTTAGTTAAACATCTCCCAAAATATCTTAAATGTCTCTGGTTGGTAGAGCGCTATCGAAAGTTTAGTTTAACTTAGTTTTAGTTCATTATTGTTTATCGCATACACATTACAAGCAGTGAAATTCTTCTGTACCTCCAGAAGATTGGAACACACAGACACAGAAATGGAAACAGAGACAGATTTAGACCCGGTTTAGTAGTCTTAAATTGCTGGGCTGTTTGGCTTCTTATACATTATACAGTATACTAACTCCATTGAATTCTCGCTCCCTGTGAACCAATGTCTCCTATGTGTTTGTTACTCTGAGACGACTGCTGTTATTATTTAGGGCAAAAAATACATTAAATTATTTTCTATGTTAAAAAACAGTGCCCCTAACCATTTGCACTGTTGTCCAACCTTATTCCAGGCAAAGCAAAGATATTTCTATAGAGATTCATATTTGGCGTCAATCAGAAAAGTTTAAAAAGTTGTGAAACATTGGCAGAAGTATGTGAATATTCCATACACTTTTTATAGCAATGAGTTCACACTTACAGATGCCAATAAGCACTTCTCCGACGTGTTCCTGCTTCTTGCAATATGCTACGTCAAGGCTCCCAGCCAGCCTCCTCATACCCTTCCAAAGAACGTAGCTTAACCTAGCATCGCCGCTAATGAAGTGCTCTGATCATTGTCGTCTAGCTGGCACGCATCTCCCAACAATACAGCGGGAAAAAAACCTCGTAATACTTGGTTGTTCATCAAAGGAACAAGCTGCCAGGGTGTCTGTTGGTGGCTGAGAAACATGCACCATCCGGGGGGAGCGGCGGCGGCGGCGGTGGCGGTGGTGGAGGAGGTGGGTGGCAGGGGTCCAAGCTTCGCAAGCCCAGAGGAACACACAATCCTGCCAGCACCGCTCTGCCTGTCTGCTCCCACTCCCAGAGAGGCCCGCTGTCCCTGCAAACAGATATCTATACGTATTAATAGATTGGATTCATGCTGTGAGATGGACGTCGGGAGATGGGCTTTGCAAACAAGACGCGATAAAGTCTTCTCGAGTTTGAATGTATTATTTTGTTCTGGAGCACAACATTTATGAGGTTGCCCAGAAAGGATTTGGATAGTATCCTCCTACAAGCCACTGCGTAATGGACCAAACATAAGGTGAGGACAGGTGAGGACTAGTTCTATAATGTAACAGATTTCCAAAATATAACGAGTATTTGGGCTCAACTAATGAACACAATATAACTGAACAAAATCCAACCCCACCAAGAACTAAGGAAGGGTCTAAATAAGCAAGATTTGTAATATTAGTAACAATATAAGAAAAGAAAAAACTTTATTGATCTCACAGTTGAGATATACATTTGGCATAAATAGCATCACAAAAAGACAGGAAATGTGCAAACATGTTTAAAAAGTGACGTTTAGAGTAACTTTTGTGCAATAACGGTAATAAAAAGTGCATAAATGATCCTGAGATTTTGTCCCCTCCCACCTATTCACAAAACCCATATACTTATCCTTCTCAATCTCTATTTTGATGCTGGGATAGTTCCTCTCCCATCTCTCATCAATCTTCTGGAAGCCTGGCTCTGCTCTTCACAGCCCGACCCTCTCGCTTCCTCTCTGGGCTAACAGTTTGTGTGAAGGCTCCCTCCTCCCTGTCCAGTTGTCTCTTTTACTGTATGTTGCGAGCCCCGGGCAAAATCTCCATCTGTCTGCGCCTGCTGCACTGGGACATCTGTCTGTAGTTTCGAGACTCCAGTCAGGTTCTGGAAAAAGGCCGTCTGTTGTCAGTGTAAGGAAATTAAAACATCCGTGGATAAAATCTGTTCCTATCTGGCCAGCGATAGTCGTCAGGTCTTGGACACTCAGCCCCAAGCTAGTTCTGGAGTGTGGAGAGTGAATATAAATCACGTATTGAAAAATCCTTTTGTGTATTGTGAAAGAAATGAGATATATTAGAACTATAACAAAATCATTTAATTTCTTGCGTTTGTGGCAAATATCAATCTCACACATCGTTGTGAATGTGTGAGATTGCATTGTGCGACTTTATTAAAGATGTAGGGCAGGTCCTAATTACAAATCTATGGGAACAAAAATTGGGAACTAATTTAGAAGAAGACAAAAATGTCCAAACGTTTTCCCAGCTCATTATTTGATTGATTCACAAACCTGCCATATTATTCTTTTGTCTGGAGGTCTTTCTCCTGGCCAAAATCTAAATATTTTCACCACTTCTAGACACCTTTCTTTAGAAAATGTATAGAGCATGGTTGATATGTGCTGACAAAAAACATCTGAAACTACGTGAAACCTGATTTTTGACAGTCACTATTGTTACTGGGCACAATTTTTCAGCTAACCTCCTCCACAATTTTAAACTATAGACTTTTTGGCATGTTGTGATGTCACGTGAAGGGTGACAAAGCTGGATTTTACCTATTGCACTTTTTTTTGTGGTTACGGTTAACCAGAGCGGGATTGAAAACCTGGGTCATCTTACTGCGTAGTGAGAAAGCTAACCACTCAGCCACCGTGCACTAGTGGTTTTAGTGCAGAAGTGAATTGTGCTGTTTGGATTCTGCTGCTCTTAGTCCTTGTTTCATTATTCTCCTTTCATTTTGATTTGTATCCTGTGTGTACAAATCTTTACACCCCTCTAGATATCTTGGAAAGACCTTCAGGACCTTCTTACCGAGAAGCGAGAATGCTAACCACTCAGAAACCAATTTCAAAGCCTATTTCACAGTTATCCGATACATTTCTGATTCAATTACATTGCCATATCACGACACCATTTCATAACCAGAATTTCTAGCTCTTGAATGTATCTTGGAACACATTCCTGACATATGCTCACAAACTCGAACCTCATTAGCACTTTGCCGTTCGCCTTCTTTCATCTCCCAAACCCAGCCTTTGCCACTCCACATGCCTGCAGTCCCCTTCGTCTTCCATTTACAGTTGATCCATAACCACAAATATTTCAACGCCGCTCTCAGGGGTCGGCTACGGCTATAGTGGGACCCATAAAAGCAGAAGTCATCCTGGATATGCCGCTGTAAACTCCTCGAAAGGGCTCGCAGCTGTCTTCTTTTAACCCGCAATCAATTCCTTCCAAAATCCACACGGCCAAACCGGGACCTACTGGGACTATTCATTCACACAATGCATTAGCCGTGTGCTCATCCAGAGAGAAGACATATGTTCCAAGATGGAGGACGGACGAGAACAGTTGGAATCCGCTGTTGTTTTATCAGGTGGCGATGGGAGAATTATGGATGCATGTTTCAACAGCTTGATAGTGTTTTATGGTCATATTCTGGGCCGTACGTCTTTCAAAATGGGTAAAGAATGGAAAGTATGCAGCCTTCACAGCTCGGCGCGCTCGATTTACTGTACCCAACGGACGTCACGCAGAAGCCAAAATCCAGGCTTTTAATGAAAGAATAACTGTGAAATGAAAATATCAGTGTGAAGATTCAAGGGCAATCGATGCAGCGAAGAGGGAGGGATTTCGCAGTGGAAAAGTTGGATTGTGTTGATGATTTGGGGATTTAGTTATTCTAATAGAGGCAACTTTCTGTGAAGATTTAATAAATATGTACTCTTCAATTTCCTTTATTTTTGTCACTTAATCACAACACTTGTTATCACAGAGGAAAAAAACTGTAGAATTTGCCAACAACAGATCAGAGAATCAAACAGATCAAACACAAAAATTGCAATGATGACAAACACATAGAGCCATTGGTCCATTAGGGGCAGATGACCAATGTCCATAAATGTTGATTAAGTCCAATTCTACAAAAAAATTATTAAATTTAGCTTCTGAGATTGATTCACCAGTGGCGAATTTGATGGTTTTGTAACGTCCCCAAAGATAAAAAAAAAAAAAAAATTAATTGAGTTGAATAGGAAATATTTGTAAAATCTTCACAGAAAGATGCAAGCGCTGTAGGTGACCTTGATCTGTAAAATGCGCTTATATAAAAAAAAAAATTACTTACTTATTTACTTACTACACACTTCACAAAAACTCCTTAGTTTGGAGCAGGTGATGGCGAATATCAAAGCCCTTCAGTAGCGTTCGCAGCAGCCGCCGTTGGAGCAGAGGGGCCGTGTTGATGGCGCAGTGTTCCGTGAGCCTCATGCTTGACGTGTTGATGTGCTTCGACAGCGTGTGCTTCCAAGTGCAGCGCTGAGGCATGCATCTGTGAAGGCGAGAGGCGAGAGGAGGACCTGTTCCAAACCTGGCCAAGATTTAGACATAGAAATTAAAAGGATTGGAATATATAGGAAGATACCGAGAATGTGAAAGCTTACAAATTCAATGCATTTCAGTTGGCCTGATCGGACTTTAATGAGCTTTTGACCCTTTTTATTTGATATATAGGACTTTTATGATCTTTTTTTGTGTCTATTTGTATCACATTTTAATCTGTAGCACATTGAGGTTATGTGGAAATGTCAGGGGACTTTACAACGTTATCTATTTCTCAACAACAAATCAGATAATTAAACAGTTCCAACACAGGATATGCATTACTAACACATGGACGCCATTAGTGCTTAAGAAGCGGGATGACCATTGTCCAGAAATGTTCATACATGTCAATACCGTTCTTAGACCTGTCTGCATCAGCGAGGAACGTAATGCATTATTTACTTTGTCATTGGTTATTTCTCTCAGGTGAAACAAAAAACATCTTAAAATATCTACTTTTGTTGTTAAAGGCATAAAACTGCTCTGAGTGTGATGTCATAGTGGTAAAATGACATCATACTGTTACAGGACTGAGACACGAGCTTTAGTTTCTGATATTAGCATGGATGGATCTAGAAACATCTTTGCTTTGGTTCTACTCAGCTGTTCTTGTGATCATAAAACCAACGCTGTAGTTTAAATACAGCAGCAATTTTGGCGTCAACAGCTGTTAGCAATCTTCCTCTTCCAGCTGTCTCATTTCTACATGTTTACATAACCAAATGGATCAATTTTAGACTGGTTAGACACAAAAAACATTGTAAATTCTCTTTCCATTGCCGTCCACACTCCACAACAGGCCTTTGCGAGGTTACACTTTCAGTTTTATGAGTCGAAGTACAAACTGAAGATTGTCAAAGCCTTCTGCGGCGCTGACAGTGATCCGCGAGCTCCAAAGGTCAGGTATACACGCCGTCTCATGTCACGTCAGTTTTTTTGAGTGTGTAACGTCTGGACAAGCGGCAGAGGTTACGGAATGAGCTGTCAGCAGGAGAAGCTGGTCAGAGTTATATAAGAACAAGGAACAAGCCGTTTACCAATCTCTCTGGGCAAACACCTGCATTCGCTGGATTAACAGAGTTTGATGGTATAAAGATATTTGGTCCTTCTATACCAGACAATAGTAAGTTAGCGACTTCCTAAACTAGGGTTTAAAGGGTGTGAAATTACGCTAAATGGCAGGATTTTCTTCTTCCGAGTGGATCATCTAGACATCTATATGTCAATCATTCTAGTGGTATGCGAGACATGGTTGAATAGGCATTCCCTCTGTGGAGGGGGGTTCTCTCCTAACATTTCAGAAAATCCTCTTAGCACGCCAGAATTAATGCAGTTGTTTTTCGCATAAAGATAACGATGTATGAATCGAAACATTTATTAAATAATTTCAGCTCTTCTTCGTGGACAAAGGTCTCATTAAACCAATCTTTCCAGATGTATATAGACAAAAGCCAAGTCTAATACCATAAAACATAATAATTGAAAATACTTAAAAACCTGATGGTTAAAATAGTACAGTTGCTACGATTAGGCAACTTTTTTTGTACCGCACAGTTCAAACTGTCACCAACATTCCCTAGAATGATATGACAGGTTGTTGGTGGTCAAAGCGGCCACCAACTTCTGCCTCACTTCTGCCATTGTGCCCCAGGGCAGCTGCAGCTACAGCTACAGAAGTAGTTAATCACAAATGTGTGTGTGTAGTGAATGAATAAGGACATATGAAGCGTTTTTGAGTGCGCTATATGAAACCGCATCATTATTAAAAGACAAAGACCCTATCAACGCATGTATTTTAAGCAGCTTACCTGGTAGAGCACATAATCATCTTCAAGCATTTTTAAAAAGCGATTCAAGAGCCGGATCTTATCACTGTTGTGTAATCCTCACAGACAAGACGCCCTGCTAAATGTCAGCGGCCGCATAAAAGCCTTATGAGCGGTAAATCCTGTATATTGAAAAACAGTGATGCCGTAAAAAGCTCTCTCTATTGTTACTACACACTTATTCTCTCGGTCGCACGAATCAACCTCTCCACCGCTGACTTTTATTAGACTCGTGGATACATTTGTACGTTTATCATTTCGTCAGTGCGCCTGTCTGACATGCCAAGCCTTCAGAGTATAATGCAATGAGTCAAACAAGAATGAGAGCAATGGAGCCAATCAAAAGCCGTAACGTGCGTCGTGTGTCAAGAGGGATAAAGGTTGAAGTTGATTTGGATTGAGTGTGGATTTGCAGATACAGAAATATGATTAAAGGCCCTGTATCCAATATATCAATACGTCTTTTGAACTTTCCCTGAGGGGCAATTTCAGCTCATGAAGTAGATCAAATTAAGTGAGATGTTGAATAACGGCAGCTTAAATGGATATGAAGTGGTTTTGGATCAAAAAGGGGAATAAAAGAACCGAAAAGATAGATGTCGATAAGGTGTGGTAGAAGTCTCAATGGGTTTGTTGGGTGAGTTATTCCTTGCAGATGCTGGAGGGTCTAAGGACATGGGATGATCCAGTTTATAGAGATTTTTTGAGACAACCAAAAATGCCTAGATTGATCTGATGGACCAATGACTATGAAGTAGACATTTAAGTACATTTATGGACATTTAGAGATACACACTTCTTATTATTGTCCGATCTGTTGTAGGGTGCGGGATAAATGTGTAAATGTAGGTTAGCGATGATTCTATGTCTTCAATATGATATGCATTACGTTCAGTTTTCATGCGCTTCCACCATTTTCCCACCCCTGCAGTCCATTATGCTCGACCCATGTTGAGGGGACCACAACTAAGAGATTGGAAGCAGTGGTTTAGTTTACTGTAAATTACAGACGAGCACTGTCCATAAAACAGCGTGACGGCTCGTACGGGAATCACTAGGGCTTCATTAGTCACGAGTAGCTATTAGTCCTTAACAAAGAAAGAAAAATAAGGAATTCTGTATGCACACCTGTTATATATGACTATGCACTGCTAGCTATGATGGTTCATTATTCATTATGTGATTGTGATTTTAAGAGAGAGAGGGTAGTGGGATGACCAATGTCCATAAATGGATAACCCCAAAAACACATTCTACTTCTCCAACATGTCCATAACTCTGATGCTTGGATCATTAGCCAAACAAAATCAATAGAGCACATCTCTCCGGTTCTTATCCAACTCCACTGGCTCCCCATAAGCCACAGAATCCAGTTTCAACATTATCAAATCCCTAACCCAACATCTCAAAACGTACCTTTTTAAACTGGCTTATTCAGTGTATTTTTTTGTAAAAATGTATTCGATTCTGTACTTTTAGTATTGTGTGTGACGTTTTTAATATTGTAAGGCGTCCTTCGGTGTCTTGAAAGGCGCCATGAAATAAAAAGAATTACTATTATTATTATCATGATTGAATGTCCAGGATCATCTCTGTCCTCTTCTGCATCAGTGAGGGAGAAACTCAAACTGATCAATACATAATACGCCTTTTCTTTGTGTAACTGAAAAGTCTCCTTATCTCCATGACAGTTGTACAGCCTCAAATTAGATTCTGTAACCATATCATTTCAGACAATAGCAAGCAATCAAATCTCTGCTCTCTGTGTATTTTGATCCGTCTTCTCCCAGCAAAGCCCCTCTCGCCCTCTTGAGTTCCATGGAGAAAACGAGCCAAAAATAGACAAGCGCTAGACAAACATCTGAACGTTCACTCGCTGCACGGATGGATTGGAAGCTTCCACTCAGCTCAAAGTCTGACCCCAGAGTCAAATTTGAGTGCCTTGCCAACTTTGCCGGCAACGCTGTGTTTGCGAAACCTTTCAGCAGTTCAGTTCATTACATTAACTCCGCCAAGCAAGCCATCAATAAAACATTTGCAACTTCTAATTTGGGACACGGATACAAATTTGGGCTGACATTTAGTGCCGCATAAATTTGCCAATGAATTTTGTGTGGCTTCACCGTACTTGCAGGCGTTCAGTCCCAGCAGTGCCAAGCAGTCGGGGGGGAGTGGGTTTATTGTATCCTGCTAACATTTGGTGCTTTGAGACGTTACCAAAACATAGCCACGCATTGCCAGAAGTACAGGAGGTCCCTTTGTGCCCGGTTTGATGTCTTCAGTTGCAAACACAAGCAGTGAGTTGGAAAGAGACGGAAGAGAAAGCAAGGAAAGTAAAGTTTTGGGGCTTCGTTATCACCATGACTCCCAGAATTTTGCAACTACTGCTACAATTCAATTGAATGCAATTATTTTGTTTATAACTTTATTCAATATAAGTGCTAAATCTGGTGAATATAACTTTAGATACAGCAAAAAATAACTTGTTAAAATGCTAATGCCTGAGACCAAATGCTAACTGCTGCAAGTAAACAGTGTGTTGCTATGGGTTCCTAGCACTCGCTCTTTTCGAGTGAAAAATCAGGATGACTTGGCTCAGAACCAGTCCAGGACCAATCCAGGACCAATCCAGAACCATAAAGAATTACATACAGAGACTGAAAAGTCACAAAGTTAGGATGATGAAAACTGACAAACATAGAGTCAATATGACGGCTTGAAGTTTTGGAAGTGTAGTTACAACTAAAAAAATTGACTGCTCTGAGAGTTTCAGTGTTAAGTTTATGCTTTGAGCCCTTGTTTAAGAAAAAGCTATAACTTAAATAAGGCACATTGCACTTTAGTCTGCTCTGTAATTACAATCCATCCCCCCCGGATCGTTATTGTGTATTTTTTATACAGGGTTTGTCTCTACATGTACACTGAGGGAGATGAAGAAAGGTGATCTCATCTTATACTTCTCAAATCTTTCTCTTATCTTACTTGAAGCCTCTATTGATCTAAATATTTTTTCATAGAAGAACAAGATTGCGTTAAGCCGAGCACATTTGAATTTGCTAACATAGCCGCAGATCGCTACACACACCAAAAGGAGCCAAAATGCCTGAGATGGCGATATACATATATTCATCCATCACATATGTAGACACCGGTTTCATCTTTTTGCTACAGTAGTAAGACATGTTTACTGAATCTCTTGGCTACTTGACTTGTTTATCTGTTGGAGATTGAAAAGTAAAGAAAACAAATGAATATTCCACTATCGTCTATAGATGCCACAGTTTACTAAAGGCATATTCCAGAGTGGGTTATATGAAACATGCACTTTCTGTTAAGAGCTTCAACTCCATTATTACAATTTCACCAGGATAAAATCACACTGTATTATTCTAAAATTATTCAAAATTACTGAGATTCCGCCGTGCGCTGCTTCTCCCTCGCAGACACAATGCTACAATAGTATTTGGTAGGTGGTATACTTCTACGGTGAAAAGAGGTTATTAGCAGCGAAAGACTGTGCGAGTTGTTCCCAGAAAACCCAATTTGCCGAACTTGGCATGTCTGGGGGGGGTGAGAATGAATTCATTTGGTGCCTGCGCTGGCTTTTATCAAATTTGTTAAGCATGGGAACGGCTACTGTGTAGTTGAAGCTGAGCATACAGACGGCTTTTTAACCGTGTCATTTTTAGGATTGCTCAATTTTTCCTGTGTATTTCTCTAATAGAAATTGTGGGCTTAGAACTATGTCTGATTATATGAGGATGTAACTGTTAGAAAGAATACAATATAGTCTATAACAAATGCATTTTTGATAGAAATACTGTATACATTGATAGGTAGGTTTGTAGGTAGAGAGAGAGATGGGGGTAGGTTGGTAGGCAGAGGAAGACAGAGAGGGAGACAGACAGCGAGGAGAGAGGGGGAGGTAGGGAGAGAGAGAGAGGGAGGTATGTTGGTAGGCAGAGAGAGATAGATAGATAGATAGATACTTTATTGATCCCCCGAAGGAGAAATTCAGGTGTCCAGTAGTAGCAAAAATAAAACATAAAATTGATCATTCTAAAAAAAAAAAGAAAAAAAAAGTAGCCTCTGGAAAGGCTACTCTATCTATAGAATCTGTTTAGAGACAATAGTTTCTATAGAGTTTGTCTATAGGCAGGTTGGGAGAGAGAGAGAGGAGAGAGGGGAAGGTGGGTAGAAAGAGACAGAGAGAAAGAGAGAGAGGTAGGTTTGGAGAGAGAGAGAGAGAGAGTGAGGAAGGTAGGTAGTAAGAGAAAGAGAGAGAGGCAGGTAGGTTAGAGTAGACAGAGAGAGAGAAGTAGGTAGGTAGAAAGATACAGAGCGAGAGAGGTAGGTTGGTAGAGAGAGACAGAGAGAAAGAGAGAGGTATGTAGAGAGAGACAGAGAGAGAGGTAGGAAGGTTGAAAGAGACAGAGAAAGAGAGAGAGGCAGGCTGGGAGAGAGAGAGAGAGGAGAGAGAGAGAGAGGAAGGTAGGTAGAAAGAGACAGAGAGAAAGAGAGAGGTATGTAGAGAGAGACAGAGAGAGAGGTAGGTAGGTTGAAAGAGACAGAGAAAGAGAGAGAGACAGGTAGGTTAGAGTAGACAGAGAGAGAGAGGTAGGTTGGTAGAAAGATACAGAGAGAGAGAGGTAGGTAGGTAAAGAGAGACAGAGAAAGAGAGAGACGTAGATACAGAGAGATACTGTAGAGAGGTACAATGTAGATAGATACTTAATTGATTCCCATAAGATAAATTCAAGTGTCTGGCAGCAGAAACACGTTCATTCATAAAAACATGCATCAATCATTCTAAAAGCGACTAACAATAGTAATAAAGTACATGTTTGTAACTCAGACAGTTAAAGGAAAGAGGTTGGTTTCATTGCACTGAACAAAGAAGGATCCTGGGGTTAGGAAGAGCCAGGGTTGTGTAGATGGATTCTTTATTTACAGAATATCAGATTTAGCTCGGAAACCTTTACTCCACACTTTCGATGATGACTCAGACTCAGGTCTCAGCGCAGCCGTCAGGTTTAGACAGTTTGTGAATGGGAAAGGTCTCTGTAGCAGCAGCCTGGGAATCACTGTCCATATGAGAGCCAGGTAAAGATGGGAGAGAGAAGACTTTGCCCCTGGATGGGTGCGTGAATAGTATTTTTGTTTCCCTGAAAATGTTGTTCCTTTGACTCCAGGAACTCTGCTTTGGCATGGACTGTATCTATCTTTAGATTAGAGTAGAAGTGTACTCTATTGAAAACACACTGGAGAACTTCAAACAAATAAATACATAATTCTAAAAGTTTCTAGCAATAGTAAGAAGGATAATTGTGATTGAATGTTCTAAGTACGTAGGTAATCTTTATTTATCCAATCTTTACTTCTACTTATTTGTAAGTAAGTAATCTTTTTTATATACCGCTTTTCACAGACCAGAGTCACAAAGAGGTTTATAATTTTTATTTTTTGGACATTTGTCTCTGGGAGCAGGGCCAGTACAGGAGGCGCATGCCAGACCTATTGTACATGTTTTTAGTGGTAGGGGAGAACATGCAAACTCCACTGAAAAAGGCCCTGTTCTGACCGGGATTCGAACCCAGGACCTTCTTGCTGAGGAGCGAGAGAGCTATCCACTCAGCCACCGTGCCGCTAAAATCTCCAAAATCTCCAGTTACATGTTGCTCTTTGTTTGAAATGTGAGATTCTGTGGTGAGGTCCGTTACTTACATGGTCGTTACTAATCGTGAAGCGTTTGGTGATCCTGGTCTGTGAAAAACGCTATACCAGTGTCTCCCAAAGTGGGGTCCGCGGCCCCCTGGTGGGCCACGAGGGTACTGCAGGGGGGCCGCAGGAGGTCATTAAAAAAATAATATAATTATTTAACGTTAAATTTATAATGTTTTGTTTGTAATATTAAAATATTTGTGTTCATTATTTGACTTGAATAATCCACTGTAATCATTTTTGTATTACAATGTTTGTAGCAGAGGCTATTTCCCCAAAATAAAATAACCAGAAGAGCCTATTCTTAATGTTGTCTTCTTGGTTATTATTTTGGGGGGCCACGCAGACCCGTCAGATTTTTAAGGGGGCCTCGGTGTTACTGAGTTTGGGAATGGCTGCGCTATACAAATAAACTTTGTGTTGCATCACAAGTTACACAGCAGTAGGAAAGAGGAGCACACAACATAAGATAAGTGACTATTAAGTATATTTAAGAAACTATTAAGTAACTATACTAAAATCTCTCTCTTTATACAGTATGTAGCTAAAGAAACACAATATACATAATAAAGTACACTCTCGTACATCTGTAGCTAAAAGTTGACTACATTTTGGTGCAGGATATTTGTGTACATGTTCTCTGAGGCGCTGGGCTCAGAGTGAAGTGACACTGGATACATGTGGTCTCATATTGCACATTCTAACATTATTGCACAGATGATGTAATGTAAAACTGTGATACATTTTGCGCATACTACAAACGAGATCTCGCTACAGTGTCGGCAATATCTGGATTCATTTCAAGTAATAAAAATGTATAGAAAGTATAGAGAGTAGAGAGTATATAGTAATAGAAGTAAAGTAGTAGTAAGAGTGATAGTATTAGAAGAAGAAAGTCCTATTTTCGTCCCACTATGGGTACATTTCAGTTTGATGCATACACATACACATATACAGTACATATACATACACACATACATATACATATACACTGTACATATGCATACACATATACACTGTACATACACATATACATATACACTGTACATAAACATTCACATATACACTGTACATATACATACACATATACACTGTACATACACATATACATATACACTGTACATAAACATTCACATATACACTGTACATATACATACACATATACACTGTACATATACATACACATATACATATACATACACATATACACTGTACATAAACATTCACATATACACTGTACATATACATACACATATACACTGTACATAAACATTCACATATACACTGTACATATACATACACATATACACTGTACATAAACATTCACATATACACTGTACATATACATACACATATACACTGTACATATACATACACATATACATATACATACACATATACACTGTACATAAACATTCACATATACACTGTACATATACATACACATATACACTGTACATATACATACACATATACATATACATACACATATACACTGTACATATACATACACATATACATATACATACACATATACACTGTACATATACATATACACTGTACATGTACATATACATACACACATACACTGTACATATACATACACATATACACTGTACATATACATACACATATACATATACATACCCATATACACTGTACATATACATACACGTATACATATACATACACATATACACTGTACATATACATATACATACACATATACATATACACTGTACATATACATATACATATACATATACACTGTACATATACATACACATATACATATACACTGTACATATACATACACATATACACTGTACATATACATATACATATACACTGTACATATACATACACATATAAACTGTACATACACATATACATACTGATATACATACACATATACATATACATACACATACGCATACACATATCCATACACATATACATATACACTGTACATATACATACACATACACATATCCATACACATATACATATACACTGTTCATATACATACACATACACATATACATACACACTGTACATATACATACATATATACATATACAATACATACACATACACATACACATCAAGGCAAGCAGCGAACATCACTTCCGCGCTCCTCATAGGCAAAGTGGGTTAGCCTCTATGCTAGTATGTATGTAATGTTTATTCATATAGCACCTTTCAAACAGACCAGAGTCACAAAGCGCTTTACAATTGTTATGGGCATTTGTCTCTCACTTCACAGTTAAATGAGAGCAGGTAACACATGCCAGACCGATTGTACATGTGTTTAGTGGAAGGGGAAACCGGAGCACCTGGAGGAAACCTATGTAGACATGGGGAGAGCATGCAAGCTCCACACAGAACGACCTGGAGCATTGTAATGATGTGTCCCTGAGCAAGACACCTCAAGACTAGTCCCCTCTCTGCCTCCTCCTGTGTCGGGGTCTCGTAGCTTCACCCTCTTTCACCTGTATGTTGTTCTGATCCGCATGCAGTAGTTTTCCATCCTTCTAAACTTGGCCACACCTGCCCTGACAAACCAAACCCGCCTCCCTCCAAAGACAGAGGCAATAATGAGGCCGCCGCTAATCCTCCCGAACGAGCGGGGGCCGTTAGCGCGGGTTAGCAATTAATTAACAGAAACACAGATACTTAATTAGCTCCACATGAAAGGAGAGGGAGGAGGAGGAGGGCCCAGGCGAAGGTAAGAAGTGAGGCAGACTGAGATCCCAGGATAAGAATGGAAAAAAAGTCTTGCATGTGTTTGTTTGAGGTTTTTAGATCCTCATTTTTTTTAAATTATTATCATTTTTTTTGGTTTGAACTTTTGGTTTGAAAAAATACCATTGACTTTGTGATGTGATTGAATATTTTTTTATTCAGCCCTAAATCACAACAGCAGTCGCCTTGGAGGAAGTTTGGACACAGGAAAAGCAAAAGCCAGTGGTCCATAGGCAGATAACCAATGTCCATAAATAAATCCTCAGAGTCCCAGTTGGTTCAAATGGCACCAACATGTCTTGATGTAGCAAAGCATTCTGCACTGTCTGTCTGTAAGTCAGCAGAGACGTAGCATCTTAGCATCGTAGCATCAAGTTATTTTTGAACAGTTCAAGTCCTAATATGACTTTTCAGCACTTTCCACAAAGATAAAGTGGATGTGTTTTGTCCATAACATCATAAACAGAGAAGAATCTCCTTTTGACTTCTTTGAAACTGCATATTTAAGCTGTTTTCTTTGCATCAGCACTCAAAGCACTTCCATATATCGCTGCGTTATAATTAATATTTTACGCCACAAGACATACTGTACATTTCTTCGCCGTTATTAAACGTGGTGAACCGCTTTTATCAGGCTTATCTTTGTTCCTCCACTCTCCGCTCTTTAATTCTCTACTAGCTGGAGGCTAACACGGCTCCTTATCCGTGTGGATCCCAGGCCGGCTCCCCCAGGCCCCCAACAAACTCCACATCAGCATTTGTTAGCTGTATACATAAACGCAGACGGCTTCAAAGAGGCCCTTTCACCTCTGCTTTCACACCCCCGACTCCTCTCTCTGTTCTCTTTTAGTTCCAGCTTCATTAAATATGGACGCCACAATCATAAGGAAAGTTTCCGAGACTGGAAAACATTTTTCACTTGACATTGAGAGTCGGTTTTGAACAAGATGAGAAATAGACGCATTCCCATAACCCACATAACCGTATACTGTAACCGTATAGATGTGTCTCGTTTTACTTAGCATTTGCATTTAAAGACCGTAAGTATGTATTTCAAGGTGGTAATTAAAAATAGCTTGTTTTGACTTGAGAAATGCTTGCTTTCTTTCTGTTCCCATTAGCATAGTCATTAGCATGCAACATACTTGTTCTTGCATTGCACACATTCTCGCCAATCCACCTTTTTATACAAACATTTAAAGCAATTATGAACAATTAGATCATCCCTGATTTGAGAAGTTATTCAGGTGGAAATGAATCAATACGGTTTTGTTTATGACTGAGTTGTGCGTTGAGGGTCACAGAATAGGTTTGTTTTTTAATCCTTGAGTGCAGTAGTTTATTTTAGACTTGGATCAAACATTTATCACTTTTGTTCATTCTAAGTGGAAAAGTGGTCTCATAAAACTCCAAAAAGTCTTAGTTTAAAAGGTTTACACATTACCACAGTAAACAGTGAGGTAAGGCAAGTTTATTTGTATAGCTCAGTTCATACACAAGTGCTTGACAAAACAAGAAAATAATTACTAAAATATATATACAGTTATAATAATGTACAAGGCACTCCTTCAGTTGTATGCAGGCAGCAGTAATCTAATTGTAGCGGCCGCAGCGATCTCAAAGGAATTAATTAAAAACATGCAAAACTGAGTAAGAATAAGCTCATATGGAAACACATATCTTGATTTTAGTAACGGTTCAAGGTCCTGAATCAAGATGGCAATTAGACCTTGTATCTTAAGCTTTACTTTCACAGTGCTTACAACTGATTCTATTTTACACTATTTACTGTATTGTGAAATGAAATGATTGTATATTTCAATGAATCTTTTTTAAGCATTTGATCTCTACGTTTTAATTGCTCTTGTGAATCACTTTGAATTGCTGGGAAGTACTTAATTCAACCATTCAATAATACATCGTGAATTTAATCATAATTTCCATTTTTTTTGTCTGAAAAATCTCAATTTGATATTCGGCCATAATCGTGCAACCCTAATAGTCAGTGGCTATGAATATTCAGCTCTAAATCTATTCTGAAAGTCTAAATCTAACCTGGATGTATCTGTTATGGCTCTTTCTAACATCCATCTGCCTCGTCCAGTTCCCAGTGAACTCAGAATTATTTTAATTGTGTTTTCTTGTGGAAAAACTCATGAAAACTGTGGCTTGGCCTTTGCTACAATGACCTCTTTAGCCTGCGACCCTTTTATTGCTATTAGCGTTGACTCCATCTGTTCACACCGGTTATATGGACGGGGGGAGTTCCCTCAGGTGGGCCGGCCACCGGAGCAGGAAAATCATTACAGCTGACCTCGGGGCGGGCTTCTATTTAAATCGCAGTATGTTCAAGGTCGAAATACCAAAAGACACTCCATATACTTTAATTTGTCTGAGTAAAATACATTATCTTTCATATCTAAAGGCGGCAGTAGCTCGGTTGGTAGAGAGTCTGTCCTCTGAGTTCTCTGGTGACTTAACTAGACAAATGGGACGTTCAATTCAATTCAATTCAATGTATTTGTGTATTGCCATATCACCAGAACAGTTGTTTTGAAGGACTTTGTCAATTCCTCAACAACAGATCAGAAAATCAAACCAATATTGTGGCCATTTATTGGTTATTTTTTACTAATGTAATTTAATTAGTGATCTTCTTTTAGAAGGTTAAGATTTGTTGTTTTCACAGCAGTCATCCAAAACAACTTTACAAAGTTATCGATTCGCTCACAACAGATCAGAGAATTGTTGCATAATATACGTAAGGGATAACGTATATTACGCAGGTCATTATCGGAAAATAAGTACCGACAGGGCGAAGCGGTCTGCTTCTTATACGGCTTTATACCAACAGAACACACAACATAAATTTCAGTCCACTTTTAGGAATGCCGAAAGGTTTATTTAATGACAGAAAATAAAATAGTTCCCGAAGGCTTTCCCGTGGCTATGCTAGCAAGTTAGGCTGGGAACTTCCAAACTAGAACTCTCGGGAACTGCATGAAAACTGAACAAAGAATTCTGAACATCAGCGGTGAGTGACCCATACATAAACCTAACCTAAATCCATAGTTCGATCCTCTGCAAATGTGTCCGAAAATGTGCCGGTATCTACTTCCGGGTTTTTCGGGATCGCCTTTTCTCGCATTACATCAGTGATTTTGTCATGAAAACGTAAACGGAAAATTCTGAAAACTTCCGTGCACTTGTATTAAGACTGGATATGTATAATTCACTCTCCGATTAACATTTCCTTGCGTTGATTGATTGGCATTTGCGTTTATTGAGCGGCCGGAACTACTTCCGGGTTTTTCACGATCGCTTTTTGACGCGGAGAAATAGTATTTTTGTCATGAAGACAAGACCAGAAAATTCTGAAAATTTCCGTGCACGTGTGTGAAGAATGTATAAGTATAAGTATTCTCAGATTAACATTTAAGTGTGTTGATTGAGCGTGGCTAGCTCCGGAGTGGCCGGAACTACTTGCGGAGTTATCCACGCATTTGAAAGACAAGCAGAGAGTGCGTTGCCATGGGCAGCGGCCATTATTGTTTTGAGAGGTCCGTTATAGAAAATAATGACCGGTAGAACGTTTTGAAATTACATTCAAATCAATGGAGCATTCTACTGCTGCTCTGAGGAGCCGTATAATAAAATTCTATAATCACCATTTATTGTCAGTGATTTTATGTACCAACAGTTACGTTGTTTGATTTGTTTTTGTGCTGGACACAGACATGGGGACCGTCTGCCACAAGACAGAAACTAAAATGTCAAGAGTTTAAATTGATGACAGTAGACAAAAAAGAGAACATATGCTTCCTGTTTCTCCAAAGTGTATTTCAGAAAAGTGATGATTTGACGAAAAAGACTGAGATCAAGGTTCAGGGCTTGGACCCAAGACCGAGACCTGGTCTGGACTGACTTCGCCTGATGAAGCCACGCCCGCTCCTACACATTTTAATTATGCAATATGTGAATAATGTTAGTCAGTCTGAGCAGGGACAGATAGACAGGGGTCTTGTCAGAGCGCCTGCTGACCCCCATAGTTTAGGCCTGTAGGGACAGTTACTTTAAAGACCTTATGACGGGTTTTTTAAAAAAAAATAGTGGATATCAAAATTGCATGACAATGTCAATTTGAAAGAGATTCCGGCAAAAAAAATCCTATATTTTATAAAAAGAAAGTGTTTTTCATGAATTTAAGTTGTCTATGCTCTTACCTGTGTGTGACGTCATAGCGGGTTACGCCCATGCATTGAAAACCATGGATCTATGCCACAGGACTGCCTTTTCTCTCTTCTCTCCACTGATGCCCAACACAATACTGCACTCTACAGGTGACAATTGCTCACTACACATAAATTGCCGTTTTGAGTGTGAAAAAGTGTCCGAGGTGGGATTTGAACCCAAGTATCTGGATTGGTAGTCCATTGACACAACCACTGGACTATCTTAGTGACAATGAAATGTTACATTCTAGTAGTTATCTGACACTCGCTGTACACGGCCTTGTCATCTTGAATATCCGCAAAAAAAGAACGAATACCAAATTGTAAACAACTTACAGCGTTGAAACGTACCCGTTCTGACGTCACCAAGGGCTGTGAAGTTTTTTCGTTTCTAAGGGCGTTGCTATGGGGTTATTTCGATTTGGGGGAATCAGACAAAAAAAACAACAACTGATTTTGAAACCTTAGTAGTTCTCTTCTAATATAAAATGGTATTAAAACTGTATTTCTAAATAAATCAAACCCGTCATAAGGTCTTTAAGCTCAGCTCATAGGATTAGATAGGGTTAGTCAGTAGAATAGGTGCTCATGAGTTCTGTATTTGATTGCAAAGATAATTAAAATACTATTAAACTCTGGAATTTTGCTTCTAATTTATCTTTATCAAATCAAGACACGTCCAGTCTATTTTTAGACAATAGAATCAAACAGAGAAATGCAATAGTAAACATATTGCAGCAATTGGCCTGTAGGGAGCCAATGACCAATGTCCATTAATGTAAATAAATGTCCAGGATCATCACTGTCCTTTAACTCTCCTACATCAACAAGGAACGACTCAAAACCCCAGTGGGACAAAGTGAGAAACCTTGGGGGGGGGCAACATTGAGAGAAAGAGATCCACTCCTTTAGATCCAGGTCCAGACATAAACGTCATTGATCTAGCAGTTATATCGGCTGACCCATTGGTTGGTAGGTGTGAAACCAGCTCCCATTGGGGGTTACTGCTGTGTGTCCTTGGGCAAGACACTTAACCTTCGCCCCCAGTGTCTGCGTGCACTGGTATAGGTATGTGTGTATGTGAGAATAGGGGATTGATTCCTTATCGAGAAGCGCTTTTAGTGTCTTGAGAAGGCAGAAAAGCAGTATTCAAATATGACCTTTTATCTTGTTTTTTTTTTTTATTTCAGGAAAATTGATTTTAGATTTCACAATTCATAAAATAACTCAATAGCTGGCAATTTTGTCCAATCAAAAAACATATCATATGTATTTTATGCCTGGAGAAATATAATCCATTATAGGAGAATTTTCCAAAAGGGTTCATGGAATTGTCTCGCAAGCAATTTCCAATTTTGCACGCCTTTTTCCCTGTCATCCCTACATTAGCCGTTTGCCCGTCTGAACAGAAAGCCAAGGAAGCTCCAACCTTAGATATTAATTATGCATACCACATCCATGCAAGTCCTATCCATCCCCGCAACCATTAATAATAGATCCTTCCTGTAATTAGATGTAGGTCGTCATGGATATTTCCAACTCGCCCACTTTTCCTCCCCTCGTTCTAGAGTCTTTGGAGCGGCGGCTAGGCTTTAGTAGCTTGTTTCGGTTAGCGCCTTTCTCTTTGAATTCAGCCTAGTCTGCACTGATGGCTTTTTATCTTTGGCGGTGTAGGCAGAGGCGGGGTCATGCATTTTTAAACAAGTGCAAGTGCTTCTTTGTTTGCGTCTATACTGTTCGCCGGGAGAAATGAGATTTGTCCTTGAATCCAGATCAGCGTGTTGCCTGTTGAGATTGTGTGAAAGCGGATGGAGCGTTTTGACCTCTGCGCTTTCCTTTCAAAAACTATTTATTGAGTATCTGTCTGCCTTCACTGAGGTAATAGTCTCGGGTCACTACATACGGCTTGCGGATAACAGGAGTCTTAAATGGGACTCTTCTTTTTAAAGAAATATTTTACTTGAAGGGTGTTGTAATAGGTGAAGCAATGTTTTAGTAACTAGGCCTGTCTGTTAAAAGAAATTTGGGAATGCAGCTTCTTACATCTACATTTTGATCTGGAATATAGTTACACAGACATAACACCCATTACCAGAGAGACCAACGAGAGAGAGATCAGAGAGAGGCTAGAGAGACCAGAGAGTGAGAGAGAGCAGAGAAACTAGAGAGAGAGATCAGAGAGGGGCCAGAGAGAGAGAGACCAGAGAGACCAGAGAGATAGAGATCAGAGAGAGACCAGAGAAAAAGAGAGCAGAGAGAGAGACCAGCGAGACCAGGGAGACTAGAGAGAGAGGAATACCAGAGAGAAAAAGATCAAAGAGAGCGAGAGACCAGAGAGAAAGACCAGAGAGAGAGAGAGACCAGAGAGAGAGGAATACCAGAGAGAAAAAGATCAGAGAGAGAGACATAAGAGAGAGAAAGACCAGAGAGAGTGAGAGACCAGAGAGAGACACACACATGTACACCCTCTCTCTGTCACACACACAGTTCAAATGACGTCTTTGAGTTTAGAAAGTGTAATTACAATTGCGGCCTTCATAACTTCATAACTAAAATCTCAGACTTTTAATAAATCTGGTCGAAAACTAACACACTTTTTTTTAACCGTTTAAGAATTCTGGAAGTCCTTGTGTTAAAATATTCAACTCCAACTAGCTACGGCATTTGGTCAAATAAGTTTAATAAATAATTTAAGGATTTCTGGAATCCTAGCGATCTGAGCAGCCAGACTCAGGAGGTTTTAGACTTTGGACATGTCACATCTGTGCCATAATTGTACCAAATCAACAGTCCCTACAACTATATATTTCTTGGACTAGTTTTTTACACTTGCTTCTTCATTATTAGAGATTTTACTTGCTTCTTTATTACGCTAAAGTTAGAGATGTATTATTTTATTTTAGTATAGAGTTATTGTTCATTTATCTCTTAATTTCCCTTCTGTGGGACGAGTAAATCATCTCTCAATCTCAATCTTAATCTATCTTTCTTTCCAAGTGCATATTTTCCAATTTCTCATTTAAGATGAACAGATAGACGACTCTGTGCAATGAAATCTGTAAATGTAGCATAATAAAGAAGCAAGTATGACATATCTCGCTTTAGAATCAGAATCATTTTTATTGCCATGTACGTAACAGGAAGTCACAGATGAGGAAATTGCTTTGACTCGCGGTGCAAACGAGTCTAAAGTAGAAAAAGAATCAGGCATAATAAAACATTTAGTGAATGTTTTCAGTATAACATTCACTAAATGAGAGAGTGAATGGATGGTGTTGATTGGGGCTGATGCTCCAGTGTGTTCTGGACTCGCTTCTGTCATCACCGAGTGTGGAATGGTTGGAACAATATCTGAACTCTGAACATTGTAAAGTGCTTTGGGTGACCTTGGTCTGTAAGATGCGCTATATAAATAAACATTACTTAGTAAAATATAAAATAATTAAAAAGTAAAATGCAGTCAGTGCACACAATAAACAATATACTTTAGGCAGTGCAGTAAGGTGACAGCAGTAAGGGGACTTTATAAAGGGCAGTTTAGTGACTTTATAAAGGGCAGTTTAGTGACTTCATAAAGGCTAGTTTAGTGACTTCAAAAAGGGCAGTTTATTGACTTTATAAAGGGCAGTTTAGTGACTTCATAAAGGGCAGTTTAGTGACTTTATAAAGGCCAGTTTAGTGACTTCATAAAGGGCAGTTTAGTGACTTCATAAAGGGCAGTTTAGTGACTTCAAAAATGGCAGTTTAGTGACTTTATAAAGGGCAGTTTCATGACTTTATAAAGGGCAGTTTAGTGACTTTATAAAGGCCAGTTTAGTGACTTAAAAAATGGCAGTTTAGTGACTTTATAAAGGGCAGTTTAGTGACTTCATAAAGGGCAGTTTAGTGACTTTATAAAGGGCAGTTTAGTGACTTCATGAAGGCCAGTTTAGTGACTTTATAAAGGGCAGTTTAGTGACTTCATAAAGGGCAGTTTAGTGACTTCATAAAGGGCAGTTTAGTGACTTTATAAAGGGCAGTTTAGTGACTTCATAAAGGGCAGTTTAGTGACTTCATAAAGGGCAGTTTAGTGACTTTATAAAGGGCAGTTTAGTGACTTCATAAAGGGCAGTTTAGTGACTTTATAAAGGCCAGTTTAGTGACTTCAAAAATGGCAGTTTAGTGACTTTATAAAGGGCAGTTTTGTGACTTTATAAAGGGCAGTTTAGTGACTTTATAAAGGGCAGTTTAGTGACTTTATAAAGGCCAGTTTAGTGACTTCAAAAATGGCAGTTTAGTGACTTCATAAAGGGCAGTTTAGTGACTTTATAAAGGGCAGTTTAGTGACTTCATAAAGGGCAGTTTAGTGATTTATAAAGGGCAGTTTAGTGACTTTACAAAGGACAGCTTAGAGAGTTTTTAAAGGGCAGAATTTAGCATAACAAAGAAGCAAGAAGAAGTATAATTTCTCTGACTTTAGCATAATAATAAGTACATTTCCTCAGGCTTCGAACATAACCCAGTGATCCCAGACAAAACCACTTCCCCCAAACTCCAAACTTCCTCCATATTTGACTCTCCCACTAATCCTGACAAATAACCCAACCTCGCCGCTTAGCCCTGCCGACCCCATCATCAAACTCTTGTCACTCGCAATCACATTTCCCTCTGTCACTTCACTTCTGCAAGCTTCGGTGCCACAAATAAAAGACCTCCGCTACTACAGAAGCCCGTCTAACCGCCCTCTCCGCCAGACGCTTCCCCCCTAGAGCTCCCTTTGATTCCGACCAGGATTTAATGATTTACTGGGGCAGAGAAACACGCTTCCTCCAGACGTGGTGCGCGCGCCTTCTCGACTGCAAATGAATCCAAAATGCGCGGAGCATTTCAATAAACAGTCCTATTTGGAGATTATACGTTGCCATTCTGCGCCGCCTCACCTCAATCTACCCCAGGTCTTTGGAGCCACGTTCTTCATTCGTGGCCTGTATGAAATGCGATTGTTGTGGTTGGCTCGGCTGTGGGCTGATTACAGATGTTGGTGTGAATGGGAGATGGTGATTGTATGGGCGATTGAACAGCTGAAGGAGAAATGGTATGGGTCCAAGGTACAAATACTGCGTCTTGCTAGGCTGCTCGACAATTGAGAAAGTAATAACCATGATTGTTATGGGAGTAATTGAATGTACAATAATTTACCAACCAAGAAAATTACTGATTCCAGAGTTTTTGATGTGGTACTTTGAGGGCCACAACCCAGACCGAATCACCTCGAAAAGATGTATTTGTCCAAAATATTACATATATAATAATCCAACATAGCATAAAAGAACCAAGCATTCCTTTGGTGTGTAATCAGTTAGACAGAGTGATATATATGTTTCACCTTTACAAACAATAAATGTTTTTAGAATAAATTCTATTTCCTTGTGTGTTAGGACTGACAGAGTGTGACATCACCACAGTGTTAGCCTTTATGTGGAAGAAGCTGATTTGAACTTAAGCTAGCTGGAGCCAATTTCCTTATATTGATTGGTCAATCCTTATATGGGTTTACTAAGACAATAAATAAAAGTATAAACACCAGGATCATAGAGAACTTCAAACAGTTACTGAGCTAGAGGAGTTTACTTTCAATAGGAGACAGAGCGAGGGACCAAAACTATACATCAGGGGTCTCCAACCTCTCTCAATGGGAGAGCTACTTTTATACAACAAAAGAGGCAGAGAACTACTCCCTTTTGTTTTCATAATAAATATCTACTGTATGTCATAACTACAACAAAATATGGAGAGCATAGAAATGATAATTATATATTCCATGATAATGTATGACCCTGCAATTTTACTTAAATAGATATAATTATATAATTAGGGTCATGTGTTAAACTCTAATCCTTTGGGGAGCTACCTGAAAGGAGATGTCGAGGTACTGGTAGCTCCCGAGCCACAGGTTGGAGACCCCTGATCCCTATATACAGTCTAAGGAGCCTGACTACCTTTATTTCTGCATTGAATCACAGTTTTACAATAAACTGTTTCTGGAGGATGATAAATTATGTATTTTTTTCTCCTCTTGAGGATTTATTTTGTTTTGTTTTGTTTATTAATACTGTATAATATCAATATGTAAATAAGTGATTTAATCATTTGTATACATTATTATAACTACAGAGTTTCGACGCTTGGTTCTGAATTGGTTTTAAATACAGAAGAAAACACACGTGAAGCGAGTGAGAGGCATAAAAGCGGCATGAATACATTAGTAGCACTGTTCATTTTGCAAACAATTTGTCTTGTTACTGCGCAGAGCTATTTATCTCTAAAAGTCGAGCAACAATGGATTTTAGGCTGTTTTTAATCCTTGTTCTGTCGTGCAGATGAGATTTAATTTGCCTAGACAAAAACAGCTAAATTGGAGTGCACAACTTAAAACAAAAGTCATAAGAAAGGTTTTGAATTAGTGACTGCGGAGGACGGCTCAAAAATAGGTTGATGAAAACTGGATTTGTGTAGATTTTTGAATAGTTATATTTATAGGTATAGCACAGTTCATACACAAGGCAACTCAAAGTGCTGAACAAAACAGGATAGAAGCAATCATAAAATAAATACAAAAACAAAATAGATTAAATAAATAAATAAAATGAATAAAATAAAATAAATAAATAAAATAAATAAAATAAATAAAATAAATAAAATAAATAAAATAAATAAAATAAATAAAATAAATAAAATAAATAAAATAAATAAATGAAATGTAATAGAAAATAAATTACTAAATCAAAGTGTAAAAAATATAAAGAGATACTGAGAAGAAGCCTGTCTCACATTTCCAGGATCTGACTTCAGGAAATCTGAATTTCTTCTATATGATCTATAACGATTAAGAATCCTCAAGATATATTTTAAACATAGTAAATCTCATAATTGATTTAAATAAGTTAAACGCCATTTTATTGTTGTTGCGCGGTTTTGTTTTTGCTTAATCTGTGCCAAAATGCCTGTGCGATGCTGTCAAAACACAATAAAATATTTTTTCTGAAGGAGGAGTGGAGCAAACCAACACCACAGAGCAAATAATCTCCACTGTGTTTCAAGACAATATTATTACATTATTTAAATACTTTGAACTCTGCGGCCTCTAACAACACCACCAATGTATGTATTGTTTTTTTGTGGGACACTAGCATTGATTTATGTTTATGTGAAGAGCAGAGACACGGCACAAGGATGCAGGAAGAAATACTCTTGTTTTTTATGTGCTAAGGGCTGTTTTATGGAAAGTTTATGGACTTATTATCATTATTATTATCATACTTTTCCCACAGTACCTCAGCTCTGAGTCCATTAGCGACTAACCTCTGCATAACAACTCCATTATCCACCATCAAACACACACCATCATTAGGCGACTGGTGGCTTGTCAGATAGACTTCCTGTTTCCCTGCTGTCCGAGGCTCCTGATTGGCTGGTTGCGGGACAGCGAGGCAGGTGGGTAAACTGAGGGCTCCCAAAATAGCGTTGCTGTGACAGGACAACGACTGGTTTGTGGAGCGAGGGTGTGAAATGCTAATAACAGCGCCGGCGAACGCGTAAATAGGCTATCATTAGACATGTCCGCTGTTGGCGATCACTCTTCTCTCCCATGCTAATGTGAGGTGCGCTGTCTGTCGCTAGCTCGTCTCCATGCAGATATTTTTATTATTCTTGATTGGAATGTTACACAACAGATGCAGAAATAAATATTTGTATGTATAAGTTTAGAAGAAATATGTTTATGTATAAGACAATTAAAGAAACACATTTTTAAATGTTTTAAAGTTAATGTTAGCTTGAAAGTAACTAAGTACAATGGCTATTTAATAACTTAATTACAGTTTATCTTTTGTCAGTGCCTAGTGCACTGATCTGTATTATTTTATTTATTCATTTGCCTTTTACAATATGGAATTTTAGATTATTAGGTATTAGGGCGACAGTAGCTCAGTTGGTAGAGCATTGGCCTTTGAGCCTGAAGGTCGTGGGTTTGAGCCCACCGTAAGACCCACTTCACGACTCCCACTGATGACTGCTGTCGTTGTGTCCTTGGGCAAGACACTTAACCCTACTTTGCCCAAAGCCCCCACTGAAAGATCTCAGCTCCTGTGGACTCACCACCTGCAGGAGGATCAGTGAGGGGCTTGTGCTCTGTGGACTGGGTGCAGCTCTGACTGCCACCCCCCCCGACCCAGAAATGGATTAAGGGGAAGAAAATGGATGGATGGATGGAGGTATCATGGCAACATCACCATGTCATAGCCAGTTTCCGTCAGACCTCTGAAGCTAAGCAGGACAGGGCCTGGTTAGTACGGTGATGGGAGACCGATGGAAACATCAGATGCCACAGTAGGGCGGCTCCGGCTGCAAAGACCCGAACTGTTGTTGTGTCCTTAGGCCTAGCGTACATCGACAGAGTAACTGGAGACAACTAGTTGCAAGGCGGCTTTTGGCAACTGATGGGAGATGATCAGTTTCCGAAATCGGTCGATGTGAGCGCTCTTACAACTGGAGATAAACAGTCAGTTGCCCGTGTTCTACTTTTCGGCAACTAGTGGTACTCAGATCCGGAGATATCACCCGATGTGTGCGCTCCAACAACATGTGTTGAGAGTGTTATCATGTGACGTAGGCGCCTGTCATGTGACTTGTTGCGCTAAAACAAAGTAAAGTTGACGGCCAGTTGCTGTCAATGTACGCGCTGTTGTTCCCGACACTGGCCTGCTACTCGGAGTTGCCCGTTTTCGCCACATTGTCGATGTGTGCGGGGCAGCAACTCATAGGCGACGGATATAATCAGTTGCCAGTCCGATGTACGCTACGCATTAGGCAAGACACTTCTCCCACATTGCCTAGAATGAGTCTGATGTGTGTGTGAATGATTGGGGTGGACAGAGGGGTCATTGGTTTCAATAGTTGCCTCACTTTTGTGTGCCCCAAGGCAGCTGTGGCTATTGTAGTGTGTCACCACAGGGTATACAGTGAAAGAATAAAGCTGTGAAACATTGTTGAGTGAATTAAGACAAAAAGAATAAATTCAGACTCAACAGTATTAAAATAAAGTTTAAGCTGAACAAAAGGAGCTGTGGTGACCTTAGTAACAATGAAAGTAATTCCGTAGTCTCCACTGGAATACTGTTTTTGCTGTTTCTATGCCAAAATATTCCATCAACTTCCCATTGATTCCCTTTCTCCACTCGCCAACCCTTTCCCCGCACACCTGTCCCGCGGTTAATACAGTCAGTAAATTTCCGTACGATTGAGCCGCTTCCTGTTTTTGTGTGCGTCTCAAAATCACAGACAAATCCACTAAGCCCCCGAAAAACACACAGCGTCCGTGTGAAGCGTGGGTCGATGTTTCCAGCACGCCAGCCATCGATTTTCTCACCTGCTCCGGGAGAGAAAGAGAAAGCAAGGGTGAAGAATGGAGAGATGTAAATAGAAAGGGGATGGGCAAGGGGGTAGGAGAGATCAGAGAAGCAAGGATGAAAGGACACGGGAGCCGAGGGGGGAACGAGAGATTGGCAGGTAGAAGGAGGAGTCATGCATCATCCAGATTGGGAATGTGTCTGCAGCGGCTACATTGTTTGATAAAAGATAAAATGGTGTTAAATGAGAAGTGATCTTGGGCGGGGAGACAAAAGAACAAAAGGCCAGACGCACAGACGCAGGGGTTTTGTCGCCGGAGTCATTGTCAGAGATATGTTTGCTGCCATGTTGCCAGTTTGATCAAGTTGTCGAGATGATCTTTCTATTCGAGGAGAGGCTTTTGTTGTGTGTGTGGGGGGTTTGGGTGTGGGTGTGGGTGTCCGAGTGAGCGGGAAACAGCCTGGGAACTCTGCCCAAATGTCTGTCTTCGCACCTTCTTGTCGAATTTCTGTTGCTTAAGATATGTCATTGGTGTAGAATTGTTAGGATCGCTATGAGTTATGTGCAGATGTATGATAGACATTAATTCCTCGACATTTCTCAGTTTCTCACAAGGAATTATTGAAACACATATTCTTTATGTGTTTCAACTGTTGATTTTCTGATCTGTGTTGGTGATTTAAATGATTTTGTTAAGTCCTCTGAGATGACTTCTGTTGTGATTTAGGGCTATACAAGAATAAATTGTATTGTAAAGAAACAACTCAAAAACCCAGTTCCTTGCCAATGCAGGTGAATCTAAGAACAGTGATGTTCCAGGACTTTTAAGAACGGTTATGGACATTTATTAACATTTATGCACAGTGGTTATAGACAGATAGATACTTTATTGATCCCCGTAGCAGAAATGCAGGTGTCCAGTAGCAGCAAAAACACATCCATCTAAACAAGTGAACCCACAACTTTTTAAAGTCCTCCAAGACAACTGCTGTGATTTAGGGCTTTACACAAATTTACGAAAATAATTTAATTTAATTAAATCCCTAGAGCCCAATAAACAGCTATGGACAATGCTAAACCTCACCTTATCGACGAGAAAACGACTGAATGGTTCCCGGACTGAATATTCACTTTAGGCTCAGTGTTGGAATGAAGAGGTGTGAAGCAGGAGTCCAGTGATCCTCGCAGTCCTCTGTGTATTCTTCAGACACTCTTTGTACCACTTTGATGTACTATTCCGAGTTTTAGAGAAAGGTTATGGATCATTTAGCGGAACGCCAACTCGACAGAACACTAGATAAAAATTGACTTTAATCTGCAAATGTGGTGCTAAAGCAAATATTCAACTTTTTCTCTGATTAACAAAAAAACAACTGTTTTTGTTAAATGTTTTTGTTTATTTGCTCTTTACCGCAAGTGGAAAGTCAAAATGCCAAGTCCTGATTGAAAAATGTCCATCTTTGGTTGCAAAAAATCACAAGAAATGCTACAATATGAATTTCTAAACCCGTTCCATAACCTCACAATCAAGCCATTAGTTTCTTTAACAGTATTTATGGCAAAATTGCACTAATAGTGATTGAACGGAGAGGGGTGAAATGCGAGTCCCTCTCTTTCCTCCGACCCCAGGGCTTTTTGCATGTTGATAACTAATTAAATGTCTTCGTTCTCATGTAGCAGTAAAAGTACCCAGGCGCTGTAATTAAGCCTCTGCATTCAGAATTCACACAGAATAAAAGGAGCAGGGTTAAGTGTCATGCCCGAGGACACAACAGCAGCGTACAATAGAACCAGCAACCTTGGAGCTGGCATGGGAGACGCGCTAACCTCCAGTCATTTGGTTTTATTAATTCAAGCGATTTTAATTTGTAAGTGATAAGAACAAAACAACACTTTTAGATGAATTAATATTAAAAAGGCAAACTACCAATCTGCTACCAGAAAATACCCGTTCTGAGGCACTTTTTAGGAAATGTTACTACCAGTAAATAAGTTTTGCGTTTAGTGTCAAATCAATGTACTTATAATCAGGTATAACATGCCATGGCAGCATATTGCCCGGATGAGGTTAGAGCAGATGTAAGTGCACTTTATTAGCAATAAGATACAATTTATTCATCTCACAACGGAGAAATTCAATAAGTTGTATAACTTTGTATTAGCTAATTAATTAGTACTAGTGATCAATTTACTTGTGGATATGTTTCACTGAAGAAAGTAAAAATTAAATAACAGTATAACCAGCCCTGCTTGACCCTACTCTACTCGGCTCTCTTCTTCCTGGTTGTGTTTCCATTACACTTTTGTATCTGGTTCCGTATCCTAGCAACCGACCAACAACAAACCAGTTTTCATGGAAATTCTATGGTAACCATGGTTTCCAGCAGCGCTCTGGCCAATCCCTGTCAGTCAGAACCCTTTAGGACCAGCTCGGCCAATGGAAAACACTCCCAATCAGGGTGAAGCAGAACCGATTCTAAAATGATAGAAAATTAAAATAGCCCTTCCTCATTCCTAACCCTAAAACTCTTTTCTCTGAATGATTAAACGTCTTTACTCGCCGTGTCTGGCCTGAGCTCTGTTGTTTGCTCTCCACTTAATTGACTAATTGCTCAGATATTTCATTAGCTTCACGCCCGAGTGGATTGTTTTCCTTCACAATCTATTTCCTCCCCTGAGCTCGGCCGACACCTCGCTGTGATTTGTGGACTAGAAGGAAAAAAATAAAAATATCGACCACAAATCATTGCCCTAAGCTTTCTAATGAATCACTCCACACCTGTCCTCTGCTTCGCTAACGTCTGCACATGAGAGAGTAGATACAGGCATGTTAACTTATGGGTACGAATTACACACTATCCTGTTTATTGGTTAAGAATTGGTTCATAGACTTAGTGTCAGTGAACGGTAGTTGCCTGTATTTTAAAAGATTGATATGTTGTTTTGGATATTTCTGTGACAGATGAGAAACCTAGGCTCTGATTGGTAATCCATCATTCAGGACTAAATTCAACTTTTCTCACCTTCTATAGATAATGCACAAATTGACATAGATGGTCTCTCTCTGGTCTCTCTATAATCTCTCTCTCTGGCCTTTCTCTCTGGTTTTTCTCTTGTGTCTCTCTCTGGTTTCTCTCTGGTCCCTTTCTCTGGTTTTTCTCTTGTGTCTCTCTCTGGTTTCTCTCTGGTCCCTTTCTCTGGTTTTTCTCTTGTGTCTCTCTCTGGTTTCTCTCTGGATCCTTTCTCTGTTGTCTTTCTCTGGTTTTTCTCTTGTGTCTTTCTCTGGTCTCTCTTTGGTCTCTCTCTTTGGTCTCTTGCTGGTCTCTCTCTGATCTTCCCGTAGCCCTTAGTCCTGCCCTTCAGTCTTCTCTGCAGCTTTATTTCACAGTGTATGTACGGCTTTTAACAGCTGCAGCAGCGCTCAGACCTAAAACCAACAGCTTTGATAACTCTGGTCTCTCTCACTTCAGCAGTCGTGAGTTCAGATGGTTAGAAAAGTGTATAAAGTGTGTGTGAGGAGTTTTACAGCCTCAAAACATACTTCAAGGATGGCGCTTATATCGGTTATTTTTGGAACAAACTCCCATGATAAACAAGGGACATTGTAAATTGATTTTGTGCACACAATTTTGGCTGATGTTAAACACAAAGAGACACAGATTTTGTCAGAATTGAGCCATTGGTGAATTCCAATCTTTGATCACAGTTTATCAAAGTGATGCAAACACGACAATCTTTCTGTTCACAATGAGGAATTAACCCTATGAGCAAACGTCTGACCTTGGCCGTAATTTTCACCCATAAAATCTGTTCTCCAAAGTGAAGAAATAAGTGAAGTGCAGTTTTTGAGACGTTACCAATTGGAACAACATTACTTGCTTTACTTCTAGTTTGTTTTCCCAAAATAGATCAAAGTATTCCAAAGTAAGTTACCCAAAGTTCGTCCGTGCGTGTCTAAAGAAAATCTTGATGCACTGTGACTGTTTTCCAGACAGTTAACCATAATCCTTTGTTTGTCCTTCGCTATAACAGAGAGAGATTCCTACGGGAGAGCAAAACAAAAAGCTTCCCTTTCTATACTCCTGAATCATTGATGTGCTTTCTTTGCCGAAGCTAGATAAGGGTCGATACTGACAGGTTTGACGTCAGTCGCCGAACTAAAGCCGAGACTGGAGTGGCTAACGCTAATCGCTGGTGATGTCTTCAGTAAAGGAGTCACACGTGGATTGATAACGTTGGACAAAGGGGGTGATCCATTTTGAGAATACATCATGTTCTACTGTAGATGAACTGTTTAACTCTGTCACCTCTAGTGTGTTGAATGTTCTGGACGCCATTGCCCCTGTGAAGGTAAAAATGGTCACAAATAAGCAAAAAGCCCCATGGATAAAAGCAGGCCCGGTCAGGGCACAGAAGCAAGAGTGCCGGAGAGCAGAGAGAAAGTGGAGAAAGTCCAACCTCCAGGGTGATTATAGACTCTTAAAAGAGAAGTTGTGTGAGTTTAACAGAGTACTACGTAGAACAAGAGAATTATACTTTTCTGAAACTATTGAAGGCTGCAGCAACAATCTGCGTGTTCTATTTTCAACAATCAATAGATTAACGAACCCCCCTGTTGAGTTGCCATTAGAACACTACTCCAAATCCAGGTGTAATGAGTTTGCACAGTTCTTCAGAGACAAGGTTCAGGGTATCAGAAATGCCATCACCTCCACAACACAAGTAACAATGCAACATCCAGTGAGGCTTTGTGAGCTAGCTCAATTTGCACCTGTCAATAATGAAACTGTTAAAAAGATAATCACAGGTCTTAGTTCCTCTACCTGCAGTCTGGATGTACTACCTCCTAGATTCCTGAAGTCTGTTATGTGTAGTCTATTACCCTCATTGACACAAATAGTAAACATGTCTTTTTTATCTGGAACATTTCCAATGGCCCTGAAAAAGGCAGTCATTAGGCCCCTCCTAAAAAAGAGCAGTTTGGATGCTGCGGTACTTGAAAATTACCGTCCCATCTCAAATCTGCCTTTCATGGGAAAAATTCTTGAAAAAGTTGCCTACCAACAACTTACTGAATTTTTAATATCTAATGACTCATTTGACATGTTTCAGTCTGGCTTTAGACCACACCACAGTACTGAGACCGCTCTAGTCAAGGTAACAAATGATATTCGGCTTAACACTGATGCAGGAAAAGTCTCTGTTTTAGTCATGTTAGATCTGAGTGCCGCTTTCGACACCGTTGACCATGAGATTCTCATGCAGAGACTGGAGGACTGGGTTGGTGTTGCTGGTACCGCCCTAAGCTGGTTTAGGTCCTATCTAGAAGAAAGGAAGTATTGTGTGGAGATTGGAGACTATGTCTCAGATAATATGGCCCTGACCTGCGGAGTGCCACAGGGGTCGATTCTGGGACCTCTCCTGTTCAATATTTACATGCTGCCATTAGGTCAGTTAATTCAAAGTATGAAAGTGTCCTACCACAATTACGCTGATGACACTCAGATCTATGTCTCACTGACTGCAGGAGAGCATGGACCGGTGGACTCACTCCTTCGCTGTATCCAGCGGATCAGTGAGTGGATGCAATGCAATTTTCTCCAGCTAAATGCGGACAAAACCGAAATGATTGTCTTTGGTCCCGAGAAACAAAGAGAGACCGTTATTTGTCACCTTCAGTCTCTCTCCCTAAGGCCTTTAAATAAGGTCAGAAATCTGGGAGTAATAATGGACTCTGACTTAAACTTCAATAGCCACATTGGATCGGTAACATCAGCAGCTTTTTATCATCTGAAAAATATTGCCAAAATTAAAAATATTGTGTCCAGGGCAGACTTGGAGATTCTTATCCATTCTTTTGTTTCCAGTAGGCTGGATTACTGCAATGGCCTGCTCACAGGTATCTCCAAACATGCAGTAAAACAGCTGCAGTATATTCAAAATGCTGCAGCCCGAGTCCTGACTAGAACCAGGAAGTACGACCACATTAGTCCGGTCCTCAGGTCTCTGCACTGGCTTCCCGTGGCCCAGAGGATAGACTTTAAAGCAGCTCTCCTGGTGTACAAGTCTCTCCATGGCCTTGCACCAAAGTACATCCATGATATGCTAGTCCCATATGAACCAGCCCGGACTCTGAGGAGCGCAGGGACGGGACTCCTGTTAGTGCCCAGAGTCAGGACTAGACAGGGGGAGGCTGCTTTTCAGATTTATGCAGCTAAAGTCTGGAACAGTCTTCCTGAGGATGTGAGACTGGCTGCCTCTCTGGCAATGTTCAAATCCATGTTAAAGACTTTTCTTTTTTCCCGTGCATACAACTAGAGAATTTTATCTTTTTAACACACCTTGTTATTTATTGTTGTAACTTTTTGTGTTTTTAACTATTTTATTGTTTTTAATTACTTGTGTGATTCTTATGTTTTTAAATTACTTATGTGATTTTAATGCTTTTTAATTACATATGTGTTTTTTAATTGTATTTTAATGGTGATGATTTGTGCATTGTGTGGTGTGGACTGTGAGGCGCTTTGTGTTGCCCTGTGCAGGAAAAGCGCCCTATAAATAAAGATTGATTGATTGATTGATTGTGTACTGATAACATACTAACAAACGTTTAGGTGTACATTCATGAAAAGACAATTCCATTTATCTTTGTGTAGCCCTAAATCACAACAGTAGTTATCTCGGGAAACATAGACGGGAGAATCAAACCGTTATAACACAGGAAATCCAATACATAGGATCCATTTGTCCATATGGAGCAGATGACCAATGTCTATAAATGTCAATAGATGTCCATAAACGTCCTGGGTCATCAACACTGTCCTTAGACTCATCTGTAGCAACTCAAATATGATTGTGTTCTTGCCGATGCAGGAGGGTGTACAGTAAGGACAGTGGTGATGATCCAGGAAGTTTATGGACATATTAATTAACATTTATGGACATTGGTCATCCGCCCCTTATAGACCAATGGCTTATCGTTGCCTTTCCTGTGTTTGCTTCTCTGATTTGTGTTGGCGAATCAACTTTCTAATGTCTTCAACGATAATTACTGTTATGATTTAGGTCAGTAAAAGAATAAATTGAATCGAAATTTGTTTAATGTGTAGCGTTGCTGTTTAAACCAATGAAACAGTTAATTATTGTGATGGCATTGATTGAATTCAATTATCTTTATTTACAAAGCATTCAGAAAACGTCCATAAACTCCTATGGTTTGAAGTGCTTTGTAAAAGGGATCTGTCAGGAAGCTGCAATTGCTTAAGACGGACACACAAACAAGAGACAATGTATAACTTATTATTAAATCCTAAACTATTTAGCAAACATCTTACTCATTCACACACCCTCACAGTTTTGGTTAACACTTTTTAGTGAATTTTCTGGTAGTTGGTCTTACATTACTCACTAAATAAAATGTACATTTGTATTTTCTGTGTGTAACTTGTGAAACATGTATTACCATTACAATATACAGGACATCATTTATATTTGATTGTAGGTTTTCATGCTTCCTGCTCACATTTAAAAGGTTCAGTTTGGATCGTATTGAAGGACACGTTGCTGCTGTTCTTGAATAGCCTTTGAGGTAATTTGGTAGATGCGTCATGAAGCATTGATCAGTGAATTGTGTAGCAACAGTTTATCTTTGCCCTGTCCTCATGTCCTCAAAAAGCGTAGACATGTGTGAGCCAATCTCATTCAGAAAATTGTGGGTTCCATTTCTATCGCCTCTTGACAAAGTTTAAGCCACAGGATTATTAAAGGCCTTGGCTAAATGTCAGTGAATGCCACTGATTGATAGATGGTATCGAACAAGGACATCCACAAAACAATCTGATTGTGAAAGGATTTTCATCTTTCACAAAAGTTACACTGGACATTTTTATAGGACACTGTTGTGTGTCACTTTGTGTGTGTCACTGTGTGTACGTCACATAAGTCCAGTTCTCAGGTCTCTGTGCTGGCTTCCTGTGGCTCAGAAAAGGACCATGTTAGTGCCATATGAACCAACACGGACTCTGAGGAGCAAAGGGACTGGCCTCCTGCTGGGACTCTGAGGGGCACAGGGACTGGCCTCTTGAGGAGACTCTGAGGAGTAAGTAAGTTAGTAAGTAATCAGACCAAGGTCACACAAAACGATTTATAATATTAGAGAACCGTTTTTTTTTTCTCCATTTTTTCCAAACTATGATGACAGAAGCGAGAGGAGCTCAGGGACTGGCCTCCTGCTTCGAACTGTTTCATTTCCGATCTGTTGTTTGCGAATCAAAATTAAGTAAAGTCCTCCGAGACAACTTGTGTAGTTATTTAGGGCTATACACAAAGACATTGAAATCAAAATGGTAACTATTGCAATAGCAGAGCCAAGAGGAAGCAATGATTGGATTTTATAACTTCGAGAGCATTTTATTATCAAGAGAAAACCACGAGCCCTACCTCATGCTAAGGCTAGCTCACTATATAACCTCTTTAAAAACATGGCCATATCTGTTTAACTGCTTTCTCTCTTAATTTCTTGGCAAATGCGTTCATTCAAACACGCTCAAGGTTAGATCCTGCACCGGCCACAAAGGACTCCACTTCTGTGTACGACCGACGCACTCTTTGTGTATGAACGGTTTAGCTACGGCCGCTCTAACCTTCAACCGTTGCTCAGCCGGTCGGAACCGCTCTGCCGTGCCGCTTGTCTAATTTTTGGCATGTTTTTCTTACCTTTGCGACTCCCCTCTCTCTTGTTTTTTTGCATCGCCCCAGACCTCGTACGCAGCGCCTCCAGATCGCGCGTGCTCAAGGTCACAAAGCAGTCTGCGGTAAATAAGTGATTATGAAGAGGTAGGCTACGCGAGAGCGGGGCTAGCTTGATTGTTATGCTAATGAAATGAGGTGCAGCTAGCGTAGCCCGGTGCAGACTGACCTTTTTAGGCATGCATGGGGAAGTATGAGAGGTGCCAAAGCAAGCAGTGTGAAAAAAAAGTCCACGTGCGATGGAATAAACAAGATTATTTTTTGATTTCTTCGTGACCACATTCAATTATAGCTAATTAGAATCCAGTGAAAACATGCTAACGCGGCTCAGGGCTGCGGTTTGACTCGGCTAATTGACTCTTGGTTGTAACTGCTCCTCATTAGTGTCAGTTTGTTTGGAACGCTCTGCAGATTTTAAGGAGAAGGAGAATGTACATTAAGAAACTGGTTTAGAGACACAGTGAGGAAATTACAAGAACTGTGCCCTGATTACAGTTTTTTAAAATATATTATTAGCAGTAGTTTTTGTATATTATTAGCAGTAGTTTTTGTATATTATTAGCTGTAGTTTTATACTTTCAATACATACAAGATTCTCTACCTTTTTTCAGTAATATACACCACTGATTGCTGACTTTCTTTGCTGTGTCTGTGACATGACCAGGATGTTGCCTAAAGGGGCAGAATGCAGACTGATGTGGCAGGACGGCAATACAAAAGTAAATGTGTGGGCATAGATTATCAATATATAATAGTACAAAGTAGGTTTTTAAACTTTACAAAAACCCTGAAAAATCAGTAGTAGTTGGAGTAGTAGTTGTAGTAGTAGTCGGAGCAGTAGTTGTAGTAGTAGTAGTTGTAGTTGTAGTAGTAGTAGTTGTAGTTGTAGTAGTAGTAGTTGGAGTAGTAGTAGCAGTTTGTTTGTTTTTATTTGTATCCTCATTAGCAAGTGAAATATATAGTAGCTATACTTCCTCGGGTGTATGTACTCATCAATGTCACGTTGACATAAAAATGTAAAAAAACTAAAATACACAGTAACCGTATTCACACACACACACACAGTCACAGCAGCAAGTAGAAGCAGTAGCAGTATTAGCAGCATAGTAGTCTTAGTAGTAGTGGTAGTTGCTGTTCTAGCAGTAGTAGTAGCAGTAGTAGTAGCAGCAGTATTAGCAGTTGTTGTGGCAGTAGTAGTAGCAGATGTAGTGGCAGTAGTAGTAGCAGTATTAGCATTTATAGTAGCAGTATTAGCAGTTATAGTAGCAGTAGTGTTAGTAGTCGTAGCAGCTTTATTGAACAATCGTTTCTACCTGTTCTGGTACCATGGTTAACCCTCCATCTATTTATATCCACTTTCCGTCGTAAATATCCTGTAGCCAGCTCTTTTAGCGCTTATTCCAGTTCTCCGCATCGATCCCATCACATGTTGGCGCTCCCCGTCTCGTCCATTAACCCGCTAACCCTCTCTCGACTTATTGCTCCGAACTCGCTTTCAAATTGACCCCGCTGAATTCCAGAACGACTCTAAAATCCTATTATTAATCATTGAATTAGTTTAATCTGACTTAAATGACACCACTTTCAATGCACCAAGCACCTGTAATTTTCTTCGACCTGCAAATTACACCTGGCTTTTCTTTCTTCCCCCATTAATGTCCACTATTGTTGTTTCGCCGTGTTTGTTTTGGTAATTGTGTTGGGTCTGTGTTGAACGGCTCTCGGTGGGGGTCTCTGGAGTGTGTGTGTGTGTGTGTCTGGTCGATACAGGGGTGTGTGGGGCGCGTGCCTGGCCTTTGGAAGTGTCCGATTAGGAGATTAGAGGGGTCAGAACCTGGGGAGGGGAGACCCAGGCAGGACTAGACAGAGGAGGGGGCTCTCTGGGATGGTGTATAAGCAGTTTTCCTTTGGCATTCTCTTTGTCTTGGTTAAAGCCCTTTATGTAGGATTTTTCTCAAGATTTTTCTGCCATTCTTCTCTTCTAAAATCAACTTTTATCTTTTGAACATGGTATAAATATGTCCCTATTCCATGAACCCATTCTGGAAATGTATTCTTATCCCTGCGATCTGGACACTGTTTGGGTGATTCCTGCTATGGAATCATTCAGCTCCCTATGGATCAATGGCTTCTATACAGATTAGCAGAAAAGTATCCAAATACAGAAAACTGGTTTCCATTTTATTTATTTCTGTTGACTGATTGATTTTGGTTGTTAAATTTGGATAGATAGATAGTCAGATATATACTTTATTGATCCTGTAGGAGAAATTCAGATGTCCAGTAGCAGCAAAAATAAAGAAATTGATAATTCTAAAATGTTGACTATAGTTGAAAATCAGGTAACGGGTTTTTTGGTGTCCTTTATATGCCTTTGAGGTTGGCAAAGACCCATATTTATGTTAGTAATGTTTGTATTTTGACGTATTTCTTTGTTATTGATGCATTCCCTGTATTTCTCTAATCTGTTGTTGTTGAATTGACAACTTTCAGTCCTCCCAGATGTCTGCTGTTGTGATTTAGAGCTATACACAAAACATTTGAAATAAAAAAATATTGCCTCAAAAGTGAAGCAAGCCGAATCATATACAGTAATTTCTCAAACTTTTAAACACAACATGTTTGGTCCAATCTCATTTCATCATTCAAATTTCCCAAAAATGAATCCTATTAGAGAAAGAAAAACTTTCTCAGCGAGCCCCCACTGTTTTTTTTTCCTTTACAGCCGTTTAACTTCTGCCAGATAATTGGCTCCGAGGCAAAAGTTGCATTACACTTGACTGCTTTAAATTCAAGTGTCTCTATCTGTTCCCTGGAGCCCTCTATTGCTCTTCTGCTAATTCCACCAACGCAACACGAACCAGAGCCACGGATATTTTTGAGGTTCTTTACTCCCGCCGTGGTGTCGCCAGAAGCCCATAATAATCCTCACTACCTCTGGCCAATTCTTCGTAAATGCGAGCAGGCCCTGGATAATCGGAAACAAACAGCTCGGTATGGTTTGCCTATTCCCTCACGTATCTGTTTTTTCCTGTTAGAATGCTTTGGAATTTCGTGGTGGATGGGAGTTGACGGTTGTAGCCCGAAGCCATAGACCGGCTGGGGATCTGGGCATCCACCAAGTGTAGTTTGTACACAGCACGACTGCACTAATCTTCTGAGTGGAATTGACAGCTCGCAGATTTACTCCACTGCAGAAAAAAAAAGAAAAAAGACCAAGACATGATTGAGCTGCGAGCAAAATGTCTGTCTGGTGTCTTTCAGTATCAGGGCTATCGTATAAAAGTCGATACATATAATGTTGTATTAACCCTTAAGGCATCGAAGTCGCAGAATTGCTATATGGGCTTCTCAGTCAAGGACACTTTCTATAGCGCGAACTGGCTTCCCTTTCATTTATTTTAATAAGCTTCTGTCTCTTGCTGCACATACAATGTCTGAAGGCTTAATCAATGTCCTGTATATATGCCTGATTTTGTTAAAAGATCCATGTTTATATGAGAAATGTTTGTATTTTGACGTATATCGACGACTCAGTCACTTAGATCATTGCTGTGGATTGTCAGTCCCTGTAGCCGCAAGTGTTTTATCGTTTTGTATTTGTGAGGCCCCCCACCCCGCCTGGGAGTTTCTTCAGTCCTCGTTCTACAGCCTGAGTCCTGGATGTTTAGCGTGTCCGTCTGTGTGAGTGGATCTTTCTCTCTCTGTGGCGTATCCCTGAGGTTTTTCACTTTTTTCCCTCTGTTTTTGTTATTGAGTCGTTCTTCTCTGATGCAGTAGGATGTAGTGACGGTGATGACCTTAGACATTTAAGGACTTTTATTATCATTTGGTACATTGTTAATATTGTATGTCCTGTGATCAGAATGCTTGACTCTCTGATCTGTTGTTTGTGAATCGTCAACTTCGTAAAATCCCCCGAGACGACTGCGATTTAGGGCTGTACACAAATACATTGAATATAATTGACAGATTTTTTTTTTTGCAATACAGACAGTGAGCAAAAATATAATTAAAATCCTGTTTACATTTGCCATTTTTGTGTGTTTTTTTCAGTATTAAGACGAGTTTTAAAGCCTGCTCTGCTCCATCAGATAAAACTCCCTGCATGTAGACTAATACCAGACTGGTCAGACCGGTTTGGGAGTATCGCTGAAAATACACACATTGTAAACAAAGTCAGATCTGAGAAAATAAACACATCTAAGCATTTAACATTCCATCCTATCACTCCACACTTTGATCAGTACAAACACTATGCAGGCTTTAATTCCATCTAACGAGACTGCAGTGAAAGAACCCTGACAGATCGCATCCTGCTGCCACGGACTTTGATCCGCGTGCTGTAACCGTTAGCGCTCGCAACCTTGGCCCGGTTTCCCGTTTTAACCGTGCCAACTGCCTGCACATCTGATCCGTGTGTTAGCGGACAGGAATGTGTGAGAGTGTGAGCGCGGCGGATTGGCACATGCTCCGCGGCGGCTTCGGATGACACATGCGACCAGCGCTGACCCCCGAACAAGACGGATGGGGCCGCTGCCAACTTGTATCAATGCCTCGCACTTTCTAACGTGTCTGTTTGGATGTGATTTGTCAATGTGAGTGAGAAGTGACGTTTTGTTTTGTGGTTACCCTCTCTCTTCCTGATCGTTCATCTTTTTAGCCAGATCCAGAAAACCAAGGCAAATAAGTTTAAAGTTAAAACAAAATTAACCAATACTTTAAAAAGCAATACAAATGTTGTGTGCAAAATTAATAATAGTATGATTTTAGTCCTCCTTGTTTTTATTCTCTCTAATTCTCATTTTCTTTTGTTTTGAGCTTATGTAGCGTTTCATAATGTGTGTGTGTGCATGTAAACTAGTTTTATATGATTGATGTGATTAATTTATTTACTTTTTATGGCGTTATTTGAACTAAACCTATAAAAAAATCAGCATATTTTATTACGCAACTTGAAAGATGATTTTTTGTTGGATTATTTGTAAATATATCATAAAAATATAACAAATTAGAGCCTCAAGTATAGTGAAAGTGTTGTTACACAAGCTACACATCCGGACACTTTTTATACAGCAACTTGGCTTCCCACAAAAATCTCCCTACAGTGTACTTACATAATTTTCTTCCATGTATTTCCATTGTTTATCTTATCAAGTTACAGGCTGTCACCTTTTGGCGTTAACCTAGTTTTTTAAAAGTTTTTATCAAACCAAGAAAGTCCCCTTGCTAGCATTCCGGTGGAGAAAGACAAGATAAGATCCTCCTTTAATGTCTCGCTCGGGAGAAAATTCTCCTTTATACCAGGGCTATTCGACTCGATCCACAAAGGGTTGGTGTGGTTACAGGTTTTCATTCCAACCAAGCCGAAGTTCACGAGACTCAACCTGCATTTTCTCAAGTCTTCAGGTTAAGAGCGCTTTACAAAACCAATGCATTATTATTATTAAGATGGGACTCACTTGAGGAGTTGGGGTTTGATGGGCTTGTGCTTGGTTGGAATGAAAACCTGCATCCGCTCTTCCATTTGAGGATGGAGTTGAATCCTCCTGCTTTATACAAACACCACAATAAAAACAAA
This sequence comes from Knipowitschia caucasica, assembly GCA_964034765.1. Classification (NCBI taxonomy): domain Eukaryota; kingdom Metazoa; phylum Chordata; class Actinopteri; order Gobiiformes; family Gobiidae; genus Knipowitschia; species Knipowitschia caucasica. The sequence continues at coordinate 18,867,250 of OZ035841.1, read as the reverse complement.
TCCCAAAGCACAGACCCTCATTTCCTCATCTAATTGAAAGCCAACCACGATGGAGTCACATGGTAAATATTCAATGGTCTTCTCGTCTAATGCCCTGGAGCTGCTCTGCTACAGTCGGCGTGAGTGACAGTGGGTTAGCTTCATAAAGAGTCACTAATGCACTGAGCCCAGTCAAGGTCACCTGTCAGGAGCCGGCACCGTGGGCTTCTGTGGATGGAAAAAACTGTGGCTTGTCAAATTCAATATGGGGTGTGATAGACTATATGATCGCGAACGCACCACAGCTCTCAATCATCCTGTAACTATTCCATAAGGAAACCCTGTGTTTTCTTGGAATCTGAAACTGAATGAGGTTCTATCTTATTTTTCTACAGAATAAAGTTTCACATTTTGGAATTAGATTATTTGGACATTAATAGACAACTGTAGCAACAATCTGTTCTTCAGTGCTATTGACCAGGGTTCCCCAATTATTTTTTAGCTATGACTATCGCTAGCTCTCCCAGCGAACCCAGAGATTTCTCACTTTTTTCCCACTGTTTTCTGTTGTTCTGGTTGTTCTGTTGCAGGAGGGTCTAAGGAAAGTGGTGATCCAAGACAGTTGTAATAATGTATGGATATTTATGGACAGTGGTCATCATTGCTCTGACAAACCCTCACTACTTTGTAAATACTTTGCAGTTGGATTGTTTCCATTATTTAATCTGGGTTATAGAGCTTTGCCCATGAAACGTCAAAATCAAAGAAAGAAAAACTGCTCTCTACTGGTATCAATAGACACTTTGTCACGAGAAGGTTTGATAATGATAATGTTTGAGCATGTTTTCTTGTATTTCTTTGAGCTGAAATCATATGATAATTGGGCTATTGACACAAACACACACAATATGAATCTTCTTTACCCACAAATTCTCCTCATTTGCCTTCTGCAGCATATTTTAACAGCACAAAACAAAAAGACATACAGTAGTTGCCCACCCACACCATTAAGCTACTGCACTTTCACTAAACCATAAACGCCTTCCGGAGGTCGACCCCGGCAGCTGTCACCGCCTGTCCGGTGTCAGTGGGGGTCAGGGGTTGGCGTCCCGAGTTGCCGCCCGCTGTACCCAAGCTGTTCCGACGCTTTCTCCACTCGCTTTACACAGAGAGGTGGCAGATTGGCGCTTCATGAAAAAACAGTGAGAAATTTGGCCAACCGTCATGTCGAGTTAGCGTCTCTCTCGTTCCCCCCGCCACTTTTCATTTGCTCCTTTGGCGGTGGTAGATTTTATTGTCTGCCACACACACACACGAGCTGGACTTTGAATATCACCGTTTCACAGCACGACGTAACAGATTGTTTGGAATGAAAGTGTCACATGTGGTTATATACAAGAGTTTCAAACAGTGTAAAGTTGTCAAGGAGCTCCACAAGCTTTCGTGCTGCTTGTGTTTTATGAGCATGGAGCATGGAACAGGAGCATTTAACATGAGTTCAAACTTCACTTTGGTGATTGATTGCCACAAGGCACAGATAGAAGCAATACTGCACACACAGAAGCTGCCTTATACACCATGCATAAGTCAGCTTTATACACATATTGTACATATATCATACATGTTTTCAATCCAATCCACTATATTTGTGGATAGCTGTAAATCAAAACATCAGTTGTCCAGGAGGGCTTCTATAGATCAGAGAATTAGTTTGAAAACAGGAAAAGCTATATTCACAAACACATAGAAGCAATTGGAGCAGGATGACCTCAGTCTAGAAATTTTCATAAAAATGTGCGTAAATGTCCCGGATCATCAATGTCCTTAGAGCCTCATTCATCAGCAACAAACAACTGATAAAGAACCGGAGAAAAGGGGGGAAAGAATAAGGACAAATGTGAGAAACCTCAGGGAGACCCACATGGAGAGAGAGATCCAATCCCACAGACGGATGGGCTGTATCCAGGATCCAGGACTCAGCTTTTAGTGGTAGGGGAAACCAGTTCACCCATAAGCCTACATGAACACAGGGAGAACATGCAAACTTCACTAACAAATCGTCCCTTGCCGGCCGGAAGTCCAGGACCTTTATGATGCGAGGTCCATGAATCCATTGATATTTTCACTTTTCAAAAACAACCTTGATCTAGAATGTGCACTCGTAGAGCACATACCCCGCCAACACCACACGAACAACTTGAAATTCCTATCATCCCATCCGATCTACACCAAAAAATTCAGCTCACTGCCTTCATTATTATAGTAAAAACAGACGCACAAACTCACACACTAAGTCGGTTGGTAGGGCTGTAACAAAATTATCATATCATAATAAAATGGATTGTGGTTAGTCACATTTTAGCTAATTAGAAGTACTTTGATTGGGATTTTCTTGAGTTTGGATTATTATTATCAATGTGTCTTTAAATTTTGTCTGTTTAAAATCACTAAATGCATGTTTGAAGACTCATACTAGATGTAAAATTGACAGAGAATATATTTGTTTATTTGGAAACTTTTATCACAATGCTAAACATATGTAAGAAAAAATAGGGATTATAAAATACAAAATACATATCAAAACAGTTACAGCCCCCCCTGTTGGCCGGAGTAATCACACACATACTTACTGTGACTAGGGTCTCCTTTTCTGACTAATAATGGCCCATTGGAAATTTCAAAATTCCAAAAACCTTAAAGAATGACTCGTATGTCTATTATAATCTTTTCTAATCCACGTCCCTGTCACTTCTCATTTGCTGCCTCGGCTGTTCCACGTTTTATTGCGTTGTTCCTCCTGTTTCTGTCAATTCAATTCTGTCGCACTCTGCTGGGCTTTATTGGACTCCAAAGTAAAATAACTATTTTTCTGGCTGATAAATACAGACGTTACTGCATTCTTCTTTTTGTGTGGGCCTTTTGTGCGGTGCGCGCTCTCTTGCATTCACTTCAGAGACCTCCGCCATGCATCACTGTGTTTCTCCAATATATACATAGCGCACAAGATTACAAAAGTTTACATTCGCCACAACAATCTCAACATTCTCATTTCGATGGCACATAAAAGGGAAAGTGTGAGAAATGTCCTTGAAACACTGAAACTATGCAGGAGTCCAGATTGTGAGCAAACATGTGAACACACGGCTTGTTGTTGTGGATCTTAAAATGGGCCGTGCAATTTTTTAAGAATTCTTTTCTGGTGGCATTCTAAAATCGCAGCCTGTGGAACAAAAATCAAAACGTTTGCCATGTTTTTGGATTTTGAAAAAAGGGTCAACTTTTCATTCACATCCAAATGTTTTCAATGCTCTTCAATGCTTCAATACTGATCGAAATGGTAGCCTTGCTGTGGTTTGATTGGGTCTGCGAAGGCAAGACAAGGCAAGTTAATTTGTATAGCACAGTTCATACAGTCCATGTGCACTCCAGGCATTACAATTATTAATTATTACAGTATTTTAACTTTTTCTCTGGTCTTTCTCTGGTCTCTCTTTCTCTGGTGTCTCTCGAGTCTCTATCTGGTTTCTATCGTGCTGTGATCTCTCTCTGGTATCTCACTAGTCTCTTTCTCTCTGGTCTTTCTCTGGCCTTTCTTTGGTCTCTCTTTCTGGTCTCTAGCTCCATCTCTTTCTTTGATTTCTTGCTCTGGTCTGTCTCTAGTTTCTCTCTGGTTTCTCTTGTGTCTCTCTAGTCTCTCTCTGGTTTCTCTCTCTCTCGTCTCTGTGATCTCTCACTAGTCTCTTTCTCTCTCTGATCTTTCTCTTTTCTGTTGCTGGTCTCTGGTCTGTCTATTTTTGGTCTCTATCTCCGTCTCTCTCTCTCTGATTTTCCTCCCTGGTCTGTCTCTGGTCTCTCTTTCTCTCTGGTCTCTCTTTCTTGTCTCTCTCTCCTCTCTCGGGTCTCTATCTCCGTCTCTCTCTCTGACCTCCCTCTCTGGTCTCTCTAGTCTTTCTCTCTCTGGTCTTATTACCTTCTCATAAAAGTCTAAACATGATTTTGCCCAATAGAAAATTCTTCTTTTTCCAGACCATGGTCCTTACCTATTGGAAACATAATGGCAATGTAGCTACTGTATACGATAAACACTATAATCGCACTACACGCTTGTTTCGACCTTGTTCGCTCCGTTGGAACCTTTTTGCTTTCATTAAATTCTCGTGTCGGCATTGCTGGCTAATGGCATTCACACCATTAGCTCGGCGTTATGTCCGCAGCATTTAGCCCGGCTCAAAATTAGCACGTGAATTTCCGGCAGCCTGGTATAGTATCTGAATGATGATGGATGCCTTGCTATTTTGAACCAAGCAGATGCACTGTGAGGCGTTCAGGGCCTTTGTTCATTACCGTCAGTTTCCAAAAAATCTACTCTCAAATTGAATGTGTTTTGTTATTTCGGCATGATTAATATTTAGCTGTGGGCTCGCTGAAGGCCGTTGCTTTACTGCGTTTGTGTGCGAAATTGGCGTTACCAGAAAGGAGAACAACGCTTGTCTGGGTGCTTAGAACGTCCTTGAGTTTTACGCACATGAGCAGACAAATGCTGACCGTAACCTGTGTGATAAAAACACACAAATATGCACACACACACATACACACACACACTCACACACACGCATATCACCACAACTTGTAATAGATATTAAATATATTGTGTTTGTAGGTATTCAACATGTGCTAATGCATGTATTTTATCTTATTGAATTTTGTCCTTTACCTCAGAATAAAGTCAAGTTTATTTGTATAGGATCTCAAAGCAATTCGCATTTTAATTGAATGGTTGAGGTGCTGTTTTTGAAAGTGGTTTTGACATAAAATCCACACTGTTTTGGTAGTGTAAAAATCTAAATGTTATGATGCAATCCAAGATATCATCACAAATATCCTCCCTCCTCTCCTCAATTTTGACATTTTCGATTTCTTACATTTTCATGTCAAGACCCCCCACACCTTCCACAAAGTCCTAACCTTGCCTAAATGGACTAGTTTTAACAACAGCTGATAGCCATATGCCTAGAACAATCACTAACTCAATCACATAGCCGTCAAGTCATGTGAAGTGATTGAAGTTTGGCATAAGTGTGTTGGAGGAAAAAATAAGGAGACAAAAAAGCAGAGGAGCGAGGAGGAAATATGAGCTGGTTGACAGCTGAGAAATGACGGCATTGAGAGGAGGAGACGAGGAAAGCTCTTTGAAAGCTCTCAAACTGCCACTTCTCAGAGATATTTCCTGTATCCTGTTGAAGGTAAACCACTGGATATTTGAATGTGCTGAATACTGCTAACGAGGACTTCACACGCCGATTGCTCAGTTGTCAGTAAGAGATGGAGGAGGTTTAAAGTATGGCGATGTCCAGACAAGGTCAAATTCAGGCCTAAAATACTTTATCATTCCAGGACGTCACCCATATAAAGCTGGGGCCATGTTCTTAAAGATTCTCAGTGCTGAGAGTTGAATATTCTTCAAATCTTGACATACTCTTAGAATTTCCCTTAAAATGAAAATTTCCCAGTTAAGAAAAAAGCTATTTCTAAAGAATCCTAGCTCCTAAGTTGAGAGAGAGAGAGACTAGAGAGATATATCATAGAGAGACTAGACATAGACCAGAGAGAGATCAGGGAGAGACCAGAGAGAGACCAGACGGAGACTAGAAAGAGAGAGAGACACACACAGATACAGAGACCAGAGAGAGACCACAGAGAGCGAATAGTGAGAAATTAGATCCATTCGTACAGAGACAGGGACTTTGGGGTCTGAAAATGCGCAGTTTCTCGACTTTGAATGGTTTTGCTTGTCTTTCCAAGAACGTTTTTGAACTCTTCCTATAGAACTTGGCCTCACACCAACCTCCCCTCTTTCAAAATTACAAATACTGTATTCATCCCAAATCCTCCCCATCCACGAATCCATCCCCTCATCTGTGTTGCCCATGAATAATCATTAATCACATTTCTGTATTTCTGCTGGATTCAAAGATCGCCATGTTTATGTATGAGAGGTGTGCGTTACCGCGGAGACAGGTCACTCCCGGAGAAACAACCGTCTCCAGCTCCACCATCTGCCCCCGCTGACATTTCCCACACCACAGAGACATGTGGGCGTCCGCTGGGCTCCTCCGGGCGGCTTACAGCGGACCGTGTGTCAGAGAACCATGTGGCGAGAGAGACACGGATCCTCGGATTACCATCAGGGCATGTGTTTATTCCGCTGATAGGCAATTGTAGTAAAGAGGAAGGAGAAAAACATGTGTAATGATATGCATACAAGCCTTTGACTGTGTGTAGATGGACAAGGCTAAAACACTAGCTCAATGAAACCCTAGAGAAGGGTTCATGGGTGAAGTCCAAGTCCAAGCTAATGCCCATATAAGGAAATTGGCTCCAATTGGCTCCAATTGGCTAGCTTATGTTCAAATCAGCTTTTTCTGCTAGAAGCTAACACTATGGTGACATCCTCTATTAGTCCGTCCACTCCTAATATAGGGTCCATGAAACAAGCAGATAAACAATATTAACATTGCATTCAAACGAAAAGGTCCCTTATCTGTGTGGAGTTTGGGTGGGTTTCCTCTGGGCGCTCCTGTTTCACTCAAAACATGCACTATAAGTAAGATCCTCCAGTTCTAGTAGTCCTGAGCCAAAAGCTGACGGAGGCTAGAGTGGTGTTGGAAGATGGGTCAAATGCCTAGGACAAACCCCAGTACTTTAGTTAATTAAGTAACTAACTTGTAATTGTGTCCTTGGGCCAAACACCTCAAGTACCCATGCTAATTTAACAAAACTATCATCATTTATTGACTTTGGGGTTGTCTAGTGGCTACATTTCTGGGTCCAGTTAAATCTGATTGTAATCCAAAGGCCAATCCATAATACTCCAAAAAGCTATGCATTTATTTTCTTTTTTCATGATAATTCTTTCAATTCCCACCAAATTTGAGCGTTTACCTCGTGAAGCTACCTCATTTCGCGCAGTCGGCATGGAGACAGAAGCACAATGCAACGCTTCCAGACTATTTTTGGACTTTACTTTTCTCATGATTTGCTTTAGAAATGCAAATAAGGCTGTCACATGAGATCAAACTAAAAAGTATCAAAACTATGCTAATTGTTTTGTTCGCCAAAATAATGCCTCAAAAATGCCTTGATCTCTGGAAACGTAATCCTTTTGATCCTGATTTTCAGTGTTGGGGGTTATTTTGGCTATTTTTACATATTCACTTTTATGTATGTTGTGATTTAAAAGATAATCCTGAACTTTTCGCCACATTAAAAACAGATTTGACTGTTGCGGTGAACTCAGCATGAGTAGTATATGAGACCTGGAACAATCTATTTCCTTTCTTGAAATTTGTAAACCTCTTTAGTTACACACATTTAAGACAGACTGGGATTGCTGTAAGTAGCTTGAAGAAAGATCAAAGTAATTATTGTTTCCATTTTTTTGTTTTTATGTTCCGTATGTGCACATGGTCTTGTCTGTGGCTCTGTATGTAACTTTTGTTTTGTAGCCGTTTGGCAGAGCACACGGATGATAAGGACCCCCTTGAAAAAGAGATGGTTAGGGTTAGGATTTGTCTCAAGGGGAAAATCATAGTCAATAAATAAATATTATTCTTGGTTTGGGAAGATTTTGTTGTAATAAAATGAAAGTAGTGTAAAGCCCCATTTCTAACCAGCCCTACTGGGTCCTACTCTACTCTACTCGGTTCTACTCTACCTGGCTGTGTTTCCATTACGCTTTAGTATCTGGTGCCGTATCCCAGCAACCTGCCCACAACAAACCAGTACCCGTGGAAGTTCCTTGGAAACCATGGCTTCCAGCGGCATTTTGACTAATCAGTGTCCGTTAGAACTCTTAAGTACCAGCATGGCCTGGATAGAACTAAGGCCCAAGAGGGCCTTAAGGAGGGACCTGATGCTGGTTAAGCCTGGTTCAGACGGCAGGATAATTAGGCAGATTTTGGACCCGATTTACCCCTACGACAATCTTTATGAACGCTCCGATTATCGTAAAAAAAATCTGATGGATGTGTGAGGTCTCAAAAAAAAATCGGCCGACAATTTTAAAATTGTCTTATGTGAACCAGGCTTTAGACAGGACCAGTGGAAACACTCCCAATTGGGGTAGAGGGGAGGAGAGTAGGGCCAAGTAGGGCTGGAGGAAACAGGGCATTTGACTATCTCAGATTCAATGTCTTTGCCATTTGCAGTAAAAACACATTGGAATAAATGTGCAAAAGTACAGTGCACATTTGTCCCCGTGAAACCATTAAACAAAAACAGATCAATAACAAGAGCAAGATCATTAAAGTGCTTTGTCCAGACTGATAATAGCTGAAGGAAACTGTTAGCATGTTAGCATATCCAGATGTCCTGTATGCGATAGAAATCTTCTGCCAGAGGGAAGAAGCTGGAACATGGCTTTTCCCGGGCCAGAAGAGTCATTGATAATTCTAAGAGCTCGATTTAAGAGTCTGGATTCATAACATATCTTTCATAACTGTATTTTTCCAATCTAAGTGTTGCGTTTACATAACTGTAGTTTAAAGTTACACTGTCTTCTTGCACATCTTGTTCCTTCACCTTCACCCCATCAATGTACCAGATCTTCTCTCAAAATCAAACTCTTCTCTTGCTGCTCACACATCCCCTGAACTTGAGGCGCCACAACTGTCAAGTAATAACATTCTGTTACTTTGGAGCAGATTTTAAGGTCACGCTTTAAGATAAGGTAAATTGAATATTGATGAAACCTTTTGCGAGGCCATTTTTCCAGTGCTATCCACATGTCACCTTGTCGCGCTTGTGAAATACTTAAGCAAAGCCCAGGTCCTTACAATCCCCAACTATGAATAACTTTGTCATTTTATCATTTTTTAAAAGCTTTGGCCTCTTGTGAATGCTACAAACAAAACATACAATTATGTAGCCATTTTAAGCCATCTTTTTTTTTTCCCAACCTCAGTTCTCGTTCTACAGCCTCAGTCCTGGAGCAAAAATCTGGGTCTTCCCGAGGTTTTTTGTTGTTTCTTGAAGATGCAGGAGGGTCTAGGGACAGTTTTGATCCGTGTCTTTTAAGAACCTTTATGGACGTTTATTTGTTGAGAAAATGTATTTGTGCTAATTCTGTAAAGCAGTAGTCAATGACCAAATATGGCAATGTAGTATATTTTTTCTTTGGATTCTTGGGTACATACTTAATGCATTAAACCAAAAAGTCATACTTCTTAAATAATTCCCTTTGAACTATGCATAGGTTGCATATTTTTAACCTATGGCATTTTTTTTTTCCTTCCAACCTCTTATTTTCACCCTGGGTTTTTTGAATGGTTCCTTGCCAATAAATGATATTCTTAGGACAGTGATGATCAATTTTTTTTTACATGTATGGACATTTATGGCTCCTATGTTTTTGTTGTTATTATTATTGGATTTCTCGTGTTCGAACTGTTTGATTCTCTTATCTGAGGTTGAGGAATTGTCAACTTTGTTAAATCCTCAGCAACGTTGTGATTGAGGGCTATACGCAAATACATTGATCTGAATTGGCTCCCTCACAGTCCAATTAAGAGCCACTGTTTCACTACGTATTTACAATTTTGCTGCTTTCTCTAAAAATACCAGCAAATTCTGAGTTTTGTATCTGAATATTTTCCATGAACACACAGCTCTGGCATCTCAGCGAGGCAGGAGAGAGAATCAGGAGAGAGAGGCGCGAGAGCAGAATTATGCAGGGGTTGTTTTGCGCCTTACAAAGGTGTCAACATGTTTACACAGTTTTTCTTTTTAGCTGCCTACACTGTATTTTGTGCTGATAATGAAAAGTGGGTTTGTTTCTGTAATGAGTAATAGGACCACAGCTGCCACAGTGAGAAAATACTAAAGCTACAACGATGTATGTGAATGGATTTGTACTTTAGCAACATGCTTGTATATAAGTAACGTAAGAAATTTTTAATTTAGAGGCTAGTATATGTTGTAATAAAGCATGAACATAATTAAAGAGTGCAGCGGGGCACCTGTCCGTCTATATTTTTGTATGTATTATTTCACAAGAGGAAATTAAATGCATATAAGCTTCATTATTCCCCCACACATAGACTGTACACACATGGACAGTAGGCAGGGATGGACAGTGCTAAGACGCTAGCTCTTGTCTATTTTTGTTTCTACACACTTTCCCATTCTCCCATTAATTTACATTGAAAATCAAATTCCTTTTACTCTGCAGTTGTTGGTGTCATACTCACTCTACAAAACACACAAATAAACATATCTTTGTTAATCTTTGAACATATGACCCCTAATAACAGACCAATCAGAAGCCTTCTATCCCTAAATTTGGTTTCAGCTAACGCATAGCGGAAGCAAGAACAGACACTCATCCTCACTCCTGATTGGCTCTTTGGTTGCTAGAACTTGTTAGAGGAATTTTATGACATGTTTTCATTTTTTGTGGTTGGAAAATTGGGCACTCCAGCTAAAAGTGTTGCACAAAATTAAATTATTTCAACAGTAAGACATACAATGATTGGACTAAAATTGTGTGTGACTATCTGGTTGCCAGGCGGTATCTGGGAGTTCGGCTCCAGATTCCCGGTTCTCAGCGCTGTCCTGTCTTTCCAGTGGTGTGAATGATTACAGGAACATGGACGGGAACAGGCTCGCTGTTGTTTTTTCTGAAAAATTGGCTACAAGTTCGTTGACATGTCAAAAAGGGAAGAAAAATTGGCCTATAAACATTGTCAATATGTCTTTCTTGATTTAGTGGACATTTGTGGCAAAAGCTTGGAACAAACCGTCCCAAAAAGTTGAAATCATAACATTTCTATGCCCCAAGTACTGTAAGCTGACTAATAGAATTTTGATATTGTGTAGATGTTTTAAAATACCAAAAAATAATTGTTTTTGTGTGTTAGTTAGATATGTAGGTAGATAGATAGGTAAGTAGATAGATAGATAGATAGATAGATAGACAGATTGGTAGATAGATAGATAGGTAAGTAGATGGATAGATATTATTATTTTTTCCCTGTAGGAGAACTCCAAACAACAGTACTGGTAAGTAAGACCAACCCAAAGCAATTTCCTAGTTTGATTCTGATTCTGAAAAGTTCCTTCTTCTTCCTTTGGCCAGAGAAACCTCGCCTTGTCAAACATCAGCTCCCAAAATCAACAAGCCACATCCTGATAATAACAAATTACACAGTTGAAAACGTACCCATCACTTTGAACACCCCAGTGTAGTGTAGCGTTGTCGCTGGGAGCAGGGGAACAGCTCCAGGGCCCATTCACAGGCGCTGTTTGAAGACGTCTCGCTCACACCGGACACACTATTATCATACATTAGAACTGCGGTAAGCCTCATTAAAACGGTTGGAGGTTGGAGCAGGCCATGGGCGCAGAGATCAGATGGAGACCGGAGGAGACCGTGTTTTCTGGCTAATGATGCTGAGATGCTTACAAACCAGCGAGCACAATCATCCATGGACCAGGAGAGCCAGGATTGTATTGTGGCTATTGTGTTGTGTAGCGTCTGTAACCTTAGAGCAGTAGTGCGCATGGATTTATTTTATGTGTGTTCATTTGTTTTGTCCTTCAAAATTAATGAAAAGAAATGTGAACAAGTTATCCAAATTTTGTCTCCTCTCCTGTCTCTCTGTGGTCTCTCTCTAGTCACTCTCTCTCTGGTCTCTCTCTAATTTCTCTTTCTGTGTGGTCTCTCTCTGGTCTCTCTCTAATTACTCTCTCTGTGGTCTCTCTCTAGTCACTCTCTCTCTCTAATTTCTCTCTCTCTGTGGTCTCTTTCTAGTCTCTATCTCTGGTCTCGCTCTGGTCTCTCTCTAATTTCTCTCTCTCTGGTCTCTTTCTAGTCTCTCTCTCTCTGGTCTCTCTCTCTGATCTCTCTCTAATTTCTCTCTCTCTGTGGTCTCTCTCTAGTCACTCTCTCTCTGGTCCCTCTCTAATTTCTCTCTCTCTATGGTCTTTTTCTAGTCTCTCTCTCTCTGGTCTCTCTCTCTGGTCTCTCTCTAATTTCTCTCTCTCTGTGGTCTCTTTCTAGTCTCTCTCTGGTCTTTCTCTGATTTCTCTCTTTCTTTCTCTCTCTCTACTTTATCTCTCTCTCTCTGATTTCTCTATTTCTCTCTGATCTCTGGTCTGTATCTGGTCTGTATCTGGTCTCTCTCTGGTCTCTCTCTGGTCTCTCTCTCTCTCTCTGGTCTCTCTTTCTCTTTCTCTGGTCTCTCTCTGGTCTCTCTCTCTGGTCTTATTTCTTATTTATTTATTTATTACTGGGACAGTGCATATTAATGAACATTTCTGTAAATATGCCAGAATTAGCCAAACGGCTATTTTTTGGCTCTCACTGGTCTCTCTTTCTCTTTCTCTGGTCTCTCTCTGATCCCTCTAAGAAAGACTCTTCCATATTTTAGCTGCATGCATCTGAAACGCTGCCTCCTCATGTCTCTTGTAAAGAAGATGGCTTTAGATTATTGGCTTTCGTGCTTCTCCCACTGTTTAAATTACATCTTGCTTAAAACCATTACCATACTTATTTGTGCACACGGACACAATCCAATGAAAATGTCTAATTACGATCGCTTTAGAAGCCACTCCCGCTGACAGCCGCTATTGACCTGAGACCCGTTGGTTTGCGATCAATCAGGGTTCAACACGGTGTCTAACGGAGATGCATCCACCCATGGTCCGATCTTTAAAGAGGGTTAAAACGCATTTTTTCCTCACTTAACAAAGACGTATGATGCAAAGTCGTGTGTTTGAGCTTTTAACCACATGTTACATTTATGTGTCTTTTTCAAAAATAGACCTGGAGTTGTTTTTTTAGATTCATAGAGCCATCCATGCTAATATCAGAGACTTTAGGCATAGACATGTCCCTCCACTCCTTTGTCTAAATGCTATCTTAAACTTGGTTATCTCAAATGTCTTTCGAGGGCCATGATATGATTTATTCTTTAATAGAGCTTTGTTTTGAATTGAATTTCTGATATATTTAGATTATGTAATTAATATACATTTGGCTTTTGTTACTGTCATGCATCACAGAGTTTAAGAAAATGACACTTTAGTTTTTAGGCTATATTTAATCAACCCCGAGTCTTGGATCTACAGCCTCAGTCCTGGATCTACAGCCTCAGTCCTGGATCTACAGCCTCAGTCCTGGATCTACAGCCTCAGTCCCGGATCTACAGCCTCAGTCCCGGATCTACAGCCTCAGTCCTGGATCTACAGCCTCAGTCCTGGATCTACATTCTAAGTTTTCCCTCTGGGTTTTTTTTTTTTTTTGAGTCGTTTTCTGCTAATGTAGGAGGGTCTAAAGACATTTATCAGCATTATGTGTGTTTGAATTGTTTAGTCTCTGATCTCTTTCTAAAGTGATTTAGGGCAATTCAAAAACACAATCCAATTTCCTAACAAGGCTACTGAGAATATCTTTATCCACCGGGGAAAGATCGTCATTTCAACCACAATCCAATCTACACTATTTGTTGGCGAAATTGCACATTTATTTGACTTGGTTACATTCTTGGCAGCCCACAAACAGTTATCCATGTTCTGTAATTGCCCCGTGTCTTGGCAAAGTCAATGCAAACAGTGAAACAGATACAGCCCTTTTCTCCAGTTACTTCTCACTCTCTGCTCCTCTGTGGGAACCAGGCCACCACCGTCTGATAATGCACAGAAATAAATAATGAATGTGGATGGTGTAATTAGCTGTGAATACATTTAACCCAATAAGACCCTTTGAGTATTCGCCTAATGCTGCGTTCAAGTCCAGACACTGCACGATTTGTTCATATGACGTAATGTGAGATTTTTAAGACGACATATTGTGGCCATTAAAGTAGCAATATGCAAGTCAAAGGCTTCTTGAACTAATGAAGTGAGTAAATGCTTTATTTTTGATACTCAGTGCTCGGCCCTGCCTGCCTTATGACTCATATCAACTTGGTTCTGGTGTCCAACAGAGATTTGTATTGTTTGAATTGTATAATCATCAGCTAAGTTCATGATTACATAATGAAAGTGATTTTGTTTGCAAGTTAAGAATCAGTTAAAATTCACTTTACTTGATTTTTATAATTTTAAGTTTTTATTGATTGATTGATTTGTGGTGTTGTTTTTGGTGAATAGTGTGGTGAATAGTGACCCATGGCCTACACAGGTGGACAAACGCAAGACAAAATAGTACAAATACTCTGGCCTCGTGGAAGTCGCAAGGATCACAAGGACTCAGTTGTTTGAGTGAACTGGCGCCTGGGTGCGGTCTTTTCATGATGACAGAAATTTCAATATATAATGTATCTGTGTTTCTTATTCGGCTTGAATCAACTGGCATTTTGTGACTAAACGACCAGGTTGCTTTGGTGTACAGGATCCCATTTGTCTGAGTCTGATTTTCATCACTAATAACAGTAGTTCAGAGATATTTGGATTTCAAAATCAGTTTTCCAGCTCCTGAACCTTGTTATTGTTTTCATTTCGATGTCCCGCCCTCCACCGTTTCACCAATCAGAAAGTCTGTGATCCGGGGCACCAGAAAGCACCGTGTCGAGCTAATCTCACTGGTTAAAGTACCATGTGGTCGTAGAACTAAAAAAGGCCTTGTTATGATTCTCAAATCATTAACGACAAAACAAGGAATACGAAAAAACAGGAGCACAGGGTCAAACTTAAAGATAAATCAAACCATGACAACAATGACGTCACACTATTACAGGACTGAGACAGGAGCAACTTCAGGTCTGGTTTTGATAGAGAACTATTCAATCAATCAATCAATCATTTGAAATCTATTGCAAACTCAAGGTCCAATTTAAAACATACAGACAGACAAGACAAAAATGACCAACACTTATGTAACTTGGTTAAAATTGTATCTTTTGTCAACTCAGTGTATTTTTGTTGATCTCTTAGTCACAACAGCAGTTCAAACTCAGGAAAGGCAATAATAACAAACACATTGGAGCCATGGATCCATAGGGAGCAGATGACCAATGTCCATAATGTTAATACTGTAAATGTCCATACATTTCTACTTTGAAAGTCCCATATATTATTGACTGAGTCTGCGTCTCCAACAGCTCATAACCTGTTCGCTTTAAGAGCCACCAGTCTCTCTCTCTCTCTCTTTCTATACCATATCCTCGTCTATAGAAACGAATAAGTACTGTAGATTGGATCCATCATTCTCTGTGTACATCCTGGAAGGGTCTATGTACGCGCAACGCTGATCCCATTCCGACATGCCGGCTTGGAATTCCGTCGGCTGTTGTCAGACAAGATCTGAGCGGGAATTGCCAAAAGGAGCAAGGAGGCTGGAGGATTATGGTAATGCCGAGGTGACAGCTGTGCGGGCGCCTTCAACAGCTGCATACGCTGAAGGGATGAGCCAGGAGCCAGGGATGGGACAGGAGACCGTCCAGAGAGGAGGGCTGGGGGAGGAGAGGGGGGAGGGAGGGAGGGGAGGTGGGAGAATATAGTAGTTATAGGGGGTGGTGAAGGAGATTAGTATTGTAGGGCTTTGGGAAGTTTGCACAGTTGTCGTTTCGGTCGTATATGACTAGAACTTGACAAAGTGACTGTGATTTAGTTTTGTGTGTTTCAAATGAGACTTTTTCTATCTCTGGCTAAATGAGATTGACATTTTACGGCTCAATCAATCAATACAATTTTTATTTATAGAGCCCTTTACCACACTCAAGGCGAGACAAGGCATACAGAGAAAGACACACACACACACAAAGGGAGAGGGAGACACATACACACACAAACAAAGGGAGAGAGAGACACATACACACACACACAAAGGGAGAGAGGGACACATTAACAAACACACACACACAAAGGGAGAGACACGTACACACACACACAAAGGGAGAGAGAGATACACACACACAAAGGGAGAGAGACACATACACACACACACACAAATGGAGAGAGAGACACACACACAAAGAGAGAGAGACACACACACACACACAAAGGGAGAGGGAGACACACGTACACAAACACACACACAAAGGGAGAGAGAGAGACACACGTACACACACACACAAAGAGAGAGAGAGACATACATACACACACACAAAGAGAGAGACACACGCACACACACACACACACAAAGAGAGAGACACACACACATACACACACACACAAAGGGTGAGAGAGACACACACACACAAAGGGAGAGACACACACACACACACACACACAAAGGGAGAGACACACACACACACAAAGGGAGAGAGAGAGACACACACACACACAAAGAGAGAGAGAGAGACACACACACACACACACACACACACACACATGTCTTACAGGATTCACTCAAGCGGGAACTATTCCATTTCCAACTGTCACTTGTATGAATTAAAAACTGGTATGTATTTTTTTTTCTCACATTTTTCATATAGTTTTTCACTCATGGTTCAGAAAGATCCGTTTCAAATGCATGAGACGCTGAGCAGCATCACACTTTCTACATGAGCCAAAACGGTTCAGGATTAACAATTTCATTAAAGGGCTTGTCACATTTCACAACCAAAAATAATTATAGAACTATATCCTGCTTATAGCGTATATCCTGCTTAAGTGTATATTCCCTGTTGCCGTAGAAACTAGACATTATCAGAACTAGTTTGTTTGTGTTTGCATTCAATATAAATTTTGTTAAGACTTTCGGCTGTTTAGAAGTTAATATTTATGGTTAATTGCTAATTTTGTAAAAGTTTATTATTTCAATGAATCAGAATTGACCGAAATCGTCAATAGAGAAGTGTGATTGTAATTACCGGACTGGAAGCCACTACTTTTTTAAAAGTTGTGGTTTATGTTTATGGGAACAGCAGAAAGACTCAAGGAGACGCACAGAATAAAAGCAAATAATTATGTGATGAACAAATACAAATTAATATGACTCCATCGTAGTAGCGATACAACACATGTTTATTGTGTTGGGGGGGGGGCACTCTTTCACTTCTCTCCAAGAAGGTTCTGGGTTCGAATCCCAGAACCAGGTCTTTCTGAGTGGAGTTCTCCCCGTGTCTGTGTAGTTTTCCTCTTCCGCTAAAAACATATGCATTCGGTAAAAATCCTCCATCTCCGGTCCTGACCAAGCCGAGGACCAACTCCTGGAGATGGGTCCCCAGGCGCTGTTACTACGGCAACCACTGCTCCTGTCGGAAGCCTTAGTAGTAGTAGTAGTAAGTAATCTTTATTTATATACCGCCTTTTCACTGCACATCAGAGTCTCAAAGCGGTTTACAATTGTTATTTTTTTTTGGGAGTGGGGGTGCCAGTACAGGAGGCACATGCCAGAACTATTGTACATATTTTTAGTGGTAGGGGAAACCGGAGCACCCGGAGGAAACCTACGCAGACACGGGGAGAACATGCAAACTCCACTCAGAAAGGCCCTGGTCCAACCGGGATTAGAACCCAGGACCTTCTTGCTGAGAGGCGAGAGTGCTATCCACTCAGCCACCGTGCCGCCCCTTAGTGGCATCAGGATGGGTCACATGCAGAGGACAAATTTCCCTACGGAGATCAATAAAGTACAAATTTACATTTATTGTCAAAAAATAACTGTAGATCGGTGAATAAGTGTGATCATGACCAATACTTTGTTTATCGAAAACATGACAAAAAATGCTAGTACTTGTTGTAGCACTTGTTATCGCCCCTGTATATATTACTATTCAAAATGACTCCCACCTTTCTCCCCCACTTACAACTGACCGACATAAGGCACAGGAGGTTAACTTGGGTCCCTCTCATCTCCCTCTGATCCCCCTCTGATCGATTGACACATCTGGCTTCAACATTGATCCACATTAGGCGCTGTGCTCCTTCATCCTCTTTGATTGTGGATGCCCTGCAGGCTCCGCTCGCACCCCGCCCCCTGGTCCCTGCGCTCGGCACGGCTCTCTCCTTTATCCCTTGTTCTTTGTCTCACGCTGGGTCAAAGCCACAGGAACCCACCAGTGGATTATCACACACTTCTCTTTTGGACTTCTCTGCTCCCATTAGCGCCGGAAAAAAAGTCTATTCATTATATAAGACATACTGTATAAGTCATTTTTATTACATTGATATTTTTTTTTTTCATTTAACACCAAAACTTCCACAGCAGCCCATTTGTCAACTTTTCTTTTCGGAAATGTAAATACCCTTATAGACGTTTTCATTCTTCATCACTTTGTAACTTATTTCTGTGTCATTATGTAAGTATAGCAGCTACTTATAAAGTATATTTTGTGTGCTGCCTGTGTACTCTCCTGTGCTGTATGTAAGTAAGTAATGTTTATTTATATAGCGCATTTTACAGACCAGCGTCACCCAAAGCTCTGTACACCGCTCATGTCTATGTGCGTTCCAACAATGAAATTTCCCCCGCTGTCGAATGAATAAAGGTTCTCTTCTAATCTTTATTTTTTTATCATCTCGATTCTAGACTAGTTCAGAGCAATCTCAGCTTTTAGCAAATTCTAGTTACCATAGCAACACACTGTTTTGGCACATAAAGATAAAAACCAAATGATTTGGTTTTGATTGCAGTGAAAAACTAAAACTGTAGATTTCTATTCATTTGAACGAACAGATGACTTTCATATAACCGCCTGTAAAATATGTTTTTGGTCCAGTCAAAAGATATATAGATAGATGGATAGATAGATATAGATAGATATACAGGGATAGATAGATAGATGTAGATAGATAGATAGCCGGAAAATAACCGAAGAAGAAGTAGATAGAGGATAGATAGATATAGGGATAGATTGATAGATTGAAGATAGAGAAATAGACAGAGAGGGATAGATATAGAGATAGATAGATTGATAGACAGAGAGGGATAGAGAGAGATATATAGATAGATAGAGGATAGATAGAGAGATATATAAAATCACGTATCCAGCTGCAGAAACACATCCATCCATACAAACAAATCATTCTAAAAGTGACTAATCCCAGGAGCAGAGGTGGAGCAGGACAAAGTCAGGTGTCATGTCACCACTGTCCAGTCATCAACACTGCAATAGACATCAACACCACTGAAAGGATACAGACACAAGAAATCTGTTTTGGACACGTCTCTCCTCTTACGTCTATTACAACAGACGAACAACCATCTGCTAAAACTCTTCAGCAAATCAAAACCAAACCAACAATAACTTTTTTACACAAACATACAGCCCTCACATTGTAATTTATTAGTTGATTTCATATTATTATGTTTAAAAAGTCTTCTACATACAGCACATGTTTCTAATCTCAACCTTAAAGCGGCTAAACAGTCATATATCTCCGCACATTACTTGTTTTGTGTTGGACAATGAGCGCTAATGACGGTCTTCAGACTTTGAATGGGATGCGTGGGTTGTGTGTTACCAAAGATAACCTCTCTTCTGGGATGGACCTCGCAATTTGTAGCCATGGAAGGATGTCGCACGTGCGTCTTGGTTCTCGGTCCAACTAATTGTTCCGAGGCTTTGCAGACTGCCAATTTCACCAGCGAAATTACAGTCATTGTGCAAATATCCATGAGAAGAACAAGGATATAAAAATAGAGATTTGAAGAAAGGCTGTGGATTCTGGAGGACCCTGTCAGCAGAAGCAAATTACCTGAATTTGTGTCAAAAATGTGTGAGGTGGCTTGCTACTGGTTTGTTAGCATGAAGTACTTTTGAGTTTGACCATAGACTGAATATTAGGAGTGGACTGTCCGAGTGTGACGTCACCATATTGTTAACCTTAATGTGGAAGAAGCCAATTTGAACATAAGCTAGCTCGAGCCAATTTCCTTTCTTTCCCCGACTTGGTTAAGTTTGCGCCATAACAGGGACAGATGTGTTGCTAAGGAGGTTGCTAAGGCAAGTTGAAGTTTCCCCCGTGAATTAGGGCATCTGATTGGTCATTCCTTGCTCATACACCTTTACAATACTATTTTAAATTTACAATTCAACTTTATTACTGACTCTAGATCCAATTTAAAACAGACACAATGGGTCAATAAATAACAAATAAAAAGTTGACTTTGATAAGACTTGATAATATTTTTAGATTTTCTGATTTGTTTTAATCAGCCAATAAACTTGCATAGGATCCATCAGCACTGTTTTTTTAAGCCGAAAATGGTTAGTGTGAAACAAACGGTTACTGAGTTTGAGGAGATTACTGTACCTTTCAATGTAAGTCAATAGGAGCCGGAGAGAGTTGGAGCTAAACTTTGTCAATGAGCACTTCCCTTGGGCTTCATCGAGCTCATAGGGTCATTGTTCATATACAGCCTGTTATAAGATTGACACAGTACAGTAGTTATTTGTTGAGTGACTGAAATCAAACTACATGCAGAAGGACCAGTGATAAACCGTACTCTTATATCCAAAGATAAAGGTATAAGATTTTTTTTTTTTGTCCCACAGTGGGGAAATTCCAATTTATCTGTCCACATGTGCAGAAGCAAACAGGTCACTTTTGCGGTCAGCGGATCTGCTTTGCCTGTGGTTTGGACAAATCTGACGGCGAATGGAACCCAGGGGCCGTGTAATTGCCCTTCCTTCTCCTCTGCTCGATCTTTCTAATGACCGGTGTCCATGTGGAAGTGGACACAGTGCAGTTAACAGGGTAAAGAGAGTGAGGTCAACACATTGCCCTCGAAAGACAAGGTCCAGTGGAGGAAATGGCTCTAAGCAGATGGTGATGGTCGGTCTATGGCACGTCTGAACCTCCTTGGGCAGGACAGTCAGAGTGTGGTAATGGCTGGAGAAAAGAATTGACTCGTTTTAAAGAACCCTCCATGTTTGTTTGAAAGAATATAAAAAATTTATCCCTTTTATGATATTTGAATAGATGATGATCAATTCAAGCACTTTTTTTTTTATAACCCTAAATTACAACTCTACTTACACAGATCAGAGAATCAAACAGTTAGAACACTGTAATTGCAACAATAAACAAGCCCATGGGCACACACAAACACACGTGCACACACACACGAGACTCACACTGTGCAATGAAGTCTCTTGCCTAAGAACAAAATGACAGTTTTGCACTGTAACTACAGCCGGAATTGAAGCCGGAGCCAGAGGAATGTTTATCAAGCTTTATTGCTGCATAGATGTTGTGGCTCTACTCCCCATGGGCTTCCTTAGTGGCTAAAGCTACTGTAGGCTAAATGCTAAATACTAGCAGCTCACTCAGGCGCATTACATAGGTCATGATAAACTCAGATCCAATGGTTTCAGTCTGTAAAAGGAGTTAACCCCTCCCACCTCAATGAAGCAAATCCAGACCTTTGTACGAAATGAAATTTGTACGATGGTATAGTAAGATCAGGCTAAGTTTGTACCAAAGTTTTCTGGATTCCTTCACAAGCAAGTTGGATATAGATCATAAAAGTGGGACATGATCGAATCCAGGATGCTTTTCATTTCTTAAATATGAATATACAAAGCGAGGGCACTTACAATGAAACCATTATATCCTCAAACAATCCAGGGAAAGGGCCACATTCTCACGCCACTCTAATTGGATTTATGTTCAGTGTTTAGCCGCTAAAGTAAAAGTGCTTATAGGTGAGGTTTCACAGTGTGGCTTTAATCAGACCTGGCACCTGCCTGTGGACTAAGTGACTCTTAGTGTCTGGATCGGCTCCAGCCCTAATGTGAGGTGTAAATGTACTGACATTCTGCAGCCACTGAAAGCCTTTTGCACTAATGAGATCTTTGGATTATTATGGTAATCGCACAAAGTCTATATACCGATCTATATGTGGATAGATAGGTAGACAGATGGATGAATAGATAGATAGAGATATATATATAGGGCGACAGTAGCTCAGTTGGTAGAGCATTGGCCTTAAGCCCAGAAGGTCGTGGGTTCATTTCCCACCTCTGCACCTTCTCCACCGACTCCCACTGATGACTGCTGTCGTTGTGTCCTTGGGCAAGACACTTAACCCCACTTCGCCCGAAGCCCCCACTGAAAGATCAAGGCTATGCTCACACTCAGATGGATTAAAGGGTAGAAAATGGATGGATATATATATATATATATATATATATATATATATATATATATATATATATATATATATATATATATATATATATATATACAGTATATACAGAGAAAGAGAGAGCCAGAGAGAGAGAGCCAGCGGGAGACAGTGAGAGAGAGAGTGACAAAGAGAGAGAGAGAGAGTGACAAAGAGAGAGAGCCAGAGAGAGAGAGTGACAAAGAGAGAGACAGAGAGAGAGTGACAAAGAGAGAGAGAGAGAGTGACAAAGAGAGAGAGCCAGAGAGAGAGGGAGCCAGAGAGAGAGAGAGTGACAAGAGGGAGAAAGAGACAGAGCGAGAGAGAGAGAGTGACAAAGAGAGAGATGGACAGAGAGCGAGAGAGAGAGAGCATGTATCCATAGAAACAATTAAATGCATAATTTTAAAAGTTACTAACAATAGTATTGGAAGGTTCATCCTGTCATGCTTAGTAAAAGTAAAATGTATTTAGTTCTTCGATCCCAGACAATAGTAAGTTAGCAATGTCGAAATATGTCAAGGTAAAAACTTGTTTTTTACAATAACAATTGTAAAACACCAAACAAGAACTGTCTCAGAGTGACTTTGGACTCACTGCAGTTTCCAGGAAATTAAAACAGAAACATTATAACAGAATGTGAATTGTTTAGAAATGTGTTTGATTTGTAGGCGCCGCAATCCTCAAAACATTGGACCAGCTCTGAATTGGGATTTCAAAACCATCAAAGCATAAAAGCAGCTCTCAGCAGCCAGCTCCTTTCAGATAATGTTGAATGTTCAGTAACTGTTTGTTACTGACGTGGCAATAAAAATGATTCTGATTCTGATTCTGAGATAAATTGTCAAATTAAGACACTCTACATGAAATTTAATACTACACAAGGAAATAAAACTTTTGTCTCACAATTACCTCAAAAGATTATCAGGATGAGATTTTCTTTTCTAATTTAAACAGTGTGTATAGGTGAGTTAAGTTTTTAAGATGATGCTACTGTAGAGTTAAAAGGTCCAAGATTTGCTTTTTTTTTTTTTTTTTTTACAAATCCTGAATAAATGTCATGATAGATGAGTTTATCTAGGTTTTTTAAAAGTCAAATCAATCAATCAGTATTCACATATACCATTATAAAATCCAAGGACGACCCAAAAACAGTTTACAATCTGTGTTGTCTGCCTCTGGACAAGACAAGACTAAAGTGGCGCTACTAAAAAGTTTGGATACCCCTGGTCTGGGGCTGGGCAATAAATGGAATTTAGGCAATTAATCGGCTTTTGAAAAAATAAAATGTGTGAAAAATGAAAAAATTGTGAAATCGAATGAATTATATTGTGAGAGTTCCAGCAGCACATGAATTATACTTGCAATATCAGCACAGTCTGTATACAAGACTTTTATGACACATATTGGGAGAAGAAAATTAAAAATAGTTTTGAAACTTGGATAATTAGCGGAAAGAACAAAAAATATTTTTAAGGGCAAAGTCTGTCTTCAGTGAAATCTGTCTTTGGTGAAATCAAAATCATCCAAAGCAGGAAATAATATCGAGATCAGTGCTACATTAAAACATGAACATCCACGGTTTATAATCTAAGTTTGGTTTGTATAGGTGCACTTAAAGTTCTGCAAGTAGTAGGCAAGGCAAGGCAAGTTTATTTATATAGCACAATTCATACACAAGGCAATTCAAAGTGCTGAACAAAACAAGAAAGCATTAAAATCATAAATAATCACAGTCCATTAAAAAGAAAGATACAAATATAAAATCCCTCAGTTGTATGCACAGCTAAACAGAACTGTCTTTAACCTGATTTTAAACATTGTCAGAGAGGAGGCCTGTCTCACATCTTCAGGAAGATTGTTCCAGATTTTAGCAGCATGAATCTGAAAAGCAGCCTCCCCATGTTTAGTTCTGACTCTGGGCACTAACAGGAGTCCAGTCCCTGTGCTCCTCAGAGTCCGGGCTGGTTCATATGGGACTAACATGTCACTAATATATTTTGGTGCGAGGCCATGGAGAGACTTGTACACAAGCAGAGCTGTTTTAAAGTCTATTCTCTGAGCCACAGGAAGCCAGTGCAGAGACCTGAGGACCGGACTAATGTGGTCGTACTTCCTGGTTCTAGTCAGGACTCGAGCTGCTGCATTTTGAATGTACTGCAGCTGTTTTACAGCCTGTTTGGACAGACCTGTGAGCAGGCCATTGCAGTTGTCTAACCTACTGGAGACAAATGCATGGATAAGAATATCCAGGTCTGCTTTAGACACTATGTTTTTGATCCTGGCAATGTTTTTTAGATGGTAAAAAGCTGCTGATGTTACTGATTTGATGTGGCTATTAAAATTTAAGTCTGAGTCCAGTATTACCCCTAGATTTCTGACCTTGTTTGAAGGTTTTAGGGAGAGAGACTGTAGATGACAGATGACGCTCTCTTTGTTTCTGGGGACCAAAGACAATCATTTCAGTTTTGTCTGCGTTTGGCTGAAGGAAGTTGTTTTGCATCCACTCACTGATCTGTTGGATACAGTGAAGGAGTGAGTCCACTGGTCCATGTTCTCCTGCAGTCAGTGAGACATAGATCTGAGTGTCGTCTGCATAGTTATGATAGGACACTTCGTTTCTGCGTATTAACTGACCTAACGGCAGCATGTAGAGATTGAACAGAAGAGGTCCCAGGATCGACCCCTGTGGTACTCCACAGGTCAGGGCCATATGATCTGAGACACAGTTTCCAATCTCCACAAAGTACTTCCTGTCTTCAAGATAAGACCTAAACCAACTTAGGGCGGTGCCAGCGACGCCAACCCAGTCCTCTAGTCTCTGTAAGAGGATCTCATGGTCGACGGTGTCAAAGGCAGCACTTAGATCTAACAAGATTAAGATTGAGACTTTGCCTGCGTCAGTGTTCAGCCGGATATCGTTTGTTACCTTGACGAGAGCAGTCTCAGTGCTGTGGTGGGGTCTAAAGCCGGACTGAAACATATCAAATGAGTTGTTGATTATAAGAAATCTAGTAAGCTGTAGGTAGACAACTTTTTCAAGGACTTTCCCCATAAATGGCAGATTTGAGATGGGACGATAGTTGTTAAGTACCGTAGCATCGAGACTGCTCTTTTTTAGCAGGGGCCTGATGACTGCCGTTTTCAGGGCCTTTGGGAATATTCCAGAATGAAGGGACATGTTTACTATCTGTGTGAGTGAAGGTAACAGACTGCTCAGAACAGACTTCAGAAATCTAGTGGGTAGTACATCCAAGCTGCATGTGGAGGAGCTCAAACTGGAGATTATCTCTTGGACAGTTTTATCATTTACAGGTGCAAAGTGCGTTAGCTCAGAGAGCCTTTCTGGTTGTTGGATGGTTATCTGTGGATTGGAGACAATGGCGTTTTTGATGCCTTGAACCTTGTCATTGAAAAAATTAGCAAACTCATTGCATTTACGTTTGGAAGTAAGCTCTAATGGCATTTGAACAGGGGGGTTTGTTAATCTATTAACTGTTGAGAACAGAACACGCAGATTGTTGCTGCAGCCTTCAATCATTTCAGAAAAATACCTTTCTCTCGTACTACGTAGCACCCGGTTAAACTCGCACAACTTATCTTTGAAGATCTCGTAATCAACCTGGAGGTTGGACTTGCGCCACTTCCGCTCGGCCCTCCGGCACTTTCTCTTTTGTGCCCTAACCGAGTCTGCTTTAGCCCACGGCGCCTTCTGCTTATTTAGAAGTAGTAGTTAAGCATAAAACATAAAACAACAAACAAACAACAAGAACTTACGCACAAATGAACAATACACAGTTAAAAAGAAGGTGGAAGTAGACACCACTAAAAGATCAATCAATCCAATCATTATTTGCTTCACAGACAGAAAAAAAACAGCACAATAAAAATACAGAAATATATATCTGCACAAAAAATCAAAGCTTGTCTCTTTCTGCCTGGTATTAAAAACTTAAAAAAAAAAATTAAGATATTTCTTTATTGGTCCCACAGTGTCATTGTTGCACATTACAGCAGAGAAAGAAGGAAATAATCAAAAAGAGTCTATTATTAAAGATAATAGACAGAAGAATAAAAAAAAAAGGTAAAATATAATAAAATAAAATAAAATAAACTCTGGAGCTATAATTGTGCTTGGTTCAGAAGTATTTACCAATGTGTATATTGTATTTTAGCAGCGGAGAATATGAGCAGAATAAACGATAGTAACTAAGTAAGTAAGTATGGTTTATTCATATAGCGCATTTTACAGACCAAGATCATCCAAAATGCTTTCCAATTGTTCAAAGTTCAGAAGCCGAGCACACTGGTCCATCAGAGCCTCCGACCAAACACCATCCATCCTCTCACTCATTACATTCATACGTATTGTGCATGCTTTTAGTAGTAGGGGAAACCGGAGTACCCAGAGGAAACCTTCGCATACACAGGGAGAACACGCAAACTCCACGCAGAAAGGTCCACGTGAATAGTTATGGTTCTCCGCTGCAGTGTCCCGACAGACTTCCCTCTCGTTGTCCAAAATAACCCTAAAACCATTTCCTTTCTTCCTTTGCTTTCCGGATGACGGTGTCTTCTCTGTGTGGTCCGCTCGGGACACTGCCCACAGTGTATATCTGGTGGTGACAGAACGCATTTCTCTGATTTTCCCCTCTTGCAAACTCAAAAGCCTCCCTTGTCTCTCCAAAGTCCGTTCGTCCTCGTTCCACACTCTCCACTGTGTTTTCTTTTAACTGGGTCCCATGTGCGGATTCCCCTCAAAAGCTGATTGATAGCGCTCCATTGAGTCGCAATTGGAAAGGTCCCGTTAGAGTAGAATGGAGTTCATGGTTGGCAGTTAAATTCTCAAAGGGCTTGTGTGGAGTCTTTGTAAGAGCCTTGACCGCCATGTTGGTTTTTGAGCCGTAAAAATCTATTTGTTTCTTTGTGGGGCAGCGGACAAACAGCAAAGCCACGGAAAGAGGGCCGCGGTCGGTGGTGATGCTGTAGTGGCACTTTGGTTTTTGCGTTTGCTACTCAATCAAATACATAATAAATAAATGATGTATAAAATAAACACATACAGAGAAGTAAATGTTGTTTTGATGACCTGTGAAAGAAAATGTACAATAAAATTAGGATTTAGGGACATTTCTGAACAGTAGTGATCCCACTCCCTATGGACCAATGTCTCTATGTGTTTGTTATTATTGAATTTCCTGAGTTTGAACGGTTTGATTCTCTGATCTGTTGTTGGCCAATCAACAGCTGTGTAAAGTGCTCTGTGTAAAGAGACTGCTGTTGTGATTTAGGTCTATACACAAATACAGAGAGCGAGAAAACCAGAGAGAGAGAGAGAGAGACAGAGAGAAAGAGATAGAGAGATAGATAGAGCTAGAGCCAGAGAGAGAGCCAGAGAGATACAGATAGAGCCAGAGAGAGAGAGATAGAGAGATAGATAGAGCTAGAGCCATAGAGAGAGAGACAGAGAGATGGATAGAGATAGAGCCAGAGAGACAGCCATAGAGCCAGAGAGAGAGAGAGAGCCAGAGGGAGAGATATAGAGCCAGAGAGAGAGAGACAGAGAGAGAGAGCCAGAGAGAGAGAGACAGAGAGATAGAGAGAGAGAGAGAGAGAGACTTTGTCTGTGTGCAATTTTCTGATTATTTCAGAGTACTTCCCGTACCCCTTAGTTTGTTCTGTGTATATTTAAGTGTATGCACGGCTTTTGACAGCTGTAGCAGCGCTCAGACCTACACCCAACAGGCTTGATATCTCTAATCTCTCTCACTTCATCAGTCGTGAGTTCAGGTGGTTAGAAAAGTGTATTAAGTGTGTGTGAGGGTTCATGATGGGGTTCAGGGTTCAATTCCGTCTTCATGAATGAATTTTGGCGGCGCTACTTCACCCCAACTTCCTTGTCAACATCAATTCTATTTCGTCAATTTTTATCTGCCATTTCCACTTTGTAAACGAACTCCTTCAAACCCATTATTCATTTGGATCGGATTACTATTGACTGGAATGACATGGCAAAAAAGTCTTCCAGCCTCTCCGCTTGGCGTCTGTACATCCTTGGCCCCGGGTACGATGATGATGGGGCCTTCGCTGCCAAGTTTTAATGCTCTTGAACGCTGCCGGGTGAAACTGGCCAAACTTTGCAAAATGAGTTAAAAGTTTAAAGAAGTAAAAAACATAGTATTTGTGATGCTGTCTGTGTGAGTGGTGGATTTACAAATCGTTACAAACTGATTGACTTTTGAAAACTATCCAATTGATTCAAACTTTGTAAAAGGATTTCACTGATTATTTTCTGTTGGTGAGATCTAAAACTGTGGCTCTGATCTTTAAAAAGGAGTTTGATCATTTAAAGGAGACACTATTTAGTGTGGGATATATTTTTTAGCAATATTTTGTGCATTACACCGAAAACAGTAGAGAAAAGTAGTGCAATATTTAATAAAATAATTATCAATATCAATTTTATGTTTTCTTTGAGTTTACTCTAGTAATTTCCATTCGAGGTTATGTGACTCTATGATGTCTGCTTGTTGTGACTCTATGATGTCTGCTTGTTGGGACTCTATGACGTCTGCTTGTTGTGACTCTATGATGTCTGCTTGTTGTGACTCTATGATGTCTGCTTGTTGTGACTCTATGACGTCTGCTTGTTGTGACTCTATGACGTCTGCTTGTTGTGACTCTATGACGTCTGCTTGTTGTGACTCTATGATGTCTGCTTGTTGGGACTCTATGACATCTGCTTGTTGTGACTCTATGACGTCTGCTTGTTGTGACTCTATGACGTCTGCTTGTTGTGACTCTATGACGTCTGCTTGTTGTGACTCTATGACGTCTGCTTGTTGTGACTCTATGACGTCTGCTTGTTGTGACTCTATGACGTCTGCTTGTTGTGACTCTATGACGTCTGCTTGTTGTGACTCTATGACGTCTGCTTGTTGTGACTCTTTGACGTCTGCTTGTTGTGACTCTTTGACGTCTGCTTGTTGTGACTCTATGATGTCTGCTTGTTGTGACTCTATGACGTCTGCTTGTTGTGACTCTTTGACGTCTGCTTGTTGTGACTCTATGACGTCTGCTTGTTGTGACTCTTTGACGTCTGCTTGTTGTGACTCTTCACGTCTGCTTGTTGTGACTCTTTGACGTCTGCTTGTTGTGACTCTTTGACGTCTGCTTGTTGTGACTCTTTGACGTCTGCTTGTTGTGACTCTATGACGTCTGCTTGTTGTTGTGACTCTTTGACGTCTGCTTGTTGTGACTCTTTGACGTCTGCTTGTTGTGACTCTTTGACGTCTGCTTGTTGTGACTCTATGACGTCTGCTTGTTGTGACTCTATGACGTCTGCTTGTTGTTGTGACTCTTTGACGTCTGCTTGTTGTGACTCTTTGACGTCTGCTTGTTGTTGTGACTGTTGGATGTCTGCTTGTTGTGACTCTTTGACGTCTGCTTGTTGTTGTGACTCTATGATGTCTGCTTGTTGTGACTCTTTGACGTCTTGTCTGTTACTGCTAATTTACACATCACGCGTTACAGCACGTAGGCGTTATACGCGCAGCAGACGCGCGTAACTTTTTTCCATGTTAACCTATGATGATAATTACACTTCTAGCGTTATACGCGTGTATGACGGACGTATGACGCGAAGCTGCGCTCTAATTTAGGATGGATTTCTAATTTTGTGCGCGCACCAACGCGTCTCCCATTGAAATCTCATGTAAAACTTTATTTTTCTAGCGGTCCTTGGCTCTAGATCGCATCTGCACACACACAGCACTTGTGTCTAAACATCAGCAGGAGGAGCAGCAGGTTTTACAGTGATTCTGGACATCGTTTTTTTTCTTTCATAAAGTCTCGCGTCTGTCCAAACCAGCGCACAGAGACCATGAAGACAAACACATGCATGTGATTTGTGTTGCTCTACATCAGTCCTCTGGCCCGTACTGTCCTCTACACTGCTCCATAGACACACACAGGGAGAGCATCAGAAGACGCGGACCTGCGCACACGGCCTGTGTAGATACTCCAAAAAAATGTTACGCGCAAAGAGCGCGCAGTAAACGCGTACGCGCAGTAAACGCGTACGCGCTGTTTACGCCTACTGTGTAAATTCCCTGTAATACTGAGCCTTATTGATTTTCCTCCATGTTTGTAATGTCTTTGAATCATGAGGGACATAGTCACAATATATCACTAAACTAAAACCCAATACTGTCTGTATCACAATATCGAACAATCAATCAACGTTTATTTGTAGAGCGCCTACACAGGGCAACACAACGCGCTTCACCGTCCACATCACAAAGCACAAATCATCACATAAAACAAACACCAGAATCACAATTAAAACATTAAAACCACACAAAAAATTAAAACCATTAAAACTTTCAAATTACACAAGGAATGAAAAAAAAAGTAACCACAGTGCATTAGAAATTGAGATAAAATCCCTCAGTTGTATGCACAGGCAAACAGAACAGTCTTTAACCTGGATTTGAACATTGACAGAGTAGACGCCTGTCTCACATGTTCAAGGAGATTGTTCCGGATTTTAGCAGCATGAATCTGATATGCAGCCTC
Source organism: Knipowitschia caucasica (assembly GCA_964034765.1). Taxonomy (NCBI): domain Eukaryota; kingdom Metazoa; phylum Chordata; class Actinopteri; order Gobiiformes; family Gobiidae; genus Knipowitschia; species Knipowitschia caucasica. The sequence goes on along the minus strand of OZ035841.1, from coordinate 18,836,637 downwards.
CCCATGTTTAGTTCTGACTCTGGGCACTAACAGGAGTCCAGTCCCTGTGCTCCTCAGAGTCCGGGCTGGTTCATATGGGACTAACATGTCACTAATATATTTTGGTGCGAGGCCATGGAGAGACTTGTACACAAGCAGAGCTGTTTTAAAGTCTATTCTCTGAGCCACAGGAAGCCAGTGCAGAGACCTGAGAACTGGACTAATGTGGTCGTACTTCCTAGTTCTAGTCAGGACTCGAGCTGCTGCATTTTGAATGTACTGCAGCTGTTTTACAGCCTGTTTGGACAGACCTGTGAGCAGGCCATTGCAGTAGTCTAACCTACTGGAGACAAATGCATGGATATGAATCTCCAAGTCGGCTTTAGACACTATATTTCTAACTTTGGCAATGTTCTTCAGATGGTAAAAAGCTGTTGATGTTATTGATTTTACGTGGCTATTGAAATTTAGATTTGAGTCGAGTATTACCCCTACATTTCTCACCTTGACAATATGTTAGGAATCACAATAATGTTCAACTGTGGCCCAAATATTCCAATACTATGGAATCATCTCCTTTTTGTCAGTTCCTGCCCCTAATATAAACTATACGCAATGATTGTTTTGAGGTTAATTGTGGCAGAGAAGCTTTCCTCACTTCATTTATCCACCCATAAAGTCTTCCTTCACCTAAGTCCCTAGTCTGATGTACTTTTGATTGATTCTTTGCCCATGCTACTCTGTCTCTTATATATGTTACATGCCAAACACTTGAAAGCATTTCTGGCTAATTCAGGACCACGGCTTAATACACAGTTACACAGAGAAATGTGTTTTAAAAGTGAACAGCATCAGAATATTGAAAATGTGAAAATGGTGCTAGAGTTGTCAGTCTCTTGTAAAACCGAACACTCTTGAACCAACAAATTCACACAAGAAACACCAGACTTTAACCAGACTTTACAAGTTGCAAACGCACGCTCAAATGTTTTCCTCCTTAATCCTTGTGCTAACTTGACTCCATTGCGTCGGGAATTTTCTCGATGAATACACTTGTGTTTGGCTTTGTAAACAGCCAAATTGATTACATCCGTGACTGCCGCTTTTTGTGACTTTTGAAGATTACATTTTCGACGCCGCGCTCGCAGAAGAAGAGTGAAATCCTAATCCGTGTGTGGGTGAAAAAAGTGCGTTGGTTTTTTTCAAAACTTTGTTAGATTTTTGCAGAAGTATCTCATTAGGCCGAGGGCAGCTGTGCAGAGGCGGACAGGCTGTTCCATAGACACCAGTTGACTCAGACTTGAGCAGAAGCAGCGATGGTGGATTGCTTGTTACTCAAACTGATATCACATTTAAAAAAATGTCTTTCTCTCCGCGAAGACATATCTATTCAGTTTTATACCACTTTGATTATTGAGCTGACAGAATAAATCTCTCACTCTATATGAACAACAGGCTTGAATGTGAATCTTAGAGAGATGGATAGTGGATGATAGATAGATAGATACTTTATTGAACCCCCGTAGCAGGAACTTCAGATGTCCAGATGCAGAAAAACAAATACATAAATCATTCTAAAAATCTTAGAATAGTATTAAAATAGGGACTGTATTTTCTGGGACACCGGACAGAATTCGGTTTATGTTTATGTGAACAGCAGAGCGACAACATGGGAATCTGTGGCCTATACCAGGACAAATTTGACTTTCTTGTCACATGTAGCTAGTGTGGTTTGTATACAGGTGCGCTTAATTGTCCAGCAAGTACCTTCTTTATGCCTTGGATCCGTTGCATCACTACTTATCACTACTTTTGGTACGTGTTTAGCACCATTTTGACCTGTTTACCTAACTTCCTTGGCTTTATCCTTGTAGAGTTTTTCTGCTTGGTCTTTGTTTTGCGCATTTATAATGATTAATTCCCCCTCACCACCCTGGCTATTTAAATCAAATATTTGTTACATAATAAAGATGTATCAAGACAAGATGTTCCATACATTCCAGAAAGAAAATTAAGCAGTGCTAATGGAAATAAACAAAGCCTAACTATTTCTAATGTGTGTAGAAACAGCCTTTGCTTTGCCTGGAAGTGTATGCAGTCGTTTTTCTTCATTTAAGTCTAAAAATGTATTGGCTCTTGTTCCATTGCCACATATTATTTTCTTGTCAAATCCAATTCATTTGAACTGGTATATTGTATTTGCAGTGTAACTTTGTGTTGATTAATGCAGAGTAGTTAAAGTTTTATAGAAATCCAAAAATGCACCCATACTGCTCTATCTGACACATTTGTACGGACTTTCACGATAATCTCAAAAACCTCAAAAATGGCTTATATTTAACAGAATTTCAGAACTAGTTTCTCTTTCTTTGGGAAGCATAGAATGACGATGAATATGTCAGATCCGGTGGAAACTTCTGTAATGAGACACATCTGTCACATCTGCCTCCTATTGACTCGATGATCCTTGTGTTTATTTTTCAATATTGTCTTTGCAAAATCCAAATCTGTGCCATGTCAGGATTAACCAATAAGATACCTTCATTTACGGGTGATGCCACACCAGCCCTCCTTAGCAACCATCTTGGCAACATGTCTACTCCTGCTATCTAAATCTAGCCTGGTCGTACCACACCATAGTACGAATTACATTTCGTACTAAGGTCTGGAGGCGCTCCGTTGAGCTCCGTTTACAGATAGGAGGGGTTAACTCCTTTTGCAGATTGAAACGATTGGATCTGAGTTTACCATGAGAAGTTACAGGTTTGAGATGAGAGCACTTCCACAAAGAGGTTTTTTTAAGGGTGCAAACTTTTTAAGGTTGCAAAAATTTCCAAACAGCTTTTAAGCCCTTGTTTCTCTTTCCTTGAACAAAAATGAATATGTCAGCCCCTGTGGCAACTTCTGTGATAAGACGGATACTGTAAAAATGAAACCAATATATATGAGGTACTGTGTCAAGTGGCAAAACAAAAGAAACCCAAAAATGAAAGATTTATTGAAATGAAATGCAAAATAAAAAAAATCAAGAGAAAATGACAGCAAAGTTACAAAACAGCCGCTTGAGGAAAAGAACTAAAACTGACGTGGGAATGACCATGACGACCCAGACACAGGTGGGACACATGGGGGCGGGGCTTGTAATCAGGAACAGGAAGTACAACTAAAGAAGACACAGGTTTGAACAAGTTACAAAATAAAACAGCGAATAAACATTTATCGTGACAGACTGAATGATTTTCTCTCATAAAAACACAGCTAAGACTTCATGAACACCCTTTTATCTCGCGCTGCCTTCTTCAGTCGTCTGTTATCGGCTCTGGCACACGGCTCCCTGCCTCTGCTGAGGGACCGCTACTCTGTTCTACCTCTCAGGAGTCTACAAACTGCTTTTGGAAGTCTGCTCCTCCAGGATCGTGCTCTCCGCAGGTCTGCCTCTGTTTGATGGGTCCTGTGTGCAGTTCTGTGGTCCAACTCCTCCAGCTCTTGGTTTTTAAGTGCCCGCTCTCTTTAAGATTCTGACTTTTTTTTTTTTTTAAGAAGCACTGCAGGCGGTGTGGCTGCTAGAGTGAAGAGACTTGCTAAGACTGGGAAATTATGTATGGAGAAAGTTTTCATTTAAAAATAAGCTAAATGTGTGGACGTGGAGGCTCTCGAGGGTCTAACTGTGGTCTCTGTGGTAAAGCTGGGGTACCAGGGGGACGCGGTGGCTGAGTGGTTAGCACTCTGAGAGAAGCTCAGCTGAGAAGCGACCAGGTTCAAATCCCGGTCAGAACAGGACCTTTCTGAGTGAAGTTTGCATGTTCTTACCGTGTCTGCGTAGGTTTTCTCAGGGTGCTCCGGTTTCTCCTACCACTAAAAATGTGCACAATAGGTCTGAATGTAATGGGACAATGAATCGATGGTGTTGGTTGGTTCAGATCAGAGAATCAAACAGTTTGAACCTAGAAATGCAATAATAACAAACACTTAGGAGGGTCCATAGGGAGCAGAATGACCAATCTCCAATTATAATACATTAATGAATTACCATAAACGTCCCAGATCAGTGCTATACAAATAAAGTTTCTCCCCTTCTTGAGCAATTATTGACAGTGTACTGTCAATAATAATACAACAAGACTGTAGTGAAGTAATATGAAGGAATATTAAACGTATTACTCCACCATAGATTTGTATTCACATCCATGTCGTCTATTGCAGTGTTTTTCAACCTTTTTTGAGCCAAGGCACACTTTTTTCACTGAAAAAATCTTGCGGCACACCTCCAGGAGAAAATGTAAAAATGTATACAGTACTAATGTAAAAAAATATATACTGTACATACTCTGTGTGATATATAAAGTATATCTTATCTTATAATGTATACAGTATACTCTGTAGCCTATATTCACAATATACAGTTATTCTCATCAAAATGCTTAAGTCCAGGCCTTGAAATTAAGCTTTATTTAATATTTCTCGATACAATTAACAAGAGTTTGGGAATAAAGTGGCACTAACTGTGTGGAAAAAAACTAAGAAAATCCACTCTCTGCCCAAATAGTCAAATAATAACTCACACAAAGAACATGCATTGTTAGTGCATGGGAAACATTTTGGTATCCGAGCTTTAAATTCAGGAGTTTTGGATGAGGGACACGGGAAGTCCTGAACGCGAGTCCATGGTTCTGTCCGGTCCGCATGTCTGTGGTTCTGTCCACTAGACTACGGTCTGCGCTCGGTACCCAGTTCAGAAGTGCGTTCGCGAGAGCTGTTGTACAAAAATTGTACATTTCATATTTAAACCACTACAACGCGGCCACAGCTGCCCCGGGGCAGAGCGGAGGATGTTAATCCTGTTCAGAAACGGCATAATTCATTTTCAAAAACGTCTCTATCACTTTCACTTCTCACTCGCCACAAAGCTCTTGTCTCGCTCCCTCACACATTTGTTGGTCGCATCCAATTTTACCTTTCTCGCCACAATGCTGACCTGTTACAGCCAGTGGTCGCATCCAATTTTTCAGTTTCAAAGTACTTAGCTATCTGCTGCCATCTACTGATTTGAAAAAGTATTACATGGTTACTCCACAGTTCAAAACAAGTCACCGCTCGTCAACAGCGAATGCAGCTATTTTTAGACAAAGTAGACGAATTTCTCACGGCACACCAGACAATATCATACGGCACACTAGTGTGCCGCGGCACAGTGGTTGAAAAACACTGGTCTATTGGTATCTCCTCGGTCTCCATACTACTCTCTCTCTCTCTCTCTCCCTCTCTCTCTCTCTCTCCCTCTCTCTCTCCCTCTCTCTCTCCCTCCTCTCGCCTCCTCTCTCTATGGCAGCCGCCGCCGGCCTTCACCCCCAGGCTAATCAACCCTCCCCCCCTCTCCCTCCACCTGTCAGTCAAACGTCGCGGTCCGTTCTGTGAAGACTGACCTCCGGCACATTCTCACTCCGGCAGCAGCAGTCCCAGAAGACCTCGGCGTATGTCAGAATCCTGAAAGACACCGCTCTCTGATCCGCCGAGCACTCACGCGACCGAGATGTCAACGACATGCCATGAAATATGCATCTGACTCTATTTTCGTGCTTTTATTTATGCTCCGAGTCAATTCTGCGCCGTATTATGCCTGTCAGTCCTCAAATGATCCCCCCCAAGGAATGTTCTGTATGTATATTAATTGCAAGGTTCATTTGAACCCCAAGGCATTATTCCTAATTTTTAAAACAAACTCCCGCTGGAAAATTACCATATACCTTCTAATGCAGTGTTTTTCAACCACTGTGCCGCGGCACACTAGTGTGCCGTATGATATTGTCTGGTGTGCCGTGAGAAATTCGTCTACTTTGTCTAAAAATAGCTGCATTCGCTGTTGACGAGCGGTGACTTGTTTTGAACTGTGGAGTAACCATGTAATACTTTTTCAAATCAGTAGATGGCAGCAGATAGCTAAGTACTTTGAAACTGAAAAATTGGATGCGACCACTGGCTGTAACAGGTCAGCATTGTGGCGAGAAAGGTAAAATTGGATGCGACCAACAAATGTGTGAGGGAGCGAGACAAGAGCTTTGTGGCGAGTGAGAAGTGAAAGTGATAGAGACGTTTTTGAAAATGAATTATGCCGTTTCTGAACAGGATTAACATCCTCCGCTCTGCCCCGGGGCAGCTGTGGCCGCGTTGTAGTGGTTTAAATATGAAATGTACAATTTTTGTACAACAGCTCTCGCGAACGCACTTCTGAACTGGGTACCGAGCGCAGACCGTAGTCGAGTGGACAGAACCACAGACATGCGGACCGGACAGAACCATGGACTCGCGTTCAGGACTTCCCGTGTCCCTCATCCAAAACTCCTGAATTTAAAGCTCGGATACCAAAATGTTTCCCATGCACTAACAATGCATGTTCTTTGTGTGAGTTATTATTTGACTATTTGGGCAGAGAGTGGATTTTCTTAGTTTTTTTCCACACAGTTAGTGCCACTTTATTCCCAAACTCTTGTTAATTGTATCAAGAAATATTAAATAAAGCTTAATTTCAAGGCCTGGACTTAAGCATTTTGATGAGAATAACTGTATATTGTGAATATAGGCTACAGAGTATACTGTATACATTATAAGATAAGATATACTTTATATATCACACAGAGTATGTACAGTATATATTTTTTTACATTAGTACTGTATACATTTTTACATTTTCTCCTGGAGGTGTGCCGCAAGATTTTTTCAGTGAAAAAAGTGTGCCTTGGCTCAAAAAAGGTTGAAAAACACTGTTCTAATGTGTTGGAAAAACCACCTGAATTGTTAACTGAACAAACTTTGTTAAATCTATTAAACTATTCTAAATACCTTCATAATGTTAAAGAAAAATGTGTATCCACAAAATGAGAAGATTCAACACTTTATTACTTACGGCCTTCGTGTTTGTGTTGTCTGTCAGACCTCTGCTCTTATCACCCTCAAGAGTCACAGCATTACAGAGCTTGTTCATTTTAATTGTGCACATTTACTAATGAATAAACTCACACTTTATTTGGAATTACAGCTCTGAGTTGTTTACATTATTTTACTCTCGTTATGTGCAGAATTTCCACAACAGAGCTATAAGGATGGACGACGGTTACTTAAATTAACCATGGTCTGTCTCTCAAATGTTTTATTATTTTCATTTTGGTGCATAATTATAGCTGTTCTAAGATTGTTTTAAACGTCTGGGATAATTCCTAATTTAAGTTTAAGTTAGATATGGATATTGGTCACTTGCCCATTATGGACCAGTACCAATGTGTTTTCTGTTTTATTTCTTGTGTTTTTAACTGTCTAATTCTTTGATCTGTTTTGGCAAATCCAATAGTTGTGTAAAGTCCTCAGAGATACCTACTGTTGTGATCTAGGGCTTTACAGGATAAATTGTATTGAATTAAATAGATCTGAGCTTTCAAACTAGTATCCATAGCTGTCCTTTCACTGTTTTAGTCTCCTTGTTCGATATGAGTTTGTTATGAGTTGAAGCCCCCCCGGATGAGATGTAGGAAATGTTTGTGTGATAGGGAAGTCTGGGTGTCACTGCTTTAACTGCTGCCCCCACAACCTGGCAACGGATGAGGCGGAAGAAAATGTTTTTTTTTTTGGTGCTAAAGTTTAGGCTCGACCGTATTGACTGACGGACACTTTATGTTTTGTGATCCGTCCTGTTAGATGGCTATGATTGTTTTGAATTGACCTTATGATGACGATAACGAAAGAAACTTCAGATACTTTCAGATTCACACACATAAAACCACACACATGGCTGAATACATATTTATTGGTTATTCTTTCTAAATGTCCTTACAAATTCATCACTGTACATTCTTTGGATTTGAAATAGAATTGAAATCACTGTTGTTTTTTATTTGCTTTTGCTCAAATATTTACCTTACCTTGTCTCTATTCTCCAGGTCATCCTCATCCTGACCAAGTACTACCACGCCGATTCCACCAAGGTCCTGGAGAGCTCTCTGTGGAGGTAGGCCCAGCTTCCACCACATCCACCCCACATCTCGCTGTCATTTTTGGGCTTCGACTCTTGGCTTCTCCTGTCACTGTCGGCCTTGTTAACATCCCCAACCTCCCGTGCTTTATACTAATGTCTGGCATCTCGAATGGACACCAGCTATGAGTGGATAATGGAGTGGCCAGATCCGGACATGTGTTGGGGCAGATAGCGTATCGTTCTTTGAGCAGTGGGAAAAACAGATCCCTCCAGAGCCAGAGGACAGGGTTGAGCACAAGAGGACATGTGCCAAAACATCACGGCAGGTTTGCTCTAAAGCTGGAGTAGGAGCTGTGCAATTGGCGTATTTGGCAAAAAACCGTGTTGGTTGATATTTGCTGGTTTGGTTCAAATATAGAAAAGAACTAATTGTATAATGCCGTATGGAGATTTTATTTTAACGCGTTTAATTTAGGTTTGATTGCATTTATCACCCAATCACTCATTCAATCACACACACATATCCATAAACATCGACATTCACACACACATACATAAACATACACACACACACATATACAGTGCCTTGCGAAAGTATTCGGCCCCCTTGAACCTTTCAACATTTTGCCACATTTCAGGCTTCAAACATAAAGATATAAAATTTAAATTTTTTGTCATGAATCAACAACAAGTGGGACACAATTGTGAAGTGGAATCAAATTTGTTGGATAATTTAAACTTTTTTAACAAATAAAAAACTGAAAAGTGGGGCGTGCAATATTATTCGGCCCCTTTACTTTCAGTGCAGCAAACTCAGTCCAGAAGTTCAGTGAGGATCTTTGAATGATCCAATGTTGTCCTAAATGACTGATGATGATAAATAGAATGCACCTGTGTGTAATCAAGTCTCCGTATAAATGCACCTGCTCTTTGATAGACTCAGGGTTCTGTTTAAAGCGCAGAGAGAACCATGAAGACACAGGAACACTCCAGGCAGGTCCGAGATACTGTTGTGAAGAAGTTTAAAGCCGGATTTGGATACAAAAAGATTTCCCAAGCTTTAAACATCTCAAGGAGCACTGTGCAAGCAGTTATATTGAAATGGAAGGAGTATCAGACCACTGCAAATCTACCAAGACCCGGCCGTCTCTCCAAATTTTCATCTCAAACAAGGAGAAGACTGATCAGAGATGCAGCCAAGAGGCCCATGATCACTCTGGATGAACTGCAGATAACTACAGCTGAGGTGGGGATGGTGTGTTCAGGGTGATGAGCTGTGTTGCTTTTACGCCAAACATATCGTTTTGCATTGTGGCCAAAAAGTTTGATTTTGGTTTCATCTGACCAGAGCACCTTCTTCCACATGTTTGGTGTGTCTCCCAGGTGGCTTGTGGCAAACTTTAAACGAGACTTTTATGGATATCTTTGAGAAATGGCCACTCTTCCATAAAGGCCAGATTTGTGCAGTGCACGACTGATTGTTGTCCTATGGACAGACTCTCCCACCTCAGCTGTAGTTATCTGCGGTTCATCCAGAGTGATCATGGGCCTCTTGTAAAGGGGCCGAATAATATTGCACACCCCACTTTTCAGTTTTTTATTTGTTAAAAAAGTTTAAATTATCCAATAAATGTCGTTCCACTTCACGATGGTGTCCCACTTGTTGTTGATTCATGACAAAAAATTAAAATTTTATATTTGTATGTTTGAAGCCTGAAATGTGGCAAAATGTTGAATGTTCAAGGGGGCTGAATACTTTCGCAAGGCACTGTACATAAACATACATATTCACACACACACATACATAAACATACACACACATATACACAAACATACACGCACACATATACACACATACACACATATACATAAACATAAACACACACACACACATATACACATACAGATACACACACAAGATGTCTATTTAAACGTTTTAAAATAATTTTGACTAAGCTGAACAAACAAAAATTCCCATATCGGCAACACATCGTCACGACAACTTTGTGCAACAGCTGGCATCTCCACCAAACTCTAATTTCTTGCTTAGACCAACATCTGGGCGTAGGCTGCTATTTCTTTCATAGTCCCATTTGCCCAGTTTTGCTTTCTTTTTTTTTTGTCTCTCCATCGATGTAACTTGTAGCATTATTCATGGAGCCCCAACAATTAAAACGTCAACAGAAGTGCAAAGATGCGTACATTATTCATAGTGGATCCTCCGGGGGGACAGGCAGTCAGTGCTAATGAGCGGCTGTAGCTTTGAAGCCCCTGAGTGAGGTGAGTGGCATGAATTAACTATCAGGCCAACAGGCACCATTTGCTCCCCATTTCTTTTGGACTTCTAATTCCAGACGCCCGGCCTGTCTTTATTCAAAGTTTATTGTGGAAGGTCAGCTTCAGAGGCTAGTCCCTGGAGAGTTGAATAGAAAGCTCTTCTTGTGTGGTAATGTAAGTGTGTGTGTATCCAGGATGATGATATTAGGATACACTTTCTGAATTCTGGTGTGCTGCCTTGAGCCCCTCAGCGAGCCAAAAACAAAATACCCATTGTACCCAGTTTTTCAATATTAAGAAGGCACAAATAAGAAGCCATTTTCCCACCACATTTTTGTGACTGGATCAAAAATGACCAGTTTACATGACTGCTTCATTGTAGATTTTGTGACCTACTGACACATTCACAATCACATTTTCTCAGGTCGGCAGATCAGGCTCTGCTCTGGGTTCTTACGCCTAAACGGAAATAGATCGAGCTTTTTCGGTTCTTGGTTCAAAAATTATGGAATGATCTGCCCCTGTGTGTTAGACTGTCTAATTCACTTCCTGTTTTTAGGTCTTGTCTTGAGACTCACTTGTTCACATTAGCTTTTAAGTGATTTTTTATGGATTTTTTGCTGTAAATAGTGTGTGCTTTTTCCACTGCTTTTTATTTTCTAATTGTATAATTAGGACTGGACTAGATTTAGTTTGTTAACTTCAAGCAAATGCGATGCATTTTGCTCCTGGACGAGATGTAACAAATCTGGAGATGGTTCACATTAAGATTAAGAGATCCTTTATTCGTCCCACAGCGGGGAAATTTCACTGTTGCATCACAAGTAACAGAACAGTAGGAGTGAGGAAGCACACAGCACAAGATAAATGAGTAATAACTACACATACATACTTCTCTTGTCACCAACTATAACAGTGTGGACATAGATTTTGACCTTCTGTTCAGTTCTCTCCAAAGTCGTCCATTTTCCACTTTTGATCATCTTTTGCTGCGAGTCATTTCACTCCAGCGGTTTCCCTGGGTTTATCCAAGATGGCGGACTGGCACTGTTCTACGGGCTTTGAAGTGCCAGGATGCCTGTGATCAAACACCGAGGACGATCACGTACAGGGCAGGTGGCGTCGATGAACACAATGGAAAGTTTACAGAGGAAGAGAGGAAAGTTCTCAAGGCTGCTGACTTAATGAACCAGGGGCCTTCTGATCAGATAGAGGCTTGAGAGGCGAGGACGTGCGCACCGCGTTGGAAAGTGTGAGGCCGATGATTTATATCCTGACATTGAGGCTCCAGATTTTGCCTCCCAAGATAATGTTATAAAGGTCAAGTTGTTAGAACACACTTTTATACATTTGTTGTGAGATGAGGTAGTGTAGCTAACTGTCTATTAATTTAGAGTATACTAAGTTAAGGTCAAAGATCAAAAACAAATTAAGGTGGAAAAATTCCCCATAAGACCCATAGCAGAATAACATTGTTAGATGTTGTTATAAAATCAGAATTAGCCACACAGGCTCAGTCCTAGTTCTAAAACCTGAGTCCTGGATCTATGGCCTGTCTGTCTCCCTGAGGTTTTTCATAATTTTTTGTCATTCCTTGCCCATGCAGAAGGTTTTGAAAGACATAAAGGACAATTATGGACATTGGTCATCTCAGTAGTAGTAGTAGTAGTAGTAGCAGTAAGGCGCTAGAACTGTAAGGTGCTTTAGGTGTCATAAAAAGCCTTATTGTATCTTTGTTTCTTTTTTTCTATTATTGGGACTTCAAGATCAAAATATTGTCTCAACCAATGTGACTTTGGTACCTGACCTTTTTTTTCTTTGTGAAGATTCTGTCTCCATTATTCAGCTCTTGACCCTTGATTCCGGAAAAATGATTCCGTTTTATTACACTGGCACTGAAGAATGGGCAAATTTGAGATATTTCTTGCACTCGGTTTGATCCTAAAGAAAGTCTACCACTATCCCTTTACATCAGGTGTAACTTTTTCCATGTTATTCTGTATCGCATTGCACATATTGGATAAACATCTGCTCCGTGCTACAGTATATACGTAGAACCTGGGTGCAAATGGTCAAAGGGGGTTTGGTCTGGTTCCATTTGCATCTGAGACCTGTTATGACTGAACCAGCGTCCCATGTACTAACACATCTGGATCCTCTGCTTTGAGAGGAAATATACAGTACATGCCATATACTCTCAAAACACCAGACTTCTTTGACAGACGATATACATACTGACCACTGAAAACTGAGAAAATACCTTGAGAAAGTAGTTCACATTTGATGAACTAGAACAGTACTATACTAATACCATATAATCATGTGCAATGTGCAATACTGCAACTTCAAAGTATCCACTAAACAATGTCACTTTACTTAATCTACTTATTATCCTGCTCTATATGTACAGTATATAACTCCTGTCCTATATGTACAGTATATAACTCCTGCTCTATATGTACAGTATATAACTCCTGCTCTATATGTACAGTATATAACTCCTGTCCTATATGTACAGTATATAACTCCTGCCCTATATGTACAGTATATAACTCCTGTCCTATATGTACAGTATATAACTCCTGCTCTATATGTACAGTATATAACTCCTGCTCTATATGTACAGTATATAACTCCTGCTCTATATGTACAGTATATAACTCCTGTCTATATGTACAGTATATAACTCCTGTCTATATGTACAGTATATAACTCCTGCTCTATATGTACAGTATATAACTCCTGCTCTATATGTACAGTATATAACTCCTGTCTATATGTACAGTATATAACTCCTGCTCTATGTACAGTATATAACTCCTGTCTATATGTACAGTATATAACTCCTGTCTATATGTACAGTATATAACTCCTGTCTATATGTACAGTATATAACTCCTGTCCTATATGTACAGTATATAACTCCTGCTCTATATGTACAGTATATAACTCCTGTCTATATGTACAGTATATAACTCCTGTCTATATGTACAGTATATAACTCCTGTCTATATGTACAGTATATAACTCCTGCTCTATATGTACAGTATATAACTCCTGTCTATATGTACAGTATATAATTCCTGCTCTATATGTACAGTATATAACTCCTGTCTATATGTACAGTATATAACTCCTGTCTATATGTACAGTATATAACTCCTGCTCTATATGTACAGTATATAACTCCTGTCTATATGTACAGTATATAACTCCTGTCCTATATGTACAGTATATAACTCCTGCTCTATATGTACAGTATATAACTCCTGTCTATATGTACAGTATATAACTCCTGCTCTATATGTACAGTATATAACTCCTGCTCTATATGTACAGTATATAACTCCTGCTCTATATGTACAGTATATAACTCCTGTCCTATATGTACAGTATATAACTCCTGCTCTATATGTACAGTATATAACTCCTGTCCTATATGTACAGTATATAACTCCTGTCCTATATGTACAGTATATAACTCCTGTCCTATATGTACAGTATATAACTCCTGCTCTATATGTACAGTATATAACTCCTGTCTATATGTACAGTATATAACTCCTGTCCTATATGTACAGTATATAACTCCTGTCTATATGTACAGTAAAGAACTCCTGTCTATATGTACAGTATATAACTCCTGTCTATATGTACAGTATATAACTCCTGCTCTATATGTACAGTATATAACTCCTGTCTATATGTGCAGTATATAACTCCTGCTCTATATGTACAGTATATAACTCCTGCTCTATATGTGTGCGCTTACTACTGTTCTGTATGTGCGCTGCAACATTGAAATATCCCCACTGTGGGATAAATAAACGATCTCATATCTTACTGCAACAAAATTAAATCCAAATCACACAGGAATCAATTTGGCGTCATCGTTTATCGAATATCTGCCTTTTGTTTCGTGTTCCGCTTTCTTCTTTCCGTACGATAGTTATATGCTGCAGTGAGGCTATGTTGTGGCTTACGGTGAGTGACCACAGTTGGAGACGAGGACCCCCGCTGGAGGGGAGGTGTGTGGACAGTTAACACGCCAACCTCCTGCTGTGAATGTGAATGCATGGCTTCAAGTCTTCATACACTGCTAAACATCATGAAAAAGAAGTCAAAATTTGAGGCCATTGTTACTGCCTTAACCCTTTATGGGCCACTCCTTCAAGAAAGCAATGTGATTTTTCGTTTCACAGATAATTTGCACATTGTTTTTTTGAATTATAGGCCTTTACTAAATGGCTGAGATGTGGTTTGATAGTAAAAGTGCCTAAAACCAAGCGATGTAGGTAGATTTCAGTTCCAAGCTTCAAGTAAATATAGTGACTTATAGTGGTTGAGAAAACTATTAAAGGGTTAAAACAAGATTAGCCAATGGGATAAAGCAAAATGATTAGAAATGTCCTCCTTGGAATGAGAAAATAAAGCAACAGTTCTTGAAATATGCTTTGTCTCATTGGTGAATCCTGTTATAAGACCAAAAACACACTCAATTCAAGCCATTATTAGATCATATTTTATCATCTTTTTGCAGTGTAGTGACAAGCAGGCCTTTAGAATGATCGAAGTCTCATAGTTTCCACTGCTTTTTGTATTATCTGTATGTACTGGATATTATCTTTTAACCATTGAACCGTGTTTTGTGTCCTTGATAAAGATTAATAATAAATAATAATGACAAAAAAATGAAAGATACAGTTTTCATTATCATTATACAGACTATGGCTTACAGTATACGGCTAATTTTCATAAATCACCTCAACATGTGTATATAGATCCCTTATGCACATACAGTATACAAGAAAACAATGGAAAGAAAATAATTAAAAAAGAAAAAGAATAGTGTAAAAAAGTGCTCACAAACAGGGACAGTCACAGAAAGTAATTTATCCATTTGTTACAGGTTTTTTCACTACACTTTTTTTATAATTAAAACGTCATGGACCGGCCTGATCTTTTTAAATTCCCCAAATATGACCAATAATCATTTCAACCTAACTGAAAACGCCTTATTTCTCAACCCATCTCACTGCCGCTGGATTGGATTTTGCTCATAATTCAATTTTCGCAGATGAAAACCAGCCTCCTATTTGCATCGTTCTAAATTATTTACACAAATTGGACACTGTGGGCTTCCATATGCGCTCCATTGACTGAAACCATGTGCATACAAAGAGAGAGACTGCGCAATGGTCATCTATAATTCATGCCATCTTCACACGTCTTTGAAAAGGCGGGGGGCTTCTGGCTTCGCTGCGGGGGACGCTCTTAGAGATTAAAAGACTAGGCTAATGGAGCAATGGGTTACGCAGGCTGGGTCACAGTTAATACCCACTTACGGCACTTTACAAGCCCTACGTGCACTTGTAAACAAACGCACAAAGAGCTCGTCAAATGCACTCCAAGACTTTACACAGTGTTTCCCCCACGGCCCCTATGGAATAGATTTGAACCCCATTGATTCCTGGTTGTCGTAGCTGGCCATCATCGCTTCATATATTAGCAATAAAAATGTTGATAATAATAATAATAATAATAATACAATTTGCCATACACTAATACATGAGCACAAAGCTTAGAAACCACGACAAAATAACAATGTCATTAAACCGGTGTATCCAGTTCCTATCTATCCATCTCCATCCATCATTTATCTATCTATCTATCTATCTATCTATATCCATCATGTTCATATGCTTGTTTTATTGGCCTCTGTCACATGTTTTTCAGTTAATATTAGAGCCATATGAACCAACTCAGACTCTGAGGAACTCTGGGACTGGCCTCCTGCTGGTGGCCAGAGTCAGGACTAAGATTTAAGTCTTCCTGAAAATGTGACACAGGCTTCTTCTCTGATAATGTTCAAATCCAGATTCAAAACAGTTCTGTTTAGCTGTGCATACAATTGAGGGATTTTATCTTGACTCTTTTTCATGACTTGTGACTATTTATCTGTATTGTTAATTATTTTAAGTTGCCCTGTGTATGAACTGTTCTATACAGACAGACTTGCCATGACATCATAAATAATAGGACCACTCTGACTAGGCCACTCAGCTCTCAAAAAACACCTCATGAAAAGGTTAGGGTTAGGTTCTCCAGCTTTCACACCATGTACACCTACACCAAAGTTTCTTGCCTACGGACACAACCACAATTTGAACTACAGCCACAGCGTCTCCCTGTGGAACCTGTTATTACTGCAGTCTCCTGTCCAAGTAGTACTGAGCTCCGACCAGTGTGTGGGGGGGGGGCTCAAAAATGTCCAAAATAACGTGCGCTGACATGCTGCAATACCACCCCAGGCCTGTGGGGGTGGACCCAGAATAATGTATTGTATTGTGTCTTCTTTCCCTTGAAAACGTCTTTACAGGATGGTCCAAAAGTGGCTCTAGGCCCAAAGCTACATTCCAGATGTGTGTCAATGCTGTGGGGTGTATATTTTTGTACCAGTCTAGTTTAGTCGCTGTGGACTTCAGAATGCACTCGTTAGTTGAATGCATGCGCAAATGCGTTTTTTTCACATTTTCCAGCCCCTGCGGCCGTTTAGAAACTGCCCGTAGAAGCCAAAAATGATGGCACATTAGTTTCAACGGTGGAGATAGGCGTGACTACGTACGTTAATATTATCTATGGCTCTGACAACACTTGATCAGGCTTTGACAAGTAGGTATTTCCACACGACTTCTTTAAAGTAGAAGACATGGAACACTTAATTGGTAATGTCTCAACTATTCTGAACACATTTGTCTTAGATCTTAATCATATCAATACACTCAGATCAGCAATAAGCCTATTTTACAGAAGCAGCTCTTAATTTCTTCAGTCCGAGTCGGTTACTTTGAGGTCTGATTACAAGAGAATGGGCCAAAGTGTGTTGCATCATGTAGTGTGTCTATTTTTAGTGGAAGCAATCAGCGGTGATGATTGTGAGAGGATACACTCGAGGCAGTCAAGGGGTCTGTACTGTATTTTGTCTGTGATCAAAAGCCGTCTGCACAATTCAAGAATCCGTCAAGTGATTACAGACAGCACCGTTCGAAACTGCAGTTTTCTCAATCGTGTGTCGGCTGAACAACTTGGTTCAAAAACGCAGTCCTTACATCAAATTTTCGCCTGCTAATTTAGCTTAACCAGAACTTGGGCTGGGCCATATGGCAATAAAGTTACTGTAAATCTTGTATTTTCACCATCATTCTCAGGCTGTTAAACCTGTATGTGAATCTCACCTGCTACATTTTAATCGCTAACCACTCTTAGCACTCTTGGAAAAGACCCTTTCTGAGTGGAGTTTGCATGTCCTCCTTGTGTCAGTGTTGGTTTCCTCTGGGTGCTCTGATTAACCCAACCACTAAATCCTCTACAATAGGTACAATTCTCTAGCTGTGGTTCTGTCCAGACCGAGCCGAGCGTCAACATCTGGAGATGGGTCCAGGGTGCTGCAATTTGGAGACCACTGCCCCTGACAGAGGCTCTGCTAAAGGATGGGCCAAACGCAGACGACTAATTTCCCTACGGGGTCAATAAGAGATGTTTTACCTTCAAAAGAAAGTCAATTTTGTTCTAATTCCTACACAGAGCACTATTTAGCAACAGCCACAACTTATTTTAATTACCACACAGAGCACCATTAGCGGCAACAGTAACAGCAGTACTCACCTTTGCTGTTAGATTCCTTTACAGGATCATGTTTCTTGTACCTCTCCTTCTGTGGACTTCAGTAGATTAGCCCGGTACAGCAGCAAAGAAAGAAAACACTGTCTCCAGAAATTTAAAAGTAGGCTCAAGACACACTTTTTTAGATTAGCTTTTGATTAGTTTTTATTATTCCATTCTATTTATCTTTTATTATTTATTATTTATTATATTGCTATTGCTATTATTCATGTATTGTGTGTTCCTTTTAGTCTCACATTTTAGTGTTTTACTTATTGTATTGTTTTTAGTGTACCCAGTGTTTCCTCTGGAGGAGCCCTCTGCACCGGGAGCAGTGGTCGGTGTGGCTGCGGGGGTCGGACTCTTGGGCCTGGTGGGGGCCTGGGGCCTCGGTTTCATGTCTCCTCTGGGTCCTGTGTCGTCCCCTGTGGCTACAGGCGGCTCTCTGCTCCTGGTGCAGACGGCTCCTTGGATGACGCTTTTTCAGCTGGTTGCATCTGAACCCTGCCAAGTCTCTCATCATGTTTTTATTGTTTTACTGGTGTGTGTGTGTGTGTGTGTGTGTGTGTGTGTATGAGTGTTCGTGAGCGCGTGTGTGTGTTTGTCTGTGGTTTGGGGTGGGTCTGTTGGGTGGTCTGGGGGAGGGGTCTTGGGTCGGCGGGATTGTTTTTAACCAAACTGTAAAGCACTTTGTGTTGCATCTTATGTATGAAAAGCGCTTTATAAATAAAATTTGATTGATTGATTGATTGATCCAGAAATTTCCGTTTTGGAAATTTGTCAAAAGGTTGGATTCCATGAGTTACAATCTTCAACATGTTTCGTTATTGCCAGTAAAATTGAAAGAATTTGCTCAAGAAGGGGTGAAACTGTATGTGTATAGCACTAAGATATATATCTGGCTTTTCAAAAAAACGACTGGGTAAAGGGCAGATTATCAGTCTTTCCAATATTTATTTTATGTCCTTCTAATTAAAATTAAAATAAATTTCCATGACATCATATTTTGTTACGTCGCAAATTAAAGAGATTCAACATAGAACATTTTGTGAGCTTGGTGGATGGAAATTACATAAATAACTAATAAAAACTCCAGGTATGTCATTGATGAAGGTGCAATGATGTAATGCTGTGATTATAGTGTGAAAAGCCCAGTTTTCCAGAATCCTCTTGGCCTTCCATTCCGAGGTAACCCCATGCTGCGTTCAAAGCTAACCCCTCAGTAGCTAGCGTTGGTTGTATATCTTTGTTTCAATTGGTCCCAATGTTTTGAAGTGGCTGCTTTGAGGCTCTTTGGACTGCAGGGATCCCAGCTCTGCCTTTGAAACTATTGTTATCGTTTTGGTTCAGATATGGCATTTGCATACACTCAAATAAATCATCGTTACTGCTATTCCCCCGTCTGCAAACATTGTATTTAGGAAAAACGTTCATATTTCTGAATTCCTAACTGAGACGAATGTGTGTTTCGTCTGAAAATGGTCCCGAGGGCAGCGTTGCTAAGGGAATGCATATTCTGTATGCGGTTACTGGATGACTACATTTGAACACAATCCAGGACTGATGGACTTGGATTAGTTTAAACTCAAGGACTCACAGAAAAAATGAAGCTACAACAGCACCCAGAGCTGCCATCTTGACTGTTCCTTTTCAAATCAATGGAATTCTGAGACATTACCCCAAAACCTCTTTAGTTTTTCACCAGTTTCATTAAAAATAAGTAGTTTACTGCCTTTTTACCTTTACTTTTTTGTGCTAAAACTGGTTAAAACAACTGAAATACAGCAAAACGTTTGGTGAAAGGCTAAAAGCTCACAGTGTATTGCCATGGTAACTATCACTTTCTCTTTGGTGGAAAAAAATGCCCACTTGTCTAGAACTAGTCTATGACCAGTCCAGGACCGGTACAGGACTAGTCCAGAACCAGTCCAGCACCAATCCAGGACAAGCACCTTGAAAAGGGGATTTAACTGCCATAGAATGGTGGCCAAGCGACCAAAAATGGCTACTTTTGAATTATACATTAAAATGAATGGGGTTTAAAGGTAAAGACTACCTTGAGACCTATCTAAAGCAAAAGGTAATATATTCTAAAAACAAAAATAGAAAAGCTCATAACAGTGACATTGTGAAAATTGTATGGTCAATAATAGCTGTAACTCAGCAACGAAAACACAAAGCAATAACTTATAACCATTGGAATAACTATATATATATGATCAATGTTTTGCATAATTGAACAAGAAAGCTGCTTTGTAATCTATGTTTTAACATTTGCAAACAATCCAAACCAGCCTCAAAAGGGATTACAAAATCTAACGTTACAGTTGCGGGTCAACAGTAATAGCCCAAACCCATTATGTGTTTTGCAATCGTGACTCTGCATGAGTGAAGAGCAGAGCGTTATCTGATAGGAGCTGAAATGAGTTGGAAAATGAGACAACTGTGGCCACATGCCCAACACAATGTCATCCAGCAAGCATTCGAGGCATAGGAGACGACAAAGCACAGCATATGGATATAGAACATGTAAAAAATGCATAGAGAAAAGACTGGGGTATGTGTGGTATGGCCCTGACTCTCCGGGCTCCGACAGCTGAGGGGAAGGATGGTTTAAATTCAAGGCTGACATCCATAAATGTTCCATATTCTACGTTACGCTTGTTAAGAGATGGTGCAGAGCTTGAGACCATCTTCCCGTCCCTGAAATCTGCATAGCTTCATGGATAGTTTGCTGAGAGTGTATTTTTTCACTCGTTCTTTGCCGATGCAGGAGGGTGTAAGGACAGTGATGATCCGGGACTTTTGAGGACTTCTACAGACATTTAAGGACATTTAAGGACATTTAAGGACATGTATGGACACAGAGATGCTGCGGAGCTTCACTCATGGATGAGAACTTTACACAAGAAGCTGCTAGCGTAAACTCGCTAGCATCCAAGCTCAACCATTACTTCCGCTCTGTGGATGTTTAGCAGTATTGCAGGGAAGTACGTCAAATATTCCAAACTCATGCGCCTGTAAAAAAGTGAACATGACACTCTCAACATCAAGACAATGGGCCATTATAATCCATAACTAGAGACAGGCCGTCAATTTCCTTTCAACTCCACCATCACTGACACAAGCAAAGTCCACCCAAGTAATCACAGTGTTGTCTGAGTAAGACAAAGAACAAGACTCTCTGTAATAGAGCCTCAAAACTATCCATTTAATATTCAATCAGTAAGTTGGCTGTGCGATATATTGCGCTTGTGTCATAACTTAATAACGGCCTATGCCAGAACCACGACAGACTTAAGACGGTTAAAAAAATTCATTCGGGGGCGAAAATGTGAACGCTTAATCCCACTTTAGCAGAACAACATGTCATATTTCGGCTGATAAAAGCAGAGGAGATTGCCTTGTCCAGAATCCAGTCTTGACAACTCGAGCATGTAGTTATTACCGAAAACAAAAGACCCATTTCAAAGATATCTTCAGAGCGAATGTTGTGAAAAACTTCTCAAGTGAACGGACAGGTCTATTAGAAGTTCGAAAAGTAGCTAATGTTCTTTGTGGCTATCCCCGACACGTTCTCAAAGATCTGAAATGAACCACATGCAGAAAGGAGCCAGGCCGACGGCAGATTGGTCTAATAAAGGAACAACAGGGGTTTTGTTGAAATAGGAGGCAGTGATTGTAGAGAAGTGGGATTGATTGAGGACAAAGACAGAGTAAGGAACTTGATTGCACCTCTTTGGATTGTTTTTTCTGGTTTTCATTAAGATTTTGTTGCAGTTGGTTTCAGTTGTATGCTTTTCTTTAGATGTCTTCTTGTTTGTCTGAGCGTGTGACATCAACTGTAGACTACATACATTGTTAGTCGTCTCCAACTTTAGCATAATAAAGTATATTATAGATAGATAAATAGACAGGTACTTTATTGATCCCTGTAGGTGGTATGCAGGGGTCCAGTAGCAGCAAAAACACATCCACCCACACAAACAGAACAAATAAATTGATCATTCTAAAAAGCTAACAATAGTAATAATAAGCAACAGCAGTTTAGGTCACAGCAGCAGAGATGGAGCCGCTTGGTTTGGACCAATTTCTCTGCTCGAGTCCAAAGTAAAAGTAAAATGCTAAAGGCTTCACTAGAATTTTTCTAAAAGTTAGCATTCCTCCAGTGGATTTTCACCTGATCCACTTGGTTTAGACCATGAATCCTCTCTGCTCTGGTCTGGACCAGGTAAAACCATGAATCCTCTCTGCTCTGGTCTGGACCAGGTAAAACCATGAATCCTCTCTGCTCTGGTCTGGACCAGGTAAAACCATGAATCCTCTCTGCTCTCGTCTGGACCAGTGTAAAACCATGAATCCTCTCTGCTCTCGTCTGGACCAGTGTAAAGCCATGAACACTGTACTGCAGCAACATCTCAGGTAGAAAAAAAAGTAAAATAACAATTGTAAAACACCAAAACAACAATAGTTTCAGAGCTACTCGCTTTGATTTCAAGCTCATTCAAAAAGAGTAGAGTTAGCATATTAATAAACTCCGCTTTTAAGAATCCACATTTCCAAAGGGTTAGCGTAACATCAATCCACAAGAGACAAGCAGGAGAGCAATCTATTCTCAAATGTATATATTTCTCACAGTAGAAGCTCGCGGCGCCACCAAACCACCACGACATTTCTCCCACATTCAAAGCGTTCTTGGCACCGTTGCCCACGCTCTTCACCAGCGCCGGGTCGCCGCGGGTGACGGGTAATTACTGCTCATTATCTCCCGTAATGAATGTTTGTTTTGGCCTCGCAACTTTTGATCCGTGAAGCCATTTGCTCATTTCAAAGTCGAATCGCCCAAGTGCGCAACCACAACCGGTCTTTGTCGACTTTTCGCACACATTTACACAACTCGCTGCCAGATCCTTTTGTGTGCGATCCTTTTGGCACTGCCTCCAATCCCATCATCAGCGAGACTTTTGGAAAAGAATTCTAGTGCACATTTCTGGAGTTTCTTATTCCAGAACCACGACAGAGTTAAGGCGGTTAAAAACAATGCATTCTTGGCCAAAAATTTGATTTTCTACTCCCATTTTACCAGAACAATGTGTCGTATTTTGTTTTATAAAACCAGAGGAGATTGCCCTGTCAGGAATTAAGATGAATAAATTCTTTATTCGTCCCACAGTGGGGAAATTTCAGTGTTGCATCACCAGTTACAGAACAGTAGGAATGAGGAGCACACAGCACAAGTAAGTGAACAATAACTCTATACCACAATACAATAACATTTCTAACTTTAGCATAATAAAGAAGCAAATTTCAAATCTCCAACTTTAGCATAATGGTTCCAAATATGAAGAAATTGAAGCCGGAGCAAGAGGAATGTTAAGCAAATATCACTGCTGCAAAGATGTTGTGGCTCCACTCCCCTCCGTTAGTGGCAAAGAAGATGGCTAAAGCTAGGCTAAATGCTAAAGCTAGGATAAATGCTAAACGCCGCACTCACCCGGGCGCTTTACATACGTCACGGTAAACTCAGATCCAATGGTTTCAATCTGCAAAAGGAGTTAACCCCTCCCACCTGTTAACGAAGTCAATGGAGCAAATTCAGACCTGAGTACGAAATGAAATTTGTATGATGGTATGGTAAGACCAGGCTAAATCAGAATGCAAAAAACAATGGATTCAAGCAATTATTAACTCATATTTTATATAACTTCTCAAATGAATGGACAGGTCTATTACAACTTTGAAAATTAGCTAATGCTTTTTGTTGCTATCACCGACACATGTGTTCCTTAACTTGCATTTTACCAACCAAATAAATATTAAATCCGTGAATCTATTTTCTCATTTCAAAGTGCACAACCACAACCGGTCTGTGTCGACTTCTCACACACAATTACTCAACTATCTGCCAGCTCCTTTTGTCTGCACACTTTTGGCACTGCCTCCACTTCCATCATCAGCGACACTTTCCGAAAGAAAGAACGCAACTGGAGTTTCTTATGAACTCGCCGGCAATCGAAAACAATGGATTCTTTTTCACAAAAAACTAGCAAGTGTAATTACCAAGAGACAATGCCTATTATGGTATTAATGATGTCGTTAGGGTATGCGCGGCGGGCTGAGGCTGGGATCGTGGAGGGGGATACCGGGTCAGAGATATTTGGTTTTTGTTTGCATAAGATGGATCGCAGACAGTTAGTGTGCGTGAAATAATTGGATGGTTTTATTAAAGCTTTAATGAAGAGCGGTGGAAAAAGGAACAATGTTATCAAGAGGAAAGCTGTTACAAGAGTGTCAATTATTCATTGTCTACTTGTTATTTGAGGGTTTTAACAGTTTTATAACATTGTGCATTCAACAACATCAAAAAACCTTACCTGGTTTGTTTTTTAGACATTAGACTTTTTAGACTCACTGACTGCATTTTCAGGGGACTTGACCTGACTGTGAAGAGCCACAGAATATTCATTTTTCTAGACTTTGTAAACACCAGATTCAGATTCATTGTATTTGCCATGTGCAGTATAAAAATGGGAACAAATTAAAGATGACTCTCTCTACTTTAATCTGAAAAAAAAAAAAACGTTTTGATTTTACCGTGTCTGAGCAGTCTGCCATAGAAGGTAAATGAATAATAACTTTATACTATTATAAAATAAATATATTACAATAGAAAAATATAGAAGCCAGTATAAAATTCTGAATATTGAGGCAAATTCAATGAACTTCTGGCAAAAATTCTTTCCGTTGTCGAGTCGCGGTGGCAGCAGTTTAAGCAGAGTCCCAGTCTTCCCTCTCTGCACACACCTCCACTCATCTGGGTGAATCCTGAGGAGTCCCCAGGCCTGTCCTCATGCCCGTGACACCTCTCAAGGGGGCATTCCAAACAGATGCCAACCTAACTAGCTCCTCTCAACCTGGAGAAGCAGCGGCTCTACCCTGAGCTTCTCACTCCAGGTCACTCTTGTGGACCGCATCTGTATCAGCGATCTCGTTCTTTAGGTCATCACCCAAAGCTTAGAGGTGAAGGAGGGGATTGCTTTGCCTTTCGACTCAGCTCCCTCTTCACCACTACAGTCCAATAGATCTCTGACTGCAGACGCTGCTCCCTCTTCACCACTACAGTCCAATAGATCTCTGACTGCAGACGCTGCTCCCTCCTCACCACTACAGTCCAATAGATCTCTGACTGCAGACGCTGCTCCCTCCTCACCACTACAGTCCAATAGATCTCTGACTGCAGACGCTGCTCCCTCCTCACCACTACAGTCCAATAGATCTCTGACTGCAGACGCTGCTCCCTCCTCACCACTACAGTCCAATAGATCTCTGACTGCAGACGCTGCTCCCTCTTCACCACTACAGTCCAATAGATCTCTGACTGCAGACGCTGCTCCCTCCTCACCACTACAGTCCAATAGATCTCTGACTGCAGACGCTGCTCCCTCTTCACCACTACAGTCCAATAGATCTCTGACTGCAGACGCTGCTCCCTCCTCACCACTACAGTCCAATAGATCTCTGACTGCATACGCTGCTCCCTCCCTCAAGAAATAGTTTAGGATTAGATAACAGTTTAATAATCTACTTTCCATTCGGCTGATGTCTCGTGCTGATCCGCCACACTGTGAGATGACCTCGTTGCATAACCCAGCTGTGCCCAGAATATCCTCCAGAAACACAGGTGTACAACGATGCACTGGTCTATGGGGACGGTCGCACACGTCAACAATGAAGTCCTGTTATGGGCGTGTTCTGTTCGATTAGTTTTTGATTCAACTCAAAAACACCGACAACCACACAGAGTCAAGAAAACATGTTGTATTATTTACTGTTGTTGAGGTTATATTAGACATTGTTTTGCAGATTGAAACAATTGGATTTGATTGAGTGAGGTATTTAGCCTAGCTTTAGTATTTAGCCTAGCTTTAGCATTTAGCCTAGCTTTAGCATTTAGCCTAGCTTCAGCTATCTCCTTTGCCTCTAACGGAGCCAACATCTTTACAGAAATGACATTTGCTAAACGATCCTCTTGCTCCGGCTTCAATTTCTTGATATTTGGAGATAACCAATCCAATTTGAGGATGAGATGTTTAAAATGGGCAACATCCCCATCTAGTGTTGACGTCACTATATGAAATGATTTAGTTTAGGAAGGTTAATTTTGTCTTTCAAGTAGATGAAGTGTTTTGGTTCGTCTTTGAAAGCCTTGTTGGTCTTTGTTAGACTCAGATGGGTCAGTTTGAAACAGAACATTTGGGACCCAGAGAGTGTTACTATTGTGTTTGTTATGGGGCGTTTGGAAAAGTGTGAAACACCAAGAGAGCATTCTGCTGTCGGACTATTGTGCTTTGTGCTGCTTTGATAAAACGGCAAGATCATGGCAAACACTACTCAGCACTTTTATACCTTCAGAAGGCAAGGCAAGGAGAGTTTATTTGTATAGCACAGTTCATACACAAGGCAAATAAAAGTGATGAACAAAATAAGATAGAAACAACAACACAAGGCATTACAATCATATATAATCACAGTGGGTCCTGGATCTACAGCCTCAGTCCTGGATCTACAGTGATAATCCGGGACAGTGGTCATCTGCCCAGAAGGCTCTTTTGGGCTTTTTATTGTTATCATTTCCTATTGATCTGTTTGATTTTCTGATATGTGTTGGCTTTGTTAAGTCCTCCATAAAGGTATGAAAAAATGAAAGAGTAGAGATACAATCCCTCAGTTGTATACACAGCTAAACAGAACCTTTTTTTTTTACCTGAATTTGAACATTGTCAAAGTAGACACATACACTTTCCTTGCCAGATAGACAATGACATACAGTATACCTCACAGTGTCTTGCCCATGGACATTTCAACAGAATGGACTTCATAACTTCAAAAACCGCACCCTCACCTCAAGTATTTCAACAAAAAAAATTCTACAGATCCACTGCCTTTGAAAATAACCAGCCACGTTGATTCTTTGAAAAGCCAGGTTCTCAAAGGTCAGCAGACACAGAACTAATCCAATCTGGTCTTAAACAAGCCGACAGTCCATTATTTCATTTGAGACGGCGAGAACAGGTTTAAGCAAAGCTCTCATTTCATTTTCACTGTGTCTCTCTGGAGCCGTTTCTGATTGAGGTTACAAAAGGAACGTAAAGGTACCACAAGCTCATAAAGTTAATACTCCTACTGCTACTGCTGCTGCTGCTGCTGCTGCTAAAGCTAATTGTTAGGTTAGCTTTTTACCTGGTCACAAAATTAAAAGATATATCTGAAGTTCTTTGTAGATCCATCCACGTGAATACCTGGAACTTCTCACTCAAACAAGTGACTCTGCTACTTCAATTTCAATGTATTTGTTGTATAGTCCTGAATCACAACAACAGTCGTCTCGGAGGGCATTACACAGTTGTCGATTCACCAACAGATCAGAGAATCAAACAGTTCAAACACAGGAAATGGAAAAATAACAAACGGGACGGCCACTTTCTATAAATGTTCATGTGCACCGGGTCGTCACTGTCTTTAGACCCTTATACCCCTCTTCTTCCCAAATTGAAATTCATTTTATGCACACATGTATTTGTGTGTGTTTGCAGCTGGTGAATCACAGTAAATAGTTTGATAATAATTTTGAAAGTTTTGACTGAACATTTATAAATCACAGAAGGGAAAACCTTACAATAAAAAAATCTTACTGAATATTTAGATAAAGATTGGTTGCATTTTTGCAGTCCACATCCAGGATGTGCTTCCTCCACATATAGGGAACATATGGCTGACGGCGATACGTCAATAAAACATGTGAGGTGAGCTCGCCGAGGTGCATCATGCTGCTGTAAACCGAATATAAAAGAGGTTTTTTCCCCCCAGCATTCAGAGGCAAAATGATGATTAGCTGTTACAACATTGTTCCTCTTCAGTCACAGATTTCAATTCAACTACATTTATTTTGTATAGCATTAAATCCCATTTGGACATTGGACATGCCTAGTTTGAAAGATTCTTAACATAACTGAGTGGGTATAACTTTGAGTGGGAGTAACTTTCTGGAATTTAAGCCACAGCACTTACAATTGAAAAGAAAGTACATGTTGTCCCTATATACTGTAGGCTGCACTTGAATACAAGACACAGCAGAGAGACAAGTGTTTTAACTGGACACAACATGATTTAATGACGAGGTTCTGGAACTCACCAGTCTAGAAAAAAAAATGTATCAGTTTCACATTGCACTTTCTTGAGATGCTCCACATATAAGTTTTTCACTCCACACAAGGTGGTGATAAACTACTACTGTAGCCACAGCTGCCCTGGAACACACTGACACTGAAGAGGGGCAACTAGTATGTGCCATCACAGCGGTCTCCCATCACAGTACTAACCAGGCCCTGACCTGCTTAGCTTCACAGGTCTGACAGGATCTGGCTTTCACCTGCAGGTACGGCCACAGTGGTTTTGTTCTAGTTTGACAATAAACAAGTGTCCTACAGCTGCTTAAACTGGAGGGAGTCAAAAATAATAAATAATACTACAAATCCACATATTAGCCGCATCACTGTATAAGATGCATCAACCAAATATTTGAGGGATTAAACCATTTGGTCGATCACCTTTTGAGTCACTATTAACTTGAAGCTTGGAACTGATTGTTGGCACTTTTACGTCAAACTGCATCTCAAACATTTGTTAAAGGCCTATGATTAAACAAAAAATAGTTCAAAAGAATAGAATAACCCATCTACATCTCAGAAAATAAAAATAATAAAACATAGTACATCAATTTTCTTCATGATTCAGTTTTATTTGCCATTTGATTCAGTTTTATTTGCCATTTGCAGTAAAAAAAAAAAAAACACATTGGAATACATTAGCAAAAAGTCTCCAGTGTGCACAGACAAATATAGACATAAAAAAACATTAAAAGAGTGAATGTTAAAAAGGTAAACATACATTCTAAAACATGAAATGGCAAAGTTTATGAAGAATAGATTAAAAAACAATGTAACAGAGACTTTGTGTTCAGAGACAAGAGGAGAGATGGACAAATATATTCAGAAATTCTGATATCAGCCTGGATACAAACAATCCCAGCTGTAGGATCTGTCGAAGGAACGATTACTGTTTTGTAGTCACACAATGAAAACCTCCGTCTTTTAAGCGTCCTTAAACTTCTGCTGGGGGAACTCTCTCACTCCTTTACTATCTGGAGCAGAATGAACTGGAAAACACAGAAGGGGGGGACGTAGCTTTTGGAAGGAGAGTAGCGCACCGTCTGTCCGCTGCGACGCCAAACTCAGCTTTTAATTAAGAACACTCAAAAGCCAGCACATCTGAGCCTACTTTCCAGAGGAGAGAGAGGGAGAAAACAGCAAATGCTAAGAAGCTTGGGTCAGATTAAAGCCAGACCTCTCCTAAACCGTCATCTCTTGCATGGTGGGTTGCCTCGGTTTGGTTATGAAAAGAGCACAAGCAGCTAGCATAAGTGGCTTACACAGAGAAAAGAAAAACACTATAGCGATGGGTGAACAGTCAAATATAATTAAATCTGCTGTCACACGTCGTTTTGATTTGGCGCGAGGTATTTACACAGCTGACGGCATTTAAATGAAGGCATTATACCAGAGAGGCACGGCGGCGGCAGAGGCGTGATGGGCTGCGAAGCGGTGAGGAGCAGATCGACTTGTGTGTGGTGGGGTATGTACAGTACAAGCCCAAGTTCATTAGAGAGACAGGATACAAACAAAGTCTGATTTTTACACAAGCTTTAAAACTGAGTACAAAGGGGGCGACAGTAGCTCAGTTGGTAGAGCATTGGCCTGTGGGCCTGGAGGTCGTGGGTTGGAGCTCACCATGGGACCTATACTCCCAACTGCTCCCACAAATGTTTACTGTCCTTGGGCAAGACACTTAGCTCCACATTGTCTGAAGCCCCTGCTGAAAGACCAAGGCTGTTTCACCACTGATGTAGCAGCCATCTTCCTGTGGACTCACCACCTGCAGAGGATGAGCAAGGGATGGCAGCTCTCATTGCCACCCCCCCCCCCCCCCCCCCCCCCCGACCCAGTAATTGACTAATAAAACGGGTTGAAAATGAATGAATGAATCAAGTGCAAAGGGGAAAAAAATAAAACTTTCTGCCTGTAACTCTCTTTGCCACCACCAGAGGGAGGAGTTGAAATCGCCCTTTTTCAACAAGGGCAAAACAATTCACCAGTCCCGGGTCATGTACATTCACTTTTCTCACCTTTAAAGCTCAGAGTGATCCAGTTGTCAGTGATATTCAAACTAAAGCTAGTGATGTGTTTTTCTTCTTTAAATCATTAAGATGTATGATTTTATTATATTATATGATATATATTTTTATAAGTAAATTACTAGTTTTTCTTTTCTTACAATGGTAATAAAAAGGATTATTTCTGGTTTTTTTTCTTTTGGTTGTTGGTGAAAAAAAAACAGTCGCTTAAATGTAGTATTGAAAATGGGCAAGGCAAATAAAAAGCCTGTAAAACTACCACTATTTCTGATTGTAATTTATAAACCAGACAATAACAGCTGTTGTTATTGTCTTTCGCAGTCAGGAGTCTGGATGGCAGAGCTCCACTTTTACTAATTCACTTCCTCTGAAGAGTTAAATCCAAATCTGATTTAAATAATCCAAATATAGACAAGCCGTCCACCCGTCACACTCCCACCTGACCCTCAGTCTATTGGTTTGTGTCCGAGTGGATTCCGTGGTGTAATGACAGGCTGTGGTCTCTCTCCTGACCTTTCAGCTGTTCACTTTCAGATATTGCCGGATTTTCTTTCTTTCTTGACTTCCTTCTTCCGCAAACACCCGCTCCACAACAGAGACTGACCTTTACGCACGGCACACTGCACTTTCTCATTAGAGCTAAAGCTATATTTAATTTGCCACATCCATAGTCTCTGCAGACAGTCCTCATGACATACTCCCATTAGTCTCTTTTATTAGCAGTTAGATTTGTACCAAGACATCTGCTTTGTCTGTGTGCGGTACATTCGAAAGACAATGTATCCTCCTCACATTTCACAGTGGATTATTTATATTAATGCCTTGTGTGATTGATGCTGTCTTGTTTTGTTAAGTTTTGAGTTGCCTTGTGTATGAACTGTGCTATACATATAAACTAGCCTTGTTTTCTAATGGTAGCAAATTGTGTCAAAAGCTTGTTCCCATCAGCCCCGCTTGTCCCGACTCAGCTCTACTCAGCTCTACTCTACCTGGTTGCGTTTCCATTGCACTTTAGTATCTGATATGGTATCCTAGCAACCTACCCTATACAAACCATGGCACAGTGGGTGAGTGGTTAGTACTCTCGCTTCTCAGCTCCTGGGTTGGCATATCAGTCGAAACAGGGCTCTACTGAGTGTAGTTTGCATGTCTGCGTAAGTTTCCTCCAGCTGCTCCTGTTTCTTCACTAAAAACATGTACAATAGGAAAAATCCTCCAGCTCTGGTCGTTCTGAACAAAAGCATCAACAACTGGAGAGCAGTCCTGGGCCCTGGATTACGCTGACCACTGCTTCTGTAACTAAGTAATCTAGTAAGTAAGTCATCTTTTTCTATATAGAGACCTAAGCAATGAAGGATGGGTCAAATGCAGAGGTCAAATTTTCCAATGTGGACAAAGTATTAATGAACTTAACTTAGACCAGTATTTGTGGACTTCTTTAACTATGACTTCCAGCAACTCTCTGTTAGTCACTGTTAGATAATACTTTAGTACCAGCTCGGCCTGGGTAGAACCAGGGCCAAGCAGGTACTAAACGACTCCCTGGCACCGGATGAACAGGGTCACTTTGGGTAGAGAAGAGCCGAGTATATTAGAGTAGAGTAGAGTAGAGTAAGTAAAAGAACCCTTTTTCCTTATGAACATTTTTGGTTTTAACCCTTATCTCGTTTGTAAGACGGCCTTGAGAGCCCAGGACGGTGCCATATAAACAAAATATATTATTATTATTTAGATAATTTTGAGAGAGTTCTGCTTGTATGTCAAACACTTGGATGACATAACTTGCCAGGGCTGTAAGAAAGTGGAACGTAACCATCTGTGTTTTTAAGCTTGAAAGGTTGCGGTTGCACTCAGAGAGATGTGAGAAAGAAGTGCAAAAACAACAGCTGTCACTCAATATGCAGCATGGTGGCCATTTTGGGTGTGAAGAACTTTGTGGTCAGGTTGGGGTCAATCCAAACTTCCGCCACAAACTGTTTTTTCTTACATTTTTCTTTACAAAAAGTCTGAAAAATGCCCCTCAGTATTCTCACTTTTAGCTTTTTCCTATCTCAAGAGAACTTCCAGTTGGCTGCATAAAATGTCTAAATATTTCACTACTAGATTGTTGTATAAGACAGAAAATACTTGCGTGTGTATGTCGTTGTTGTATGTGTAGTTTATCGATGAGAAAACAGTTTTAGCCTTCAATTCAATCTTTAAAAATGTCTTCTTTTTGCCAATGTGGTGTGCTATATAAAACCTATATGAAAATGTTATCTCATATATATTGGAAAAAAACCTGCCTTGTCCTGGGTCTTGGCCTTGTGACATCACCTACATCAGGGGTCTCCAAACTTTTCGATTGGAGAGCTACTTATATAAAACTGAAATGGCAGAGAGCTACTTGTTTTTAGCAGTTGTAATACAGTTGTAGTTTCTAGATCTTTTTGAGCCGTGGCACATCTTTTCCATTTACAACAATCACACGGCACAACACCATCTGAAAGTCATACAAACATGAAACACGGCAGCCTTTATAAACAATACAAGTCGTTTTCCTCCAAATGTATATATAGAAAATCAAACATGGGAAAAAAGTCTTACGAATCATCTATTTCTCCTACTTTTCACAGTATTTTGACCAAATAGGTGAAACACTAACGTACCATGGTTTATATAATAACTGCAGAAAATCAGGCAGAACACACATGCATAATACATCATCATACCGTGCAGTATCCATGACAAGATTGATAAGATTTAAGTGAATTCAGGATCATCTGTTAAACTCTGAATCCTTTGGGGAGCTACCTGAAGGTGGCTTAGCTCCCGAGGACCCACAGGTTGGAGACCCCCACCCTACACT
This sequence comes from Knipowitschia caucasica, assembly GCA_964034765.1. Classification (NCBI taxonomy): domain Eukaryota; kingdom Metazoa; phylum Chordata; class Actinopteri; order Gobiiformes; family Gobiidae; genus Knipowitschia; species Knipowitschia caucasica. Next base: position 18,803,658 of record OZ035841.1, on the reverse strand, counting down.
GGTCATTCTGACTTCATCTCTCACAGGCTCATGTACACATACACAGCAGTAAAACACCAACAGAGTGAACGAAATACACTAACTAACGTCTTCGCCCAATTAAACTCCCAATCAGAATCCACATGTCCACCCTATGCTCCGACACGTGAAGGCTCCTGGTGCTGATTCGCCCACGCCCACAGCAGCGCCTTCATGTCGAGGCACAGACTGAGTAGGATCCCTGTTAGCACACATTTACACCAGCTGCGTTTACATACACATACATACATGTTTATTTATACACTGTAGGCATGATTTAATTGCCTCTGTGTTCCCGTGTACCATCTCCCAAGCAGGTGTGTGGATTAACAGAGGATTACTGTGTGGATCATTCTTGCATGTATAAATGTATATGTAGGGATTAGCTGCAAGGTTGATCCGTGATGATCCGGGACGTTTATGTACAATTATTATTTATAGACATTGGTCAAACTTCTCCCTCTGGATCAATGGCTCTGTGGGTTTACTATTGCATTTATCCTGTTTGAACTGAATCGACAACTTTATGTCCTTCAAAACAACAAAAATACATTTATTTGAAGATTATTTATGGTCAGTTTTCCCTGTTCTGGTTCATGTATGCGTGTACTTAGCTAAAATGCCTCTACATTATAGTTTAATTGTATTATATATTCTAGCTTCCTATTGCAATCTGACAATATTGTGATTCTATTCTATTCTGCCTTTTCACGTTTTACTTGTATCAAACTTAGTAGTGGAGATATTATTATGAGAATAGTATGAAGCAGTTTTATTATGCCAAAGTTGTGACGGAATTAGTCAAAAGTAATGCAGTATATCTTAACAGATTCTCAATACTAAATGTCAGAAACAGAATGATTTTAATTGCCTTTTTAAGTAACAGAAAGACACAAATTAGGAATGTGCTTTGTGCTTAAAAATCTACTTAAAATTAGAATTATCCATCCATCCATATATTTTCTCCCCCTTAATTTATTTCTGGGTCAGGGGGGTGGCAGTCAGAGCAACACCCAGTACACTTTGCACCAGCCCCTCACTGATCCTCCTGCAGGTGGTGAGTCCACAGGAGCCTTGATCTTTCAGCAGCGGCTTCAGGCAAAGTGGCCTGAAGCCCCTGTGTCTGGCCCAAGGAGACAACGACAGCAGCCATCAGTGGGAGTCGTGAAGTAGGTCCCATGGTGGGCTCGAACCCACGACCTTCAGGGCCAAAGGCCAATGCTCTACCAACTGAGCCACTGTCGCCCACGATTAGATTAGATTAGAATTAGCTTAACATTTTCACTACACTATAATATTTGGCCTTCTAACCAAACTCCCTGTGACTAAAATCCTCACCTCTCTGTATAAATCCCCTCTGCATAAAAAGATGAAGCGACACGAGCCCCGGCTAAACCTTTTTGCTCAATTTGATTTATAATTATTGCACTGGGGACATTTCCTTCTGTGGTGAGGACTTCTGTGGCAGCTTCTCCCTTTCACTCACATCAGACGATTCATCTCCACGTGTGCTCCCGGCCATTCACCGCCTAAAAGCCTGGCCACATCACACAATAGAGAGAAGGAACGGTGTGACGGTTTGAAAGAGGACAAAAGGAACTCTGGGTTTAACAGACGGAACGGTAATCATATTTTCAGGTATAGGCCACTGGACCAGACCCCTGTCCCTGTGTGGAGAGAGATGCTATGAACCTGTGGAAACAAACGGGACCAGTTAGAGGATAATCAGTGTGAAGTAAGGACAGTGTCACTTCAATTTCAATGTATTCTTGTATGTCCCTAAATCACAACAGTAGTTATCTCAGAGGACTTTACAACACCGTTGAATTCTCCAACACTGATCAGAGAATCAAACAGAAAGCACATTAGTATTGGACCTTAAAGGGACAGATGACCAATGTCCATAAGCATTGATAAATGTTGAGTGTCCTGGATCACCACAAGATAATAATCCAGGCTCTACTCTACATTGTTGTGTTGCCATTATCTGTATATCAGAGTAGAGTAGAGTAGAGTGGAGTAGGGCTGGTGCAAATGTGGAAAGTTACGCAATGTTTGGCTCGGACTCCTCAACCTTTCTATAACTATATGAGTCTTAATACAAGACGTGAGAAGAATTGCAGAGCAGTCTTGAGCGATAAACCAGCACCATTTTATTCCCCCTTCTATAAGAGGTCCTTCTCCCTCAAAGCCTCAGAGGTCTCTCAGCTTGTCCTTTGCTGGGAGGCTTCCATTGAAGGCGCTCATCTGCATGGCTGGGGTGGCACGGCCTGCATCGCCGGGTTGCATTCTCCAAACAAGAGACCTTTTGAAAAACTCAAACTGCCCCCAAAGCCCTGCTCACAATCACGGCCAGATTGCATAATGTTCATTTGGCGCAGGGCTGGGACATTTGGCTCCGCTAGCTCCTCTGCAACCCAATGAAAACACAGGACTGAGGCAGGATTTGGGCTAATCCTCTTATTCCGACTCTGCGCTCGCTCTCTCCCCCTGCTGACGGAAAAGGCACGGTGGAGTTGGCCGAGCAAGAGCGAGAGAACCCCCCCGTGTCCCCCTCGGCCCCAGCTGTAATTGGAAAAATAGATGATATTGGGAGGTGAATTTCTGGCGTAGATTTTCCACGCGCTGACATTGGCGTGTGTCCTTGCCTTGATTGTTTTGGTAACGACTTTCAAAAGAGTAATGCCAAACTCTTAGGGCATGTGGAGAATTGTTGTTTTTGGACTGTGTGTGTAGAAATGGACGGAGTTGCGGGAAAAGCAGTTTTACAATTGGTGATTTAAGCAATAGACGTAGTGTGAAGTGAAAATAATAGGCTTTGTTAATGAAGGAAAAACATTTATGAAAAATAACTAATAACTTAAGTAAAATCCTTTATTATCACGTGACAACAACTCTTTCTGACCACTTATGTCTTGACCAGGGCAGACAAGCATCCCATGATAATAAAGGATTTTTACTTATTCTTACCTTCTTTATTTTCTTTCATAATTGAGCTTTTTGTATTTGTATCCTGAAGAGCACCTGACTCGCATAACCAACCCTCAGCAGGGTTCACTCTCCCTCTTACCCAGGCTGTGTGAAAGACTGAGCAGAGTGTGCACTGTATGTTTTGGCTTCTTACTTTGAGAGAACTACCTCAACTACTTCAATCAATCAACCCTTATTTGTATTTCCTACAATAACTAAAGATTCTTCACTGTCCCAATCTCATAAGGTATAACTATTAATTAGGGCTGTCAAACGATTACATTTTTTTTAGTTGATTAATCGCATAGTAATGGTGAGTTAACTCACGATTAATCGCATGTTTAACATTCTATTTCAAATCCACTCCAATTGAAGTTAAATGAGATTATCAAATATAATTACCAGTGTTGGGTAAGTTACTTTGAAAAAGTAATTAGTTATAGTTACTAGGTACTTCTTCCAAAAAGTAATTGACTTACTAACTGAGTTACTCCACTATAAAAGTAACTAGTTACCAGTAAAAGTAACTATTGCGTGGTACCGAGCTTTAGCTGGCTGTAATTTAGGATAACTTCTAAGTAGATTAATTGTTGCAACAACCCCACCCTATTTTAGTATGATATGTTAGTTTAGGGAACTGTCCTGCAGGCAAACAGGTATAAGACAGGCCAAGGTGCCATTTAATTAAATTGCATTTATTTTTATCCATTGATCAAACAAACAGATTACAAAACTTGCAATTGAAAGAGACTATTTTAAAATAATTAGTTCCCAAAAACCCACACGAGCAACACTCGCGCGTGACAGTCAAGAACCAGGGAAAATACAGTCGGCGGTGAGAACGCAGTACCTGACAGTCAAGAACCAGGGAAAATACAGTGCGCAGAGCGCGCCTGACAGACAAGAACCAGGGAAATTACAGTGCGCAGAGCGCTGAGTATGTGAACGGAGCAATCGCTTGCTGCTGTTATTATAATAGCTAGATCCATGCTTGCAGCCCGTGCAAAGCTTGCACTCACTCACAGCCGCTAACAACAACCAGAGCGGCCACGGAGGAGGCCATCTCACACGCAGCATTCTGAGTGATATTCTTATCGATAAATGGCCGGGTCATTCGGACATGCGTTAATGCGTTTGAAAATAAATAACGCGTTTATAAAAAATGTCATTAACGTGAGTTAACGCGATAATTTTGACAGCCCTACTATTAATACAATGGATACTAAACATTGGGAGATTTTTTCTGTCTGCGAGATCATTTTGGTGGGTATTTACGTGCACGTTTGATGTGCGTCAGATGACCTGGTGTTGTAGCTTCTCTATGCAATTCAATGTCAATGCAAAATCCTCATCTATGACTGTTCTTCGACCTTGTTCATTACCTTTGTGTAAGCTCTCAATCATACAGGGATTAGTCAAAACAAAGAAAGGTTGCTCACCCATCATCTGTGCTTCAGTTGGGAAAACCTGCTAACAGAAGTACAGATGGGGTGAGCAACCTTTCTTTGTCTCCTTTGTCTGGTTCATATTAAAGCTTATTTCTAAAATAAAGAGAACCATATGTCATGAACCGACATAACCACAAGAAATTTAACAATGCAAAAAATCTCTAAAAACAAATTTGGTTTTCTCAGCAGTTTTCACGCACAGTATGTGTGGCCTCTATGACATTTTCAGATCAGATTTATTGGGCAGAGAAGTGAAAAATGGTGTTTGGCATGAAGTGTGTGTAATGTGAAGGTATGTCTGCAAAGGTGTGAATAAATAAACCAAAGCAAAACAGAGCGAGTGCACAGGTGGCAGGATGGGGGCAGGACGGGGGCAGGACGGGGGCAGGACGGGGCAGGATGGGGCAGGACGGGGGCAGGATGGGGCAGGATGGGGCAGGATGGGGCAGGACGACGGCAGGACGGGGGCAGGACGGGGCAGGACGACGGCAGGACGGGGGCAGGACGGGGGCAGGACGAGGGCGGGACGGGGCAGGACGGGGGGGGCAGGATGAGCCGTGAGATGTCTTGGCATGTGCAGATGTTTCAAAGGGGCACGAGGAACACACAGAGAAACACACAGCTCTCACAGATACACACTAGAAGAGGAGAGGACATACACAAAATGTTTGGGGCTGTGACACATATCATTTAGTTTATTGTAAACATTGCACACAAAGGGCAGTTAGTAATGTTAAATAAATAGCTAGTCAGTCCATAATAACAAGTCTTATTGACCTCTGTTTAACCAGGAAAATCTCTCTGAATTGCAGATTCCCTTTTTCAGAGGAATCCTGGCCCCAGAGAGACTATTAGACTTGTTTTTAGAGGTAGGGGAAACCAAAGCACCTGGAGGAAACCTACGAAGACTACGAGAACATGCAAACTCCTCACAGAAAAGTCTGTCTGTAGGAAGAATTGAACCCGGGACCTTCTTGCCTAAGGGCTAACCACTGCGCCACCGTGCCTTTCTTATTTTTGGGTCAATTTTGGGTTTGAAAGACGGTTCAAAATGGTCAAATTTGGAGAATTCTGGGAGTCCTAGTATTAAGAGTCAATAAAAACCTTTTGGCCCCTGATCCAAAATGAGTTTAACACCGTCTGACTTATTTATAAAGACATTTCTTGACTGCTGTTCCCAAAAAACAAGAAAGGGTTGCAGCCGCTGTTGTGCTCGAAAAGGTTATTAGCTGAAGTGCTGTGACCTCCTCTACCTCGCTCCACTCCCTCAGCTCTGCGTAGGAAAAGGCCACTGCAGAACATATTTCCCTCCATTTCTACACCCTGACCTTCCCCTTCCCCGGTCTCTCCGTCCTGTCATCTTCCTCCTCTTTTACAGTCTCTCGAGCCGCTGTTTCCGCCTCGTCTAGACCCCTCCCTGAAGTCCTCCAAACCATCTGATCCTAATCCGGCCGGACACCTCGGAGAGCTCTTTCACCTCACACTTAGCCCTCCCTGATGGCCCTCACAGATCCGTATAAAGGGCTTCTTATCCCGGCTAAACAAACAGCCTCTTCAGAGATCCAAGGAGAGCGCTGGAGAGGGCTCTCGGACAGATGCAAGTGTGTCAACTGGGGAAGGTGTTCATGTGAGGACAGAGAGGGGTAGACATTGGGAACAGGAACTCGAGGAACATTCGAGACCTGAATCTACTACATTCTTGATCAGTTATGGGATTAATTACCTGCTGTATACATTTTGTGATGATTAAAGCAACAGAAGTAGCCATATTCAGACTCCGATAATTTGCCTTTTGCCGTAAAACCAGATTGGAATACATTTGTGAAAGTACCCCAGTGTGCACCAGACAAGTACATGAAATAAAACAAGCTAAAACGTACAAGCAATAATTGTCACAGTGAAACCAATCAGCAAAAGTCTAGCCATCACCTCTGCGCCAGCTCTTGTGTCCTTTCCAAGACTCTTGCATTAGTATCTTTGATAGATGGGACCATTTTTCCCAAGTCTTACCATTGACTGTATAATGCTGGACAAAGCTAACTTTCAAACTCAATTACGCTAAAATTGGGACTGAAAGTTTGAAGTTTTGCTCCAACTCTGCTCCTTTTGACTTTGCCAACACTGTTCAAAGCAAACGCCCGTATAAAGAAATTGGCTCCAGCTAGCTTATGATCAAATCGGCTTCTTCTGCATTCAGCCAACATCAGCACTCTTAATGTATGGTCTTACCCAAGAAAGTGTAGAATTATGTGAAAGGGCTTTTGAGTCTTTCTGTAAATACAGATTGGTTACTACTTTGTGGAAAATGTATGGAGCGAAGTTGGGTCCCAGAACTTGCGTGCCATAGAAGACTGACATTTTGACTGTCATTCAAAAGTCATCTTACAAAAATTTCTGCATGACCGTTGTAACATCTCAATGGTCAAGATCACACCATGCATTACTTGAACATTTTTGAAAACATTCTTCTGTGATAATCCAATTTATTTGACCGTGACGTAGAATACACGGTGGAAATGGAAGTGTTGGAGTCTGAATGTTGTGTGCTGAGTGCAGAAGTTGTGTGCTGCCTCCGGGCCGCTGGTTTGTAGATGCAGTGGAAAGACCATGGGGAGTAGACAGAGGCAGTCTGGAGTTGAGCTCACTACTTTTGTGAAAATCAAAGCCTTGCGATAGACGTGGGAAAAGGAACATCTGCACTCACACCTATTTGGAAGTGGCATCAAATGATGTTATATAAACTCATGTCCCGATAACATTTTTCGATCTTAAATATACTTAAATCTTGATCAGCTGTGAGATTTACCAGCTATATACATTGTTAGTTGATAAAAGCATCAGCAGGCCCCATATAGACTTTCATTTTTGATCTAGTACCACAATTTCACAGATCTTGGTTCTATAATTTCAAATATTAGGTATGAAGGCTATAAATACATTATGATATTAACTTCAAAAGTTCATAAAATGTGAAATTATTATATGATATAGACCAGAGAGAGAGAGAGACCAGATAGAGACCAGAGAGAGACCGAACAGAGACCAGAGAGAGACCGTACAGAAACCAGATAGAAAAACCAGAGAGACAAACCAGAGATAGAGAGAGTAGAGAGAGAAACCGTAGAGAGACCAGAGAGAAAAAACCAGATAGACAAACCAGAGACAGACCAGAGAGAGAGAGTAGAGAGACCAGAGAGAGAGTAGAGAGAGACCAAAGAGAGAGTAGAGAGACCAGAGAGAGAGTAGAGAGAGACCAAAGAGAGAGTAGAGAGAGACCAGAGAGACCAGAGAAAGACCAGAGAGAGAGTAGAGAGAGAGACAAGACCAGAGAGAGAGACCAGAGAGACAGTAGAGAGAGACCAGAGAAAGACCAGAGAGAGAGTAGAGAGAGACCAGAGAAAGACCAGAGAGAGAGTAGAGAGAGACCAGAGAGAGACCAGAGAGAGTAGAGAGAGACCAGAGAGACCAGAGAGAGTAGAGAGACACCAGAGAGAGACCTGAGACAGTCCTTTGACTGAATCACAGCATTGCACAAAAGTTTTTTCTTCTTGACTTCAAAGGTAACTGTCATGTTTTACTTGTGGTTTTATGATGTTGCTTTAGTTGCAAATAATCTGAATCTCGGCTCTAAATATAGAAGAAAAACCTCTGTGCATTTGCTTCAATTATACAGGATCCAGAATGATCTAAAGAGGAGCGTCTTTGATATGATAAAAAGCCAATAGACATCCTGAACCATGTCACCTCTCTCCGTGAGGTGCCGTTAAGCTAATTAGCCATGTTGTATTTACGCAGCACATGTGTAGGCGTGATAACATCTTCACTATAACATGCCCTGGAATTTAATTATTCAAGAATTACGACTGGCCTTTTGTTTTAATGGATCCCTTTCTCTCTGTGCCCTGCTTTTATTCATCCTTGGAGGAAGATCCCCCTTGGACTGCCACCTTAACGTGGTGGGGGAGTTTGAGCACTCGGATGATCCTGGGAGCTATGCTGTCTGGGGCTTCATGCCCCTGGTAGGGTCTCCCATGGCAGACAGGTCTCAAGTGAGTCAGACGAAGCGCAGTCCGAAGCCAACCATGGACAGCACGACAACAAAAACCGTGACGTCGCCCGGCATGGCGCAGCCGGGGCCCCACCCTGGAGCCAGGCCTGGGGTCGGGGCTCGCAAGCGAGCGCCTGGTGGCCGGGCCTTAGCCCACGGGGCCCGGCCGGGCTCAGCCCGAAGGGATGACGTGGGCAGTCCCTCCTGTGGGCCCACCACCTGCAGAGGGGTCCGTGGTGGCGTGGTGCAGCGAGGACTGGGTAGCAGTCGAAGGCGGAGACCTCGACGACCCAGTCCACACACCCAACATCTGGCTCTTGGGACGTGGAACGTCACCTCACTGGGGGGGAAGGAGCCCGAGCTTGTGGGGGAGGTTGAGCGATACCGACTAGAGATAGTCGGCCTCACCTCCACACACGCTCCACTTTTCTGGTGTTTCCCGCGGGGAGAGGCGGCGAGCTGGGGTGGCCATACTCATTGCCCCCCATCTCAGCCGCCACGTGTTGGAGTTCTCCCCGGTGAATGAGAGGGTCGCGTCCCTCCGCCTCCGGGTGGGGGACAAGTCTCTCACTGTTGTGACGGCCTACGGGCCTAACGGTAGTGCAGAGTACCCGGCCTTCTTGGAGACCTTGGGAGGGGTACTGGACAGTGCACCGCCCGGGGACTCCGTTATTCTCCTGGGGGACTTCAACGCCCATGTGGGAAATGCCAGTGACACTTGGAGAGGGGTGATCGGGAAGAGCGGCCCCCCTGATCTGAACCCGAGCGGTGTTCAGTTGTTGGACTTCTGTGCTAGTCACGGCCTGTCCATCACGAACACCATGTTCGAGCACAAGGGTGTCCATCAGTGCACGTGGCACCAGGACACCCTAGGCCGGAGGTCGATGATCGACTTTGTTGTCGTATCATCTGACCTTCGACCGCGTGTCTCGGACACTCGGGTGAAGAGAGGGGCGGAGCTGTCAACCGATCATCACCTGGTCGTGAGTTGGATCCGCTGGCAGGGCAGGAGGCCGGTCAGACCTGGCAGGCCCAAGCGTGTAGTGAGGGTTTGCTGGGAACGTCTTGCTGAGCCCCCTGTCAGACGGACTTTCAACTCACACCTCCGGGAGAGCTTCTCCCAGGTCCCGGCGGAGGGGGACATCGAGTCCGAGTGGACCATGTTCTCTTCCTCTATCGCCAATGCGGCGGCTCGTAGCTGTGGTCGCAAGGTCTCTGGTGCTGGTCCCGGCGGCAATCCCCGAACCCGGTGGTGGACACCGGCAGTAAGGGATGCCGTCAGGCTGAAGAAGGAGTCCTATCGAGCAATGATGGTTCGTGGGACTCCTGAGGCAGCTGTCCAGTACCGGCAGGCCAAACGTGCCGCGGCCCGGGCTGTTGCAGAGGCAAAAACCCGGGACTGGGAGGAGTTCGGAGAGTCCATGGAGCATGACTATCGGTCGGCCTCGAAGAGGTTCTGGCAAACCGTCCGGCGCCTCAGGAGGGGGAAGCAGTTCTTTGCCAACACCGTGTATGGTGCGGGTGGAGGGCTGCTGACCTCGACTGAGGATATTGTCGGGCGGTGGAAGGAATACTTCGAGGTTCTCCTCAATCCCCCCGTCACGTCCTCCGTTCAGGAGGCAGAGGCTGAGGATGTTGGGGCGGACACTTCCATCTCCCTGGCCGAGGTCACCAGGGTGGTGGGCAGCCTCCATGGTGGCAAGGCGCCGGGAGTGGATGAGATCCATCCTGACTATCTAAAGTCTCTGGATGTTGTAGGACTGTCTTGGCTGACACGTCTCTGCAGCATCGCGTGGCGATCGGGGGCGGTGCCAATGGAGTGGCAGACCGGGGTGGTGGTCCCTCTCTACAAGAAGGGGGACCGGAGGGTGTGTTCCAATTATCGTGGGATCACACTCCTCAGCCTCCCCGGTAAGGTCTACTCCAAGGTACTGGAGAGGAGGCTACGTCCGATGGTCAAATCTCGGATTCAGGAGGAGCAGTGTGGTTTTCATCCCGGTCGCGGAACACTGGACCAGCTCTATACTCTCCATCGGATACTCGAGGGTTCATGGGAGTTCGCCCAACCTGTCCACATGTGCTTTGTGGATTTGGAGAAGGCGTTCGACCGTGTTCCCCGGGGTGTCCTTTGGGGGGTCCTCCGGGAGTACGGGGTCCGGGGTCCTCTGCTGAGGGCCGTCCGGTCCCTGTATGACCGGAGTCAGAGCTGTGTTCGCATTGCCGGCAGTAAGTCAGACCTGTTCCCGGTGCATGTTGGCCTCCGGTTCTGTTCACTGTATTTATGGACAGAATTTCTAGGCGCAGCCAGGGGCCGGAGGGGGTCCGGTTCGGGAACCACAGGATTTAATCTCTACTTTTTGCGGATGATGTTGTCCTGCTGGCTCCAACGAACCAGGACCTGCAGCATGCACTGGGACGGTTTGCAGCCGAGTGCGAAGCGGCTGGGATGAGAATCAGCACCTCCAAATCCGAGGCCATGGTGCTCGACCGGAAAAAGGTGCCTTGCCCTCTCCAGGTGGGTGGAGAGGTCCTTCCTCAAGTGGAGGAGTTCAAGTATCTCGGGGTCTTGTTCACGAGTGAGGGAAGGATGGAGCGTGAGATTGACAGGCGGATCGGTGCAGCGTGCGCAGTGATGCGGTCTCTGTATCGGATCGTTGTGGTGAAGAGGGAGCTGAGCCGAAAGGCGAAGCTCTCGATTTACCGGTCAATCTTCGTTCCCTCCCTCACCTATGGTCATGAGCTTTGGGTAATGACCGAAAGAACGAGATCGCGGATACAAGCGGTCGAAATGAGCTTCCTCCGCAGAGTGGCTGGGCGCTCCCTTAGAGATAGGGTGAGGAGCTCAGTCACACGGGAGGAGCTCGGAGTAGAGCCGCTGCTTCTCCACGTCGAGAGGAACCAGTTGAGGTGGCTCGGGCATCTGTTCAGGATGCCTCCTGGACGCCTTCCTGGGGAGGTGTTCCGGGCACGTCCCACCGGGAGGAGGCCCCGGGGAAGACCCAGGACACGCTGGAGAGACTATGTCTCTCAGCTGGCCTGGGAACGCCTTGGGGTCCCCCCGGACGAGCTGGAGGAGGTGTGTGTGGATAGGGAAGTCTGGGCGTCTCTGCTTAGACTGCTGCCCCCGCGACCCGGCAACGGATAAAGCGGAAGAAAAAAAAAGAATTACGACAGGCCTTTTGTTTTAATGGATCCCTTTCTCTCTGTGCCCTGCTTTTATTCATCCTTGGAGGAAGATCAAAGATGTCGTCATCGAGAGGCAGACGATGAACTGTTTGGAAATGATAAAATAGCAATGTGTAAAATAAAAGGGAAAGATTATGCTGTTGTTTGGCCATTTTACATCCAGATCTACAGTCCTGGATCTACAGCCTCAGTCCGGGATCTACAGCCTCAGTCCTGGATCTACAGCCTCAGTCCTGGATCTACAGCCTCAGTCCTGGGTCTACAGCCTCAGTCCTGGGTCTACAGCCTCAGTTCTGGATCTACAGCCTCAGTCCTGGATCTATGGTAAATATGGAAGCTCAAAAACCGAGGCTGTAGATGTGGTTGATGAGGGACAAAAGTTTGACCGGGAGTTGGGGACAGTCCTAGACGACATATTGTCCTGCAAAGCTAACGTAGTACCTTAAATTACAATATATGATCTCAATGTTAGATGGGAGTAAAAACTACACGGTGTATCTTTAAACTTCCTTGATCCTCACTACTATCCAGGGTCTAAGGACAGTGCAAGATACACCGCAGAAAAAACACAAAAGAACCAGTGGAGAAAAACATTGCATTGAATTGAACAGACGCCTCATGCATCCCAATGGTAAAGATTTTGAATTGCTTTGAATATTTCCTAAGAAGCAGCTAATAAACTGACATTGGTAAAGTGTGTTTCATCCACTATCGGACACTTCACATACATTCGAGATCCATCGCTACAACAGGACACTCGGCTGATGATTGAAGCGTCGCAGTCAGTGGGGAGAAAAGAGCTTTAAATGAATTGAAGGCATGTATCCGTCATGTTCCGGGAGCGAGGGGGATTGATTTGATTAAATGCCACTCTAGCCGATGGCGCTCTGGTGTTAGATGGTCCAACAGGCCGATGTTGTCAGGGTTTAGGCAGCAAGAGGCAGCTTAATGATGGAGTCTCAGCATAACTAATGTGCTGCTGGGGTGATCTATAGCGTGTGGGTTGGAGGGCACAGAGAAGGGTTGGTCTGTGAGGCTGTCATTCAGAATAGAATTAGCTTTACAACAAAACAGGAGCCTAACTTGATTTGTAGAGGATCTGTGAAAAGATTTTGAAGGGGGTATTGAATGGGAATTACATGTCTGTTACTCTCTTAATCTTATATAGACCACTTAAAAGATTGTGACCTTTGCAAGCGTGAGGGAAAAAAAGTGAAGTAGGTCATGTATAAGCGCATTCAAAACGGCAGAAAGTCCTAAGTGTCTCTGAAACAATTGCTGTTTTTGTGCTTTACAATTGTTATTTTTCTTGCTTTTTTCTACCTGAGATGTTGCTGCAGTACAGTGTTCATGGTTTTACACTGGTCCAGACCAGAGCAGACATGATTCATGGTCCGAACCAAGTGGATCAGGCCAAAAATCCACTGGAGGAATGCTAACTTTTTGAAAAATGCTAAAGCTAAAAGCATTTTACTTTGGACCAGAGCAGAGAAAATGGTCTGAACCAAGCGGCTTCTCCACCTCTGCTGCTGTGATCTGAAATGCTGTTTCTTATTATGACTATTGTTACCTTTTTATAATGAGCAATTTATTTGTTTTGTGTGTTTGTTTGGACGTGTTTTTGCTGCTAATGGACACTTGCATTTCTCCTATGGGGATCAATAAAGTATCTAACTAACTAATGTAGACATCTAAAAATACAACTAAAAGACATTTTTATACTGTAGCTCAAATGTCCAACCTTTAGTGGCCAAAACCTCGTCCTGTCTCTTGTAGTTGGGACGTATAGGGGTATCAGCAAGACTCTGAGCTAGCGAGAGACTGCTATCATATTTTTGCCATCTCGCTCACTAAAAGCTTTAGCCTAATTACATAAATACTTTGATTTTGCATACAGTGACACACACTTAGAGAAACCCTCACATAGACCCAACGTCCTCTGGGTCGCCGTCATCATTTGCTTTCGCATTTTCCACAATCAACCGACAATTTAGGCCCATTTTCTATTATTAACCCGGCAAAGCAGAGAGCGTTATTTAACCACTATTGGCCTCATTTTCTCTGATGGCTCTTGACAACACCCCCGCCCCCCACCCTCCTACCTCCCCTTGCCACAATCAAACAGCAGTGATGGCACAGTTAACCTCTCCTCCTCTCCTCCTCTCTCTCCGAAAACCTCTAAACAAACCTATTAATGGGCTCTGGTCTCTGTGGACACCAGCCTCTCCACCTGAAAAATTACCAGGAGAGCGCCAGATGCGGCGGCCATGTTTGTCTCACGCCCATGCAGGGGGAGCGTGTGAAATTGCGCGTTAGCTGACAAGCGGTCTCATAGGGACGGATCAGGCGGTTAGCATCCGGCTGTTGTTATATGACAGTGTTTAGAGAATCTCAGCCTTTCTGTCTCTGTTTACTTTAAAGCTGGACCAACTCACTTTTTGATTTCGAAGCAGCTGTTTCAAATATGAGCACTGGCCTTGCTCTTTCTGCTCCCCTCCCCGCACTCACGAAGCTATCACCCCCCATTACCCCCCATTACCCATACCATAAAGTGAGGTAGTCCAGCTTTAAAGATGGACTGCATTTAAAACATTCAAACACCATTTTTAACCATATCATAACATCCATATATAACTATTGGTTTTGCTTCCACCTCCAGGCCTTTCTGTGCAGAGTTTGCACGTTCTCCTGTGTATGTGTACATTTCCTCCAGGTGCTCCGGTTTGTACCACCTCTACCACTGAAAACATGCACAACAGATCCGAATGTAAAGCGCTTTGTGTGACCATGCTCCGTGAAATGCCCTGTAAAAAGTTTCAGATACATGTATTTTCCCATGTTGTACTAGCGGTTGTATATAATCTTTTCGAGTATACAGACTGTAAAAAAAGAATGAAAACTTTAATGTGCACAAAAATCTGCGAAACAGGAAGGCCGAACAGTGAAGGACCAGGGTACTTCTATGGTCCAACTATTGGGCAGACATCTTGGGTCGCCCTTTGATAAGACCTCTGCTCAGTCATTTTTAAGTCTAGGTAAGGTAAAAAAAAAACAATTTATGAAGTACTATACTTGTTGACACATAAAATAATGGATTCTCTTGTTCGAAACCTAAATAAAACCAAAACTCCAACAGAACTGATCAGGCCGTTACCATCAGAATATGGCATTGTTCTTTATTGTAAATGATTTTTTATCTTTCTCTACGACACCTACGAACCGATTACCTTTCCACGCTCAGACCTGGCTGTATTCAGATTTTCCGGTATGTTTCAAAAGATCATCAAATCACACACGAGCCGAGGATACAGGCTGTTTCTCTGGCAGCATTTAGTGCATTGTGGCTTTGTTCTATTGTCTCCAGCCTGGGATGGGAGCAGAGGTATAAGAGCAGAGGTATGCAGCGTGGAGGTGTGTAGGAGGAAATGTAAATGACTGAACATGCTGTGCCACTGTGCTAATGTGTGCATGCTCATACAGAAGTGGAACTGGCTCTTTTCCCTGCTCCGAAGTACATTAAGTCGTGTGCAGGCAACTTGGAATATGCAGCTATACATTGGGGAGGTTGGTTTCAGATTTATGCAGCAAAAATCCGGACATTTTCAGTTCTTCCTGAAAATGTGAGATTCTGACAAAGTACAAATCCAGGTTTAAAAAAGTTACAATGTGATTGATTAGGATTTCTTTTCTTGTTTTATTCAATACTTTGAGTTGCTTTGTGTATTATTAAACTGTATTACAGGCACAATCTACAGATAAAAAAGTCCGTCACGACAAAAATAAAGAATACACACACATATTTACAGCAGACTACTGTAGCAGTGACGCCACAGCTCAGACTGATTCTGATCTGATTCTGATGTGGGTCAGGCTGACAATAATCACATTCTCTGACATTGATTCACCCAACAAATAAACCTGCACATCAACTTTCTTAAGACAGCACGTAAATCCCAGAAGAAACTAAAAAGTGGCCGGCTCTGTCCCACCGAGGCCTGTGTAAACCGTGCCATACAAATGGACTTGCCTTGTCTTGCCGCTGTGATTAAACAAATAATACTCTGTTTCTATTTTGTTTTGCCAAATATTGATCCCAACCGTCCACAAACTTTCAGCTCTACAGTAGCCATTTTGATTTATGACAGGGGACAGAAAACACAATCATTTCTGTAGCGTTATGATTATAGAAAACCATTAGATAGGAAACATTAACACATCATAAAACCAATGGCAAATAGAGTGAGGAGAGGACAGAAACCCAGACTCAGACTCTTGACCTAGTGTAGTTTGAGACCCCTGTTATTAGGGATTTTTACTTTAGACTGTTAGAACACATTGGGACACATAAAAGGTTTGTATAAAACATTGACAAAAGCCCATACAAATGAGATATCAATGCATCAATAGTGTTGCATTTCTGTTCAAATAAGAAAAGAAATCCTTTTTTTTATTTTTATGAAACGATATTGTTTAGAGCGGTCGGGTCAAACTGCTCTTTAAAAGGTCATTGTGGCTGCAGGTTTTCATTCCAACCAAGCAAGAGCACGCCAGACATCACCCATTTCCTCAAGTGAGTTCAGTCCTTACCTGGAGACTGCGACCACACTGAAACCAGAAAGAGAGACCAGAGGAGCCAAGCAGAGGGACCAGAGAGAGAGACTAGCAAAAGAGAGAGCAGAGAGAGACCAGAAGAACCAGACAGAGGGACCAGAAAGAGAATAGAGAAAGAGAGAGCATAGAGAGACCAGAGAGAGAGACCAGAGGAACCAGACAGAGGGACCAGAAAGAGACTAAAGAAAGAGAGAGCAGAGAGAGACCAGAGAGAGAGACCAGAGGAACCAAACAGAGGGACCAGAAAGAGAATAGAGAAAGAGAGAGCAGTGAGAGACCAGAAAGACAGACAACAGAGAGAAACCGGTGAGAAACCAGCAAGAAAACAAAATGACCAGAGAAAGAAATGGGTTGAGTCTATTGTGCTCTTGATTGGTTGGAAAGAAAACTTGCCTTCTATCACAAGACTCTGAAAAATACCCAGCCCTCGCCGCCTGACCAAACTTAGCCTTAGCATGTAGAGATTAGTCCCTGGTTCCTCTCCAGCCTTCAGTGCATTGTTAAAGTAGTCATTAGCAGCACAATAATTATAAAAAGCTAACATTAAAAGCCAAACAATGAACCAAAACGTGAATCCTGAATTATAAACTTAATAACGCGGCCCACTTAACTTGCGCAGTCTCTCATCTCTCATTACTAAAGCAGAGCCGACTCCACGGTCTCTCCCACATTGAAACATCACTCAAAATCTCCCGTGTGCTTTTATCTCCGCGCTTTTCATCATTCGCTCATTACTCATTTAGTCTTTTTTTCCCCCAGTTTGATCACCCTGACATCTCACTGTTACTTAGGCTTTGATTTCCTCACCAGTCCCACTAGTCGCCTCTATCCATCAGGTGTAGTGGCTCTATTGGATTGGGCGACGTCCAGTCTCTCATCTTGCTACTTCACAAGGAAAGAAAGAAAAACTTGCTGTCGGAAAAATTCTAGCCATTAACTTGCCGTGTTTGCAAATAGGTTTTTAGTGTAATGAGTCGTTTTGTTTTGTTTGAAGAATTTACCTGCAGAGGACGGGAAGCAGGTCCTGGTTGGGTCTGAAAACAGCACCAAGGACAGCTCCACACACAAATACAGTGGACCATGTTTTCATACTCGAGACCAGGTCGCAAGCCGCTTCGGGTTCTCGGCCAATCAGAATGCAGCTCAAATCTTGACCAAGTTTATCAATCAATCCATCAAATTTTATTTTTCATACAAACTTTTGTATTTTCATACAAAAGATGCAACACAAAGTGCTTTACAGTTTGGTTAAAAATTATCCCGCCGGTCCATGACCCTTTCCCCCGGGCACCCAACAGACCCACCCCAAACCACACACGTTAACAAACACACACAAACAAACACACGCCTTCTCACACACCCACACACACACACTCACACACGCTCTCATGCACACTCACACACACACACCAATAAAACAGTAAAACCATGAAGAGAGACTTTCAGATGCAACCAGCTGAAAAAGCGTCATCCAAGGAGCCATCTGCACCAGGAGCAGAGAGCCGCCTGTAGCCACAGGGGACGACACAGGACCCAGAAGAGACACAAAGCCAAGGCTCCAGGCCCCCGCCAGGTCCAAGAGTCCGACCCCCGCAGCCACACCGACCACTGCTCCCATTGCAGAGGGCTCCTCCAGAGAAAACACTGGGTACACTAAAAACAATACAATAAAAAAGTAAAACACTAAAATGTGAGACTAAAAGGAACTATCACACAATACATGAATAAAATCAATAACAATAATAAACAATAAAGCTAAAATAAAATGTGTCTAAAAGATAAATAGAATATATAAAATGGAATACTAAATATGAATCAAAAGCTAATCTAAAAAAGTGCGTCTTGAGCTTGCTTTTAAAAGACCAGGTTTAATGGCGGACAAAATCTTAAAAGAATTAGCATTAAAATGTTTACCATAAAACACATTCTTTTGTTTTTTTCTTTTTGTCTAGCACTGAATAGACAATAATTACTTTGTTTACCACTATTTCAAAGTCATTTATTGACAAAAACAGGTTGTAATTATGCGTCCAATACTATTTTCTCTGCAAGTCAATGGCGACACGTGCACAAAACATTGTTATTGATCCAGTTTGAAGAGAGAAAAGATCAGAGATATATGACAATCTAAACGTAGATGTAGTTAGTAAAGCCTCACCCACTTCCTCTCAGCTGAAGAATGGACCGGAACTTTTCTGGCTTGTCAGGCTTCCTCACAGTTTCACTTTTCCCAAATCAATTAATGTTTTGGATGAGGCCTTGTATGAATATAAAACCTTAATACAAGATAATCAAAATTCTGTTTAAATCTGTCTGTTCTGGTCGTGGCACACAAGCTACTCCAGTTTGTCCAGAATTCACCTTTTGGAGTTTTAACCAGTTTGCTAAAGAGAAGGAGTGAAGAGAAGTCATTTACGCTGCAAAAAGTGTTGAAAAATCAGTCAGAAATAGCAAAAAATTGGCAAAATGTATCGTCATTTTTACTGGTTTAAAACAATTTACCAATGGGACAAAGCCATTTAGCCGTATTTCAAAATTTGTTGCTTTATTCTTTTTCATTCAAAGTTTTCCAAGTATCTAGTTTTAAAGCAGTCAGAAAGTGCTCTAATCAAGACACATTTTGCCGATTTTGAGCAGTTTCTGACCCATTTTTCTTCACGTTTCGCAGTGTAAATGACTTGACAAAGTGGTTAAAAGTCCAAGAGGCGAACTCCGGACGAACGGCTGAAGCTTGCGTGCCACGACCGATCGGAACAGAAAGATTTAAACAGATGAAAGCCGACACACTACAATCGACTGTCTGTACAGAAGCCCACGCTGGACAAATCCAATTTATTTCACTTTGCTTTTTATTGTTCTGCTGCTTCCAAATCCTGAGGTGAACTGGGCTCGACTTCATGAGGGACAGCCCCATTACGGAAAGTAAAAGCACCGTTTTCTGCAAAATCAACGAATCTCACGTTCAAAAATCAGACAAGGGCATAATGTGAGTTCTTCAAGAGGAGCATGGAACGATGTAGTTGTCTGAAAGTGTAATTTAAGCTTGTCTAACATTGAGAGGTTTTGTGTATGGAGTTTGCATGTTCTCTCCAAGTTTGCTACGGTTTCCTCTACACCAGTGTTCCCCAACCTTTTTGAGCCATGGCACACTTTTCTGTTTGTAAACTGTGAAGGTTCGTTTTACAGAACACATGGCTGGGTCGGAAAGGGCGTTTTCAGTAGAAAAAAACGGTGAGAAATGTACAAAAAACGTATTTACAGAGCACAGTGAACAGTCTTCAGGCGAAAAGGATATTTACAAATAAAATATACGCAACTTCTGCAATAAGTCTCCTTTCCCTATACTTTTACACTCGCTCCTTCAGTCCACGTTACCTTCACTGTAACAGAGTCACGACTGCCATGGGGCAGACAAGCACACCTCATGTACTCTGCTTGCCCCTCCCACATTACATTTGCATATCAATCATCCTACCTTATCTCATACACCATATCTACAATACATGGGTATTTTTCATTGGTTCATGATTGCATATTGCACATTGACACATTTCCAAAAAAATACATTAAGAGCTACACATTACGGAGAATCTAAATGTTTATGCAAATGAGCTGTGGTCCACATGACGCACAGACAGGTGCATTTAATCCGTTGGCACAGTATGTCCGGGTTTGCCAAAACCGGGTACGTCCGGGTTTCTGACGGGCTCACCCCGTCACATAAACGATCAAACAGAACACCACCAGTTGAAACTGATACAAAACTTAAACTGTGAAGCCTTCATTAAAATCACACAAGTCATTCGTATCAAACAAACGCACAAAAGTCTTTCTAATCTTCTACATTCTTTTCTTTCGAATTATTTTGACCAAGTAGGTGGGATTGGATAATGTCCAAAGGCACAACAAACACCATCTCAAGGCACACCAAAAGTGCTACAGCACACTAGCACACGGCTCTACACTGCAACAAGTCAAAAATTACTCCAACTTGGCAAAATGTATCTTAATTTGAGCCAATTTTAACAGAGCCGTTAAACAAGATTTGCCAATGGGAAAAAGCAAAATAATCTAAGTTTATTTTATTTGGCCATTATGTACATTAGATCTCAAGTTTTCAAAGATTGTGTGCATTTTACAATAAGAAAAAAATGACTAAAAACTAAATTGTGTCTATCAAAAGGGGTTTGGGCTGAAGTTGAGACTCATACTGCTGAGGCCTTTTTACAACTGTTACAATACGTCCAAAGATGACACGTTATATAGTTTCTCACAAACTAACGATGGAAACATGTAGCAAAGAACTTAAACTGACACAATAAAAGTGATATCATACATGATCAAGATTTTAGATGACACCATGTGCAGTTTCTCACATTTAAAGAAACCTCCCTCGTAATGAGAACATAGAGCAACAGTTATTGAAATAATAAATGCATTTGTCCCATTGGAGAATCTTGTTTTATCACTATGTGCTCAGAGCAAGCAATTATCACGACATATATGATATTTTTTGGTATTTATTTATTTAAGGATAGCCCCATTGGTATGAATTTCCTTTTTGAAGGGGTTTATGGATAGCTGACATTCTCAACGATACATTAACATTTAACAAACAGAATACAATTAGACATGCCCAGTTACATACTTAGATATTTAAATGAACTCAGGCTAATCAAACCTTAGTCAAAAGGTTTTACAGATAGAAATGTACTTTGTAATCAAATCTTTAAAGTGCATTTGAGAATTTTGGGGTCAGACTCAAACTATGCAATCCATTTTACTGTAAAAAAAAAAAAAAAAAAACACCATTTGGACTATTTTAGTTCTGTTTTTGCTAATAAATCAATAATAAAATGGCTCACCCTTTAATCCTGATGTTCCCAATGACCAAACTTCCAGCTCCAACATCCTTCCAGTCCTCCTTTGACATGTGACCAGCCTCAATCTCGCCCAACGGCTCCACAATCTCTCGCTACAACGACTTCTTCAATTTGTGTTTTTCCTGCAGCCACCGCCCTCTGACCTCTGCTCGCTGTGGGTCAACCTTCCTGCTTCTCTTATTACAGCTATGTTCTCCACCGATGGAATAGCAACACGCTGAAAACCCCATGAATCCTGCGGCGTTATATATATTTAAAAATGAGACAGGCTTCTTCTCTGACAGTGTTCAAATTCAGATTAAAAACAGATTAGCTGTGTAAACAACTGAGGGACTGTATCTTTACTCTTTTTAATGTACTGTGTGTATGTATCACACAGTACATTACAGGAGCAGTATGTACAAATGTGGCCAAAAGTGTACTGCAGCTTCTCCCACTCTCCCTGACTCAGGTTGCCAGATATGCAGAAGAATCCAGCTGGGACCATAACAGCTGAATAGACAAGAGTTTTGTCAACCACAAATCTATAACCAACACCTTTTTCACAAAGATAGAAATCCTGGTTTTATTCCTTGTTTTGTTGTGATTTTAGAATCATAACAAGACCTTTTTTAGTTCTGTGGCCACATGGTACTGTACTTTACCAGTGAGATTAGCTCGACGCGGTGAGTTCTGGCGCCCGGATCACAGACTTTCTGATTGGTGAAACGGTGGAGGGTGGGACATCAAAATGAAAACAATAACAAAATTTAGGGGCTGGAAAACGAATTTAGAATTTTAAATAGCTCTGAACTATGTCAATTAAAGAAGTATTGGAAAAGATCATTTTTTATGAATGTCTCTGGACAGATTAGGGCCCTTCAATGATGACTTGACATTATAATCTTACATTTTGCTACTTCATTGTTGTCTGATTTTTCTATATATACTGTATATCTAGCGTTAGCCCTTAGCCTCCTGTAGCCTATTCTATATCTGTTTCTTCACACAGTCATTAGTGTGAAGATAGCAGTATGTCATCGTCTATGGTGCCCACGCCACGCTCATGGTTCTGACTTTATGTAGATAATAGAAAGTAGAAAGTTTGATGCCCCAGTTTACTTTTTCAGGTTTCTCTTTTCTCTTTTTAATGCACTGATTATGTATTGTTTGAAAGCCTTGTGTGCCTTGTTTTGTTCAGCACTTTGAGTCGCCTTGTGTACAGACTGTGCTATACAAATAAACTTGCCTTGGCTATTTCAACCTCCATAGACTAATAATCTCCAAATGCAATGGTGAAATTTAGTAATTGCCAACTATGGAATAAAGTGGGACGGGGAAGGACGTGGGTGTTTGCTATCTCTTGGGTGACAGATGATTAGGAGATGTAAAGGAGCTTGCAAGGCCTCATGGGAAAATGGCATCAGTGCTATCAGCCCACTCGCTGTTAGCCTGGTCTCTCTCTCGGGCTTCAAACCGCTTCTACAGACTTGGAGGGAACGTTGGTGAAATTACTGTGAACTCTATGGACTCGCTGTATGTCGTAATCTTGCGTCGAAATGTAATAAATGTGATTTTAGTGTTGCTTTAGCTGTTCGGTTTCTCTTTCCGCAGTTTGCATGTTTGTGTTTTCAGGATCAGTGGATATTAGGTTTATAAAAGATTAAGATTTTCTGTGCAAATGTTGTTGTTTGTTTGCTCAATAATTATCATTTTAAAGCTGAAAACAATATTCAGAGCCTACGCCCCATTCACACCATGCTTCTAGCCACCACCAGTGCTTGACCCCTGGGGGTCTTAGATCATCTCAGCGGCAGTGATTTACCCTCTGCAAGTGTCACTGCTGGGTTCAATGCGCCAATCAAATACATATTTTTCATGCATTAATGTTTCTGCCTTGGTGTCTTCAGGTTGAACTATTTTTAACCCGGATTAGAAGCCTGTCTCACATTTTCAAGACTCTTTCAGAGTTTTGCTGCGTTAATTAGAAACTCTGCGTCCTCGTGTTTAGGAGGCCAGTCTGACTTCTTCAAAACAGCATCCCAGGTGTGATAGAGTAGTAAAGCCCCCTTGACCCGGTTTATAACTGACAAGACACAACACAGCAACATTACATGATCAAAAAAAACCTTAGACTAAGACAGACTTTATTGTCACAGTAGCTCGCACAGAATTAATTTGACAATAACAAACAATAATAAGATAGGATAATATTGTGAGAACAAACGTAACATCTGTTAAAGGAGCTATATCCGTTTTTGCAGGGGGTTTTTTTCAGTTTGAATGTTTAGCGCCGCCCCCAACTCGCTCACAGGCTTCTCATTTCCCCTATGCTCTCATCCCACGGAGCTATCTAGTTTTAATTGCGACCTGATACGTATGAAAACAATAGCATTAGCACAACTTCTCCTACAACAATCACTGATGAAATGGTACAAAAGCAACACACTGCTAACAAAATATATAACTGAAAGATTGAGAGGAGAGCTAGCGTCACAATAAGTTTCTACTCAGCACTTTTTTACGGCCTGAATTCATACCCAGCTGAATCAATGAGCTCAATTGGATATAGCTTCTTTAATATACAATATATACAAGGACAAAGCAGATAACACATTCATCTAAACAGACTTCACGTTTATCTGTCACAGAGCGGTGACTTAACCCTCTAGTCTTTAAACAATCTCCTGTAGATTTACCTTCACTTTCACAACCATCGCAGACCAGTAACAGCGTCAGAACCAGATTTGAGAATGCACTACCAACCATCGACTGAAGTCATTACAAAGACTCAAACTCCCAATATGTGCCGCTACACTCGCCCTGCTCCATTGTCACATTCACTTACGCAGACGGATTGGACTGTCCCTCCCCAGAGACCTCACCTCTGCCTCCCCCAGCTGGGTTCTGCCGGTCGGGGGCTGGTTGGGGAGGCCAGAGAGGTCAAAGAACTCAGATTAAAACTCACCACTGTAGAAATAGGCCGGTCCCTCTGCTGGTATTACATGTCAGAGAAGCGTGTATGTACATGAAGGAGATGGAATGTGGAATCGGGGCTTTGTCTACATCGGTTTCTCGCATTTATCTGACGAGAGGAACCACTTCAGACTAAAATATATGTTTGTTATGCTTTGGTGCAGTGGGGAGAAGCCCATCGGTTTGGTTAAAGGTGCAATAGGGAACTCTTTGTGGCTTGAATATACCACAATATACAGCATTGGTTGAATAAGTTGTATGGTTTAGAGCAGTGTCTCCCAAAGTCTGCGAGGGTATTGCAGGGAGAAGTCATAAACAAATATATATATATATAATTATTGTATGTTAAATTAATAATATTTTGTTTGTAAAAATTAAAATATTTGTGTTCATTATTTGACTTGAATAATCAAATTCTAATCATTTGTGTATTACAAAATGGGGTGCATCATTTACATGTTTGTAGCAGAGGCTATTTCCCCCAAATAAAACAACAAGAAGAGCCTATTTTTAACGTTGTCTTCTTGGTTGGTATTTCGTGGAGCGGCGCAGACCTGTTAGATTTTTAAGGGTGTTACTGACTTTGGGAATGGCTTCTTTATAGGAAACATATTATTGTCTCTTTTAAGCTTTTAACCATGTTGCAACATTCTTCCATCACCAAAAGCAAACCTGAAGTTTGTTTTAGATTGATTCATGTCCAGCACCTGGCACACTTCTCTACACTCCTTCTTTCTAAAAGCTCCCGTCTCAGTCGCGTAATAGTGTCATTGTACCGCTATGACATCACACTCAAGTATTGCATTTAAAGTAGTTTTGGTAAACAGTAAAATAGGAGACATGCTGTTTCTTTTAAAGTGTGATTGCTGCGTGGTCCTCATATTAGCTCCAGTAGTTTGGTCAAATGTTTTGTCACACCTTGTTTTCTACTGTCCCCTTCGACCATGATCCTCTGCCCTTGCATCTGGATGAGTTTATATGTGCATATGTGAAGTCAGAAGCCCTGAATGTCAGGTGAGATACCCTGACTGTCTTTACCATTGTGCGGTAGTTCTAAAATGTCGCTCAATAGGTGATGAGGACAGTCCACTCAAACGATCCAATACTACTGTGGTTTCAGAACCAGCGCTGGATTCTTCTCATCTTGACCTATCAATCTGCTTTCTTTGGTCATGACTAAAGCACGCCTCCTCCTTCATCCATCAGAGCCTTTCATATGAACGTGTCTCTGATCACACAGAGTTTATAGCCCGGTGCAGAACGCCCTGCAGCCTCAGAGAGCCTGTTCCCAGCAGGAGGCCGAGGACTCGCCGGAGAGCCGGGTCCAGGGGTCTTTGAAGTCAGCGCCCTCTCGGCCATGTCAGATGGACAGGAGAGTGATGAAAGAACAGTCTATAGGAAAAGTGATGCATGTTTATGACATTGTTGGCAGACGCTCAAGTCTTACGTGATAATTATTCCACTGTGGACCATTCAGTCTATTAACATTATCATACTTGCACTTGATAACATAAAATAGTAAATATTTGTAAGTAGTTGTTGTGGGCTTTTGTCTCTCACTCCACACACGGGAACATGATCAACTTACAGGCACCTGTCGGACCTATTGTACATTTTTAGTGGTGAGGGAACTGGAGCACCCAGAGGAAACCAGGGAGAACATGCAAACGCCACACAGAAAGGCCTGAATGTGGAATATAAATGATTTATCTAAAGTTTGTCACAAAGTCAAGTTTAGATGCCAAGGGTAGATAGATTGATGGATGGATGGATGGATGGATGGATAGATAGATGGATGGATTGTTTGTCCCCTGAGATAAATCTATTTCCACAGACACATAGTACACAGAAATCAGAGAAATAAATACAACAATACAGCGGCACTACAGAGACAACATCACAGACTGGTAAGAGCAGCTGTGTCTGAATCTTTCGCGCTTCCACCTTAATGTTCTGTATCGTGGCCTGGAGTCATGGAGCCAAAACACTCACAATAGCTGTTGGTAATACCCTGCAACTAAAACCATTTTTACACAACTTGTCACGCACCTCGTCCCCTTCTCCGTTCTGTGTCATGTAATTGATTGCACTCGTACTTGCACTTTGGAGTGAAAACACCTCTTTAATCTCGTATTTCTCAGTCAGGTCGAAATTGCCAAGTTTCCTGAGTAATGCCACCAATAGAGGAACATTCTGTGTGTCTTAAATCGCAGGGAGAGGGCGGGTAATTGGATTTTTAAGGAGAGACTTATGACTATTTTTGAAGACCGGTGAAAAATGAGATGACATTCAGACTTGGGTGCCATAAAACGTTAATGCTTTTCTATTCATGTAATCCATAACATCGACTCATACAGTGTCTGAACTCTCAGCACTTTTGGAATATTTGATCTTTGAGGTTTTTGAGTTTGGGGTTTTGAGGTTTGAATAGTTGGAGCTGTTCATATGTCGGGCAACATGGACTACTTTTAAAACATTCTGTCAGACATTCTGTCAGACCTGGTCAGTACTGTGATGGGAGACCTATCAAACATGTGGCCATACCTACATGTGAAAGCCAGATCCCATCAGACCTCTGAAGCTCAGTCGTGCAGGGTCTGGTTAATACCGTGATGGGAGACCTATCAAACATGTGGCCATACCTGCATGTGAAAGCCAGATTCCATCAGACCGCTGAAGCTCAGTAGGGCAGGGACTGGTTAATACTGTGATGGGAGATCTAACAAACTGGCAAGTAACCTGACCCACATGACCTAATATGAGTCTGGTGGTAGCATAAGGATAGGGGACACTGTAATGACTTTGTTTGTTTTATCCATGATACCTGTTCAGTATTTTCTACTGAAGATTTGATTTCATATTCTAAAAGATGAAAGAAAATAGTAAGCAGTCTCATTATAATTCTGGAGGGACAAAAATAAAGTGTATTTTCTTCTTTAACTTGGTCTTGACCAAAGCGATAATGTCTTTCTCAATCTTTTTTGTGATTCTAACGTCTATCCAATGAATTGAAGCTTGATGAACACATATTTTAGAAGCACGGGTGAAATGCAGGCTACACCACACATGAGTACAACTACACACGGTTATGGCTGTAGAGAACCAAAGCCACCTATTCTGCCGCTAAAGGCCCTGGCTCCTTAGGATGTTGTATAAGTGCCAGACAGATGGATGAAGGTGTTTGCAGCCCTCGCTGCTCGGCTGTATCCAGGGGGACAGAGAGACAAGCTGGGACATGGAGGTGGTCGATGATGCCTTCAAGGGCCTCTGCGCAGGAGGAACTTCACAGTCTGATATATAGCACAGGTACATTAAAGCGGTGATCTAAGGTCCAGCCCGGAGCAGACAGGCCGTGGATCCGGGACGAACCAGAGCAGACACCATCGCAGCAATATTAAAGCGGGTTTTTTTTTCTTTTTTTCTTTCTCTTGTATTCAATTACCTATCAGCTCCTGACATACACAGTCACAATGGTTCCTGGGGTCTGTAAAAGATTCAGGTTTCTTCAATCAATCAGAGTGGAGACCCCAGAGTTTCACCAGGTCCAGGAGCCAGACCCCTACAGCCACAGCCTGCTCCCAGGGCAGAGGGCCTCTCCAGAGGATACACTGGGGATACTAAAAACAATACAATTAAATGTAAAGACTTGAAATGTGAGGCTAAAAAGGACCGCAATAAATACTAAAAATAGACAACAAAAAATATGTGTGGCTAAAAGATTAATAGAACATAAAACATGAAATGACGTACAGTGTATTGACATGATGGACAGATTAAAATTGTCTGCATCTATGTCATTTTAATCTCTACCTCTGCTTCTATAAACTAGGTCAGTCTTGTGCCAATGATTGCTTATTTATTCATTCATTCATTCATTCATTCAATTTCATCCCTTTATTTTCCATTTCTGGGTCGGGGGGGTGGCAATCAGAGCTGCCACCCAATTCACACAGCACCAGTCCCTGACTGATCCTCATACAGGTGGTGGGTCCACAGGAAGATGGCTGTTCCTTCAATGAAGATATGGCCTTGATCTTTCAGCGGGGACTTCAGGCAAAGTGGGGTTAAGTGTCTTGCCCGGGGCACAACAACCGAAGTGGGAGCAGGTGACATGGGCCGTGGTGGGATCAAACCCATGACCATTAGGTCCAGAGATCAATGCTCTACCAACTGGGCCACTGTCACCCCCCTTGTTTTTTTTTAAAACAATGGGTGACTAATCAGTCCTTAAGTTTATGGACTGAGTCACATGTCTTCATTGTGAGATCCATAAAGCTTATCTTATCTTAAATGGCACAAGTGGATCGGTACATGGTCCAGTATGGTATGTACCAGTTTGAGAGAATGTTCTAACAAGTACCATCGACCATATGAGTTATCGTGGTACAAATGTATACAGTATTTAATAGGGTTTCGGCTTTCCATTTCTCTTATTCCTATGCTTTTTTTGTTATTGTTGACTGGTTAATTCAATTCTAATATTTTTTTATAGTCCTAAATCTGATCTTTTGTTGGAAAATTGACAAGTGATTAGATCAGAGAATCAGTTCTAACACAAACATCGGAAATGCAATAATAAGAATACAGCATTAGTCCACAGGGAGAGGGCCACTGTCCATAAATGGTATAAAATAATGTTTGTATTTAAAGTTTCCTCCAGGACGACCCCATATAAGCTCACAGTGACACTCCAGACTGAGGACAGCGGTAGGACATGTCTATTACTCCCAATGGTCCGTCCTCAGCGCTAAAAGTGTAAAGTCCTCTGCCTCAGGGGCGCCCGCGGCCACGACAGCCTGCATCTGCCCGTGTTATTATCACAGTCGGAGAAAGGCCTCAGTGCTGCAGAGCGGTGATGGAGATGGGAGACGACAGGACGAGGCCAGTGACTCCACACAAAACTCTAAAGAGCCAGAAGAGAGAGAAGCCATAGTTTTCAGGGATAAGTGGCTCAGAAATTAATATCACTTTATGATACTGCACAAAGAAAAACATTATACATTATTACTTAAAGTTGCAGTACCTACATTTTTTGTTTCATAAATACATTCTTTGTCCAAGTCTGGTTAAGTAACATTGATGACAAAGACCACAATATTTATTTTTATTTTATAACTCACAGCAAGACCATGAGACTGCAGCTTTTTGTTTTCATAACTTTGTGACGTTTTCTGTTTCTATATGTTGTTTAATCACATGTAAGTATGGTTATGAAATTATCTCCATCCAAGAATGAGCATTCTTGATTTCTTGTGCAAGTTACCATAGCAACTCACTGTTTACTTGCTTCAGTCAGTATTTAGTGTTGCTGTATTTGAGTGATATTCGCCAGTTTTAGCTTCTATAAAAGATAAAAACACAAAAAGATATGGATTAATTAATTTCGGTAAAAGCAGGATTTTTTTTTAGAATTCCATTTATTTGAATGGAATTTCTGGGAGTCCAAAGAAATTTCAGTTTTCTGATAAATTCTGGTCAAATCCGGTTTAATGTATGAGAACAATAGAAAATGCTCGGCTACTGGTCTCATTTCTCCTCCTGGTCTCGTTTCTCCTCCTGCTGTCATTTCTCCTCCTGCTGTCGTTTCTCCTCCTGCTGTCATTTCTCCTCCTGCTGTCATTTCTCCTCCTGCTGTCGTTTCTCCTCCTGCTGTCATTTCTCCTCCTGGTCTCGTTTCTCCTCCTTGTCTCTTTTCTCCTCCTGGTCCCATTTCTCCTCCTGGTCTCGTTTCTCCTCCTGGTCTCCTTTCTCCTCCTGGTGTGGTTTCTCCTCCTGGTTTTGTTTCTCCTCCTGGTCTCCTTTCTCCTCCTGGTGTGGTTTCTCCTCCTGGTGTCAGTTCTCTTCCTGGTGTCATTTCTCCTCCTCGTCTCCTTTCTCCTCCTGGTGCTGTTCCCAGGGGCCGGTGGAGGAGGTGATGCAGACACAGGCCGTTGGCTTTGGCCCCGGTCGCTCCTGTAGGCAAAGTTACAGCACAAACAGATTGAGTGGACACCAGGAGCCAAAGATCTGTCCATTCACTGTCTGTGTTATTGATAGAGTCTGATCTCTGAGTCACTTTCACTCTGGCTCCGCAGACGGTGGCGGCCTCTGAGAGTCTGTGCCAAAACCAAAACCAGATTACATTCTCTAATAAAGAAAGTTTTGACGCCGGTGCAACCTTTAATGCAAATTCACTTTTCAATAATGTTAAGGTCACTGTTGCTACGGAGTGATCTATGGAGCTCTTAGATGTTTTTATGACTTTGTCTTATTGTGGCAAACTTTTTTAGTTTTCATTTGTGTCTTGTGGTTAGAGATGAAGGAGCCACAATGCAGGAATAGCAAAAGATAATGGTAACACACAGGAACCAGGAACAAAGACAATGCAATAAACCAGCAACACATCAGGGCGGGGCAAACAATTAACACAGAAAAACAAGACAGGAAGTAAAACCAAATCCAAACCACAGAAAACTGGTGTCAAAATAAAACCAACGTACAGAAATAAAATCTACACCATGATGCTTCCATTCCCAAGACTTAAAATACACATTTGTTGGTTTTATACAGTGCTTTTTGGACACTCAAAAACACTTCACTTGGGATTATTCACTCACTCTATACACGCAGGTGATAAACTACAACTGCCACAGCTGCCCTGGGGCACACTGACAGAAGCGAGGCAACCAGTCCATGCCATCGGCCCCTCCCACCACCACCACCACCAAACATTCACACACACACCAGACTCATTCCAGGCTATGTGGGTAAAGTATCTTGCCTAAAGACACCCAGAACATCAGATCCAGTCACAACAAGTTTCCAATCCCTGACGGCCCCTGAATGAGTCGAGTGAACTATAGTGGCTAAATAGTGGCTAAACTAAAATGTTTGGACACCCCTGATCTAAAAAAATATTATATCAGAAACGAGCCCTTATGTATACAGGGCTGCCTGTATTGCTCTGTGCTCTGCCCCTTCACAATAATATAAGTTACTCAAACATGGAGGAAAACAAAATCTTGTGTGCTTCTCATTCCTACTGTCCTGTAACTTGTTAATGCAATACTGAAATTTTTCCATTGTGGGATGAATAAAGGATCTCTTTATCTCTTTTATATTAATCTTCATCATAAAGAGTGTCAGCAAAGTCAAAATCTGTGTTGATCCCGGATATTTTGTCTCTTTTAACCCTGTAATGGTTTTAGTAGATCACCTATATCTACTTTAAGCTTGGAATTGAAATATACCTCTTTGGGAAGCTGCAACTCACCCATTTGGTAAAAAACATGTGTTAAAAGAAGTAAATGTTAAAGGGTTAAACAGACACATTTACACTGGCTTTAAATGGAATAAACTTCAACTCAAACAGTGAAAAAACAAAATAACCGAACACGTTTAAATATAAGCAAACGGAAACAGCAAAAGGAAATGTTTTAAACCAAGCAGAACCTCTAGACCTCTATAATTATTATTTATTATTATTCACAGTCTCTTTAGAATCAATTGCGTCAACGAGATTCCCTGAGATCTCGTCCTTGAACAGTTCCACACATGTTTACAGTGCTCTCCCACAGACTCGTGTCTATGAGTGGATTTGAAGTGGCTCTAAACTACTACGCTAAGAGAGATTAAACAATCTCGTCGACCTTTACAAAACTATTCATTTGGCCTGTAAAAGCCTGGGGGTCGGAGCACGTCTGACATTTACTGCACCAATGTTACAAATGTTGGCTATAATTATTTTTACCGTGACCCAAATGGCAGTGGAATCAAAAGGTGTTGTTGTGTGACGCGTCTTTGACTGGAGGCACAAATCAAACAGATCCTGGAACCAGTGGAGAGCCTTGAGACCGAAACCAAAGCCAAAATGTAATCTTTAATTTAGACACACACAGAGTCTATGTAACACAAAAACCATGCATCTATAATAATAAATGGATAGGGTATAAATAGCTGATCGCTGTCCTACCCATGGCCACAGGGGGCGCCAGTGATACTGCAGACTAAATTCACATGGGCTACCCAGAAAAAGTCCCATAGAACTCAATGTAAACTAAAACAGCTCGACCTCAGCTGACAGAGAACCTGACAGAGAACCTACAGCTTTCATAAAGGTCGGATTTTGTGGGGATCTTAGTGTCCCTTGTCATCATGAACTTTTTTTATTCTTAAATCCTTCAATCTTCTTCAATTCCACTTTTTAATACAACAAACTCTGCTCGTTTTCTTCCTGCTCTGATCAGCAGCTCTGATTGGTCAGAACACTGCTATCTGATTGGTTAGATCGCGGCAGAGTGAACAAATAAATACATAATTCTAAAAGTTACTAACAATAGTAATAAAGTACTTTAGGTCCCAGCAGCAGGTGGTGCAGTCGGTAGTGATGACTGCAGAGTCTGCTTGGTTTGGACCATGTTCTCTGCTCTGGTTCAGAGTGAAATTCTGAATGCGTTTGGTTGGGACCGTGCATTCTCTCTGCGTGTGTGGATGATATGACACTTTATGCTACATGATATGGAAAATAACTAACATTTTATTTCTTCTTTTACTTTATTGAACAAATAAATTAATCACAAACTCATCAAAGAATATCCATGGATTAATTGTTGAGTAAGTAACCATTCGCTCCCGTACTACAGACAGATATTTCTCCTTTCTCAGCCATTGTATCTGCAGCGTGTGAAGCAGCAGACTGAGAGAGTGAGCAGGCAGTGGTCCAGGATGCTGTGATTGATGGCGGGTGAGGGCTCTCGAGGAGGCCCCTGATCACTTGAAGAGCACGGAGCCACTGGAGCGCGCTTATCTGGCTCTGCACTCAGCCCACAACGAGGAGCGTGACAACCATCTCTAAAGCTGTGATCTACAGGTGGATCGTCCTCCAGCGAGACGGAAAATATTGTTGTATTGAAAAGAGTGGAGAGAGAGGAGAATGGCTTCAGCTCGGTTAAAGCCAGTTTGATGTTGTTTGCATTCCAGACAAAGGTTGTTTTGATCTTTCTGAAATCCAATTATACAGAAGAGAACTCAGGCTCTGGTGTGAATATGCTAGACATCTCCAAAAGGCATGCCCCAAATCCAACATAAGATCGTTTTAAGCTAATAATAGAGACTTTCCAATCAAGTCTCTGGGTCCTGCACCGCACAGCCTTCTACAGCCTCAGTCCTCGTTCTACAGTCTGAGTCTTAGATCTACATCCTGCCTGTCAATGGGAGCTGGACCTTCTCTCAATATGGGCCTCCCCAAGTTTTTAAAAACTTTTTTTACCACTGTTCTAAGGACTGCGATGATCCAAGGGACATATTTTAGGGACATATCTTAACACTTATGCACAGTATACTGCTGCATGCTTATTATTATTTATGCATTTTCTCTATGACGACGGCTGTTGTGATTTAGGGCTATACACAAAGCAACTTTTCAAGCTTTAAAACCATGTTATAGTTCATTTCTATTCAATGTATTTTTGCACAGCTCTAAATCACAACTGTAGTTATTTCGGGGGAAACAAAATTGATTCAGATTCAGATTCATTTATTACGACGTCTCCCAAGAGAGAAATGTGTCTTGTATCACCCAAAGATACAGAGATAAAAAAAAAAAATAATTAGGCAGTACACACAAAACAGACAATACACGCATAAAATTCGTTGACACTAATGCACAATCACCTGATGTTATTCAGCAGCTGTATGGACTGAGGTACAAAAGAGTTCTTAAACCTATTGCTTTTGCACAGTGGGATCCTGTACCTCCTCCCAGAATGCAGCAGTTCGTAATGTGAGTAGAGAACATGAGTGGAGTCTCTGATGATGTTCTTGGCCTGTCTAATCACTGACTGCTCAAAAATAGTCTGAGGTGAGATTAGAGTGGACAGAGACACTCCCATGATCTTCCCGGCTAGTTTTTGCAGTCTCTGGATCTGTGATTTGTATTTCACTGTGAGGTTACCAAACCAGCTCACTATTCCGTATCTCAATATAGATTCAATACTCGCTCTGTAGAAAGTCAACATAACGTTTTGGCTCACTCCAAATACTCTAAGCCTACAAAGGAAGTACAGTCGCTGATGATTCACCAACACAGATCAGAGAATCAGTCATTCATTCTTGCTTTTTACCAATGAGTGTATGAGTTGTTTATGGCCCTTTTCTTTCATTTAACAATTTTCATTCAGTTTTGAGATTTCGAAAGCTGCACAGTCCGTTCCCGTTGATCCTTCTCCAGTCCGACCTTTCGTCTTGTATTAACTTAAACTCAGCCATCACATTGTGTCAACACACGAGTCGACAAAGTGCTTCTCTAAGTGGCACTTTCTCGGTTTATTTACGGTCTGGATGACACCTCTTCAAAACGTGCTAAAATCTGTCTCCTTACAATCCCCACAACACATTCAACACTCCTCACCTCTTGTCACTGTCTCTACGTTCTCTTTTGGACCGTCGCAGACCCCTTTAGACACAATCAGAGCAGACCAGACCGCCATAACCCTTTTGTGCACCGTCCACCTGAGCCTCTTCCCGGGTTTATCTCCTGAAAAGCATTGAAACTGAGGAAGCGAAATGTAGCAGTTGCATCGTAGAGTGGTGCAGGAGATGGCGGCGGTCGAGCGGAATGGTCATTTTGAAGCCAAGCGAAGGGCATTCGTGGCTCTGACCATGTGTGAAGGAGCCGGGGACCAGCTGGAGAATAGGATCTTGTCATACAGAGGCCTGGACCATGACATTAGCACGGCTGACGGGAGAAATGACACGAAGAGATGATGGCCTCGCTGTGGCTCCTCTGGTGACGTGAGGCTTTAAGCGCCGAGTGTA
Organism: Knipowitschia caucasica; assembly: GCA_964034765.1. NCBI lineage: Eukaryota > Metazoa > Chordata > Actinopteri > Gobiiformes > Gobiidae > Knipowitschia > Knipowitschia caucasica. The sequence continues at coordinate 18,768,745 of OZ035841.1, read as the reverse complement.
CTGCCACTGATGTCTGCTGTCGTTGTGTCCTTAGGCAAGACACTTAACCCACTTTGCCTATAAGGAGCACGGAAGGGATGTTCGCTGCTTGCCTTGATGTGTATATGTGTATGTGTACGCATAAAACTGACATTTCCCCATTGTGGGACAAATAAAGGACCTTCTTCTTCTTCTTGATTGGTCGTCAAAAAGCCCCGTTTCCACCAGCCCTACTCGGTCTTCCTCTACTCCTGATTTCATTTCTCTCTGTGCCAATGACAACGATAGCTCAACTTTTAATTAATCTCAAATCATTCTGTGTCCACGCTCGCATTCTTCTTGCACTGTGAGACGTGGGAATCGAACCTACACTCCTCCGACAGACTCCCACCATCTGAAAGCATTGTCCAGAGTCCGCCTTTGCCGATTCTCGTCACGCTACAGTTAGCGCTGCTCGCCAAAGACACAGCTCACCCTGCTATGATTGAGATGAGTTAGGAGATAGCCTCGCCTCCTGCCAGCGCATCACTCAGTGGAGCCATTAGCCCGTCGGCAGGTACAAGCTAAATGTGCGACTGTGGGTTAGTGCTGGGGTCACGAGTGATCATAACAGCCCCAATGTGCTCATCCGTCATCAAGGAAGGTGAGGAGGGTACGAAGCTCCTGATTTACAACGCATAAGGTAATAGCAGAGACACTGTTAAAATACTGCCCAGGCTAAGGTGACATTTGCGTGCCAGCTGGTTTAAAGCAGTCGCAGTCGTGAATTATTTTGCTTCAACAAGTGCGAGAGAAGTTGTTGGTGTATGTGTAATATTGAGCCTATTCCAATTTGCATAGCCTGTGTCTGTATTTAAAAATTTCTATATTTTTGGTCTGGTTTGAAAGTCAAAATAATGGTAAATGTAGCTTGGACATTTCATGACACTTTGAAGCAACTGTGGTTAAAGTTCTAACTCATCATCTAACAATATGCACGAGGCAGTACTTTTCCACAGCTTGTTTTGGTTTTCTCAAGGCTAGCTACTGGCTGCGATGCTGATTGGACGGTCTATGATTCTTCCTGTATAACATCACATGCATTCTGTAACATCTTTGTTCGTGCTGTTTACACTCAACATTAAAACTTCTGTTTTAATTAAAGACACAACCCCAGACTTTGTCATCTGCTTTTATGTTTAACATTCAAAGAGACGGACTATGCAAACTTGGCGTTGCAAATTCTGTCACAAACATGTATCTTCTAACCCTTCTCGCTAAAATCTTCTGTTTCAGTTCTGTAGTTGTATGACGTCATTGTAAGGCAAGGTCAGACAAGGCAAGTTTATTGGTGTATCACAGTTCATACACAAGGAAGATCAAAGTGCATAAACAAAACAAGACAATCACTCCAGTGGGGGCGGGTCCCGGCTCAAAAGTGGCCAAAATGATGTGCGCTGACATGCTTGCAATACCACCCCGGGCCGATGGGGGTGGACCCGGAATGGGAATTAGCCAATGCTAACATGTAGCATCTTCTTACCTCTCGAAAACGTCTTTACAGGATGGTCCAAAAGTTGGCTCTTGGCCCAAAGCTTCGTTCCACATGTGTGTCAATGCTGAGGGGGGTGGATTTTTTTGGACCAGTCGAGTTTACTCGGTGTGAATTTTTGAAGTCACTCGTTTAAATGAATGGAGCTCGTGCCGGCTGATGCATGCGCAGATACGTTTTTTCACATTTCACTCCATGAAAACCCAATTTTTGGCCCATTAGTTAGAACGGCGGAGATAGGCGGGACTACGTCTGTTAATATATACAGTCTATGAATCACAAAAGGCATTCAAAACACGAATAATCACAGTACATTTTATTTTTCATTACTGTTTGTTTGGTTGGGACAGTACATGTTAATGAACACATGACGTTGTCCCACATTCACACTCACAAACACACACTCATTCACCCTGAACTATTGCGCATGTTTTTAGTGGTAGGGGAAACGGGAGTACCCGGAGGAAACCTACGCAGACACAGGGAGAACATGCAAACTCCACTCAGAAAGGCCCTGTTCCGACCGGGATTCGAACCCAGAACCTTCTTGCTGAGAGGCGAGAGTGCTAACCACTCAGCCTCTCTGACATTCAATGGTTTTGTTATGTCCTGTACAGTGTCCTTGGGCGCTTTTAAATAAAATGTATACATTATTATTATGCAAAAGTCAAGACACAATCCTTTATGCACAGTTAAACAGAACCTGGATTTGAACTTTTGTCAGAGTAGAAGTCTGTCTCACATTTTCAAGAAGACTGTCCGAGATTTTAGCCGCAGAAATCTGTAACACTGACTCCTCATAGAGTCTAAGATAGTTGTTCTGGGGTCATGTTTGGTGAGATGAAGGACCCAAAATGCAGGAATGCCATAAAATAATGCTTTAATAATAATTATAAAACTAAAGTCCAGGTGAAAAACAAACAACAATAAAACTAACAGAACACAGGATCCAGGAACAAAGACAATATAATGGACCAGCAACAAGGGGAGAGGAGCTCAGGTACATATAGACACAGAGAGACACAGGTACATATAGACAGAGACACAGGTACATATAGACACAGAGAGACACAGGTACATATAGACAGAGACACAGGTACATATAGACACAGAGAGACACAGGTACATATAGACACAGAGAGACACAGGTACAAATAGACACAGAGATACACAGGTACATATAGACACAGAGATACACAGGTACATATAGACACAGAGATACACAGGTACATATAGACACAGAGAGACACAGGTACATATAGACACAGAGAGACACAGGTACATATAGACACAGAGATACACAGGTACATATAGACACAGAGAGACACAGGTACATATAGACACAGAGATACACAGGTACATATAGACACAGAGATACACAGGTACATATAGACACAGAGATACACAGGTACATATAGACACAGAGAGACACAGGTACATATAGACAGAGACACAGGTACATACAGACACACACAGACACAGGTGAAACACATCAGAATCAGAGCGGGACAGACAATAAACACAGGGGAATGAGACAGGAAGTCAAACTAAAAATGAAACCGTGACATCTGGATGCAAATCTCTCCGAGTCCACATTCTCCTGCTGTCCAATAGATCTGTAAATTTGGACTGTACTTGTAATCCAGTGATTGTATATGCATAACTTCGACCTGACCAACACGTTTAACCACATGTTTAGAGCTGTTTTTCGCTCCATTACTCCCTGTTCTCTTGGTCTGCGTGTTTGGTTTTGGTCCTGTGAAGCGTGTGATGCGTTCTCCGGCTCTGACATATGAGGACATTAAATTTGAATCAGCACCTGACGCTCCGGCACTTGTCTGTCTTGCGAAGCGTGTCGCAGAAAATACAATTCTTCTGGCAGCGGCTGCCACTGTCACATTCTCGCATACTCAGATTCGCTCGCGTGGACCTCCCGCTTCGGTCGTCTGTCTGGGGCAGGTCCAAGAATGTCGGAAGGCAGACTACAAGTGGAAGGCACATGGAAAGTTTCTAAATACAACATTTTGAATCGGTTTAGTGAGCATTTGAGACAGGTTTAGCGCATAGTCGGTACAGGCAGATGACATATTCAGAAAGGGTCAACGATTAAGAGATCCTGAAGCTGAGAGACACAGTCCTTTCAATCAGATCGGCTCAGTAAGTAAGTAAATAATGTTTATTTATATAGCACATTTAACAGGCCAAAGTCACCCAAAGCGCTTTACACAACTGTTCAGAGTTCAGCTAGTTTTCTCTCCACACGATGATGAGAGAAGCGAGACGCCGAACACACTGGTCCATCAAAGCCTCCGACCAAACACCATTCACTCACTACATTCATACCTATTGTGCATGTTTTTAGTGGTAGGGGAAACCAGAGGACACCTACACATACACGGGGAGAACGTGCAAACTTGTTCCAACCGGTGTCATAAATATTGTGTCTCTTTGTGGTTTAGGGTGCTACATTTTACCTGTATTTCCAATGCTAAAAAGTCACTAAACCAGCTTTTACTTACTTACATCCATGGTCCCTCTGCCAGGGACCATGGATGGAAATGAGCGAGTAGCTGAGTCTTTGCTTGGACCATTTCAAACTCAAAGGGTACGTTCCCACCGCCGATGGTGTTTCTGTAGCCTGGCCTTAGCCATCTGTACACTCCGCTCAATCATCATTTCACTGCATGTAACGTCTGGGTCTGGTCCCCGTGTTTGCGATTACAATCGGTTGAATTTCGACCGACAAATCAGCGAGGATGGGAGGCGGGTGTTGTAGTTAGTTGTGAGTGATGTCAAGAGTTTGCGCCAAACAGGCAGGTTGTAGTTTGGCAATGGCGAAAACTGCGATAGTAAAGTAATCCGGTCTGGATCTATCAAGAAATTGAAGCTGGAGCAAGAGGAATGTTTAGCAAATGTAATCGCTGGAAAAAATTGTGGCGCTACTCCCCACGGGCTCCGTTAGCGGCAAAGGAGATGGCTAGGCTAAAGGCTAAATGCTAACAATAGACTCGGTCGCACTACATACGTCAGGGTAAACTCAGATCCAATTGTTTCAATCTGCAAAAGGAGTTAACCCCTCCCACCTGTCAATGGAGCACCTCCAGACCTTAGTACGAAATGTAATTGTACTATGGTGTGGTACGACCAGGCTAGTGTTTCTGTTGTTTTGGAGTGTCTTTGCCTTCCTGTTTTAATCAGCTTGTGTCCCCGTGACCTCTTTGCTACTCCCTGATTGGTTGCTGCACATGCAGGGAACGAGGAAGTTTAGTGAATGTCATATCCTGCATTTGTACGTCTGGTCGCTGTACCCACTGGAAGATAATGATTGGATGGATGATTGATCTGTTTTTGAGCCACTCATGTGCTAGTCTGACATTGCCAGAAGTTACCGTAGTTCTAGCTTCATAAAAACTACTTTAGATGTTGAGTACCTGGATTGACGCTGTTTAGTGCCCTCTACTGGCCTCTACATGTCCAAACAGGGCTTTCAGAAAATCTCCAAAACTCTCTGACAATGTGTATGCAATTGACAAATCTCCCGTTGAAACAACGGTTGGGTCCTGCACATTAGCGCTGCCACTTGGAGCCTTTTGTTCCAGCCCTCGTCAGCTTCTCTCTGTTTCAAAGTCATTACTCCTGGTTAATTTCCTGTAGCTCTGCCCGCTCTGTTAATCGAAAGGGCACACTGTACAAAATGAGCCCTGCTATTATCTCGCCATCATAATTCACGTCGTATAAGGAAAGCGCTGGGGCGGACGTTTACCACACGCTACCCTCAAATTAACCTTATTAGCAATGTTATGCCAGCAATTAATCCCAGCCACCTCCTGTCACTTCCATTATTGGTGCAGAATCGGTGGAAAAACATCATAATTTTGTATTGAATTTCAGTTATTTCTGATAAGAATGGTACTATGTGCTATGTTCCCAAAGTCCTCACCTCTGGTCAATCTCAAGTTGAGAGTACGGTATTTCTCTGGCTAAAAATGGCTATAGACGCAAAAGTTCCATCTGGGGATGTAAACCTATGAGAAAGGGTGGGATCATATTTGTGTTTTTTAGATAAACATACACATTTTCAAAAGTTAGATGTACATTGTCGTATCTATTTAGTCATATTTTTTTTCTAGTTAAATTTGTCCAATTTCTTTTGTACAAAAATTTGCAATTTTTATCTTTTTTGATATTTTAAGATAAGAATTCACATTAAGATACCATACCACAGTCGAGAAATGTCAGTAGGAAGGAGGAGCACAGCTTAAGATAAGTTATTTTGACTTAAGTAACAATGATTCTTCAATAAATAAAAAAATACGTACAATAACAGTGATATTGTGTTTATAATGGAACATTTGGGTCCAAAAGCCATTGTTATGGAATGGCATCAAATCGTTTAGAAATATACTGTATTATATCAGCAGGCTCTAAAAGATACACAGCCGTACTGAACACAATAAACCAAAACATAACTAAATGTAATTATTTTCCTTCTTCTCAGTCTTACGTTAGTCAGAATGCTACATAAGGTCCATACACCGATATAACATACAGTAAAGACCAAACCCAGACCTCCACTCTCCCCTGTCCTCCTGCTAACTCTGCCTTCCACTCCTTCAAATCCCATCAGGTAAAAAGAGAAATAAACGCTGCGTTTGGGAAGTAGAAAATGAAATCTCTCCGAGGCCTCTTTCTCCAAATGCAGTCGGGGTAACCACTCCTGCTCCGTCTCCTGTGTGTGTGTGTGTGTGTGTGTGTGTGTGTGTGTGTGTGTGTGTGTGTGTGTGTGTGTGTGTGTGTGTGTGTGTGTGTGTGTGGTGTGTGTGTGTGTGTGTGTGTGTGTGTGTGTGTGTGTGTGCGCGTGTGTGTGTCTGTGTGTGTGTGTGTGTGTGTGTGTGTGTGTGTGTGTGTGTGTGTGTCTGTGCGTCTGTGTCTGGTCTCAGTACCCCAGCGATGCTAACTTAAAGACCTTATGACAGGTTTTTAAAAAAAAAAATAGTGGATATCAAAATTGCATGACAATGTCAATTTGAAAGAGATTCCGGCAAAAAAAATCCTATATTTTATAAAAAGAACGTGTTTTTCATGAATTTAAGCTGTCTATGCTCTAACCTGTGTGTGACGTCACAGCGGGTAACGCCCATGCATTGAAAACCATGGATCTATGCCACAGGACTGCCTTTTCTCTCTTCTCTCCACTGATGCCCAACACAATACTGCACTCTACAGGTGACAATTGCTCACTACACATAAATTGCCGTTTTGAGAAAAAGTGTCTGAGGTGGAATTAGAACCCAAGTATCTGGATTGGCAGTCCATCGACACAACCACTGGACTATCTCAGTGACAACGAAATGATACATTCTAGTAGTAATCTCAGACTCGCTGTACACGGCCTTGTCATCTTGAATATCCGCGAAAAAAGAACGAATACCAAATTGTAAACAACTTACAGCGTTGAAACGTACCCACTCTGACGTCACCAAGGGCTGTGAAGTTTTTTTGTTTCTAAGGGCGTTGCTATGGGGTTATTTCGATTTGGGGGGATCAGACAAAAAAAACAACAACTGATTTTGAAGCCTTTAGTAGTTCTCTTCTAATATAAAATGGTATTAAAACTGTATTTCTAAATAAATCAAACCCGTCATAAGGTCTTTAAGTACATCTGTGCCGTTTATTTGCTGCTACCTCATCGCTCTGGTTCAGGCCAAGCTCCCACTGCTAAATGTACCACAATTCCCAAGGTTTTCAATGTTTTACTGCTGCGACAGCTAAACGAGGATCGAAAATTAAACTAAATCCTGGATTGTGTAGAGATGTTATCCGTTTAGACAAGCCTATTCACGAACAGCATAACTATACACCATCCTCAGGTCAAGCTGTTTTTTAACATTGTATTTTTACTGCTTTTAGATGTACTTTTTACTTGATATAAAAGCGACTTGAGTGTCGGGAAAGATGCCCAAGAAATGTTAAATAAACTTGTTTTTATTTATGTACTTGTCTTGTGCACACTGGGGACTTTTGCAGCTGTATTCCAGTGTGGGTTTACTACAAATGGCAAATAAAGGAATCTCAATCTGAAATGAAATGTATTGTTATTGCTTGCTTGTTGAGAAACTAGAACTGGGACTGGCCTGGGACTTAGACTTAGACTGAGTCGGTCTTGCTGGAGCACATTGATCCTTGTTTCAGTCTTAGTTTCATTGAAATCTTTTATCCAAGCCAGGGATGACTGAATATAAAACTAGTAAACTATATACGTGGGATGGCAGTCTGTCATCCCTGAAACATGTTATTTCAAAACCACGGAGCATTCAAACATTCTAATCCAACATTAATTTCAAAAACCACACAGAAAAAACTCCCAAACTCCTTTGTTCTTCTGGAAGTGTCAGATGTGGAGATAGTGCGACTGGCCCAGGGCTGTTTTCATATTGTGGCTGTGACAGGTGGAGCAGAACACCATTCCCTTTTGCAGAATGCACCGTGTTTTATCGCTCATCGTAAACTGCACTTTGGGGCCACTCCAAGAACATAAGACGGCAATACGTTTTCTTGTTATACTTCTTTATGGCCGTTTCAATACAGAAAATGGGTTTGGAACATTGACTCAATTTGGTGAATGAGGCGACGGTGGCGCACATGGAGAGGATTTGGGATGGATTGGTGATTTGTAAAGTAATGCCCTTTGCTCGGCTTGTTTCTGTCGTTTACGATGTTTTGATGCGAGTTTGAATCTGCGCAATAAGAATTATGGATTTTTTCAGGTCTTTAAAAATGAGATTGAGACGATATAATTTGTCATCCCATGTTTTAGAATCTGGAATAATATCTTATGTAGGAAATATACAGGGCGGCACGGTGGCTGAGTGGATAGCACTCTCGCCTCTCAGCAAGAAGGTCCTGGGTTCGAATCCCGGTCGGACCAGGGCCTTTCTGAGTGGAGTTTGCATGTTCTCCCCGTGTCTGCGTAGGTTTCCTCCGGGTACTCCGGTTTCCCCTACCACTAAAAATATGTCCAATAGTTCTAGCATGCGCCTCCTGTACTGGCCCCGCTCCCATCTCTGTGTGGAGTGAGAGACAAATGCTCAAAATTAACAATTGTAAACCGCTTTGAGGCTCAGATCTGCAGTGAAAAGGCGGTATATAAATAAAGATTACTAAAGATTACTACTACAGTGGAAGAAGTATAGAAGGGTGACTCTGACTCTCTGTGGTACAAACAGAGGAAGGTGTAGATTTGTTTTTTCTAAATTTGAAAATCACAGGCTGCAAACACAACTTGAGAAATGGACAAAACTAACTTCCAGTACACACATTCGCGACATTTATGGATTTTATTAACATTTATGGTCATTGGTCTCTGCTCCTTATTGACCAATGGCTCTGTGTGTTTTTATCATTGCATTTCTTGATTGACTGCTTGATTCTCTGATCTGTTGTTTACAAATCAACGGTTTTGTACAAGTCCTCTGAGATAACTACTGTTGTGATTTATGCAATGCTTTTGTTTAAAAAGGCAGAAAACTGATCTTAGTGTGATGTCATAGAAATACATTGGTGTCATACTGTTACAGGACTGATGTAGTGCAACCTCGGAAATTCCATATTTTCGGAATTTTTACTCGGAAACAAGGGCTAAGGTTAATGGTACCATAGTTCCCGTGTTTGCGTCACTGTGACACAAAACACTTATAGTATTTAAGACTAAGATCAACTTAAAATTATAATTAGTGTGAATTTATAGAACCCATATAATATATTGTGTGTGTGTGTGTTCATGAATGCTCTAAAATTGGTAAGATTATGTACATTTCCCAAGAGTTTCCGACATTAAATGAATAAAGCAGCATGAGAGTCACTTTGAGACAGAAGTTCCTGATATTAGCCTTGATGGATCCAAAAACAAGGTCATTTTCATCCAAAGTCTTTAAAAAACGTCTGTAAAATTGTGTTGTAAAGTTGACATTTTGATTTTCTTTTAACACATTCTCTGCACATTCTCTCGCAGATCAACGGACTATGGAACCACGTACAGCAAAATCAACCTTATCCCGGGCACGGCTCTCGTGGTGACCAGCTTCTACATCTGCCCCACCAACAAGAAAAAGGTAAGACCCAAGTCACGATAGATTCCCTGCTGAGAAGTTGCTTTGTGTCTTTGATAAGTTCCACGCACTGAGGACACTGTTGATCGGGGGAAGCCACTTTGTTTTGTCGGAGCTGGAGGCCTAAATAAATATTCAGAAGCAGAAGAGACATTTGCATATTTTTGCTGTAAGTAGAAGTGATTTTGGAAGTGGGTTGAAAGCTTTTTACTCTTGTGTAATCGTAAGCACTCGTTGGTAATTTTGCTGAACTGGTTCTCAGGCTTTATCTTGAATCTCTGGTACAAAAGTTTGGGGCAGTAGTGGTTTGCGTTGTCTGAGAGATCCACTTTTTTTCTCTGATTCAAGAAAATTATGATAATCAGTGGTTGGACCTTCTCAAACAGAAGGTACGAGGTTTGTATTCCAGTCAGAAAAGGGCCTTTCTGAGTAGTTTGCATGTTCTCCCTGTGTCTGTGTAGGTTTCCTCCAGGTGCTGGGTGGACCTTAAAGCTCGAGTACATAACGTTGTGCTGCCCGTGTGAGTCTGCGTAGGTTTCCTCCGGGTACTCCGGTTTCCCCTACCACTAAAAATATGTCCAATAGTTCTAGCATGCGCCTCCTGTACTGGCCCCGCTCCCATCTCTGTGTGGAGTGAGAGACAAATGCCCAAAATTAACAATTGTAAACCGCTTTGAGACGCAGATCTGCAGTGAAAAGGCGGTATATAAATAAAGATTACTTACTACTACTACTACTACTTACTTGTACCTATTTCCTGAATCTCAACATGCACCTGTGGCCTCTGTCAAATATTTGCACTTTTTTAAGAACATGCTTGGTGCTGGTTCTATCCAGGTCGAGCTGGTACTAATGTTTTTTAACTGACAGAGATTGTCCAGAGTGTTGCTGGCAGCTATGGTTACCATGGAATTTCCCCGGATACTGGTTTGTTGAAAGTAGGTTCCTTGAATATGGTACTGGATCCTAAAGCTCTGTACATACACCTCCCTCAACTTTGTTCATACACCTCCCTCAGCTTTGTTCATACACCTCCCTCAGCTCTGTACACACACCTACCTCAGCCCTGTACACACACCTCCCTCAGCTCTGTACACACACCTCCCTCAGCTCTGTACACACACCTACCTCAGCCCTGTACACACACCTCCCTCAGCCCTGTACACACACCTCCCTCAGCTCTGTACACACACCTCCCTCAGCTCTGTACATACACCTCCCTCAGCTCTGTACATACACCTCCCTCAGCCCTGTACATACACCTCCCTCAGCCCTGTACATACACCGTGACCCTCTCCTCATTGCCCTTGGCGCCTCGGCTCTACAAAGTGCTCTTGTCCATGTGTCAGATAAGTCCGTCTGAGCCCGCGGTACATAGCCTCCGACTCCACCTGAGCGCTCCGCTACCTCCTCCGCTCGCTTCTAATTGTCTCGGTTATCTGCGGCGTCCAGGGCAGCTCCAATCGATCACTAGATGGGCCCAGATCAAATCCAGTTACTATCGCTACACTCTCTCTCTCCCAAAACCCTGGTCTTGAAGGCCACGAGTGCGATACCAGGTTAGAGCAGAGACGTGTAATGGCATGGTAATGGAGTGGTTGTTATTTGCCGAAGGCGGCCGGGAACATGGAAAGTGTGCGATAGTAAGTCTGGTTCAATTAAGTCGGGACCAAAACCAGCGCCTGGAGATGGAAGGCTGCTGTACGACTGCAGATTGGACTGGAGTAGATGTCACTGAGATAAGTTGCGCTGGAAGTTTCAAGATTACATTTTACAAGGTTGTCCAGATAATCCTACTTTTATCTTGTTACAGAAAACTTTTTTTATATCACCAATTTTTGTTATAATTCGATTAGGGCTGGGCGATAAAACGATAACGATATATTTTGCGGTAGACACGTGTTCGATATCAATTGAAAACGGGGTCGATAAGAATGATCGATAGTTAGTTAAACAGGAACAGGAAGGAAACACAGGAATTAAAACCGAGTTCTGAGGGATGTAGGCAGAGGCTTCTCGACCTATCACGGCCGAGCATGAACCGCAAAACATTCTGGGAAATACAGAAACAACAAAAACGCACCTTGAATAGCGTCCATGAATATATGGATTGCTTTGTGTTTCAATGCCGATTAGAGAGCTGCACGGAGCCGTCACTGGGACACAAGACACTCAAGAACAGCTACAACAGGAGCTTAATCAGGACTAAACCAGGACTAAAAATGGGGGAAGGAGTTCTCATTCCCCCGTGACTGTAAATACGTGTTGCTAACGTGTTAGCCGACACAACAAATGTATTTATTTAGGTTAAAAATAAACAATCAATAATTATCGATATGGACCGATATGAATCATTTATATTGTGATATAGTTTTCAGTCATATTGCCCAGCCCTAAATTCAATTCAGTTCTGTATGTTTTTGAACAGCCCAAATTCACAACCGCAGTCGTCTCATAGGGCTTTACAAAGTTTGTTTTTTGGGGATTTTTTCACAAAGGCAGCTCATTGAGTTCTAGTAGTTTCAGATTTCTGGAGGTCCTACTGTTAGCATTGATGCCATAGGGGTCTCAAACTCATTTTATCTTGGGTCCGCATGAGATGTTATGTTTACCCTGTGTTTTGTGTGTTTGCTCACGCAGTTTAGGTCCTGAATAGATATAATACACCAGTACATTTCAAACTGTGCATCTTCTCATGCTTTAACAGTAGCATTAGAGAACGTAAATGTTTTTTATTCTAAAACAGAGACAGAAACAAGAATTGATCGTTTTAATAGTTTAGTGCTTGTATCTGTGACTTTTTATAATCATTTTATGCACATGAAGGTATATTTTATAAACATGAAGGACCATATAATGACCTTTTATTCAATGAGTTTGATATATATTTGTTGTATATTTCAATCAAAAGAATGAGTCAAGCTTTTAGTCCAAAAACTGGACAAAAAGCAACGAGGTTTCATATTTAGTGGTAAAATAAATGATGTAGTTGTTTTCTCTGTCTCTGGGAACACAAAATACCGTATTATGTGTTTGAGACCATAGGAAAAAATCATATTATGTGAACTTAATTAAACATCAGAATCTTTAGTTTTGCTCTCTCTCAGACCCAATCCATTCATCGCAGCACATTCTCTGGTCATCGTGTTTGCTGGTTGTATTTATCATAACGTTGCACAGTATATTCATAATGCAAATTGTCCAACAGCGATAGACAGGAAATGAAAAGCAAAAAACGCAGATATATCCACTTCCTTTCATCCACCATCTACACCGAAAGACATCCCACTTTGTCAACACCATCTCGCTCTTGTCATCATTACACTTCCTATACTCCCCCCTCTGTCAAACTTCACACCCCCACCTCCCCCCTTCCCACCGCATGCTCCAACAGCTCCATCGATCGCACTAATCACATCAAGACCTCCGTATGGACAGGCACATTTGGGGATTACCAGCCCGTTCGAGGCATCACAAGAGCTGGGGTCGTCCGGATCAATACGACCAAGGCAATTACATGTCCCGCGTCCACGTTCCCGCCGACCTGTCTGAGAGGGCTTCATTACGAGCCCTTCCCCCGAGGTCCCACCGGGCGAGCTCTTGACAGGTTTTTAAGGGTTGGAGATGGCGCTAAGAGAAGTAAATGAAGAGATGTAAGGTTGGTCACGATTCACCCGGAAAGTCTGCTTTAGGTTTGGTCTCCCGGGAGTTGGAAAGGGAAGCCTGGGTGTTTTGTGGGTCTATATTGAAGGGATTAGGGAGTGGATGAGGGGAGAGGGAGTGGATGAGTGGAGAGGGGAGGGATCACGTCGTTAGTGGTTTGGTAATGTGTAGAGACGCACCAATCCAGCTGTTGTACGGAGCTGTTGATACAGATGGATTCATACGAGTTTAAAAACTATGAAATTCTATTAGGTTCTGGTACGTACACCTGCGAGCGTTTGATCCAATATTATGAATTTGTGGCTGAATTTTATTTCATTATTTTTGTGCTTATTATTTATTTGTTTATTTGAACTCAGGACAATACATTTTAATCAATGTGTCGACAAACAGCGTCATCATAAATATGCTGGAATTAGCTAAAAGTTAAATTATGTCATGCAGGTTGAAACACACAAGCACGCAGTTAGGCAACAGTACAACGTGAAGAATTTAAAAGAGAAGAGAAAGAGAACGTCCAAAGAAAAGCAGGACTTTGTCTATGGGAGCACGCCTCAGTCCTGCACCGCGTGGCTTTGGTCCTCGTTCTACAGTCTGAGTCCTGGCTCTACAGCCTGTCGGTGGGGAGAGCGGATCCCACCATCAATGTGGGCCGACTCCGAAGTTTGTTTTTCTCCCACTGGGTTTTTAGAGTTGTTCCTCGCTGATGCAGAAGGATCCAGGACACTCGATATTCAACAACATTTATGAACTTAATCAAAATTTATGGACATTTGCCCCTTATAGACCAATGGCTCTATGTGTTTTTTCATCATTGTTTTGTATCAAACTGATTCTCTGATCTGTCTTGGCCAATCAACGGTTTTGTGAAGTCCTCCCATATAACTACTGTTGTAATTTAGGGATATTTATCAATTAATTAATCTAAGTTCAAATAATATTAAAACAGTATGCTGTGGACTGTTTGTATCACAGTACTTTTCTGCTGGGGCAAAAACATGTATTTTTTATGAAAAGCAATGACGTGCAATTCTTAAATCCATAGTTATCTTTTGTATTCAAAGTGATGCTGCCAGATTGCATATACTTTTTCTTCTGCATAACGAGTATTTTAACTTTTCACACTGTAGACTCGCACACAGCAGCTTGACTCTTACATAACCTGTGACTTGGCATAAAACTAGCGCTGATTCCACATTTTTTGCTCCATAAATCCTTACAAACTTTAAGGAAAACCAGCTCTAAAGAGGGACCTACTTTTGCATTTATTTACCGGTTTTGATCTCTGAGCCCAAATAAGAGGAGTTATTTCTCAACAGTAAAAGCCCCCAGTCAAGTTTAAAGACAGTGGGATGCATTATCGGCTTATCCAAACCCGTCGGGCAGACCGCACTTCAGAAGCAGCTCTGCAGGGGGCCGGCTGTTTTCGGAAAGCCTAAAATATGTGTCATTTTGTAGTCTGCAATCGCCAAAGCAAATTCATAACCGCAACTGGCTTTTGAGAATCTTTGAAGGAGAATTACTTGTTGTTGTTGAGGACAAACAAATGCAAATCAGGTTCATGGTAGAGAAGAGGGGTTACCTTTGCCATGCTCCGACAAAAATGGATAGATTTCACTTCAAAAAGTTCTATATGTGGCATTCTAGTCTTTTCCATTCACATGGAAAAACAAAACATTATATATTTGTTTCTTCCAATAATCATATGAAACATTTTTGGTCCTAATTGTGCTTCTCTGTCCTGGAAAATACATTCAATTATCACAACACATGCGCATAATGTTCCCTGAAATGTTGCTGCTGATGTAAATGGCTGTTTCTAGAGAAATCAGAATCACAATCGTTTTTATTGCCATATAAGTAACAGCAAGTCACAGACTAGGAAATTGCTTTGGCTCTCGCAACGAAGAAGAGAGGTAAAGAATAGAGGAAGGCATAATAAAGCAGAAAAAAAGAGCGCACCAAAGAGATTAGGCGACCATGCGAGGCGCCATCTTGAATCAGTGACAAAAATCTAAAACATTTACACACCAACAAACAAAACTATGTACTTAGATGGCCTGCACCTCCCTCTCTGCCTGGAACCCTCTTCAGTCCTCCACAGCACAGCCTCAGTCCTCGTTCTACAGCCTGAGTCCTGCATCTAAACCCTGTCTATAGCTCCCACTGGGTTTTGTTATCTTGCTGATGCTGTAGTGTCTTAATCCGAGACATTTAAGACCAGTGGCTTCTATGTGTTTGTTATTATTGTATTTCCTGTGTTTGAACTGTTTGATTAGACATCTGTGATAAAGTCTGAGACCGCTGTTGTGATTTAGGGCTATACAAAAACACATTTAATTTAATTAAATTGTTGGTTGATTGTAAGAGTAGGATAACTGTTGTCGAGCCTCCAGCCTCTGAAACTGCCCATGTATTAACAGTTGTGTGGTTAATGTGTGCTGGAGCTAATTTTCTAAATATAAGCTGGTTTTTATTGAGCCGGCACAGTTCAGTGGACCACAGTCAAATGTTAATTATGGATAATGAGCACTTTTCATAATAGAACTCCAATGAAGTACGTTTACAGCAAAAGACCAGATGGTTCTTATATTACCATGGGATTCTACATACAGTAAAGCACTGTGTATGCATGTTTTAAAAGTAACTGTATGAACACTGTGGTAGTTGGACTCTGAGGAGCATAGGGACTGGCCTCCTGCTGGTGCCCAGAGCCAGGACTACCCATGGGGAGACAGCATTTCAGAATGATGTGGCTAATGTCTGGAACAGTCTTCTTAAAAATGTGCGACAGGGTTTGGACACTGAAAGACACTTAATATGGCCTAATTATTTAACGCCGTATATGGTGATGATAAACTACTACTATAGCCACTGCTGCCCTGGGGCAAACTGACAGAAGCGAGGCAGCCAGTATGTGTCATCAGTCTCTCCAACCACCCTCAACCATTCACTGTAAACCCTAACTTCAATCGTACTTCAGATATCAAAGTTATTTTAAATAGATTTTTCCCAGTAAGTGAATATTACTCATTTATTGTTAGTTTATTTATTTAAAGCATGGCTATATCACTCAGGGTTTTCTTTGAATTGAACTGTCTCTGTTCAAGTAAGCCTCACTTTTGACATTTTGACGTGTAGAGTCTTTAATGAAGCAGGTGTGCAGATGACAGGGTGGCCTATTGGCTGAGTGGGTAGCACCTTCACATCTCAACCGTGAGTTTGCAGAATCCTGGGCGGAGCATGCATTGAAATTTAAACTTTCTTGCAATCACTTCAGTTTACTTGGTAATATCAAGTAAAGGATGTACTCGAGCAATTCAAGTGAAGTTAATATGCAATTTATTTCCAAGGTTTTTTCAAGTAAACTTTTCTTGTCAGGGTTTACAGTGTTCACACACACACCAGACTCATTCTAATGTGGCTGAAGTGTCTTGCCTAAGGACACAACATCAGCTTGGTGTGATGGGGAGGAGGAGGGTTGAGGTATGTTGCAGAGGGAGAGTCCGAACCGCCGCTTTTGTCTCACTGTATCATTTATCTTCACTGTGACGCAGCAGAAACATTTCTCTGAAGTTTTTTGGAAATTCTGAAGTAACACACTCAGCAAATGGGAGACGAGTCATGAATAACAATTTCAAAAGATAAAAATAAGGAATAAATAAGATAAATGCTACCACAATAAGCACTTTTCATCAAAAAGTGCAAAGAAGTTTACATTGTTTCTTCAGAGTTCAAAGAGATTTTTTAATTAAGTGTATTACACATTGATATGATTGGTTGCAATTCTATGACTCAAAACGGTTAATAGCAGTAGTAGAAGTAGTGTTTGTATTAGTAGTAGAAGTAGTAGTAGCAGCAGTCTACTACTGACTGCTAGCAGTAGTGGTAGCGTCTGTTGTCATGGTAGTAGCAGTAGTAGTAGTAGTGGTAGTGGTAGTAGTTGTAGTAGCAATAAGATCAGTAGTGATAAAAGGTTGAAGAGGTTTAAGTAAGTAGTAGTATACTATTGACTCAATAATTAGTAGTAGTAGTAGCAGTAAGAAGTAGTAGAAGCAATATTAATAATAGTAGTAGTAGTAGTAGCAATAGTAGCAGTAGTAGAAAAGTGGTTTCAGCAAATAGTAGTAAACTCTTGAAACTTTGTAGTAGTAGTAGTAGTAGTATCAGTAGAAGTTCATTAAAGTAGTATATATAGTAGCATAAAGTACAGTTTGTGTTTTCAGTTGTAGACAAACACACACAGGGGATCGTCTCAACGTCTGCAGTAGTAGCAGACCATTGACACAGTGAGGAGTAGTAGTAGTATTAGTAGTAGTAGAAGTGCATTAAAGTAGTACATATACAGTAGTAGTGTAAAGTATAGTTTGGCCGCCAAACGTCTGCCGGGACTTGAGCAGAACAAAGGGCTGAGAACAAAGCAACATCTCAGATCGCTGCAAACACAGAGTAAACAACCACGGAGCCAGATGCTGTGATTGGCGTTTCAAAGAACTTCAAAGGAACGGCGTATTCACATAATCCTCCTGCGATTGGTGTAATTTGAGATTTAGAGCAGGACTGATGGATTCTGGAGCAGAGCGGTGGGAGATCGTAAGTGTTTAAGTTCAAAGATACTGTCAGAAAGGATCATATCATGGTCTTTGATAAAACAAGACGTAGTATCAAATATTTAGGAACTATTGATCTGGTGTGGGTTGGAAACACAAGCAGGTGGAGTAGAGCCGAGTAGGGCGGCACGAGGGTGGGCTCTCTGGTCTCTCTCTCTCTCTCTCTCTCTCTCTCTCTCTCTCTGGTCTCTTTGAACTCCCTCTGGTCTATCTCTTGTGTTTCTCTGGTCTCTATCGTCTAGTCTCTCTCTGGTCTCTCTCTCTGGTCTTTATCTGGTCTCTCTCTAGTCTCTCTCTCTGTTCTCTCTCCGGTCTTTCTCTCTGGTCTCTCTCTGGTCTCTCTCTCTGTTCTCTCGCCGGTCTTTCTCTCTGGTCTCTCTCTGGTCTCTCTCTCTGGTCTCTCTCTGGTCTCTCTCTCCGGTCTTTCTCTCTGGTCTCTCTCTGGTCTCTCTCTGGTCTCCCTCTCTGTTCTCTTTCCAGTCTCTCTCTCTCTGGTCTCTCTCTGGTCTCCCTCTCTGTTCTCTCTCCGGTCTCTCTGTTTTCTCTCTGGTCTCTCTCTCTGGTCTCTCTCTCTGTTTTCTCGCTGGTCTCTCTCTCTGGTCTCTCTCTGTTTTCTCTCTCTTGTCTCTCTTTCTTGTATCTCTCAGGTCTCTCTCTCATCTCTCTGCCTTGTTTAGAGCTCTCCTTTCTTATACACAGACAGTCATAGCGATAATATTAAGAGCTCTTTCACAGTGTTTTATGAAGTATCACCCAAATAATTATAACACACGTGCCTCAGATCAACTACAAAACATGAAGAAGAGTGAAACCCTAGTGTCCAACCATTCCTTCAGTCTCCTCAGAGGTCTCCAAAGCCTCCTCCTCTCTACTCTCAGATGATGGGCTCACATTAGCTCTGATCAGTAGTAGCCCTGGTGACCGGCTGCTATCGACAGCCTAAGTCTGACCGGTCTCTGGACAGTCCTGCGGGTCCCCTGCCCTTCACTCTCACACACAGAGGGCCTTTAAATGGATCGGCCTGACCTCGATCTCCCACACGGATCAATACAGCTCTGAGCTCTGTCATGGTGCTCTCTGCTGGTCCATTGGGAATAAACCTGGTGCTTAGTTGTGTGGTGTCAATGTGTAGTGACTGCTTTATCCAAATAAGGTTTTACAAAACAGTGAGTTTATAAATTACTAGTGCGACTTCAACATTTGCACATTTCAGGTTTACAACCACAAACAATTGGATCCAGCTGTTTTTTTGAGACCCCAACAAAGTCATTGACAAATAGTTTAATGATTGTGCTAATGTAGAGAACACTGAGGGGCAAGAGTGGTAATGAGAGCCAGGGGACCAGAGAGAGAGAGAACAGAGACCAGAGAGGGAGACTAGAGGGTAAGTCCAGAGAAAGACATGAGAGAGATGAGAGAGAGACCAGAGAGGGACCAGAAAGAGAAAGAGACCAGAGAGAGACCAGAGAGAACAGAAGGAGACCAGAGAGAGAGACTAGAGGGTAAGACCAGAGAAAGACCTGAGAGAGATGAGAGAGAGACCAGAGAGGGACCAGAGAGAGAGAGAGAGACCGGAGAGAGAAAAAGAGCAGAGGGAGACCAGAGAGAACAGAAGGAGACCAGAGAGAGACTAGAGGGCAAGACCAGAGAAATACCTGAGAGAGACAATAGAGAGACCAGAGAGAGACACTAGAGGGAAAGTCTAGAGAGAGACCAGAGAGAGAGACTAGTGAGAGACTAGAGAGAGAGACCAGAGAGAGAGACTAGTGAGAGACTAGAGAGAGAGACCAGAGAGATTAGTGAGAGACCGGAGAGCAAGACCAGAGAAAGGGACCAGAGAGACCAGAGAGAGAGAGACCAGAGAGAGAGACCATAGAAAGAGAGAGTAGAGCAAGACCAGGGACAGAGACCAGAGAGACAGACCAGAGAGACCGCAAAAGATCAACCAGGTCATAGTGTATGTGACTGTATGTGACTTTTTAAAGCATCAAAAATGTATCTAAAAGTTGCGTTCATAGCCAAAGAGAACATTTGTAAACAGTGTGTGAGTGTGCGTCCCCTTCTCCACCTCGTCATCCTCAAACATCAGACCCAAGCAGATAAGTGCCCTAGTTGTTCACTTCTAAAAATAAACTTGTCTGCGTCTGCCTGCTCTGATGTCCCACAATGATTAGAGAGCGGCGGCTTCGGCTCGTTTTTTTTTTCTCTCTGTGGCACTTTTCTCTCTGTCGCGGTGCGTTCACTGAACCACCAGCCACGCAGCAGAAGCCGGCTCCAACAGCCCGAAAGAGAAGAGACCGAATCCTCCCGCGGGATTAAGACAAAAGTCATTTGAATTTCAGAGTTGTCAAGCTGCGCCGACCAAATAGTTTTATCACTGAAACAAAGCAGAGAAAATGGCTCGGAAAATGCCCTAGTGGTTTGTGTGATCCATCCTCGACTCGTGCTTTGCCTGGAAATGACTCTATGATGTTTTGGGATTGTTCGATGGTGTAAATACAGAAGTTTTGTTTTAAATTTGTAGAAATGGCCCTAAATGTTTCAGTCAATATAAACAATATCGAGTAATTGTCAAGCAGTGTACAGCAGTTGTTTCGAAGGAATTTGCAAAGTTTCTTCATAAACAGATCAGAGAATCCGATCCACCAGAGCCACATCCAGAAGAGACTGTTGTATGAACAGTATGATGAGGGCCTGGAACTCAGTACATCTGTCTGTGTGGGCCTGGAACTCACTACCTCTGTCTGTGTGGGCCTGGAACTCACTACCTCTGTCTGTGAGGGCCTGGAACTCACTACCTCTGTCTGTGTGGGCCTGGAACTCACTACCTCTGTCTGTGAGGGCCTGGAACTTAGTACATCTGTCTGTGAGGGCCTGGAACTCACTACCTCTGTCTGTGAGGGCCTGGAACTCACTACCTCTGTCTGTGTGGGCCTGGAACTCACTACCTCTGTCTGTGTGGGCCTGGAACTCACTACCTCTGTCTGTGAGGGCCTGGAACTCACTACCTCTGTCTGTGAGGGCCTGGAACTCACTACCTCTGTCTGTGAGGGCCTGGAACTTAGTACATCTGTCTGTAAGGGCCTGGAACTCTCTACATCTGTCTGCGAGGGTCTGGAATTCACTACCTTTGTCTGTGAGGGTCTGGAATTCACTACCTCTGTCTGTGAGGGTCTGGAATTCACTACCTCTGTCTGTGAGGGCCTGGAACTTAGTACATCTGTCTGTGAGGGCCTGGAACTCACTACCTCTGTCTCTGAGGGCCTGGAACTCACTACCTCTGTCTGTGAGGGCCTGGAACTTAGTACATCTGTCTGTGAGGGTCTGGAACTCACTACCTCTGTTTGTGAGGGCCTGGAACTCTCTACATCTGTCTGCGAGGGTCTGGAATACACTACCTCTGTCTGTGAGGGTCTGGAATTCACTACCTCTGTCTGTGAGGGTCTGGAACTCACTACCTCTGTCTGTGAGGGTCTGGAACTCACTACCTCTGCCTGTGAGAGCCTGGAACTCTCTACATCTGTCTGTGAGGGCCTGGAATTCACTACCTCTGTCTGTGAGGGCCTGGAATTCTCTACATCTGTCTGTGAGGGCCTGGAATTCACTACCTCTGTCTGTGAGGGCCTGGAATTCACTACCTCTGTCTGTGAGGGCCTGGAATTCTCTACATCTGTCTGTGAGGGCCTGGAACTCACTACCTGTGCCTGCGTGGGCCTGAAACTCACCGGGGCAGTTTAAACTAAAGAACTGGCTCAAGTCTGCAGTTGTGTCTTGTTGTTATACAAATTGTGTGTTGCATAAGTTGTATATAGTGTGTCTATTGTGTTGCATTTTACCTGCATTAGCATATATCACTTGCTAATGTTCAAATGGGGACTTGATCCTCCACGTTCTGTTCAGATGTGCTTTGCAGACTTCGGGACGTCCCAGAGGAGACACGGCTCCCTTCAGCTCTTCACTTCAAAGCCGCGTCTTCCTCTTGAGCTAATTTAATCCTGTCCCTCGGCAGGTGCTTTTCTCAGACGCATTAGTCATTTTAGCAACGCATTTCCACTTCAGATGAGATGGTGAAGATAGAATCTAACTTTTACATCAGACTTTGGCCTGAGCTGTTTACATGGCTGAGGATGGAGGCGTTAAAGGAGACGTGTGAGGCTAAATCGATTGGATAAAAGAATTGGAGAGTATTAGAATTATGTTATATTAGTATTATATAATATTAGTATTATCCGATGCTTATATTAGGAACTTCTTGCACACACCTGTAACTCCGCCCCCTTCTGTCTCAGCTTCGGTCTAGTGTCGCTTTTACACAATCTCGGAAATTCAGAGATATTTATGTAAACTTCCCAAAATCAGAGTGTTCATTAGGAGCTGGTCCCACACACACACACACACACACACACATACGCTGATACACACAGACGCAATAGACACACGCACACACTTGCACATATACACAGATACACGCTGACACAGACACACACACGTACACAGACAGGCACAGACACAACGAACACACACACGCACATATACACGGATTCATTCAGACAAAGACACAACAGATAGGCACACACAACAGACACTCACAGACACAACCACACTCTTGCACATATACACAGATTCACGCTGACAACAGACACACAGACAAACACAGACACAATAGACACGAGACACACACACACACACACAAAACAGACACGCACAAAGGACTGTCCCTCATTTGAATAGACAGGAAACATGAAATGGTCGATCAAAATACAATCATTGTTATGAATCTTTTTATGAATCTATGAAGTTGTGTTGCTTTCATGATTAGAGGTCATAAATAAATAAACTACACAAATCTGCCCAGTTCCCTACAACACTTTGAAGTCTATTGAATGAATATTGACTAAACCATAAACCCGTCTCCTCTGACTCTAAATCCATCTGCTTAAACTTTGCTGCTCTGAAATCGAGGGAAATGGAACCAAAGGACAGACAAAAGCCAAATGTTACTTTTTCCTGTTTGTGATGTCACCTCTTTGTCTGCCTTTGGGACGAGCTGAATATAGAGCGGGACATTTGTAAGAGACGGGAGACTTCGGGATCGTGACGTTCGACCGCGCTCAGCCTTTTGGGAATCATTTAGAGACCTGTAAAAACACTATATGGACTTTGTTTGTGTGCAAAGGTTTCCATACCTAGGATATTGCGGGAGTTGAATGGTCTTTTTATTCTATTTTAATTATTTTACCATGGATTTTTTTTTTATCTTTTATTGTGCAGTACTTTTAAAATATAAGAATACAGTGGATTGGAGAGAATTCTGTAACTGCCACGTGAGACAATGAAAGGCAAGTTTATTAAAGTAGTAATATGTAAGATTTTCATGTCAAGTTAGCATTAAAGGGCCCTAATCTGTCAAAAGGTATTAATGAATCCATGCTCTTTTTCGATACTTCTTTAACTGACAACAATAGTTCAGCCGAGATATTCATCTTTCAAAATTAGTTTTACAGCCCCTGAACGGTAGGGTACAGCAGAGTACAGTAGAGAAGAGTAGAATAGCGTAGAGACGTGTCGAGTCGAGTCAAGTCGAGTCGAAACAGGGCCATATATTATTGAATCCACCCTAAAGCATGTATCCATTTCTAATCTAAGTTAAACCTAAATTCTCACTTTTAGCACTTTTACCTGAACATTTTTATACTATTTTCTTCTACACACTGTACGCTGCGTGACGTTAGCTTAACCGCGCGCTCTGCCGTCGGAACAGTGTGGTGTAGTTTTGTGGCGAGTGGGAGCCGAGCAGATGGAAGCGTCTGTGGAGATGATGTCGGTTTAGCTTCTCTGTTTGTACCAGAAGCTAATGCCACGAAAACACTAACCATGAGTTGGAAGAATGTGGATTTTGGGATTTGGGTTTTAGATCTGCACAGGCTGGGTCAATTTTTGTGGATTGGAGTGGGAAATGTATGGACTTAACTATAGCAAAATGTAGATCTGTCAGACCGCTGAAGCTAAGCAGGGCAGGGCCTGGATAGTGCTGTGATGGGAGACCTCTGAACAGCAGTGGGGCGACTGCGGCTGTGAAGTGCCAAAGTGTTGGGTTAGGGTCCTTCTCTGAAAGACACGTCACCTACATTGCCTAGAACAGGGGTCTCCAACCTGTAGCTCGCCAGCCCCTTACAGGTAGCTCTCCAAAGGAATTAGAATTTAACAAATACCCTTCAACAAAGACTTTTTGACCCATTTCATATCTATTAAAAGTATAAATATAGGGTTATACTGTCATGGTGTGGATTTTTATTTCTGTATTTGGTTTTATTTTGACATTAGTTATCTGGTTTCATTTAAGTTTTACTTCATGTCCTGTTCCCCTCTTGATTGTCTGCCCCGCCCTGATGTGTTTCACCTGTGTCTGTGTCTATATGTACCCTGTGCTTCTCTCCCCTTGTTGCTGCTGCATTGTCTTGTCTAGTTTTGTCCTGGTCACTTTGGATTTTTTGGAGTTGTTCTTTGCCTTTGACTTTGTTTTATTAAAAGCTTTATTTTGGCATTCTTGCGTTTTGAGTCTTCCTCATTTTCACCTCGTGACAGAATGCTACAGCCACTCAAGAGACTCAGCGGAATGCATTTTTCCCACACCTGCTCCCAGTTGATCAGCACTCAGGTTTTTCTTTATTTTTGCCTTTTTCGTTTGCTCCACTTTTGACCTCACCTGATTCCGGGAACCACCGCCAGATCTTGACCTCTGTCTGGGGTGGTTGTCTCCCGTTCCTGTCTCCTGTGCCTGTCTCTGTGCCACCGCTGGGTCTTGTTCTCCGCCTGGGGAGTTCCCCTGTTCCCTCCTGACCCGTCAAGGAAAACGGTGAAGTCCTGCACTGGATGTCCCCGTCTGTCTGCTGCCCTTCGATGGCCTCTCCTTCCCCTCATCTGTTGCCACCGCCAGACATTGATGTCCGTCTGGGGTGGTTCTGTTTTGTGTCTGGGACACCGCCGGGCATGAGTCTCTGCCTGGGGTGTGCCAGTTCCCTGTGGAAGGTCGTCGCTGGGCTTCAGCTTCTGTTCCTGAATAGGTTGGACTTTGCTTTGGACCTCAGGTTTTCCCAGCCTCTATGCTGCCTCTGGAGTTGTTCTTGGCCTTGGACTTTGTTTTATTAAAAGCTTTATTTTGGCATTCTTGCGTTTTGAGTCTTCCTCATTTTCACCTCGTGACATATACCAGTATCATTGTGTATTTTAGCTCTCTGCCTGTTTGTATAAAAGTAGCTCTCCAATTGATAAAGGTTGGAGACCCCTGGCCTAGAATGAGTGTGGTGTGTGTGAATGGTTGGTAAGTCAATAATATGTTTTTATATAGCGCCTTTCACAGACCAGAGCCACAAAACGCTTTACAAATGTTGTGGGCATTTGTCTTTCACTCTACAAAGATGGAAGAGAGGTCACCGCACAGAATGCACATGTTAGACGTATTGAACGCATTTTTAGTGGTTGTGGAAACAGGAGAACCTGGAGGAAACCAACAAAGACATGGGCAGAACATGCAAACGTCACACAGAAAGGTCTGGAAGTGGAATGGAACCCAGGACTTGCTGTAAGACACAAGCGCGAACCACTGCACCACCGTGCCGCCCCAGCGGTGGTTGGAGGGGCCGATGGTTGCCTCGCTTCTGTCAGTGTGCCCCAGGGCAGCTGTGGCTATAGTAGTAGTTTATGGATGGAGTGAAAGAACAATGACATGTGAAGTGTCTTTGCGAGTCTATAAAAGCGCTATAGAAAACCAGTGCATTATTATTATTATTATTATTACTATTATTATTATCATTGTGTTCTCCTCATTCCTACTTGTAAGGCAACACTGAAATTTACCCCCTGTGGCACCAATAGAGGATCTCTTCATCTTTTATCCTGACTCGACTTTACTATCTCCTCCCCTCATTTCCGTGCCTTTGTGGCGGCTGCTTCAGACCTCACAGCGTTCACCTTGGAGCGCCTCAGTCCTCCACGTCACAGAGTCCTTGAAGACGAGTGAATGAAGACGAGCAGACGGGATGAAGACGACAGGAAGGAAGAGACTGGAGGGAGTGTCAGAGCAGAGCAGTGAGGGATGACAGCCGCGGAACAGACAGAGACTTTTCGAGACTTTTGAAAGAGCACATGTCTCCTGTGTTCACTTCAGGATGTGTGAGAAGGAGACGACATCACTGCGATGTGTGGGGTGTGTGTGGACGGTGAGTTTGTAATGTGGATGTAAACAAACTGGAGACAAGAGAGCGTGCAATAGTGTTGTGTAAACGTCACGTGATTCAATTCCATCTGTTTTTGTACAGCTCTAAATCAGCCGTCATCTCCGAGGTCTGTACTTTGAGAAAAAGCTGTCGATTCTCCAACTCCGATCAAAGAATGATACAGCACTACTACTACTGTACTAATCAAACAGTCATGCCAAATAACAACTAATAATTCATGAAAACACATACTCTGCTCTGTGTAACTATGGAAACGTGATCTCTGTGTGTGGATGTGATGTTGTACTGCATTTATTTAAGTTTACGATTATGGGAAAACTAAACTTCCTCTGTTCAAGCCATTCTGCTATTCATGTTTTTACAAAGTGGGACCTCATTCATAAGATTTCCAGTGCTTTTCGGGGAAACCTTTTGTCACAAAAATATACATATATAAGTATTTAGTCATTTGTGGTGAAAAACATAGGAGCCATTGGTCTATTGTGTGACGACGATGGCTCAGCTGGTAGATAGAGCATTGGCCTTTGAGCCTGAAGGTTGTGGGTTTGAGCTCACAACAAGAGCTTCTCCACCAACTCCCACCGATGTCTGCTGTTGTTGTGTCCTTAGGCAAGACACTTCACCCACATTGATTTGAATGAGTCTGGTGTGTGTGTGTGTGTGTGTGTGTGTGTGTGTGTGTGTGAATGGTTGGTGGTGGTTGGCGGGGCAGATGGCACATTCTGGTTGCCTCACTTTTGTCAGTGTGGCCCAGGATAGC
The DNA here is from genome assembly GCA_964034765.1 of Knipowitschia caucasica. Taxonomy (NCBI): domain Eukaryota; kingdom Metazoa; phylum Chordata; class Actinopteri; order Gobiiformes; family Gobiidae; genus Knipowitschia; species Knipowitschia caucasica. The sequence goes on along the minus strand of OZ035841.1, from coordinate 18,741,857 downwards.
TGTGGCAACAATAGTATTTCAGTAATTATTTTTAGCAATATAAAACCAATGCATTATTATTATTGTGGGTGGATGACAAATGTCCAGACATTTTAGTCCACGTCCATAAATATCCATAAATGTCCCTAAAGTTCCCTTAATTTCTAAATGTCCATAAATGTCCTGGATCATCTCTGTCCGTAGACCTTCCTGAATTGTTACGACTTAAAAACCCAGTGGGAAATTAAAAAACCTTGGGGAGGCCCATATTTAGAGAGAGAGAGAGGTCTGCTCCCACGGATGGACTCAGGCTGTAGAACGAGGACTCTCAGTATTATCAAACCACCAGAACATCATGCACATCACACATTTATGAAAAAATAATGACACCATAGTTGATATTTGCTGACAAACACAACGTGGATTGAATTACAAAGAAAAAACTATAAACCAAGACAAGAAATCTGACTTTTGACAGTTACCATAGTTACCAAGACAGATTTTTGAGCTGTCCTCCACCACAAGGTTAATCTATAGTCTCTTTGGAATGTTGTGATGTCGCATGCAACCTATCTGAAGTTCAGTTATGAGAAGGTACAGTGTTTGAGAATGAGTGGGATGCATAATTACAGTCTCATTTCTGTTATATTCTGTCGGATAATTTCCGAACTGCCACGCATTCAGTGTGTAGGTGGACGCTTTTCACCTTCAGAACACCACACACACATTTAGCAATATAAGGAAAGCACCAGGTAACCCACTAAGGTCCCTATGGTCACTTTCTGCTAAATACAGAAGATCAGAGTTGAGTCATGTCCTCTGGTTAGCTGCTACCATAATGCTAATATTATTATATATGTGACATCCAAAACCTGCAGTAACATGAGGTATATTTTAGCCTCCACTTAACCTAAATGGGAGCTTTTCACAAACTCATGACTGGGTCGGAATACATGTTTTTAGAGATTTTAATTCCGAGTTCTCAGTAGAAAAACCGTGGGAGATTGTACAAATAGGTATTTACAGCACAGTGAAAAGTCTTCAGGCTAAAAGTATATTTACAAGTAAAAATGTACACAACAATAAGTCTCTTTTTCCATAACTCCTCTGAAACCAAGTCACGACCGCCTTGGGGCAGAAAAGCACATCTTAAATACCCGGCTTGCCCCTCCCACTTTACAATACAATATCAATCTTCCTGATAATACCCCATGAGTTGAGGTCCTCCATGATTAAGTCAGAACCTCTGGAGCTAAGCAGGTTGAATGTGGTGGGAGGGGCCAATGGCTCACACTGGTTGCCTCACTACTGTCAGTGTGCCCCAGGGCAGATGTGGCTACAGTAGTCGTTTATGGATTGAATGAATAATGACATAAGAAGCGTCTTTGAGCGTCCAAAACAGATGAATTATTATCATTATTTAAAACGTCAAGGCCCGAAAATGAATCTTCGGTGACTGCTTTACGTTTATATAAAATGTTGGCTTTTTTTTTCGTCTTGTTTCCAAAGTCACAGTTCCAATAATCCAAATGGAACTCTTGGATTGGGGACGTCGCGCTTTACAACCCTCCATTTTTGTTTTGGAAGGTGTCTAAAAGCTTTCGCTGCTCTTGTTAATTCCGTTTGTTCGCGGCGCTAGCACAGTTTTACGATAGAAACGCCGACCGGCCCATCGGCTTTTATCGGCCCCATCTGCTTCGTGTGAATGCTGAATAAATATCAGCGGATGAGTCAGAAACGCCAGACGCAATGAGACTTTACAGAGAAGGACCGAACAGACGCACGGAGCTCTGTCCAGATCAAAAATCACATACAGTAGAAGCAAGTCAACAAGTCAGAGACACAAAACAGGTCATAAGAATCCTCTATGGATACATTTGAGGTTTTTACAGTTTTTTTCCCAAACCAGTGTGTCTTTTGAATTAAAGCCACACACAGGTCTGTTTTAGTACTTGAGTTGGCAAGATGTATTAAAAACCTGCAGAACACCATTTCACAGATTTTGTTTTTCCAACCCCTCTCTCAACCTTGCAACACACAGAATACAATACAAGAGTACAACACTCTCTGTGGCTATGTACCTTTTGTCTTTCTCTCTCACCCTCTGGTCTCTCTCTCTCCCTCTCGCATTGGTCTTTTTGGCCTCTCTCCTTCTCGCTTAGGTCTCTCTCTCAGGGCTCTCTCTCTGGTCTCTCTTTCTCCTCTCTCTCTCTATCTCAGGTCTCTCTTCATCTCTCTGGTTTCTCTCTCTCCCTCGCTATCTCTCTCTATCTCTATCTCTACATCTCTCTGGTCTCTCTCTTTCTCCCTCTTTATCTATCTCTGTTTTCCCTCTATCTCTCTCCCCCCCCACACCTTTGGTCTCTCTCTCTCCAAGCTCACCCAAGCGTTTGCAATATTTCTGGAGTACAGACATTTCTCCAGTCACTCCACACAGTGATGACCGAAGCGACACATTCTCACCTATTATACATGTGCTTAGCGGTATGTGAAACCCCAGAGCACCCGGAGGAAACCTACACAGAACATGCAAACTCCAAACAGAAAAGCCTGGAGTTTGTATGGAACCCAGGACTTTCTTGCAGCGAGGTTATTTTTAAATCTTCCTCGGTTTTTAGTTTGTGAGAATCAATCATCACTCAAATTCTTTACTCTTTCCTCTTCCTGTCTTTTGTTCGTACATCCTTCAATCCTCCGTCACCCAAACTGATGACTCACCGCAGAAGGTCATCTCCGTGGAAACGCAGTGACCTCGTCTGACGCCTCATACTTTCACGCCGTTCTTTCCAATCTCTGTCTTTCTGTTGAACCGGTTTTGATTCGAAGTCTTGTATTATTTATGTCATGAATAAATAAGAAAATGAATAATGAAACAAAAGTCTTGTTCGGTCGACTGCACCTGCGATGGAGGAGAAGGAACGAGAAACAAGACGGAAAATGACAACTTCTAAGCACCTATCTGGATTGATATTGGCTTTGTGCTTTTTGAAACTTGAAAAGACATATGTTATAGCTACTTGGCTCGACTTCAATGGTACTAGTTACCATTGAAGTCGAGCCAAGTAACTAACATACGTCTTATGTGACGATTGTTGAATGTTTATAATATGTGGAAATATTTAAAGAAGAAGATATACTTAAATGATCTCAGAATGGACGAATTCGTTTCGATGAACAGTCATGTGCACATCAAGGCAGGCAGTGTGCTATAAATTCCACGCTTCTTATAGGCAAGTTGTGGTAAAGTGTCTTGCCCAAGGACACAACGATAGCAGTGGGAGCTGGTGGAGAAGGTCTTGTGGTGGGCTCGAACCCATGACCTTCATGCTCAAAGGCCAATGCACTACCAACTGAGCCACTGTCGAATGAATTTGTTCTTTCTATTGCTGCTGCTATTACTATTGAATGTGTGTGTGTGTGTGTGTGTGTGTGTGTGCGTGTGTGTGTGTGTGTATTTTGTTATAATATTTCTGCAATGTTTAGATAGATAAATTAATAGATACTTTATTGATCCCCATATGAGCAATGTAGGTGTCTAGTAGCACCAAAAATAAAAAATAAAAATTCTAAAACGCTAACAATAGTAATTTAGGTCACAGCAGCAGAGGTGGAGCAGCCGCTTGGTGAAAGTAAAAGGCTGAGTGCTTCATTAGGATTTCTCAAAAAGTTGGCCTTTAGTTTAAAATGTAATGTAGAAATGTTTAAAGTTAATTTGTTCTTTATTATACTGCTGCTGTTGAGATTTAGAGCTACACAAAAAACAAAGTTAATGCATTGAATTTAATTAAGTACAAGTGAGATATGTAAAACCGCGAGTCCTTAAAGGCGCTATACCCGTTTCTGCAATGTTTGAATGTTTAGCACCGCCCCCCAACTCGCTCAATGGCTTCTCATTTCCCCTACGCTCTCATAACACGGAGCCACCTAGTTTTATTTGCGATCTGATACGTATGCTAACATTAGCATTAGCGCATCTTGTAAGCTGTGCAACAATCACTGATGAAATGGCACTAAAGCAATGCACTTCTAACACAATATATAAGTAAAAGAATACCATTAGTTTCGCGTCCGGATGTATTAATTTAAACATTAGAATATATTCTAATATTTAATTATAATTTATTATTCAGCTCCTCACAACAGCAGCACTCCATTGACTTGAATGCAATTCTTCCGATCATTTTTTCTTGATAACAGAACTCTTAAACCAATAATGACCGCAGCCCCAATGCAATCTCTGTTTGTAATTCAGGTGTGTAAAATACTAGCATTACTTTGCAAGTACAACAAGCTATCAGCGCCTGTCACTACACTGTGCAGTTTCTCTGCACACTTGTCTGTGTAGAGAAGCTAGCGGAGCTAGCCACGCTCAATAAACAAATACATATCAATCAATCAACACCATTAAACGTCAATCGGACATTACAGTAAACATATACATCCTTAACACACATGCACGGACGATTTCAGAATTTGCTGTCAACGTTTTCATGACAAAAATACTGTTTTAAAGTGACAAAAAGCGATCGCGAAAAACCCGGAAGTTACCATGAAACAGCTAGCTAGCTTAGCTGTTACCTGCCTAGCACGTCCCGGTGAAACCTTTGGGAGCTAACTATTTTATTTGCAGTCATTAAATACATTTCTAATTATAAGGGTTGTCTAATATTTGTTCAAATATGTATATATATATTATTTTAGAATTATATTCGAATTTTGAAGTCGAAGCCCTGGTGTTAAGCAGCGCTGTAGAGGCTAAAGGACACAGGCTGTTCGCTGCTCGTTCTGTGAGTGGAGGAGAACGTCCCGCTCAGACTCTACTCAGCACTTTTCACTGCCTGAATTTCATACACAGTGGAATCAATGACCTCAAGTTTTCAATTAAATTATGTATTATGATACAACTTGTATGTAGTAAAAAGCATGTTTATGAACTACTTAGAAACAAAATCGGGTATAGCTTCTTTAAGGACGCACACTTTGTACTTTTTCTCTCTGCAATAAAATTACCCACAATGAAGACAATGTGTTTTACTGGAGAGACTTGGAATGAACTCAAATAAAGGTAGAATCATTTCAAATTGATCCAACAATATCACAGTAATGACAGACCTCGGTGGGCTCCTTTATGAAAGCTGTGGTATCAAATGCAATTCATTACCAAGCGCTTTAACGATTCCACTCCCGGCACTTTGCAGTTTTTCTCTCCTTTTGGCCCGCAGACGATAAGAGTGACACCTCTAAAAGTTGTTTATCCTGAAGTTTTGGGCTCTTGGCAGCTCATTTATTGGTCTGCGGAGGCATCTATCAACGCCTTCACTTTCTCTGGCCCCGGCAGCGGCACAGAAAGACACCCCCGATCCATTTGACTCGGCTTTTCTGTTGAATTTGATGAGGGAGTTATTATCATTCAAACTGTGCCTATCCTTCAGCCTCACCTTTTCCCTTTTCCCGCTCCTGACTTCGTCTCTACCCCTCTCACTCCATCATTTTAAAAAATCTATTCAAATGTTTATTTTCTCCATTGACCTGAATCACGGCAGTCATAAATAGTCATAATGATAATGCATCGGTTTTATATAGCGCTTTTTTCAAGTGTGAGAATGAGTGGCGTGTGTGAAAAATCTGGATGAAACACACATAAATGTTATTCCGAGACGTTCCCATGAGCCTTTGCAGCCGAAAGCCGGGGGTTAAAGCTCCAATTAGCTGGATTTAATGAAGTGTCATTAGCCAGCACAAACTTTATTATGCTAAAGTTAGAGATTTTTTACTAGCTTCTTTATTATGCTAAAGCTATACATTTTATACCAGCTTCTTTATTATGCTAAAGCTAGAGCGAATGGTCAACTATGGATGAGTTTCGATATTATTATTATTATTATTATTATTATTCCTTTTTGTTTTAATTACACACAATTAAATGCAGTTATTGACATTCACTGAGTAGTACAATCTGTGTGTTGTTTTCTTTTGCCATCTCTACCCCCTCCACAGAAGTTTCAATATTAAAGTAGATATTAAAGTAGTAGATAAGTAAGTGGAGTGACAGGGACTGACGCCTGGTTCAGTCTGTGATGTACACTGTAATACAGTCTGGTGAATAAATGCAGAGAGAGACGATGGCCTGGGGCTGGCAGATAACGCAATATGGAGCTGACAGGATTTTTCCCAGGGATGTGGATGATTGAAGATGTTTTGGCGCCGAGATATGGACTTGTTTACATGAGTCACTAAACTTGGGCGTAGGGCAGGTTCACGGGGACAGTTCACGGTCTGTCTAGACGACTCGATTCACTTCGAAGAGTTAACTGAGCTGATTCATTCAATTCAAATGAATTTGTGTATAGCCTTAAATCGCAACAGCAGTCGTCTGGAGGGACTTTACAAGGTTGTGGGTTCGCCAGCCTCAGAGAATCAGACAGGACCAACACAGGAAATGCAATCATAACAAACACATAGGAGCCATTGGTCCATACGGAGCGGGCTGACCACCGTTTTTAAATGTCCTTAAATGTTCCGTATCACCACTGTCCTTAGACTTTCCTGCGTCGGCAAGTAATGAAAAAAAATGCACATATTGAGGGAGAAGTCAGACAGACAGGCCTCGGGTTGTAGATCCAGGACTAAGGAGTCTCCCGGGAAAGAGTAGGGGGTGCAGCCCACAAGTCCAGGCCGGGAGAGACCAGACCACAGGTGCAGATTAGTGGACCAGGATTTTAACACAGCCATAGCCAAACATTTTATCCAATCCATAAATGTATAAATGATGTAATCCATTGCTTATCTATTTGAATATGTTATTTTATTACCCATAAATGTGTCAATTGAAGGGCTGGGCAATACTGCATTTAACCTTGTTTTCTTTGTAAAATATATACATTTACAAACAAAAAACCTGGCATGGTTTGAATTTTATAGCTACATTTAACGTGGAATATGTCAAAGTTTGTTTGGTTTTGTTGTTAATTGGCTTCTAACTTCTGATAATAACACCACCTTTTGAAGTAATAAACCATACAATGTTTTCACGAATATGTTTCATTATAATAAGATTGCGATATGATTATTTGAAAATCAATAATGTTTGGAATGGAGAGTAGAAAAGTCTGTAAAGTACACGTGTCTTTAAAAATGTATAAATCGCCCCATTAATCTAACCTGCAGCTCCAGCACAGAAGCATGATAGAAGAAAAAAAACAACAGTTCAGCTTATATTTTCCTTCTGCAGCACAACATCCAACACTCGAGACGTTATCATTAAATCGGCCCCATGCTGACCCGCCTAAACTGGGCAGCCTCAGAACAGCCAGTGGGTACAAGGTTCACATCAATTAACATGGACAGGAGCATTGAAATATTAGCACCCAGCTGCCTTCAAAAGACGTGGCATCTAAGCCGTGGGTTCAAACGTAAACCTCCGACTCATTACAGGAACCTGAACAACATTATGAATGATTTACATTGTTGATTAAGCCTGCTTTTGTGCCTTTGTGGGTTTGTAGATTTTCACAGAATGAGATAGATTTGAAATGAAGGATCAATCTATTATTGTGCCTTTCATCCCACTGGAAATCAAGCAAACTCAGACTCTTTTGATCCTTATCGACGTCCTTAGGTCCAGTGTAGTGTGTGTGTGTGTGTGTTTAATGCAACAATTAAAACATGCGGTTAGTTTCAGTGCTCTGTTAAGGAGGAGAGATTTTGGGGGTTCCACAAGGGTCTCTATTAGGCCCGTCTCTATTAGCGTTGTTCTTGTCTGCAAACATGCTACTACAAAACTACACAAACAAAAGTAATTTCTCAACATTATGACTTTGTGGATTGGGATCAATATTAGCCAGAAATGCTAATTGTCAGATTTAATATTCAAATCTCTTTCGTACCAATAATAGCTCAAATGAACCAGCTTCTTTTACAGCCCGCAGACTGGATATAGATGGACATTGCTAACCCCTACCTCAGTATTTGTTTTTGTCACTCATCATTTTGGATTGAAAAATCTATGTTTCAGCGCTCTCTATGATCATGGTGGTTTTATTGATTGTCTGAAAATAAATGTATATGCTATTGTCACATACACATTCAGATATGAGGCATAAGGCTTTATTAATTAGAGAGCAACACGTGTGTCTCTTTCACTGCCCATATAAAGAGAATTTCTCCAGCTACCTTAAGTTCTACTATACGGTCTTAGATTAGAACAGAGATTTCTACCGGCATAAACCTGTTATACTAATGTTTCAACAAAAATGAATGCAATAAGTGACGTTTGATGCACCAATGTACACACACACACACACACACACACAAATACACACACACACACACACACACACACACACACGTATCATGAAATCCAGCCGAGTGAAAGACCTTTGACTGATATAATTCCACGATCACTTTCGACCTCTACCAGATTGTTGATGTGGAAAAATATGGTGTTTGGAAAGGTGGATGAATGGTCTGTCAGTCGGGAGTGAGATACATACGTCTTTGGAGATAAACAAGCAAACTGCAAACTCGCAGTTGAAAGACGCAGATGGAGGAGCAGAGGGAGACTGGGAATTGTGGGAGATGTGGAGGTCCTGGAGGTGTGTCCCACTGGGAGATGTATGAACAGGTGTGGAGTCATATTCAGGTTTAATATAGAAACTACAGGCTTGAATGCACTTTGAAATATTTGGTTTTGTTCTGGTCTCCTTCTGGTCTCTCACTGGTCTCTCACTGGTTTCTCTCTGGTCTCCCTCTGGTCTCTCCCTGGGTCTCTCTCTCTGGTCTCTCACTGGTTTCTTTCTGGGTCTCTCTCTGGTCTCTCACTGGTCTCTCACTGGTGTCTCTCTGGTCTCTCTTTGGTCTCTCTTTAGTCTCTCTCTGGTCCATCTCTGATCTCTCTGGTGCCTCTCTTTGGTCTCTCTCTCTGGTCTCTCTGGTCTTTCTCTAGTCTCTCTCTCTCTCTTGTCTCTTTCTGGTTTTCTCGTAGCCCTTCTACTTCTACAGAGCAAACTCATGTGCACTAAACCAAGAGGCAAGTTGTGTCGCTCCCATTCATTCGTTTTGTGCTCGGTCATGTCTCCTCTCTAGTCCCTCTCTCTGATCTCTCTCTGGTCCCTCTCTGTTCTCTCTCTCTGGTCTCCCTCTCTGGTCTCTCTCCGGTGCCTCTCTCTGATCTCTCTCTCCTCTGCGTCTCCTGCTTCCTGCTGTACAGTGCGTGACTCAGCACCTCCTCTGCTGTTGCCGTGTCGTTTATGAGTGTGTGTTTGTCTAATTGAATCCACACTATTTAGTCTGTAATAGTCTGTAATGATGTCTGCCTGTCTGCTCAGCTGCACACATCATTTTGGAGCAGGGCATGACCACCGCAGGCTCCTTTCACTCCCGGAAATGACAGTAATGAGAATATATGACTGCAGAGTGGCAAAGGGAAAAAGGGTTCATTTGTTTTGATAGAGGTTTGCAATTTAAAACTCTCACCTTGTTGCTGATATGCTTTGTTTTGTCCAACGCCGGTGCCAGTCCAATCTGTGGTGAAAATAGGCAAAAGAAATGTATTCATAAAGCACCATTCAGAAGCACAACAAAAACATTGGGAAACGATAAAACATTTCAGGAATAAATACATACCTAGAATACTAGATATGAATATGAAAATTATATACATCAGTTCTCTCTCAGGTGGCTCTTTCTGGTCTCTCTCTGATCTCTCTGGTCTCTCTCCGGTCTTTCTCTGGTCTCTCTCTGGTCTCTCTCTGGTATCTGTATGGCAGTGATTAGTTCAGAGGTCTACCCTCAGTCCTGCTTTGGTTTTTCTCTGGTCTCTTTCTTGTGTCTTTCTCTCTGGTGGGTTTGGTGTCTTTCTGGTCTCTCTCTCTTCAGCAGAAAAGTGTTTAACATGTGAGTGTGAAGGTTTTACAGCCTTAAAACAAACAGCTGCTACTGGGAGGATTTCCAAAATATTGCGATTTTTTTAGGAACCACTGTAGCTGCTTTTAAACAATATTTAATGAAGAATTAAGTTTGGTGCACATTTTTCAATGATTTTATTTTTTTTTTAAAGGATCTGATGCCAATTTCTCTCTAGTAGTTTCTTGACCTCAATTTAATTGTTGCCTCTCAGTCTCTCTAAAAGAATTATCCATCATTTATTCATGCCATACTTTGACTTAATGCAGAAAATAATATTCCTTGTGTTCTGTTCTGCATATTACACATTCAAATAAACATGAAATACGACATACTTTGCACCAAAAACACATTCCAATGTTAGCCTTTGATGAAAGATTCATGAGATTATTAGCATTTTTAGCAAAAAAATCTGTAAATAATTCAATGAAGTCAATGTGAGCACATGTATAATTTAGCGGTGGTCAGTTCCAATAATTCAGATCGGAGTGTGGGCAGTATTGATCTCTGAACGTTTCGCACACTCTGCATTCAAGAAGTTTTATAACAGGAATAAACCAAATTATTTTAAAAGAGACAAGGCACGTTTTTTTGTATAGCACAGTTAAAACACGAGGCAACTCAAAGTACTGAACTGAAACAAGGCTTTAAAACGCTCTATAATCACCGTGCAGTAAAAAGAGTGAAGATACAATCCTTCAGTTGTTGCACAGCTCACTGTTTTAAACCTGGATTTAACTTTATCGAGAGAAGAAGCCTGTCTCACATTCTTAGGAAGACCGTTCCCCCAGATTTTAGCTGCATAAATCGCAAATGCATAAATATAAAAATGACGATGGTTAATGACACTAAACAGTTCCAAGATGCACACAGATACAGCAGAACATTGACTATACATACAACAAGGACACATGGTGGAGAGAGAGAGAGACCTTGTTGGCAGAGAACATCCACAGACAGAGAGACCCCCTGCTGTCAGACCCTCAAAGGTCTTCAATTTCATTTAATGTATTTTTGTTTAGCCCCAAATCACAGCAGTAGTTATCTTGGGGGACTTTGCTGATTCGCCAACACAGATCAGAGAAACAATAAGTTCGAACACAGAAAATGCAATGAATAAAAACACATTCCTTCATTGGTCCATAAGGAAACTGTAGAACTGTGATGTCACACGATGCAAGTACAATTCAAATAGAGGGATGTGACCTTGGGACAAAGAGTGACCCCCCCAGGGAAATATAAATGATAACTTCTCAGAACAAGATTCAAGATTCAAGAATTTATTTGCCATTTGCAGTAAAACCACATTGGAAAAACTGTGCAAGAGTACCCCAGTGTGCACCAGACACCAGAGCTCCTGCCACGAACCAAGATATAATAATATAATAAATAATGTCTTCTCTTCTCCAAAGGCTCAGCAATAAAACTCTTGCCTCTGCCGGTCACCAACATCGTAACTATCACTGGAACAAATCAATCTTGTGCACTATCCCAAAAGCGGACTTGGCATGACTGATGAGGCTCCGGGCGCTGAGACGGAAGGCGCTAAACGATTCCATCTTTTTGCAAGGCTAACAGATTAGCCGCTAGCTAGTCCGTGGTTAGATCTGTTCTCTAATTAGCTCGTTTGTCTCCATCGTGAATGAGACTTTGTTGTCTGTGCCAATCGCTGGCTTCCTCTGATCGATGGCTCCGGGAGGTGGTGCCAGGACGCGTCGATGCCACTGCGCTTTGGAACGCTCAGGATTCGAAAAATATTCATCTGGGACTAAGAATGGTTTTTTCTAGTCTGGTTTTGATTTCTGACTTCTATCTGAAAAACACATGACTTTAGCCGACAAAGTGGAAATTATGGTTATTTTTGTGAGTTAACCCTTTGCGGGTTTTTCCTAAAAGGCTCAATTTTGACATTTTAATTTCCTAATAACTTAAAAGGGAAAAGAGATAGAGGCTTTGTGTAAATTAGAGAAATTATGAGGAAAGAAGTTTATGTATTGATGAAATGTACTCATCTAATCAGCATATTATGAGTTCATATGATGGTGGCAATCGTGGATTTTTATGAAATGTATTTTTTTTTTTTTTACTGACACACACACATACTAGGACATAAACACACACATTGCACTATACTCAAGGGTCGGGAAAATAGCAAAACAGAGTTAACCATTGTGTAGCAGGGATGATTTTAGACACCCTGCAGTACCACATAACGTCGACTTAGTCAATCGTGGTGCTCAGAAGGTTAAGTTTTAGATAAATGAGTTTATTAGTAAGTAAGAAGTACAGTTCCATTCAATGTTTTTTTTTTATTAGCCTTTAATCACAACAGTAGTTTTCTCAGAGGACTTTACTGTCGATTCGTCAACACAGATCAGAGAATCAACCAGTTCAAACACAAGAAATGACACATGAGCGTCGGGTGGCTGAGTGGTTAGCATTCTCTCTTCTCAGCAAGAAGATCCTCGGTTCAAATCTCGGTTGGAACATGGCCTTTTTGAGTGGAGTTTGCCCAGGTTTCCTCCAGGTGCTCCGGTTTCTCCCACCACTAGAAAACATGCACAATAGGTATGAATGTGGAGTGAGTGAATGGATGGTGTTTGGTCGGAGGCTTTGATGGTCCAGTGTGTTTGGTGACTCGCTTCTGTCATCACCGTGTGGAGTGATTGGAACAATATCTGAACTCTGAACATTGTGAAGCACTTTGGGTGACCTGGGCCTGTAAAATGTGCTATATAAATAAACATTACCTTACTTACATACTGTCCATTAGGGGCAGAGACCAATATCTGTAAATGTTGATTAAGTCCACTACTATTGTCGAATGTCGAGTGTCCTGGATCGTCACCACTCTGCGGCTCGTACACGGTTTTACACATCACATTTCTGAAGCTAATTTTAGATTCTACTTGTGTTTTAGATGATCTTCAGGTCATCTTCATTTACATTTCACAGACTTTGGTGACACAAAACACTTCACCCCAGGCGAGGGCGGGAATCTACCGCAGACACGTGTGATTAAGCAGAACTAGCTTCTTTACACTGTTTGTAAACCTCTTCTCAGTCTGTTTATTTCAATTCAATGTTTTCTTGTATATCCCTAAATCAGTACAGTTGTTATCTTGGAGGATTTTACACAACCGTCAGATTCGCAGACACAGAGCAGAGAATCAAACACGTTGGTATTGGTCCATAATGGGCAGAGGAATTGTTGAAAAATGTCCATAAATGTTGTTCAGTGTTGAGTGTCCTGGATCATCACCACAGTCCGTTTAGTTAGCAAGGAACAACTCTAATCCCAGTGGGAAAAGTGAGAAACATTGGGGAGGCCCACATTGAGAGAGGGATCCGCTCCCACAGAAGGTCAGATTAAGAGATCCTAAGATTAAGATTAAGAGATCCTTGATTCGTCCCACAGTGGGGAGATTTCAGACGAATTGCAAATCCAGGACTCAGGCCACAGAACCTTTCAAAACGTACTTGCGTATTAAATTAGTTGACAATCTGGTTAGAGTCTGAGAAAACCTTGCACTGAAGTTGTCTTGCATAACAGCGACAGGAGAAAGAGGAAGTGGTAGAGCTGTAAGTGCAGAGAAGAGAACAAGCATCAGAGCAGCTCCTCCTGCTGAAGGTTGGCCCCAACTCTGGCATTTGGACAGGCGCACAATTACACTCAGCGTGTCAGACAGAGAGAGCTACACACACACGCACACTCACACAAAGAGTCGCGCACTGAGAAAGACCTACGAACATACACACACACTCACACACACAGAAATACACACACACACAGAAACACACACACACACACACAGAAACACACAGGCTGAGGCTGTAGACCCAGGACTGAGGCTGTAGACCCAGGACTGAGGCTGTAGACCCAGGACTGAGGCTGTAGATCCAGGACTGAGGCTGTAGACCCAGGACTGACGCTGTGCTGTGGAGGACTGAAGAGGTTGTGACACAGACATAGGTTTTATTTAGAGGTGCAATGGTTCATCAATGATCCGTGATCCGTTTGGTTCAACGTCTTCGGTTCGGTACAGACGTGATCCGCGGTTTGATTTATGAAAAAAATTGTGCACACGTTGTTCAGTCCACACACAGCGTGGTCACGGCGAGCAGAGGAACGGAGGAGCTTGAAAGCCCCGCGTCATTTAAATCCCCAGTATGAGAGCATTTTGACTTCACTGTAACTACACTGATAATTAATATTCGAGGAAACTGTCACAGTGTGTAAATACTGTGGCACAAGAAAGTGAGTGAAAAAAAGCGCCTCAACGACCGCTTATTGCCGCAGCATTTAAGCAGCTCCTTTACGCACAGTCAGACCGGGCTAAAGTCAACTCTCCCGCGCATCCTCAGCTGCGCTCACGACTGACGCTCGGACGTCCCGCGGAACCTATAATAGATCCATGAGCGGAACCGCTCACTTCATCACCGCAGACTGGGAGATGAAAAGTCTGGCGCTGCAGACACGCCCCCTCTACGACAGTCACACAGTCACACAGCGCAGGTACTGACACAGCAACGGAGGAATGGAAGACAAAGGCCCAGTACTAATATCCCAGTCACAACTGATAATGCCAAAAATTAAATAAATGCAGTGAATGATGCTGGACTGGGCCCAGAATGGACCCCCTCCTTGAGAGAATCAGGAAGGTGGTTTAATACACGAGGGTAAATACCCTCATAAAGTGCCTTCTTATGTTGCACTTTGTGTTGTTTTTCACTGATTATGTTAAATAGACATAATTGGATGAATGGAATATGCTTTCAATCCATCCATCCATTTTCTTAATTCATTTCTAGGTCAGGGGGGGGGGGCAGTCAGAGCAGGTGCCGAGTCCACATGAGCCGTGTTTATTAAAAAGACAAAACTTTTTTTTTGAAAAATGAACCGAAAAATGAATCGAACCGTGGCCTCTGAACCGAGGTACGAACAGTTCCACATCTTTGGTTTTCCGGACTTTTTCACTGTTACCAAACATTCTTCCAAACTCTCTGGATGTTTTGACAAGCCCTCTTCATTTACTCCCTGTTTGAGTCCTTGCTGTGATTCGGGATCAGTGTTCTGGCTCCCTCCCACTGGGCTTTTTTCAGTCCCAACAATAAGTCTTGGTGCCGTTGTCATCCTCTCAGCTCGTGGGTATTGTCTCTTAGCTCATTGACAGACGGAGAAGTGCACAGTGAGTGACAGCCGCTTTACAGACTGCCCCTTTAATGTTGCCTCTGTGAGAGACGTGTTCCTGGTGTATTTCTGAGAGCTCAAGACAAGAAGGAAGACGCGTTATTCTATTTATAATCAAAAGTTTTATGGTGGAGTTGCCAGTGTCTAACAACAACAGACTTTTGGATGAAAGGGAGTGACTTTAGATGTGTTTTTAAGGTGGTTGATGGTGATTAAAGTGATAGTATGTGTTGTGTTTGGTCTATGTGTTTTCTATGTACATGTATGTATATGTATGTACATGTATGTATGTATATGTACATGTATGTATATGTATGTACATGTATGTATGTATATGTACATGTATGTATATGTACAGTGTAGCTAGCTTTGATCATGTGTACTGTCCGTTATACTGATTGATAGACAATTATTTTATAGGAGAAATCCTCTACCCTACCCTACTCTACCCTCTACCCTCTACTCTACTCTACTCTACTCTACTCTACTCTACCCTACCCTACCCTACCCTCTACTCTACCCTACCCTACCCTCTACTCTACCCTACCCTACTCTACTCTACCATACTCTTCTCTACCCTACTCTACACTCTACCCTAACCTACTCTACACTCTACTCTACCCTACCCTCTTCTACTCTACTCTACCCTACCCTACCCTACTCTACTCTACTCCACCCTACTCTACTCTACCCTGCCCTACCCTCTACTCTACTCTACCCTACTCTACCCTCCTCTACTCTACCCTACTCTACTCTACTCTACTCAACCCTGCCCTACCCTACTCTACCCTACTCTACTCAAACCTGCACTACCTTATCCTACTGGCCTTCTCTAGCCTCTCTACTCTACCCTACTCTACTCAAACCTGCACTACCTTATCCTACTGGCCTTCTCTAGCCTCTCTACTCTACCCTACTCTACTCTACTCTACTCAGCCCTGCCCTACCCTACCCCCCTCTACTCTATTCTACTCTACTCTACTCTACTCTACTCAAACCTACACTACTCTACCCTACTCTACCCTCTGTACTCTACCCTACCCTACCCTTCCCCACTCTACTCTTCTCTATCTAAAAGCCAGAGAATAGAGTGGATCATTTACATGAACCAGTGCCTTTCAGTCCACATTCCTATTATCACAGTAGGATATTGTAAGTTTTGCCCGGGGATAATTCAAGAGAGACAAATATAAGATTTGAACCAGTTACTTTGTCTGTTTGTTATCTGTTCTTTGGTATAACTCTTGTGGACTCTCTGGCATTCAATAAGATTCTAGAATAAACCATCATTTAAATTCAAGCTAAGGTCAACTGATTAAGGAAAGACATTTTTGTTTCTTAATTCCTCAACATTACTCTTCTCTTTGCTAATGCTTCTGCTTAATCTTTCAACGATGATAAAACTGCCTCACTAAAAGAAAAAAAACAGATGCCACATTTTAGAAATGTAGATAAAAACGAGCACAGCAATCCAGCTTCTGCATCTTGAATTATTAGCCATTAGCGCTAGCCAAGAATACGCATTAATCAGCTAAAGCCGGCCGTGTTAGCAAACGACTGTGGCTCGCTAAATCAACAACATTTCCTTTCTGCGACCATTACAACGGTAATTTAGACTAAAAACAGGCTATTTACTTGTCGCATTCTATATTAATGAGGCCACAAGTCACTATTTGCAATCTTTTTGGTTTTATCCATGAGATTTATCGTCAGACAGTTCATATTATTGTTTTTCATGTTGACACAAATCTCCAAACAAACCAACTTTACCTCAATTTTGCGATCGCCGTCTCTTAGTAAAGCCTGTTTTTTGTGCTGAATCAGTTCGACAAGAGCTAAAAATCTCTCATCAAAGCTTGCATCTTGTTGCAAAGGTCTTAGTTTAAAGCTACCGGAGATTGCCCGTCCATTTCCCGGATAATAACATCATTCTCTCAAAGGCGGAAAGTGCTGAGGGAGCAGAACGATCAGGGCACAAGAGAAGATTCAGAGAGAATGCAAAATGTTACAGGAAACCATTGATCAATCGGAATAGTTCTCGTGCTGCTTTTTGAATTTGCCTCTCTTCTTTTGTACTGACAAAGTTTCGGGCCTTGTTTCAAAGTTAGTTCTGTGTTTGAAAAGATCCACAAAAAATTAGGGTTTAAAGCCAGAACAAAGAGGAAGTTTGGAGGATTTTAAAAAGACATGCTTCTTACACACATCACGACCAAACGGCATCTTGTCTAGTTCTCCCAGTCTCAAAACACAGACTCCTCAGAACTGATAATCCAATATTCCACAGTCAACAAGCGTCTGGTGCGAGTAAAGCGATCAGTTGTTTAAAACAAAGGACTTCCTCTTTCACTGAGAGATTTAAAGAATGAGAGACATTACAGACACAAAGGTGAATGGATCTATCTGAAACAGGACAGCTGTTGAAAGACCAAAAGATCGGCAGATGGTTCGGCTCATGGACCTAATTTGGCCCGAAAGACAAGTTTTAGTGGTCTCTAAAATGACTTTCAATACTAATATATACGTATCTTGCCGCTTTGATGGTAATGGGCGACTAAAACGACCAAATTGTATTTATTTTAACCCAACACATCATTAAAAGTTCAATATTTAAAGGAGGTGTATGTAAAAATCTTGCCAAAAGTGGTAGTGGAACCTCTCCCACTCTCCCTGACTCGGGTTGCCAGATAAGAGTCAAGAGTTTTGATGATTTCTATTGGGGCCTTTGTGAAAAAGGTGTTGGTTGTAGATTTGTTGTTGGCCAAACTCTTGTCTATTCAGTTATTACAGTCCCAGCTAATCGTCTGCATATCTGGCAACCTGAGTCAGGGAGAGTGGGAGAGGCTGCAGTACCACTTTTGGCCAGATATTTACATACTGCTCTCTTAACTTTCCACAATATTTAGAGGAGTTTTTTGTCCCCAATTCTCCATCATATTCACTGACTGTCTTACCTTTTCTGTTCCAAGAATCCATAAATAAGTCAGAAGTAGATCATTTTCATACAAGGCTCCATCTGATTGGAAAAGGTGACCCACATCCATAAGATCCTCAACCTCCTTTGGCTTTTTACAATCCAATTTATCTAGATTACATTTCCCTGCTCATGTTACTAGCTGTTATTAATGTAATATATTGTATCAATACCTGTACGTACATTTTAAGTTCTATTATCCTACCTGCTGCTGTATGTATGGACTGTATCTGACTTTTGTACACAGAAAGGATGTAAATGTTTTCTGAATGTAGTGTTATTGTAGAGGGTGGAGTGGGATATGTGTGTGTAAAATGTGTCAATGTTAAATGTTTGTTTTGTATTTTATGTATTGTGTTTGTTTTATGTTATGTTTGTTTATGGGGCCCTCTCGAAAATGAAATGCTGTATCTCAAGTGGCTTTCCCAAAATCAAATTGAATCAAACAACCTTTGCATTTTGAGCTATATCATAATTATCTAATCTAGAAGTTTTAAACTTCTGTCTTTTTGCAAAATCTCTAGTGATTCTATCTTTGCCAAATGTGACATGTACATTCTCCATTGTGAGATCAGTAAAGTTTATCTTATCTTATCGTACCTTAAAGCACATTCAGATCTTGTGTCTGTTTCTTGCCACACGCTTCACCTGAGTGTCCTATATTCACGTTAGCAGCTGTCAGACTGTAGACTGATCACCTGTTAGTTCAGTATACATTCTATACGTTCTCCCTCCTGCTGTGTACGATGTGACCTTCTGCTTCCAGGAGATTGCACCGGATCTACCCATCCACTCAAAGGCCACCTCTCTGGGTCAATTTTCCGCGTTGGTGCCTTTACATCTTCACGGTGGAATTTCCAAATTTCCTGTGATGTTTTGGCATTTGCAGCCTGGTCGTGTGAGTCGGTGTGTTGTTGCGTAGTGAAAGCGTCAGGATAGAGTGTTGTTTTGGATATTTCCCTATGAGGCTTTCAGGGGCCAAGCAGTGGTCATGTTGTGTTTAAAATTTCACGAGTGAGAAGAGAGGAAAGGAAACAAGTGGAGGGAGAGGTGTTAGGACGTAGCAGCAGGTGAACTTGAAGTGAACCGTGAGTGACTAAGTTAACGCTGTGGAGAGGAGGGAGAAGCGAGAAGGTGGGTGGGGTGAGAAGCCAGGGTGGGTGGGGTGAGAAAACAAGGTGGGTGGGCTGAACTGAAGGTCCCTGCTCCTTCTTAATACTGACTCTGTAAATCTCCCATTTCAATCATCCAAAGGTATTGTATAACTTCACGAAAATACGTTTTTCTCTTGGTTTTTGGAGTTGTTTTTTGCAGATGCAGGAGGGTTCAAGGACATTGATGATGATCCAGGACAGTCCACATTCAACGACATTTATGGACTTTATCAACAGTTATAGACATTGGTCATCTTCTACTTGGACCAATAGATCTGTCATTTCTTGTGTTTGATTCTCTGATCTGTTGTTGGCGAATTAGAATCCTCCTAGATAACTACTGTTGAGATTTAGGACTATACAAAGATTGAATTGGATTGAAAATTGTTATTGTCTTATTTTTGTTTTATTGCAACTTTGATTGAGCATAAAATAGTTAGTTGTTGGTTAGTTATGTTAGTTTTGTGTATACAGTTCACAGCTGCTGAAAATCCAAAGCGCTGCAGCTCAAGTCCTGACTAGAAGCCGGAAGTACGCTAACATGAGTCCAGTTCTCAGGTCTCCGCACTGACTTTCAATGGCTCAGAGATTAGACTTTAAAGAACATCTGCGACTGGAGTGAAATGGACCTGAGTGGAGGCAAAAATCGGTCAATGAATCGGTTCTCACCAGGGTCGAACTGTACTGGTTCCAAAAAATTCAAATCATTCATTCCTTAACTCAAACCAGTGGCAGTACATTTCCAGAATGTTCCTAATTGGGATGTTGTTGTAGTTGTATTTGTTGAGTAGAAAATCAAATGATAAAAATGACTCTTGGAGCTTTGGGATCTGTAACTTCATAAGTCGTTTGGCGCTAACACCATTACCACATTTCATTTGGACGCAAACACAATCCACTTTTCAGTCATTTTCTTCCCTGGTGCATTTTACAAAACATTTTTTAGCCTTGAGCAAACACAGGACTCTACGTAAACCAAAGATGTTGTTTAAAATGTTACAGAAAATGGGCCACATTTTAATAGATCAGAGAAGTACGTATTCAGGCTGGCTCTAGGCTCCCAGGGGCCATTTCTCTTTCTGTTTGACATTGGTCTTGTCTGCAGGATGAGATTTTTCTTTCAGAAGCAAGATTCAGTGTTTTAAATTAATGCAGTATGGAGCAGACAAGTTCATTTGTTCTGTTCTTGAACTGTGTTTTTCAATACATACCTTCAAATCCTATTACTAACCTTTTGAATGCGCTGGAAAACAGCAGCAGGTCCTACAGTAAGTAGCTCTGAAACAGTTGTTGTTTTGTGCTTCATACATCTTATTTTTCTTGCTTTTTTCTACCTACAGTAAGATGTTGCTGCAGTACAGTGTTCATGGTTTTGCACTGGTCCAGACCAGAGCGGAGAGGATTCATGGTCCGAACCAAGCGGATCAGATCAAAATCCACTGGAGGAATGCTTTTGAAAAATGCTTACAAAGCATTCAGCATTTTACTTTGGACTAGAGCAGAGAAAATGCTCCGAATTGAGCGGCTACTATCTTTTTAGAATGATAAATTTAATTTTTTATTTATGCTGCTAATGGACACCTGAATTTCTCTGACGGGGATCAATAAAGTATTCATCTATCTATCTACATTCACTTTAACCCTTTAATGTTTTTGAGTTACTAAATCTACTTGAGTTTCTAAATCTACTTGAGTTTCTATATCTACTTGAGTTACTAAATCTACTTGAGTTACTAAATCTACTTGAGTTTCTAAATCTACTTGAGTTACTAAATCTACTTGAGTTTCTAAATCTACTTGAGTTACTAAATCTACTTGAGTTACTAAATCTACTTGAGTTACTAAATCTACTTGAGTTTCTAAATCTACTTGAGTTACTAAATCTACTTGAGTTTCTAAATCTACTTGAGTTACTAAATCTACTTGAAGACTGGAACTAAACTCCACATCATTTGAGCATCTCTATCACTTTGCTTTAGGCACTTTAAGCATCAAGCTAGGTAGAGGCGTATACTGAAAAACTAGTGGTTAAAAAATATATTCATTTTTGTTATCAGTGTCCTACTTATTAGGAAAAAAATGAGTGAACTTTAAAGGGTTAAGATGAATGCGTTTAATAGGAGAAAATAACCGCTTTGTGTTATGGCGATATCCTCAATGATTTTAGTCCATAAAACACTTTGTCGACTTCCATAACATGTTTTTTTCTCATCGTGGTGTTGATAAAGGTGCTGTTGTGTTATTATTTAGTTGTTATTTATCTATTATTATTTGTATTTGGTGATTCTCCAACGCCACAACCAAAAACTCACTCAACAGATTTGAAGCAGTTCTATTGAAAAGCAGGGAATCGCGGTTGCCAGTCCTTACCTCCGTTACTTTGACGATCTGACTCACTTTTCCTCACATTATTTATCCAGTCCATCCCAACAGATTACACTTTTGATACATCTTCGACCTCCATCATTCACACCTTTATGCACCCTCACACTATTAGCTTACCCACACGCACACACAATCACGCGCAGCTACGGTAGCCTATGAAGGACACGCCATCGATAACGACCCATATTGTCGCCTCATCGACCTTTCCCAAACGCCGCTAATGGCTAATGAGCGAGGCAGCTGCCGTTAATGCAGGGCTCATTGGGTTAGAGTTAGCATTAGCCGCTAAGTGCTATCATTCGAGCAAGTTTGACAGTTTAAGTCTACAGATCGGGCGCGTATGGAGCTATTCAAACCTGCTTTTATGCACTATTTGACTTTGAACTAATGAGTTTGTCGCTGTGCTTTTTTGCATGTCCTGTCTGGCCTTGGCGCGCAACGACGTACGACAGGTAAGAGAAAGTTATTGTTGTGCTGAAGGTGAATTTGCAAAGCGGGGTTTGAGGGTATGCCCATAGCTGACATGTTGGAAGTCTTGGTAATTACTGTATATCTGCTGCATTAATTACAACATATACAATAAACAGTTGGGATGAACCAATCCAATGTTCACATTTTTGGCTTTGGCTTTGGCCTTCATTATCTGCCTATACTCGATATGAACGGTGCCTTGAGCCATGTTTTTTCCTATAATTATGTTATTTGAATATATATTTTTTTTGACGGTGGCCCTTCACTACAACACGGTTCACTTTTTGCGGCGTCGCAGTTTCGCAGATTTGGATTATTATGCAATTTTGTGTGGTTTTTTTCTCATTCGCTGTGTGTCTACTCCAGTTACATTGTATTACAATTATAAAGCTGCTATTGTAACAGGACAGTTATCTTTATTTACAGTCAGAAGAAAACTTGTGTGGTGCACCGCTGTGATAAGTTTAGAGGACATTCTCTCTCTGGTCTCGCTCTGGTCTCGCTCTGGTCTCGCTCTGGTCTCGCTCTGGTCTCGCTCTGATCTCTCTCTTTCTGCTCTTTCTCTGCTCTCTCTGTTCTCACTCTGGTCTCTCTCTGCTCTTTCTCTGGTCTCTCTCTGATCTCTCTTTCTGGTATTTCTCTGGTCTCTCTTTCTCCGGTTTCTTTTTTTCTGGTCTCGCTCTGGTCCTTCTCTCTGGTTCCTCTCTGGTCTCAGTGTATGCACAGCTTTTGACAGCTGCAGCAGCACTCAGACCCACAACCTACAGGTTTGATATCCCTGTGATAGCACTTTCCCCGTGGTGAGTTCAGGTGGATAGAAAAGTGGTTTTACAGCCTTAAAACTCTCAGCTGCTACAGCGTGATTTCGATTATTATAAGAACTTCTTGCGTAATTATTTCTTAAGTAATCTCTATCATAAATAAGGGACCAGTGTGTTTTGGTTCATTTCATACACAGACTCGATGCATGGGTTTTTAGACTTTTGAGGAACCCATCTCTTCCAAATGTTTACCTCGTTTTTGTTGGGAAACTTTGTGAAGCCCTTTCGTTCCCAATGTTTTAGTCAAGAGGGTGTATCACAGATGACTCTTGGCCTCTTCTTCATGCCGTACACGCCGGCACACTATCCCTGAGTCTGGCCCGTTCTGATGAATGATTGAATGGTGAACCCTCTAACCCGTCTGCGCTCACACTCAGAATGACTCTACACAACAAAAGGTAAAGACAGAAGAATAAAAGAACTCAGGTTGTGGGTTTTTGTCTATTGTGTGGGACCGCTCTGTCGCCTCAGCGCCGGAAGAATAATACATTTAATCAGTTGGCGTCCCCAGTAATCACTGACTCTGCAGCCGTGCCCCGTCACCAGCTAATTGGCTAATAAATTACTCCCATGATGAAGAATGGCGTGTGTGCAGACGTGGCTTTGGCTGCTCATACACCAGTGGAAGTTACACAAAATAGACTGACAAAAATCAACAAACATTGATTGGGGGAAGGGAGAAGTCCTGTAGAAGATGCTATTTGTGCTAGATGTTTGATCAGTTGTTCTTTTGGTGTTTTTGTTGTTTTATGTTTAGTTGAGATTAAAGTTGTTGCTGTAGTGTTAGTACAGCCTGATGCACAGTAATATTCATTCATTTCAAACTCAATTTTTTCTTGGTCAAAATCAAGAAAATAAAAGTAAATAAAAAAAATTCTAAGAGCTCAGAAAGTTGGCTCTGTCTGTGATGTTTTTAGTCTTTATATTGTCAAAAGTATCCGGTTTAGTAATGATTAATATCTGATTTAGTGGTAGTTGTAGTATTTGCAGGGTACTTTTATTTGGTTCCATTAGCATCTAAAGTTCCTTTAATTTCATTATTGTTGAAAAGTTAAATGCATTAATTATTGTGTCTCAGTGTAAATCACAGCTGAATGAAAACAACGCAGCCTGGGACAGAAGAACAACAAACAACCAGTGCAGCCACAACATTGCAACTGTGCAAATGTCAACAACAAAACTAGATCCAGCACAATCTGCGACAAATACAGGATTTAAAATGCCTCTTGTCTGTTGCGGGGGATTTTGCTCAGCTTAATGCTTCAAACTAGACACTTGTTTGCACCGAGATCCAAAGCAATTTCCTTGTCTGTGACTTCCTGTTCCAAAATGATTCTGATTCTGAGATCAAGTTGATGTGAACCATGAGTGAGGCGTGTATCCTCACACATCAGACAAGTTCTGAACCGTTTTTCATCACGTCTGAATGACCGCAGTCTACACTCACTGTAACAACCCATCTCAAGGTTTCCGGCCCCGCCCTCATGATAAATTAACCACTGTGCACAGTCCTGTACACCTGCCTGGGGCTGAATGAGAGCTGAGGGCACATGGCCTGCGGCTCTACAGGGCCCATTGCTGCTGTGCATTGCATTATGGGCAATTCTGGGGCACACTGTTCTTAACTGAAGGGCCCATCGCTGCGTAATAAAGAGCCACGGCTCGCACCGGCTGCACCACCTTACCCTGCACCGCTGAGTAGTAACAGTAGTAGTATCAGTAGCAGTAGCAGTGGCAGTTGAAGTAGCAGTAGTAGTAGCAGTAGTAGCAGCAGCAGTAGTAGCAGTAGTAGTAGCAGTAGCAGTAGCAGCAGCAGTAGTAGCAGTAGAAGTACTAGTAGTATGCTCCCTTTTCCTCTGAGTTGACTTTAAACGTTGCTGACTTTGATGTTTTTGTCATTTCTCGTCTGACTCTGATTCATTTGAAAACAATGCAGGGATTAGCCACATGTCAGATCAGCAGATAAAACGTTCTGTGTTTAATTTCAGGGACAATTATGCTAACGCTAGTCCATCGCTGCGGAGGCTAATCCCCGCAGAGACTACAGTGTGATGTTTATTCAGATCTCCCGAGTCCCAGGGGAGCGAGGCACACACGGAGATTGGGTTCCACCAGTTTATGTTGACGAGTGTTTGTCATGAGGCGCAGGCTGAACATTGGGTAATAATAAAGGCTTTGATCTGGGGAAAAAACAAGAAGAATAAGAATCAAAATAAGTTAGAAAGCTTGAGTTTGACGCTTGGAAGGATTTACATTTACAGGTGTTTTGTTGTAGTAAAAATACATACATTTCTATAAGTGAAATAAAATGTATTGGTTGTATCCAGTTTTATACTACTCATCAATTTCAACATCAGTCATCCATACGTAAATAACCTGTCAGACCACTGAGGCCAAGCAGGGCGGTGTTCTGGGAACACCATAATACATATATAGCATATCGCCATCTAATTCAGATCAATGTATTTTTGTATCGCTCTAAGTCACAACAGTAGATATCTCTGAGGCCTTTACAAAGCTGTCAATTCTGCAACACAGATCAGAGAATCAAATACAAGAAGCCATTGGTCCATAAGAGACGGGTGACCCTGTGGTCCTTGTGGCCACTTTTGTTAAATACAGAAGATCACAGAGTTGAGTCTTGTCCTCTGATTGGCTGGTGCAGCATCTTAATGTTAATGTTACTGCCTACTGTAACAGAAGGTATATTTTAGCCTCCTGCACTCATCAGACCTCTGAAGTAGGGCAGGGCTTGGTTAGCACCGTGTGTCCTTAGACAAGACACTTCACCCACATTGCTTTGTATGAGTCTGGTGTGTGGGTGAATGGTTGGTGGTGGTGGGAGGGGCCGATGGCACAGACTGGTGGCCTTGTTTCTGTCAGTGTGCCTCAGGGCAGCTCAGCACTGTGTATGAAGTGAATGAATAATCCCATGTAAAATGTCTTTGAGTGTCTAAAAACGCAATGTATAGAACCAGATGTATCATTGTTCCTCTTTGATGGCTTTGAACAGAAAAGCAAGTTTCAATTAAAGCTACAAAAGGATTTATGTGGCTTGTGTTGTTTTATTTTCTTCTTTGACAAGCATTGATCTCCTGTAGTTTCAGTTTCATTCTTCTACATTCTCATAATAATACTAACAATCATGGTTTCTCCCTCATTAGTCCCTCATTACCGCGGCACACATGCAGGACGTGTGCTGGAGATCCACATTTAGCTCTGTAATAACCAGGCTTTCTGACACGGGCGACACAGCTGCGACTATTCTGGGATGTATGACAAGAGAGTCGCCATGGCAACTCACATGTGCTACGAAGGCTGCGATATGTTGCATAAGTTCTGTTATAAAAGAAAAAGTGATTTATCTTGAAAAGTTTTATTCGTGCTACTATGAATAGATACTTAAAGAACCTATTATGAATTGTTTTATATAAAAAAAAAACAAATTCATTAATTTTGCAAGTAAAAAATATATTTCGAAACAAGTATTAAGGTTAAGAAATGCTATCAGCCAGAAACTCCCTATGCCACCAGCAGAGGGAGGAGTTTGGTTGGTTTACCAGCTGCAAACACAGCAATGTGAATGCAAAGAATGTATTTTGATCTGAAATTTTTTTTTATTCATAAGTATTTTTAAAGTAATTTATGAGAAATAGTTGTATTTGAAAGAATGATCATGAGTAAGGTCATGCAACTGGTTACATCATATTCAAGGTTGTATTTCTTCCGAGTCATAAAGACCAAACCAGGGATGCTCAATACATCGATCGCGATCTACCAGTCGATTGCAAAGGTAGTATCCGTTTATGCATTTGCGTGTAGACTGTAGACAGAGATAAACAGAGTTTTGCGTTTTCGCACGCCACAGTATGCCCCCAAAACAACAACAAACAAAACGTGCGACCTCTGATCACTGAAGGAAGGATACTGCCTTAAAAACTGTTCGCTGCTGCGAGCGGTTCAAAGCAGCGAACATCCTCCACATCAGAGAGCAGCAGAGTGATCACGGGGACTCACGCTCGAAAACAACCAAAACAGGAGCTAAACCAGGATCAAACCAGGGCTGAGGACGGGGGTCAGTGCTTGTAAACATATGTCTTCACCATGGATCTATAACAATATGTCTTCACCCTGAGTTTCTACTATGACTTAAGTGCTAGAAGCACCGGCATCTGCATCAAAGCTCCGCCCACTTCTGTGGTTTTTCCCCAACGCAGGACGTCAGAGACGCACATGTTTGGAATGTTAAGAATGTGATTGAAAACGCGGATGTTCGTTTATGTGTGGATGCAAATTATTTCATAAATCATGCGGTTTTGCATGTACATCAACATACATTGTAGATATAAAGAATACTCAATATATTTTGAAATAAATATATGTTTTGCATTTTTGTAGTAGGTAGATCATTTTGACTTGATCATTTTATAAGTAGCTCTCATGCTGAAAAAGTGTGAGCACCCCTGTACCAAACCATATGCTAAATTAAAGAGGACTGTTTTAATCCTGTCCTTGAATGTAGACGTGTCTGTTTCCTTGAGATGGATGGGGAGCTGATTCCACAGTAAAAGAGCTTGGTAGTGAAACGTTCAGCTCTGACTGTGTTTTTAAATGAAAGTCAAGTATCCCCACACTAAGTATAACGTCATCCCATCATGTGTGTACACTGGGGCTGAGAAATGGCTGTTTTTATAAATGCGTTTGGAGGTGACTTTGCAGCGCAACACACACTTTATTACATCACCACACATTCGTTCATCACGTCTCTCTCCGTCGTGGCCCATGCAGCTCCGCGAGGCCAATCTGTCAGAGGAAACAGCAAGCAGGTGGAAAGAGAGCCTGACAGATTCTGCGCGAAGTGTTAAGAAAAACAGGCAGCAGTAACAAGGCTGTCCCAGGACCAGAGGGACCAGAACCAGAGGGATCAGGACCAGAGGGACCAGAACCAGAGGGATTAGGACCAGAGGGACCATGATCTAGAGGGACCAGGACCAGAGGGATCAGGACCAGCACGGGACTGAAGGAGGACTGCAGCCAGAGAGATGATCGATTCTAATCATTTATTATTTATTTAGTTTGTAAAAGGGCGTCAGTGGCTCAGTTGGTAGAGCATTGGCCTTTGAGCCTGAAGGTTGTGGGTTTGAGCCCGCCATTAGAGCTACTTCACGACTCCCACTGATGTCTGCTGTCATGTCCTTGGGCAAGACACGTCACCCCACTTTGCCTGAAGCTCCCACTGAAAGATCAAGGCTCCTGTGGACTCAGCACCTGCAGGAGGATCATGAGGGGCTGGTGCTCTGTGTACTGGGTACATCTCTCCAGAAATCTAGAAATGGATTAAGGGTAAGAAAACGGAGGGATGGATGGATGGAGTTTGTAAAAGGCAAAAAAAGCAATAGATACATCATTCTAAAAGCTACTAACAAAAATAGTAAATTGTTCACTCATGTGTTCCATTGAGTAGATTTGTTGCTAGAATTTAAGACATTCTCAAATACCACTCAATGTACATCACAGAACACATGAGTAACTGTATTTAAGTGACTATTTGAGGTAAATTTCTGATGCTAACATATTGTCAATATGTAGGAAAAAATAAGTACTTGTGTTTTGCACGAAAGTGTAAAAACCAAAGGAAGTAACTAATAATGTTTAGACGCTGGAAAAGGAGGTAGGAATCAATACGTGCTCAAAATTGTTCTTATGACCTCTGTTTTTTTATGGTTTGTTCTTGTTGTTGTGCATAATGTACAACTAAAATAACCATTACATAATATGCTAGTGCTAATGTGGGATAGATTTCTCAAATATACAGTGCTTTCAAAGCCAATCGAATCCTTTCTAACGCTGCAGGCTGACAGTATATGCGTAGCAAAAATATCCATTATAACTATAGATGCAAGTTATTTAAGCAGTTTCTGTAATCTGGTCCTAAATCAAAGGTCTGCCACACTATAAATCTATTATGTTTGTGCATGTGGACAATAGAAAGTTATCAGTTTAAGGACTCAGCCTCTCATATTAAAAAGTGCAGCACTGATTTGAGAATAACCCTTTACAGAACGTGACTGAAAGACACAATAAGTTCAAGGACAACTTTGACTGGATAAATGAGTCAGAACCATTGAAACATGGGTAAATGTAGTTACATATTGATTTTAACACTTTAACTTTCTACAACATTTATGATCGATTTATCGATCAACATTCATGGACATTGGTCTCTCCCTATGGATCAATACATACAATTCTAAAAAAAATTGTGTTGGTGATTTCAATGGTTTTGTTAAGTCCTTGAGAGGACTCCTGTTGTAATTTAGGGCTATACAAGAATACATTGGGTTTTTTAAAATATATTTTGCATTATAAGTCACCTTTGAGATTAAAACTTGCACATGCACCATTACACGGGTCCTGTCCGTTAAGCCGCTGGGGATCTGCCCTCATGCAGAAGGAAGCTAAAGCATTAAAAGTGTGTGGACACATCAGGTCAATGTAGCAAAAAGATCTGTGGCCCCGCGTCGAGAAGAATCAGGAAAAAGCCACTAGAGAGGAAGAGAGATAGAGGAAGACAGGGAGGACAAACGGCACAAGAGGAGAGTACATCAGGACACTGTCTCTACTGAATAAAACACAGAGCTGAAAGAAACATGGACTTCACAGACGAGAGGGAAGACAAAGAGAACCTGTCTGTCTGCCGCAGAGCTGATGTGGCTACAGCCGTCA
The DNA here is from genome assembly GCA_964034765.1 of Knipowitschia caucasica. Classification (NCBI taxonomy): domain Eukaryota; kingdom Metazoa; phylum Chordata; class Actinopteri; order Gobiiformes; family Gobiidae; genus Knipowitschia; species Knipowitschia caucasica. The sequence continues at coordinate 18,712,256 of OZ035841.1, read as the reverse complement.
ATAAATTACATCCACCAAGTTTTTTACAATAGGTGTAACAAATAAACATAAAATAAAAAAATTGACAAAATCAGAAGGGAGTGCATAATCTTCGTATTTCTCTAACAGCAGTGTGTAGTTTACGACACTCTGACACAATCCATCTGTCATAGTCTCGATCGGCTATGGTCTGTATGAATGCTAAAACTAGCCATTACAGATCTAGAAATACGAGCCCTAAGGATGAACTGAATTATCACAACGTTTTGAATCCAGCCACTGTGAATAATTCCAAACGTTGAACCACGCTCACCATCGTACATAAACAGAAAAAATAAAATAGTGATAAAGAATGTGAGAATATAATAGAAGTCTATACAAAGTTTAATCAGTTTCTTTGCCTTGACAAAGATGAAGCTGCCCTTGCCCCCTTTGTCTGTGTGCATTTATTCTGCAGGACATGATGGCTTTATGGCGCACTGACCTTCACTCCCTTATGATGCAGAGTAATGTTTTATCGTTTATGCTGAGATGATAAAAGTGTCAAGTGTGTCAACCATATGTAAACGGAGCAGGCGTTCTGACCGGGCCTGACATTCTCTGCTCTTGTCTGATTTTATTTTGGACCTTAGTGAAGCTAAGCTAAGCCTCGGGCCAGAGCAGCCCTATTAATATCACTGCAAAAGAACTAAAAGTCTGAATTATTCCCATTTTCACATTAAAGGGAAGGTACTTCAATGAAAAACATGCACATAAGTGTATCTTGGCTCGTGGATAAACAAATGCTTGTGGGTTTCTAACTCGCCATATGAATTTGTGAGTGTGTTGTGGCAGACATTTCAATTTGACTATGCTTAATATTACATGACAGTTCTGGATAAGACTGCTAGCAATTCAAGCCAGCACTTCTTCCCCATGCAAAGTATGTGAACACATCTGCCAATCTCTTGTTCATAAATGAAAGGCTCCAGTGACTTTGGATGGTTTAGTTTGCACTTAGCACAGACATAGCATCAGAACATGACTCTGACACTGCAGATTCTGTCATGAATTGTACTAAAACTTGGGGGTCTTTCTACCATCACATCCATCTACACACAACCCATTTTTGTTCAACACATTTAGTAGATTTTGTCAGAAACACAGCACAACCTAATATTAGAGCTTCCTCATTGAACCTGCTCTCGAGCTCCGTGGACTTCTCACGATAACACTCACACCTCATGCAACTTTGCTAATGATTTGTGAATACTGAATTTAACTCTCAGTAATTGGTGATTTAAAATAGGAGCTGTTCACATCAGAGCATGTGGCAAAAGCTCCTATTCCTCATGTAATACCTTTCAGTTATAACTATAATTTGTATAAAAATAAGCCTCTATTATATAAATAAAACAAGTATAATAATCCCACAATAAATTAGAGCAATTGTATTATGTTAGCTGTGTTTGTTGGTTCATACAAGCACTAAATATGCACAACATTTAAAAAAATTATCCTTCATCTAAAACAGTCTAAGATCGGGAGATGGGTTTCCAGACGTACCCACTGCAGGTTATGCAGAGCACAAATGTGACTAATGGACCATAAAGTGCAGCGTTGCATTCAAACACTGGTCATCTTAAAAAAGCCCCTTCTGACACATTGGCAGCTGCTGGACTGGGGTCAGATCTTAAGTGGCTAAAAACTGATATTCAACAATGATGGGGAGGAAAATCACCTTTTAAATTTGCAGATGGAAAAAAACATGTGTCTATGTAACTCACGAACTCACATTGCAAATGAGAAGTGCAGCATAAAAAGTGCTCACTCAGATTGGAAGACAGCAATAAACAGTGTTCGCAGCCATACATAAAACATAGACTCATCTGCCTTAATCCATCCACATTACTATTATGTATTTTTCATGCCTTTAGTTTAACCCTTACTCACTTTGTCTAAAAGGAAAACTCTGAATCTGAATGCGCTTGAGGGAAAAAAGCAGGATAAGTTTAGACATTATTCTGTCTGATGACTTGCGTCACTCTGGTGTTTTTGATTGGTCCTGGGGCACTGACCTGAATGGTGGAAGGACAAGGGTGACAAGAGCTCAGACAGTGACCAGAATAAGCTCAATGACAACAAATACAAAAGCTCCAAACATTTAGAAAGACGGCATACCTCTGGAGCGATGTAATCAGGGGTGCCACAGAATGTGCGCGTGGTCACTCCTTCCAGCATGTTCTCCTTGCACATGCCGAAGTCCGCAATCTTGATGTGTCCCTCTGAGTCGAGCATAACATTATCCAACTTCAGATCTCTGAAAATACAAACACAGACTTTAAAATATTGTTGAATGTGAGGCACACGGGAGAAAAACTGGTAAGTATCCAAAAACAAAGGTACCTGCGACTAGATGTAGCTGCTCAAAAAACACCGAGCTCGATGGAATAAATCTGGCCAGTGTGGTGCTGAGAAATCCAGGCTATTCATACTGGTCTAATTAGTGATGACGCACAGGTGTGTGAGACTCAGCACCAGGAAAGTCCATACCACGCCCCTGGCCACACACTGCTCTGCTGCAACACGAAAACTCAGGAGGGGAGGAGCAGAACAAAAACCAAACCATAAACAGTACCCCCCCCGCTCAAGGGCCCCTCCAGGCTACCCACCGGGCTTATCCGGGTGGCGAACGTAAAATCCCTATAAGACCCAGGGGTCCAAAAGCCAAAGAGCGCGGACCCCCGAGCGCTCCTCAGGACCCATAACCCCCCAATCCACACAAGAACGGCAGACCGTCGACCCCGCCTCCTGACACCCCGTCAGGCGGCTAAAACCGAATAGGCCGGATGGTCATCCACAACACCCGGAGGGGGCGGAGGGGGCTCGGCCGGAGGGCAGAGATCACTGGAGACACCGGTTAAGAAGGAAACCTGGAAAGAGGGTGGACGTTTAAGGAGGGGGGCAATCCAACCTGACCCACAGTGGGGTTAAATGATGCGCTCAATTTCAAAAGTCCGATATACCTCGTTGATTAACTTCCTTGATTCAAATTGCAAAGGAACGTCCCGAAGCGGACAACCAAACCTTCTGTCCAGCTGGTAATTCAGGGTCCGGAACACGGTGTCGACGGCCAACATCTGTTACGAGGACCTGCGTTCGACAGAGACACCCTAGCCTTCTCCACCACGACCCCTGCGAGCCCTCCTCAATGTCCTTGATAGAGGTACAGCTACAGCCCTGTTCCTGTGTAGGGACGAGTGGAGGTTGATAGCCTGTAGCAGCCATGAACGGAAAGACATACCGTGGGCTGATGAAGACCAGGTAATTGGAGAGTATTCGATCCAGGGAAGGGAGGGGTGACCACGGATGCGGTGGTTGGCTAGGACCCATCGCAATGCTCGCCCAAGATCTTGGTGGCCCGCTCTGTCTTGCCATTGGTCCCGGTGGGTGATAGCATAACAAGCTTGCAGTAGCTCCATGACCCTGCAGAACGCTTTCCAAACTCGTGAGATGAACTGGGTCCCTCTGTCAAACCGATGTCTTGAGGGAGTCCCGTGTCGCCTAAAAATATGCTGAAACAAGAAGATCTGCAGTTTTCTAATGCAGATAGGGCGTCTTAGGCAGAGGGGGACAAAATGGACAGATTTTTTTTGAAAACGAGCAATAACAGTCCAAAACAACTGGAGTTAACCAATCCGATTTTCACTTTATATATTAAAACTGTACTTCAAGTTTTACCGTTCATACACAATAATAAATATTGATGCACTGATCTTATAGCGTTTTTTTGGACACTCAAAGACACTTCACATGTCATTATTCATTCACTCCATACACGGGGGTGATAAACTACTGTAGCCACAGCTGCCCTAGAGCACACTGAAAAAAACGAGGGAACCAGTCTGTGCCATTGCCTCCTCCCACAACAACCATTCATACAAACACACACACACACACGCACACACACGCACACACTAAAGCTCAGGCAACGTGGGTGAAGTGTCTTGCCTGAGGATACAGCAACAGTTTGGCACTTCACAGTAAATTCCTAATTCCCAGAGGTCTCCCATCAAAGAACTAACCAGTCCCTGCCTTGCTTAGCTTAGGAGGTCAGACGGGATCTAGGTTTCACACATGCAGGTGTAGCATTAAACAGGGCATTAAAAACATAGATAATCACGGTACATAAAACACTAAAACCAGTCTCTCCCTGACCTCTCTTCTTTCCCTCAGACTCGTGCCTGTTTAGCCCTTCATCGACCCCCCCACCCCCCACCCCCTCCCCCCTCAGACCTGTTACCTCGCCGGTCGATCTTGCTCCGGACCTGACCGCGGGACCAGGTTCTGAGCCGTGGGCCAATTACGCTGGCAGCTGAGTCATTTTAACGGGTCGTTTGGCGTCGTAAAGTGTATCATCTTTGGAGCCATCTTTTATCTCATTAGTTTTAGTGCGGACCCGTGGAGCACCCCGTTATATGTGCAAATTATGACCGCGCCGTGAAAAATAGATCCGCGGCCGCAGCAAAAACAATGGCCTATGTTATTTTAATTGAGAGTGTATTTAAACCAATGTAGCGCACAAGTCACAGGGAATTTATGAAGCTTTCTCTGTCGTGGAGATTGTGGGGAATGTATTTGTGGAAGGAGAAAAGCGACAATTTTATTAACACAAAATATGACTGTATATATATATAAGTATGACACAATACTGATTTTCTTTCTATTTTGAGAAAAAAAATAATATAATAATATTTAATGATACTATTTTATTTATGTCTCTGTGTAAAATGTCAAACGAATTTGGAAATATTTTTATGAGACAAAATTCCATATATGTTTCACTCGGGCAAGGTAAGTTTATATGTATAGCACAGTTCACACACACGGCAACTCAAAAGTGCTTAACAAAACTAGATACAAACAGACAAGACATTCAAATGATATAAAATCACAGTATTTTTAAAAGAGGCTCATTTCAACAACAAAAAAACAGCTGTTTCTAAGTCTAAGCAGTGTAGATTTACTCTTATAGTCTGTATTCAAATTAACCAAAAGTCATGTGACAGCCGCCATCTTGGATTTTGCACAAAGCAGCGGTTACATAGCAGTCGAACTAGAATCTCTCCTTGTCTTTCCCTGTGCCTCAAAAGGTACGAAGCAGCTCCAGGTTTAGTTTTTATGGCATTTATCACAGTTTAAAGAAGATTTTATTGACGCTCTCATCAATGATAATGACATGGATAAAGCCAGTTCTGCATTCCCTCGTCTACGATCTATGATTGATTGGACAGATTTTTGGTTCAAGGTTCTGCGAACAAACATGGCTGGTCTCGAACCCTCTCCACTTTCACATACGTCAGAAAGTACAGAGTTTAGCTTCTCAGGCTAAGTTTGCGATAGAAAAGCATTAGATTTGTGAGTTATTCCATCATTAAGTCGTTTTGCTGTGGTCTCGACAATTCTCTTTTTACTTTATTCTTTCCAAAACATAACTTTAATTTAATGCGCACGATACAATTCTCTGGCAAATATAGAAACACATATTCTCTGATGGCATCTGAAGCGCAGATGGTGGAGAAATTTGCCAAACGATTAGGGAACGAGCAGAACCAATGACACCCCATGATTATGCAATACATCTATTTGAAGTCAGATTTTATTTTCACTTCATATCCCCAACAGGAAAATAACACAATACTTTGATATAATGTTGGTATTGTTTCATTCATATACGACTTGGAACACATTCGCTAATTGCTTTTTTTTACACAGAGAAAACATCAATTCTCCATTCTAATACAGGAGCTTTGTATCCCGATTTTATTTTAATGCACGATTTGTAATTACGTCAGACTAGGAGTTAGCTATTGTCCCTGTTATTAGCTAATTCTTTATCTCAGAGCTTCCCCTCGCTGAGAAATAATTGCATTTTAACTACACAGCTGAATTTAGCCCAGATTAACTAACAAGTCATTTCCGGGCGTTTAGAATAATCCCAAACGCAGCATTCATTCTTCACCCATAAACATTGGTGTTTTGAGCCCGTTCAGAGTCGTGCGTAACCTCCAAACCTGTCGTTCAAAGGGATTTTTTCAGATTAAAAAAGGTGTTTTGTATTATTTGGAGGCAGAAATAAATTGACTTTTTCCTGTCATTTCTCGCACCTGCCCGAGTCCATGTCTGTGAATTATACTGTTTTATAATCTGTGGCTGTTGTAGCGTGTGGAGCTATCGGACATATAAGATTAGGATTACAGATGATAGACATTACCTTTTCATAATTAATTAATTTATAGTGCTTTTTTGGACACTCAAAGATGCTTCACATGTCTTTTTTCTTTAACTCTATATACAGTAGTGATAGACTGCTATTGTAGCCACAGCTGCCCTGGGGCACACTGGCACAAGCGAGGCAACCAGTCTGTGCCATGGCCCCCTCCCATCACCACAAACCATTCACACACACACCAGACTCATTCTAATGTTCACGTTATAATTTTTTCGACCAAAGATAATAACAATGAGACTATTTACTTTGTTATTCAATGTTTTAGAGTTTTAAATTAAAGTTTTAGTTGAAAATATATGGTTAACCAGTATAAAGGGTAAAACCTGCTTTCTGCCTGTAACTCCCTATGCTACCACCAGAGGGAGGACTTCTCTAGCATTTTTAACTACTTCAAACACTATTGCGCTATTGAAAACAAGTCTGTCTCCCCGATAGCTTGTATATAGATGGACAATGCAAAACCTAGCTCAATTAATCCCAATAGGGGAAGTGCTCATGAGCGAAGTTTTGCACCAACTCGCTCTGGCTCCTATTGACTTACATTGAAAAGTGCTCAATAAGCGTTTGTGTCTCACTCACCTTTCTGGGCTTACAAAGTCCATGGTTCAGCGCTCTCTATGATCCTGGTGTTTTTATTGTGAGATTGTTTTTGTAAATCCAGATATGAGCCGCAGAGGGATTGACCAATAAGATACCTTCATTTGTAGGGGAAACTACAGCTTATTTCAGCAACCATCCTAGCAACATGTCTGCCTCTGTCACAGCGCGAAGCTAACCCCGCAGAAGAAATGCCCATAGAAGGAAATAGGCTGTTGAGTTTAGCAATTGGACCCCAAAGCAGAGACTGCTACGGACTAAAGTTTAAAGATTTTATTTCCCAACAAAACTGGAGGCAGGCAGTGGTGGCAGGCAGTGGTGGCAGGGAATAGGCCGACTTCAACTCCGACTCAGGCGGTATCTAGGCACACGGGAGAAAAACTGGTAAGTATCCAAAAACAAAGGTAACTGCGACTAGATGTAGCTGCTTCAAAAAACTACCGAGCACGATGGAATAATCTGGCAGTGTGGTGCTGAGAAATCCAGGCATTCATACTGGTCTTAATTAGTGATGACGCACAGGTGTTGAGACTCAGCACCAGGAGAAGTCAGCCACGCCCCTGCCACACACTGCTCTGCTGCAACACAAAACACAGGGGGGAGGGGAGCAGAACAAAAACCAAAACCATAACAGTACCCCCCTCTCAAAGGGCGCCTCCAGGCGACCCACCGGGCTTATCCGGGGTGGCGAACGTAAAAATCCCTAATAAGACCAGGGTCCAAAATCAAAGAGCGCGGAACCCACGAGCGCTCCTCAGGCCCATAACCCTCCCAATCCACCAAGAACTGCAGACCGCGACCCCGCCTCCTGACACCCAGCAGGCGGCTAACCGAATAGGCCGGATGGTCATCCACAACCCGGGGGGGCGGAGGGGGCTCGGCCGGAGGGCAGAGATCACTGGAGGACACAGGTTTAAGCAGGGAAACATGGAAAGAGGGGTGGACGTTTAAGGAGGGGGGCAATCGCAACCTGACCACAGTGGGGTTAATGATGCGCTCAATTTCAAAAGGTCCGATATACCTCGGTGATAACTTCCTTGATTCAAATTGCAAAGGAACGTCCCGAGCGGACAACCAAACCTTCTGTCCAGGCTGGTATTCAGGGGCCGGAACACGGTGTCGATCGGCCAACATCTGGTTACGAGACCTCGTTCGACAGAGAGCAGCCCGAGCCTCCGTCCACACCCTGCGAGCCCTCCTCAAATGTCCTTGAATAGAGGGTACAGCTACAGCCCTTTCCTGTGTAGGGAAGAGTGGAGGTTGATAGCCGTAGGCAGCCATGAACGGAGACATACCTGTGGCTGATGAGACCAGGGTATTGTGAGAGTATTCGATCCAGGGAAGGTGGATGGACCAGGATGCGGGGTGGTTGGCTATGACGCATCGCAATGCTGCCTCAAGATCTTGGTTGGCCCGCTCTGTCTGGCCATTGGTCTGTGGGTGATAGCCAGAAGACAAGCTTGCAGTAGCTCCCATGACCCTGCAGAACGCTTTCCAAACTCGTGAGATGAACTGGGGTCCTCTGTCAGAAACGATGTCTTGAGGGAGTCCGTGTAGCCTAAAAATATGCTGAACAAGAAGATCTGCAGTTTCTAATGCAGATGGGAGCTTAGGAAGAGGGACAAAATGGACAGATTTGGAAAAACGATCAATAACAGTCAAAACAACTGAGTTACCATCCGATGGGGGCAGGCCTGTAACGAAATCCAGCGCGATGTGGGACCAAGGGCGATGAGGGATTGGAAGTGGCCTCAATAAACCAGCTGGTGGACGATGAGAGGTCTTGTTGCGGGCACAGACAGAGCAGGCCGAGACGAAATCACGTGTGTCAGACGACATAGACGGCCACCAGAAACGTTGTTTAATCAAGGTCAGTGTGCGGAAGACACCAGGATGGCAGGCGATCTTAGAACTATGCCCCCATTGAAGTACTGCAGACCGAGCAGTGGGTGGCACAAACAGACATCCTGGCGGACACTCCACAGGTATAGGCACTTCTCCCTGCGCGTCCTGAACCTCCTTCTCCACCTCCCAAGTCGCTGCACCAACCAAGCACGAAGACGGAAGAATGGTGTCCTCTGGTGGATCAGCAGAGAAGACAGGGGCGAATTGCCGTGACAAGGCATCAGGCTTCACATTTCTGGATCCCGGGCGGTAAGTGAGCGTGAAGTTGAAACGGCCCAGGAAGAGGGCCCAGCGAGCCTGGCGGGAATTGAGCCTGCGGGCAGAACGGAGGTAAGATAAATTCTTGTGATCTGACCATACCAGAAACGGTTGGGATGCCCCCTCCAGCCAGTGTCTCCACTCCTTCAGAGCCAGAACCACAGCCAAAAGCTCACGATTCCCTACGTCATAGTTCTTCTCTGCTGAAGTGAGCTGCCGAGAGAAAAATGCGCAGGGGTGCAGCTTCTGACCGGAGCCGGATCGCTGAGAGAGCACAGCACCAACTCCAGACTCTGAGGCATCCACTTCCACCACGAACTGAGCTGAGGGATCAGGGTGACGTAAAACAGGGGCAGAACAAAATAAGTGTTTAAGCTTTGCAAAAGCAGCATCTGCCTCAGGGGACCAAGAAAAAAACGACTTGAAGTAAGCTTGGTGAGTGGAGCGGCAACGCTACTATAGTTGCGAATGAATCTTCTGTAAAAGTTTGCAAAGCCCAAGAATCTTTGTAATTGCTTTCTGGTAGTAGGAGTGGGCCAATCAAAAACTGCTTTGGTCTTGGCTGGGTCTGACTTGATTTGTCCCTTCTCAACGACAAAGCCAAGAAAACTGACAGAGGAAACGTGGAAATCACACTTCTCGGCTTTCACAAACAGTCTATTCTCCAGGAGCCGTTGTAAAACCATTCTTACATGCTGGACATGCTCTTCTCTATTCCTTGAAAATATCAGAATATCGTCCAAATAAACAAACACAAATCTATTAAGCATGTCACGCAAAATGTCATTAATCAGGCACTGAAAAACAGCAGGTGCATTTGTCAATCCAAACGGCATTACTAAATATTCAAAATGTCCAAGAGGTGTGTTAAACGCCGTCTTCCACTCATCACCTTCCTTGATTCTGACTAAATGATAGGCACTACGAAGATCTAGTTTGGTGAACAGGCCAGCATGATGAAGGGAGTTGAACGCAGAGTTCTATAAGTGGTAGGGGGTATTTGTTCTTTATTGTAATGTCATTCAAACCCCTATAGTCAATGCATGGTCGTAATGTTTTGTCCTTCTTTTCAACAAAGAAAAAACCAGCCCCTACAGGGGAGGAGGAGGGGCGAATGAGACCTGCAGCCAAACTCTCAGATATGTAAGTCTCCATAGCCTCCCTTTCTGGTTTGGAGAGATTAAATAACTTGCTAGAAGGTAATGGAGCACCAGGTATCAGATCAATCTGACAATCATAGGGTCTGTGTGGCGGTAGGGATGATGCGCGGTCTTTAGAAAAAACGTCTTTAAGGTCGTGATACTCTGGGGGCACTAGAGTCAGATCTATGGGTCTGGGAGGAGAGGGAGTTTGAAATCTGGAGGGTGGCGCTGCAGCGTGCAGGCAATGAGTGTGACAAAATAAGCTCCAATTGGCAATGGATTGAGTAGACCAGTCAATGTGTGGGTTATGGAGTCTAAGCCATGGGAGGCCCAACACCAATGGAGCTGACGGCGACGGTACAATATAAAACGAAATTAACTCCCAATGATTACCCGAAACTAGCAGGGAAACAGGTAACGTGCGATGAGTAACTCTGGCCAACTCTCTACCGTCCAGGGCAAACACAGTTTTAGGTTTAGGGAGTAGTTCAGTAGGGAATTTGGCCTCAGTAACCAACCGAGAGTCTATGAAATTCTCATCCGCACCAGAGTCTACTAAAGCTTTAATAGGAAGAGAAATTGTGTGGAGAGAAATGGTACCTAGGAGTTGAATACGCTTGGAGGAGGGATCAACAGGAGTATGGCTCACCAGCGCTCCTCCAGATACCGATGAGCCTGGTCTTTTGGCCGATTGGGACAAGAGCGCAGGACGTGGCCAGCCTGGCCGCAGTAAAGGCAGAGTCCTTCTCGAAAACGTCGCTGGCGCTCTGCCTGGGTGAGAGTCATCCTCCCAAGCTGCATGGGCTCTTCCGAGGAGGTACCAGACACGTCCGGCCGGAGGGCTGGAGGCTCCGGCGGGTGAGAGGACCTGGGCTGGAAAGTAGGGGCATAGTTCTTAACCCGGAAATTCCTCTCTCTGCGTCGTTCACGAAGCCGGTTGTCCAGTCTAATGGCAAGTGAAATTAGATCCTCAAGGTTAGCGGTCTCATCTCTAGCCGCCAGCTCGTCCTTCACCTCCTCACTAAGGCCACGATAAAAAATACCTTGAAGTGCCTTGTCATCCCACCCACACTCAGAAGCTAAAATCCGAAAGTCAATGGAAAATGTGGAAACAGAATTTGAGCCTTGACGCAAAGAAAGCAAACGGCTACTGGACTCTTTAGCCTGCAGAGGGATGGTCGAAAACTCTAATCATTTCAGCGGTAAAAGAACTGAGCCTGTTACAAACTGGAGAGTCACTGTTAGATAATGCCACAGCCCAAGCCGACGCCTTCCCAGAGAGTAGACTCATTATAAATGCTACTCTAGACCTATCAGAGGAGTAGGTGAGAGGCTGCTGATCAAATACTAACATACATTGATGTATGAACTGTTTACAGAGACCTATCTCCCCAGAGTACCTGCTAGGTGTGGGTATGAAAGGCTCACGGCATTGTGACGTCGCGAAACCAGTGGGAGGCAAGGCAGGTGCGGGGCTTGGGTCTGGAGACTGGGCCTGGTCGGGAGGTCCGAGCGGGGCAAGTTGACTGGCCACGTCATTTAAACGAGCGCTGAGCTGATTCATTCCTGCGGTGATGTTCTGGAGCGACGCCATGATCTCTTGAAGGGCGGCTCCATGCTGTCCAACAAGAACTCCTTGTGAAGTAACAGCTCGTTTGAACTCCTCAGTCTCAGCAAGAGCCTGCTTGAAACTTTCAACCTCTGCGGGGTCCATTGTGGCCAGATTATTCTGTTGAGTTTAGCAATTGGACCCCAAAGCAGAGACTGCTACGGACTAAAGTTTAAAGATTTTATTTCCCAACAAAACTGGAGGCAGGCAGTGGTGGCAGGCAGTGGTGGCAGGGAATAGGCCGACTTCAACTCCGACTCAGGCGGTATCTAGGCACACGGGAGAAAAACTGGTAAGTATCCAAAAACAAAGGTAACTGCGACTAGATGTAGCTGCTTCAAAAAACTACCGAGCACGATGGAATAATCTGGCAGTGTGGTGCTGAGAAATCCAGGCATTCATACTGGTCTTAATTAGTGATGACGCACAGGTGTTGAGACTCAGCACCAGGAGAAGTCAGCCACGCCCCTGCCACACACTGCTCTGCTGCAACACAAAACACAGGGGGGAGGGGAGCAGAACAAAAACCAAAACCATAACATAGGCTCCAGCTAGCTTATGCTCAAATCAGCCTCTTCCCCAACAAGGCTAGCACTGTGGTGATGTCACACGCTCTGGTCTTCGCACACATGGCTCAGAGACGGAGGAGGAGGAGGTTTGGGGTCAGGGCTGACTTTATTAAAACATGACCGTCTATTAATCTGAGGGCCAAATCACACTGGGGGAGAGGAGACGGAGTAAAAGCGAGGAGCTGAGAAAATGAAAAATTAAAATGTAATAATGTGAAGTGTCTCGACCCAATATCCTTCTCTACATCTGCCCAAAAGAAATCTTGCCTCCACATCCGCATAGGTGTCTTAATTACCCTCTGAACAGGCCACTATATATTAAAATCTTATTATAGTGCAATATCTGAGCGTTAGAGGACCAGCTTCACTCTCAGGCCCAAAGCATCAAATAGTCACTCACTGGGTTCTGTTGCACAAGTATGCTAATAATAATAATAATAATAATAATAATAATAATAATAATAATGCATCAGTTTTAGATAGCATTTTTCAGGACACTCAAAGACGCTTTTCATATCGTTATACTTTCACTTCATACACAGTGGTGATAAACTACTACTGTAGCCACAGCTGCCCTGGGGCACACTGACAGAATCGAGGCAATCAGTCTGTACCATCGGCCCCTCCCACCACCACCACCAACCATTCACACACACACACCAGACTCATTCTAATGTGGGTGAAGTGTCTTGCCTAGGGACACATCCACAGTCTGGCACTTTACACCCGTAGCCGCCCCACTGTGGCACCTGGTGTTCCCAGAGGTCTCCCATCACAGTACTAACCAGACCCTGCTATGCTTAGCTTCAAAGGTCTGATGGGAGTATTGTAGTGATTTGAACATTTTACTTTTATATGAAACAAACAGTAAATTTTATTTTTGAAACAAAAGAATTTGGGTGCCGCAGCTTTAATGAGTGTGTCTTGGGGAATGATGACAAATTATTTTATTTTAATTTATACGTTAAAAAACTATAAAATATGACACATCTTGGCCCCAATATTCCTCCACCTCTGCTTAGTTTATGCACGTCTTCTAACTAATATTATTACTATTATTTCTTGTTTGCATCTTGAGCCAAAGCAAATTCCTAGTTAGTGACCACATGTTCCTTACAAAGGCAATAAAACTTATACTAATTATAAATAAAAATCCTTTTTAAAGAATTTTTTAAAAGACGTGACAGAAAAAGTGAGGACAGCTCGTTCTGGATAAAGTGTGTTCACTAATTGGCAACAAGACGAACAAGGGACTTTGTGACATCTTTATCTTTCAGTAGAACGATTGTCCCAGTCTGCTCCTGCTCTCTCTGCTCTGATGTCGAGGATTGGAGTAAACAGCATGAATTAAACATGTAGAAACCTCATAGACTCCAAATGTTCTTTTATATAAAGATTTGGAAAACCTAAGCTCGGGGAGTTCTGCAGCGGTTGCCTCTGGACATCAACAAGTTTCTCAAACAAAGACAAAAACTGCTGGACATTTTGAAAGGAGTGACGGCTAAAACATAGACTCTAGAACGGACAGAGATTGAAAAACTCAAAAATCACCGAATATTGACGTTATTTTTATGACATTATTTATATGTATTTATACTACACTGTTTTGAGAAGGGTCAGGGTTAGCCTAAATATCTATCATTTGAGCACATTCTGATTGCCTTAAAACAAGCTAAATGATATTGGTGTTTTAAAGATACAAGAAATGAAAAAGAAGCAACAGTTCTTGAAATAAAACTAAATGGCTTTGTCCCATTGGAGAATCTTGTTTTAAGACGGTCACAATTAAAGTACCAATATGTAAGATTTTCATGTCAAGTCATCATTAAAGGGCCCTAATCTGTCATAATAATAAACTGCTCTTATCCAATACTTATTTAACGGATAACAGTAGTTCAGAGATATTTGAATTGAAAAATTAGTTTTACAGCCCCTAAATCTTGTAATTGTTTTCCACCGTCTCACCAATCAGAAAGTCCGTGATCCGGGCGCCAGAACTCACCGCGTGGAGCTAATCTCACTGGTAAAGTACCATGTGGCGCAGAACTAAAAAAGATCTCGTTATGATTCTTAAATCATTAATGACAAAACAAGGATTAAAACCAGGATTTCTATCTTTGTGAAAAAGGTGTTGGTTATAGATTTGTTGTTGACAAAACTCTTGTCTATTCAGCTGTTATGGTCCCAGCTGGATTCGTCTGCATATCTGGCAACCTGAGTCAGGGAGAGTGGGAGAGGCTGCAGTACCAATTTTGGCCACATTTTTACATAACGCTTCTTTAACTTAAATTAAGATAAAAAACCACTTGATTTAAACAATTCCTCATATTTGATCTCTTTTTTGCAGTGTGGTGCTTGGTTTTCCTTCACAGTAGTTGTAATGTTCTGGACGATCTGACAGCTCAGTCTTTGCATATTGTAGATAAGAGAACCTTTACTTGTCCCATAGTGGAGAAATTTCATGGTTGCAGCGCACAAAAAGGACATTAGTAAGTGACACAAAACATACAATATGAGTGGCTGCTATGTTTTTAGCAGTATAATTTAGCAGTATTTTAGGTGTATAATGAGCAAGATTATAATAATAATTTGTGATTTTGTGTTTACTTGCATTAGGACTTAAAACCTGCACTGCTATATTCGCTTTTCTATTCGTCTTCTGCTCCTCTGCGGCGGCTGCAGGTGTGTTGTGCTCCATCATCACTATTGATTCAGAGCAATCCACTAACAACTGTTTACTGTAGCACCGCACTACAGGCTTAGGTGGCACCACACACACACAGATACGCACACACACAAACACACATCCACACACACACACACACACACACACACACACACACACACACCAGATCCACTGCAACTGCACTTTTGACTTCACTTTCACTTAAGAACTACACATTCTGTTCTAAATCCTATAAAATCATTGGGAACAGATCAGCCTTCACTAATTAACAACTTGGAATTTATTCTACATCTAACTAACTACTAACTAACAAAGCACAGCACAGGGACTGGTCTCCTGCTGGGACTCTGAGGAGCACAGGGACTGGTCTCCTGCTGGGACTCTGAGGAGCACAAGGACTGGTCTCCTGCTGGGACTCTGAGGAGCACAGGGACTGGTCTCCTGCTGGGACTCTGAGGAGCACAGAGACTGGCCTCCTGCTGGTCCCAGAGTCAGGACTAAACGTGGACTAAAATGTGGAGGCAGTATTTCAGATTCATGCAGCTAAAATCTGGAACAGTCTTGCTGAAAATGTGAGACAGGCTTCTTTCTTCTCTGTTCAAATCAAGGTTAAAAACAGTTCTGTTGTTTATATATACAAAACAAAAAAACACACTCACCTTTGGCCCTCCGCGGGCGGTTATCCCTCTCTAAGCTCGGGTCCTCTACCAGAGGCCTGGGAGCTTGAGGGTTCTGCGCAGTATCTTTGCTGTTCCTAGCACTGCACATTTCTGGACCGAGATGTCCGAGGTTGTTCCAGGGATCCGCTGTAACCACTCTTCCATGCTTCGGGGTCACTGCCCCGAGTGCACCGATCACCACGGGCACTACTGTCACCTTTACCCTCCAGGCCCTCTCCAGCTCCTCTCTGAGACCTTGGTATTTCTCAAGCTCTTCATGTTCCTTTTTCCGGATGTTACCATCGCTTGGAATTGCCGCGTCCACCACCACGGCTGTCCTCTGCCCTTTGTCTACCACCACGATGTCAGGTTGGTTCATTACCATTCGGTATATACAGTATATATACCATATATATATATATATATATATATATATATATAATTAATATACTGTAGAGGTGCGTCTCACATCTCGGTCCCCCACTCCCACTCCCATCTGTGTCCTCTTCCTGTTCGTTCCTGTTGTTCGCACACACGCTCTTGGACTTCTCGCAGTCGTGTTCTGTTGTTATTGTTTAGGAACCATGAGCTCTGGGGTTCATTGTTCTGTCTTTGAAGTAACAGCTGCACAAACTCGGAACACACAAATTCACTGTAAAAAAAAGTCTATTCATATTGTATTTACAACCAGACCTGATCTAGCCCTAACCCTGGTTTATAAACACTTAAAGAACAAATATTATTAATTTTTGGACAAACCTGAAACTGAAACTAAGCAGGACAGGGCCTGGTTAGTACTGTGATGAGAGACGTCTGGGAACATCAGGTGCTACAGTGGGGCGGCTGCGGCTGAATTCTTTGGCAAGACACTTCACTCACATTAGAATGAGCCTGGTGTGTGTGTGAATGGTTGGTGGTGGTGGGACGGGCTGATGGCACAGACTGGTTGCCTTTCTTCTGTCAGTGTGCCCCAGGGCAGCCGTGGCTT
Organism: Knipowitschia caucasica; assembly: GCA_964034765.1. Lineage (NCBI taxonomy): Eukaryota > Metazoa > Chordata > Actinopteri > Gobiiformes > Gobiidae > Knipowitschia > Knipowitschia caucasica. The sequence continues at coordinate 18,695,593 of OZ035841.1, read as the reverse complement.
CAGTAGTAGTTTATCACCACAGTGTATGGAGTGAAAGAACGCTGACATGTGAAGCGTCTTTGAGCGTCCAAATAAAGCTCAATATAAAACCAATGCATTATTTTATATCATAATTATTATTATTATTAGTTTTGTGAGTTGCCCTTGTACCATTTCTCACTTTTCACAGAGAAAGCCAGAGCTCACAAACACACACCTGCCGAACATTATAAGCCTCAAGAGTCTAAATCACAATGTCAATTTCCCATGAGAGGCTCGGTAAACAGACAAGCTCCAAACTCGGAGTCAACAAACACGTTCGTATTCCGCCTAAATGCATCTTTGCTAACAAGGTGCCCTTCCATGTCGCCAACACCGGCCAACTCCTTTTTTTCCCGTTTGCCCACCATTTCCGAATCTCGCCTTCTTTGACCCGTGAGTTGTACAAAATCCTGCTTGTTTGTTCAGCCGTAACGAGTGGGCAGCCTTTGAAGTGAATACCCATCATGCATTGTGTCCGTCCGTTTAATGATCTGGTTTAGCGACGGAATGGTGCTAAAGTTTCGCAGGCAAGCGGCTTGTTAGGGCCAGTTAGAGTCATGGTGTGTGTTGCATTACAGGCAGATGTGGTGGACAAGTTAATGGATGGAATCATTTGGTTTCAGATTGGGGACACGGCTTTCTCTCCCGACAATTCTGTTGATTTGCGGACAGCACCAAGATGGTTTCACCTCAGTTTTTAGTTCAACAGTGACTGAAATAAAATCCGGAAAATGTATTCAGAGAGAACATACCCCGCCAACAATACGGATTATCTTGAAATTCCGCCCACCATTACATGCCAGCTACACAACAGCAGTCTTGTTTAGAATCAGATTGTGATCAGAATCACAATCGGAATTATTTTTATTGCCATTATGAGTAACGGGAAGTAACAAACTAGAACATTTGTTTTGGCTCAAGGTATAATAGAAAAGGCATTCTTAAAAAAATTTATACAAATTTATTTCAATTACTGCAATATACAAGGACACACAATAGACACACACACATACACAGGTTAGCTATAAATTGTATGTATGTATTGAATATATTTTATATGTTGTATCTCTTTGTGGTTGAAGAATAACATCCAACCCCTCTCACCCACTCAATACAGAGACAAACACACACACATACACAGCCCCAAACACTCTCTGACCCTACACCTTTCACCCATCACTCTTTCCTCCTCAACCTAACTTTTCTCATAAAAGTTCTTAAATTAAGCAACTATCTGCTTATTTAGTTTATGCAAAAAAGACCATACATGCACGCACGTACCGCACACACAGACACCGCACACACACACACAGACACCGCACACATACAGACACAGACACACACACACAGGCCCAAACACCCTCTGACCCTACACCTCTCTCCTACTTCTGTTTCTGTGCTGCAGGCATCACCCAAACAGTATCTTTTCACCAAAATAAGTTAACTTCTCTGCGGGCGACAGTAGCTCAGTTGGTAGAGCATTGGCCTTAAGCCCAGAAGGTCGTGGGTTCAATTCCCACCTCTGCACCTTCTCCACCGACTCCCACTGATGACTGCTGTCGTTGTGTCCTTGGGCAAGACACTTAACCCCACTTTGCCCAAAGCTCCCACTGAAAGATCAAGGCTATGCTCACACTCAAAGAGCCGCCGTCCTCCTGTGGACTCACCACCTGCAGAGGGTCAGTGAGGGGCTGGTGCTATGAGACTTGGGTGGCATCTCTGATTGCCACCCCCCTGACCCAGAAATTGATTAAAGGGTAGAAAATGGATGGATGGAAGTTAACTTCTCCTATGAAATTGAAAATAAAGTTACTAACTGTTTAAATAGTTTATTGCCAAAATAAATTAAAAAATACCTTCTTGGTTGAATATAAAACCAATTCTAACCGACAACCCACACACAATGGCTTCACCTCTGAGCATCCTTGAACAACTATGAACCACACATGCCAGCTGAATGCCAAATCTATATTTTAGGACGGCGTTCTTACACTGCTGCTTATTTATTCATGCGGGTCGGTGTTAGTTGCATCTGAAAACTCATTAGAAGTCTGCGTACCGCCTCTCACCTTTACGCACGAGCCCCCTCCTCCACTGTGGGTCTAATAAGTCCACTCCAGCCAGCTTCAACTCTAAGCAAACAGGCTAAAGTACAAATACCATCCTTATAATACCTGAGACTGCAGACAGACGAGAGATGGGCCACTCCAAAGAGAGGAGCTATGAATCAGATCAAAGAGTATTAGGGGTGAATGGATGGCGTTAACGTTCTGGAATGATCTATAATTTCAGGCAGGAGGGTAGAGGGCCCTCCATCTGTTGCAGAATAACAATTGAAAAGATTGGACTGAATGTGACAGTCAGTAATCTGTCATGTCATGTCATTATCTACCCCTTTATTGGTCCATTTCTGGGTCAGGGGGGTGGCAATTGGAGGTACCACCCAATGCACATAGCACATAGCTGATTCTCCTGCAGGGGCTACAGGCAAAGTGGGGTTATTAAGTGTCTTGCCCAGAGACACAACGACAGACACCAAATAAACGTATTCTGTATGTATGTAAAATATTTGAGACTGGTTTGGATGAAGTAGTCTCTAAAGTATATAACTTCCAACCCTAAAAACAGTGTGTAACAAAAAACAACAGTAGAAATGTTACACAATACACACACATGCACGCACGCACACACACACACGCACACACACACACACACACACACACACACACACAGGCCCAAACACTCTCTGATCCAACACCCATCCCCCACTACTCATTCGATGCTGAAGGCCTCCACAAAGGCAGGGCATGGCCTGGTTAGTTTTATGATGGGAGACCTCTGGGAACACCAGGGGAGGCAGCTGTGTCTGTTCTAATACAAAAAAGAGTGAGAGAAACTGAAGTCCATGGATATTACTCTATGGCTGAGTTACTGTTTCTGTAACTAGCTCAAAGTCTAAAAGTTGGTTATTTTACTTTGCCGCGAGTCCTGTGAGCTGACAGCAATCATGCCTTTGTGGTTGAGTAATTGCATTCTCAAATTGTTGTGTATTTATCCAGTCACAGGAGACAGTGGACCTCATGATTAGTTGTAACTCTCACTATCAAAACGAGACAAAAATCAGTGAATATATTTGTTCTCAGGCCAAAACCAATCACAGTCGCCAAAAATGTATTTTCCAACATCCAGCTGCGAATAAGAGGGAAAAACATCCAGAGATAATTCATCGCAAATCAAAGTATTTTTTCACATAAGAACATTGCTACAGTTACCTTTTTGACCTCCGTACATGGTCTCGGCACGGCTATTTCTCTGCACAGGCAATAACATGTACTTTACCTTTCCTTGACATAAACATGATGGTAAAGGTGAGAGAGAGGCCGAGAGAGAAAACAAGAGGTGGGAGAATCTTTTTATATTTGTACAGCTTAGAAAAAGTGAGATTGTGATGCCGAAAATGTACATTACCACAACCATACACTGAAATGTGGGGAATAGAGTGACTCACAGAATGAATATGATACATTATTTTTGGCAATGGGTGGGCGGCACGGTGGCTGAGTGGAGAGCACTCTCGCTTCTCAGCAAGAAGTTCTTGGGTTTGAATCCCGGTCGGAACAGGGCCTTTCTGAGTGGAGTTTGCATGTTCTCCCTGTGTCTATGTAGGTTTCCTCCGGGTGCTCTGGTTTCCCCTACCACTAAAAACATGCACAATAGGTATGAATGTAAATGAGAGAGTGAATGGATGGTGTTGATTGGGGCTGATGGTCCAGTGTGTTCGGCGACTCGCTTCTGTCATCACCGTGTGTGGAGTGATTGGAACAATATCTGAACTCTGAACATTGTAAAGCGCTTTGGGAGACCTTGGTCTGTAAAATGCGCTATATAACTAAACATTACTTACATACTAATAGAATCATTATGCAACGGTTTACACTGCGAAAAAATGACAGCAAATGACTCATGTATTTATTGCTTGAATATAATGTTTTTTGTATTAATTTGAGTACATTCAAACTTAGATTAGCCAATTAGTTTTATTTCAAGAACTGTTACTTTATTTTCTCACTTCATTTTCTCATTTCTTTTATCGTTTTAAAACAAGATACATTTTCTTGTCCCATTGTTTTAAGGCTCAGTCAGAATGTGCTCAAATTAAGACACATTTTTGACTCATTTCCTTCACTTTTTAGCGTACTTTGTCATTTCATGTTTGTGAAATAATACGTTTAGGAGAAAAGTACAAAGGGTCGGTAATTCCATCGGTCTGCTCTGTCCCTTGCCAATCGCTTTACAATTTGCATTCTTGGTCAAAAATACGAGTACCAAATCTTCTTTATTATTTCACTCTCTCAAATCATCCTCAATGGCAGTATGTTATTTTCTTTTCAGCCGGTCTCCAAAGGGTGATTCTAATTGAATTCCAGGGGTTAGTCTGGTCTCCCACGTTCGGTCGTGTTTATTACCGTGAATGAGATACGGGAGTTGACGGTGATAAGTGCTAATTGAATGCCTCTGTCAGAGTGATGGGGCAGTCGGCTGCTCAGGAGCTGCATAAATACACATAAATAATCTCCACTGTTTAGGCAACACATTTTTGACCCAAAGACTCTCTGGCTGCCAATCAAAACAGTTGGAATTGTCTGAGGATTTTCAACAATAAGATATGATTATAAATGTAACTGGACTTAATTAAAAAACGCTACATGCCTTGGATTTATAATAGCAGTAAGACAAACATGGCGGGCCCTAGCAGTGATCCTTGAGGTACTCCCAAATTCACAATGTAAAGAATTAGTCCATCCATCCATCCATCCATTTTCTACCCTTTAATCCATTTCTGGGTCAGGGGGGTGGCAGTCAGAGATGCCACCCAAGTCTCATAGCACCAGCCCCTCACTGACCCTCTGCAGGTGGTGAGTCCACAGGAGGACGGCTGCTCTCTGAGTGTGAGCATAGCCTTGATCTTTCAGTGGGGGCTTTGGGCAAAGTGGGGTTAAGTGTCTTGCCCAAGGACACAACGACAGCAGTCATCAGTGGGAGTCGATGGAGTGGGTGCAGAGGTGGGAAATGAACCCACGACCTTCAGGCCTGAAGGCCAATGCTCTACCAACTGAGCTACTGCCGCCCCCTAAAGAATTAGTCATTGTCTGATAATCTGACTTTTTTATTCTAGATTAGAGTTACAGTTGGTACGTTCAATTGTTGTAATTTTTGTCTATTGTTTTGTGTCATGTCATTTTCTACTCCTTTATTAATCCATTTCTGGGTCGGGGGGTGGGTTGTCAATCAGTATTGCTTTGTGTATGCTATGTATTTATATATAGTATTTTATCATGCGTCTGAACTATTTCATTCTCTGACCTGTTGTTGTTGAATCGACAACTTCGTAAAGACCTTTGGCTGCTGTTGTGATTTAGGCTTATACACAAATATTATTGATTTGAACTTATTCCCGACAGCACTTTGGAAAATATATTACTATATGGTATGATGATACAACTCAAAATATTCTGAACAAGAGAAAAATAGTGGACCCAAGCAGTGATCCTTGAGGTTTTCCAAAAGTCACAATGAGTTAGAGATTTCATTCATGCTTGTCTGAATTAATAAGCTGCTTAATCTTTTTTTTCTGCATGTAAGTTATTAATTATTTATTTATATCACGCATTTTATCAACCAAGGTCACCCAAAGAGCTTTACAATGTTTTAGCGTACAGATATTTTCCATTCACTCACAAAGCCCCCAACTATCACCATTCATTCACTCTCTCATTACTTTCAGACCTATTGTCCATGTTATTTACTAATAGGGGAAACCGGAGCACCCAGAGGAAACCTAACCGAAATGTATGCTTTCTCATATATTTAATAGTCAATATATTTCCCAATATTTCTCAATGTATTTGAGAATTTCTGTGTAATCAGAATGTGATCTGTATGATCTTGTTTCATTTTGTCCTTGGCAACAACTGTCTTTCATAAATTGATTTAATTTTAATAACTGTATAATTAAAATAATAGCAATTCTTCCCCATAACATCATCATCCATATTGTTTCGAGTTTATTCGACAATGGATGCAATTTAGCTATTGTGCTAATTCCGGCATATTTATGTTGACGCTGTTTGCAGACAAATTGATTAATATGTACTGTCCTAAAATCAAATAAATAAATAAATAGTCCTTCCCCTTTAAACCTCAGCCCATCCTTCACTGCCACACGGTTACACAGTTATCCGACAGACGTTGCTGACTTCGCCTCTCCATCACCAGAGCGACTATAGAAATCACAAGTTTTTTTCTTCCGTTAGACTCGGATTCAATTAAGTCTTGAGTAATTGCTGCAAGCTTCCTTTTCTTGGCTGTAATTAAAACAGGCCGGCCGGTTTCCTTTTGGTTTGATCATTGTCTATCATCGCGGCTTTGAGGAGATGGGAGGAGATAGGGGCAGAGATACAGAGACATCCATCAGGGACGAGAGAGCGCTGAAGCTAGCACAAGCACTATACTCCAAAGATGGATAGATCAGAGAAAACGCACAGCAGCGAAAAGACGGTGAAGATTTAAGGCTGCAAATAAGGGCAGGGGATATGCGGGTGGGTTGTCAAACTGAGGCCCCTGTACAGTTCTAAAGGATGTAATGTAGAGATGTATTCTTGTTTCTGTTCGTTGCTGTCTCTCGGCTGGTCGGGGAATGACTCAGGATTGACTGGAGGTCTGTGCTTAGACTGCTGCCCCCACGACCCGGCAATGGACAAAGCGGAAGATCACGGATGACTGGATGGATGGTTGAATGTTGATTAGTCAGATTTGATGACAGTGAGTTCTGATTTAATAGAACTTATAGAAAGGCTTGAAATGAGCCTTGAAAGGCAGAGATTCAGACCATTCTGGTCTCTCTCTTTTGTCTCTCTGGTCTTTCTCTCTCTGTTCTCTCTCTAGTCTCTCTAGTCTCTCTCTAGTCTCTCTCTCTAGTCTCTCTCACTGGTCTCTCTCTCTCTCTCTCTCTCTCTCTCTAGTCTTTCTCTGGACTCTCTCTCTCTGGACTCTCTCTCTCTCTCTGTTCTCTCTCTAGTCTCTCTCTGGTCTTTCTCTGGTCTCTCCAGCCTCACTCTCTCTCTGTTCTCTCTCTAGTCTTTATCTCTGGTCCCTCTCTGGTCTCTTTCTAGTCTCCCTCTCTGGTCTCTCTCTCTCTCTGGTCTCTCACTGGTCTCCCTCTCTGGTCTCTCTCGCTCGGGTCTCTGCTCTCTTCTCTCTCTCTGGTCTCTCTCTCTCTCTGGTCTCTCTCTTTAGTCTTTCTCTCTGGTCTCTCTCTCTCTAGTCTTTCTCTGGACTCTCTCTCTCTCTCTCTCTGGTCTTGCCATAGCCCTCAGTCCTGCTCCTGTCCCTCAGTCTCCTCTGTCGCTGTATTTTACAGTGTATGCATGGCTTTTGACAGCTGCAGCAACGCTCAGACCTACAACCAACCGGCTTGATCTCTGGTCTCTCCTGGTCTCTCTCTGGTCTCTCTCACTTCAGCAGAGTTCAGGTGATTAGATAAGTGTATAAAGTGTGAGTGAGAGGTTCTACAGCCTAAAACATACAGCTGCTACTTTATGGATTTAAATTAGTCCTGATTTTTCTTAGACCGTAACACCCACAATAAACGATAAACCACAGTATCAATCTTGTCATCCCGTGCTTTCCAGATCCTGCTTGACTTCTCCTATTTCTGAAACTCTAATGTATATAATTTGACCCACCCACGTGATCTTAATCATTATAATAGAAGCCGGTGTCTTTAGAACTCAGTTGAATGTCATTATTCTCTAAATTGCCTCAAAAGCGCTATTGCTCTTTGGTTAGCATTTCTGGTGTCCCTCCCTCATTAGCATTTTAGCAGTGTCATTGTTGTCAAGAGTCTCGCGGAGCAGATAGAGCAGTGAAGACACAAAGGATTGGAGGGTTGTCAGTCAGTGTCTGAGCAGAGCTGGGGGAGGAGGGGGCCGAGGCGACGGGGAGAGCCCAGATAACAGGAGACGTCGGTGGGAAGTTGTGGCGAAGACGTCCCCCTCTCACGGAGATCCATTCCACCCGTCAGTCACACGCACACACACACACACACACACACACACACACTCTAGGAATCCTAATACCAACACACACACACACATCCAGTCCTCTCTCCAGTCTTCTCTCTAGTCCTCTCTAGTCCTCTCTCCGGTTCTCTCTCCGGTCCTCTCTCTAGTCCTCTCTCCGGTCCTCTCTCTGGTCCCCTCTCCGGTCCTCTCTCCAGTCCTCTCTCCAGTCTTATCTCAGATTTTCTCTCCGGTCCCCTCTCTGGTCCTCTCTCTGGGCCTCTCTCCGGTCCTCTCTCCTGTCCTCTCTCCAGTCCTCTCTCCGGTCCTCTCTCCAGTCCTCTCTCCATTCCTCTTTCCGGTCCTCTCTCCGGTCCTCTCTCTGGTGGACTTTCCTCTACTCAGATCCATAATAAATGCATGCATGTGACTAATGCATTATCCTTGTCAGCCTGACGTCTTCGACACCTGCACGTACAAAGTGTTCAGCAGCATTCTTCTCTCGCCACACTCTTAAACCTGCGCCCGTCACTCCTCGCCCGCCGCGCTCTGGTTGTCGCCATGAAAAATACATATGCAAATCAAATATGCCACTTTTCCTAGAATTTTAACTTTGGGTCGGGTCAGATCTAGAAGTTTAGAAATACAGCACAACAGAAGGTTCTCAGGGTCTGACAAGGTGAAAGACATGTGTAATATGAATAGGGACCATATAACCAACAATGATTTAACCAGTGTGTCCCAAAGTGCGGAATGGGGGTCTACAGGGGGCCCCCAATGATAATGCATAGTACTTATATTGTCACCCAAATAAGTTTCACGAGGCATTATTCATTCACTCTGTACACTGTGGTAATAGCCACAGCTGCCCTATAGGGGAACACCACTAAACTTTCCAACATCAGACTCATTCCAAGCAATGTGGGTGAAGTGTCTTGACGAAGAACACAAAAACAATTTAGCGCTTTACAGCCACCCCACTGTAGCACCTGTTGTTCCCAGAGGTCTCCTATCACAGGAAATGATAATTGACCAGGGTTTGGCAGTTAATGGCAGTGATAATCTTCAGTAGATGATTTAACCACTATGACCAATTATGAAGTCAGTTACCACCAGTTTGTAAGCACTGGAGTAAAACTATTTTTTTTACATAATACATACTGTAACCACGCTCCAGCAGTTGTCATCACGACTTTGCATCTTTCTAATCCAGCACGATACACTCGCCACTCTCCTGTAAATCCCTCATCGGTGTGCATTCATTATGTGCTAAACAAAGGATGTGTAAAAAAACAAAGAAAAAAACTGCATGATTAGTTCTATATGTGCCTCCTCCGTCTCCACAGCGAGGGGTTCCGAGCTCTCAGACATGCAAACATATACAGTCTCACGTAAGCTGCTCTTAAATCCATTGTCTTGTTGTGTTAAAGATTAAGAGCTTACATTGTGGTCTGGTTCAGCTGGAAGACTAGTGCGGAGGCATCATCAGATTATTTTAAACTGCTGTGTGGAGAATTTAACAAAAGGGTTTACGGAAAGAGTTGAGTTTTTTCAGTGAAAGACGGACCCCACTAAACATCCGACGTCCACTCAACCTCCAGATCACGTCAATATCGCGTCGGTCGGTCGTGACCTTTTATTTACGTACAAACGACGTCTGTGCAAGGTGCGCATCTGGACGTAAAACAATGACCTCCCATATACGTGGATATGACGTTAAATCCCGACCTCCCCTAGACGTCGAAAACAGGTCATTGGCCGACCGACGCAGTACGTCTTGATCTAGCAATACAATATATAGGCTGTGAAGCAATATAAGTGAACCTGACGGTAGTGTAGTGGTTAAGCAAATGTGTGCAGCCTTGGTTACGTGGGTTCGAGCCCACGTGTGTGTATTATTATCTTTACATATTTGTTTTGATTTTTAACAAACAATTTTTTCCTGTTTGGTTAAAGACTAATAAACACTCAACATAGGATTACGTAGTGGCTAATAATAAAACTTGTGAATGTATGCATTTGTTGTGCTAACAATCTCAAGTTTGCAAATAAGGGGTGAGCACTTGAGATTTTATGCAAGTGCATGGGTTCACAAGTTTTATTATTAGCCACTACATAATCTTATGTTGAGTGTTTATTCGTTTTTAACCAAACAGAAAAATTGTTCGCTAAAAAGTGAAAAGTCAAAAGTTTTCCGACGGGGATTTGAACCCGCGTCGGTGCGACTGAAGTCTCATTACGCAACCGCTACACCACGGCCAGACATTTTTTCTGACTACTGTGAAAAAATAATAGATAACACCCTAAACAACCGACGCACACTTATGCGCCGCGCGAGTATAACTTATAACTTTACAGCCTGACACGTGAGTCGCTCGGTCGAGGACCTGTTTTCCACGTCTAAACGACGTAAGGTGTGCATCTGGACGTAAAGCAATGTCTTCCCAGACGTTGATATGACGTTGAATCTGTACCTCTGTCGCTGCCCTGCTTTATTTACTTGGAATCACCCTCTCTAGTAAGTACACAGTCTGCACAGTTTTTAGATATAACGCTAGATGTATCATTTCCACTGTAATTGCCAAAGCGTCCACTAGATGGCACTCTCGCAAACTGAATACAGCCGCGAGTAGCGAAGGAGAAGGTTTTGTTTTCAGTTCCAAATGCACAATGGCCACAGCCACGCAGCTCTGTGGCTCAAAGAGAAAATGTTTATAACAACTTGCAGCCCTCGATAAGCGGAGCGAGGTAAATGTTTTATGTGTTTGTAGGTGTTAGGGAGATATAATTTAGTTTATGAATGTATTTTGTACCTACATGCTACTTATTTGATATGTACTGTGTTTCTCTGTACAGTTTTCACGGTGAACATGAATATGGTGTTATGTCCATAAAAAATAATCACACCCGTCGAAACTGTGTCCTGCTTGTAACCTTGGGGGCCAGCAATATCCACTTTGAAAAGAGTTGGAGACAGAAAGTAAGTTGTTTTCTCACGTATACGTGGATTTTGTTAAGTATATTTTGTATATTATCTGTATTTTTAATTGCCAGTGCATGAATCTATAATAATAACGGCTGGCACTGCTCAGCTGAAAGGGAGACACCTTTTTTTTGTTTTTAACCTCATTCACTGCCCATGACGACAAAACTCGTCATGTTGTATAGTAACGCTCACTGCCCATGACGAGTTTGACGAGTTTTTCATGTTATTACACGGGAGGCTACAGTAATGTCTGGCGCACCTTGTGAATGACCCACAATACTGATATATAGTGCAAATGTACCTGTAATGATAAATCAACACCAGTAGGATGCAGTATTTCACCACAGGAGAGGTCATAAGTCAGCTCCACAAAGAGTCGAAGGTAAGAACTTGCTAAATTGCCTAGAATATGCTAACTTGAGAGGAGGGAAAGGCGCGGAAACTTGCTCTGATCTGCTAAGTAACACAACGCTCAAATCCTACTGTTTCTTTAGTAAATGCCAGTTATGTGTTTTATCATTGTTGTATTTATTATTTTTATGTTTAGTTATTTCATACTTGAACATCTTGTTGCAGTGTCATAGCTCTGACTAAATTAAATGTGTTCATTCACAGATTCTGATAAAAGAGCCCTCCCCCATTGGAGTTGACAGGGCATGGAGGTAAAGATAATGCCTCCTCATACCATTGTACATATTTTTGTATATATTCTCCTGGTATAGTGATTTACAAATTTATATTATTTACAGGTGGTGCATCAAGAGGCAGTTGCTGTGCACAAAAAAGGTAAAAGAACTACTATTTCTATTCTTGTACATCCCATGGCAATATAATATAATAATAATAATATAGTATACTGTGTTTGGTCCAAAAGTAGTCAGTCAATAATGTGGGAGGAAGGCCTTCATTGTATTTTATGTATTGATTTATTGTAACAAATTCACTGTATAATATAGTTATTGTGTGTATCAAATTTCCAGCACGTTCGTCACCCAGAAGCTCTGGGGAAGATGGCTGACAGGAGGATCAGTGGGAGCCGAGTCAGTCCCTTCACAGGAGCTCCTGGACCTCAGAGGCTGCGGACAGAGGCTGCGAAGCTGGATTCATCTGATCCAGCTGACTTTCTGGAGCTGGATTCATCTGATCCAGCTGACTTTCTGGAGCTGGATTCATCTGATCCAGACTTTCTGAAGCTGGATTAATCTGATCCAGACTTTCTGGAGCTCTTCTTCACGGAGGGAGAACTACAAATGGTACACAGCGTGTCGTGTTCCGTTGCACACAGTGTTTCAACCTCTACAACTCAAAGCTGAACTACTGGGAGGACTGAAAAAGCAGATAAACTCACTCATACACACACTCACGAACATTCACACGCACACAGACACACACACAGACACTCACTCACACAGACACTCACTCGCACACTGACATTCACACACACACTCAAATTCACATGCTTCATTCTATTTTATACATCTATAGTTTTATTGATCTTTGTGTTGTTGTTGTTTGACGTTTTGGTTGATGGAATAGAAGAAAGTAAAATTTTCTATCTGTGAATAAATTGCCAACAATTTGCCATCAAAAGTATTATTTCAGAGTCATGTTTTTATAATTTTTGTAATGGAACAAGTGTGAAGATGTTTTGAGTTGTCACTAAAGCAGCAAAAATGCATCTAAAAGTCTCTCTTCTGCTTGATATGTTCCTGTTTACATGCAGCTCGTTGTCTCTGTTTTCTTGCTCAGACCAGGTGTTGTGGGCGAAAGTATGCTTTGTTCTATGGCGAATAACGCAAGAACGGTAAGAGGTAGAAACAAACTGGTTTTTTTTCAGAGTAAAGCAGAGAGGTTAATCTTTAATTTGGTGCCCTTGGTGTTTACATCGTCTAAAATGAAATTCTGTGGCAGTTCAAAGTTGGGTCAAATCACCTGAAATTGCTGGCAGAACGCACTTCTCAAATCTGAAAATGCCTGGCAGTCAGTGAGTTAAGTTAAAGTTTAAAATATGATATTGTTTTTCATATTTCAAACTATTTTTAACACATTAGAATTCTTAGGTTAGACTGTCCAACAAACTATGTGTTAAAAAAGGTTCTTGAGTTTTAAAATAATAATTCAATTCCAAAATGTAAAGTTACTGTATATTTCACAATGGTTTATAAACTGCAAAAATACAACAGTACTTAGTAAACTAAGTTTAAAAACAGGGAGATCAGCTTTAATATTTGGGACACTCCCATCATTTAGACACCTGTGATGTCATCAGTTGGAGTTGAGTTCAGGTGTGGGACCATGTGGGACCATGTGGGACCATAGGAGCACACAGATGTTACCTGCTGCAGAAAGAGAGTTTAATGTTCATGTATTGCTTTGTTTAATAAATGGATTTAATGTCTTCCCATTAAATCTTCAATGTCAGACTTCCACTTCTTCTCACTGTGGCTGTTTAAAAGAGCCACTACAGTTGTTATTTTTGTTATTGTTAGCTGCAAATATTAAATATCCATTCATCTGCTGGTAGCAAGCTAACTAGCGCTTGCAACTCTTCAATTTCTTACTTTTTCTTATAAACTTTAAAACCAGCCATATGTTAATTAAAATACATTTACCTTTGCTAATGCAGTCAATTATTGTGAAATCCATAGAGTATAATTTCATGATTGTTACAATAACTAATGTTCTGTGTGTATTCCTAATGTGTCATGTGTGTTTGAGTCTTACAGGTGTCAGACTGTGTTGAAGGTGTTCAAAGGTAAGAATCACACTCTCACACATTGATTGTTCTTCTGTATTATTATGTTGTTTTGAGAATAAACCATTATTTGGTGTATTCTCTTTGAAAACATCTATCTTTTTCTCAGATTGTTCAGCAACTCACTCAAGATGAGGGAAAAGAGCAACAAGGGGAAGATGCCCCCTCGGAAATGCGACATGTGTAGAGTAATACAGGGTAAGTATCTTTCAGGGCTCATTTGTCCATGTGCAAAACAAATGCACATTTGCAATTGTTTTTTACATGGAATTACTCCAATGACCAAAGCCTTATCCCAAGTTTCTCAGACGGAGCGTCTTCCAGTGTTTCGCGCTAGTGCAGTGCCAAGGTTTGTATCAAATGGTGATGGATCGAGTGGTTTGAGGCATTAATAGAAAGTTATGTGTTGTTATATCACTTTGCCACATTATGTTGAAACTAAACATGTTCCACATTTTCAGGTGCTGTGCTTGGACCTTGTGATGGGAGACTGAAGACCAAGAGAGGACACATGTTGGAACATCAACATTCAATAAATGCATTCTTCTGCCTTTCAGATTGTGTTTTTACATCTGGGGAACCTAGAGTGTAGCTTGTGCCTGTTTTAATACTGATCCAAACATAGGCGCTACAATCATGTTTTTTTACTTTGGCATGAACTGTTCAGTACAGTAGTGTTCATAACACTGTGCCCTGTGTGCTTTAACTTGTACTTTGATGTAGAGAAACGTGATTTTTAATGCAGCTCCATTTGCAATAATGACTGATATCCTTCTACTACAGTTGTTCTAATGATTTTTGAATGCTGTGTTTATCGTTTATTTCCCAGAGTCAGAACTAAACATGATATAGCTGCATTTCAGATTCACAAGGCTAAAATCTGGAACGGTCTTCCTGGAAATGTGAGACAGGCTTCTTCTTTGACAATGTTAAAATCCAGGTTTAAAACACTTCTGTTTCTGCTTCAACTGAGAGATTTTATTTGTACCTTTTTAATTTACTGTCAATATTTATAATTGTAATGCCTTGTTTGATTGTTTCTATCTTTTGTTCAGTGCTTTGAGTTTCCTTTTGTTTTGACTGTGCTATACAAATAAACTTGCCTTGCCTATTGCAAAAAGTATGTCTCGACCAGTGAGTGATTCTGCAGAGGTTAAGTAGGTCAATAGGACTGTAAATGGACGTCATATAAACGTCAATATTTTGGTCATATAAGACGTCGAGAGGACGTCGGACCCGACCGGTTCTGTACCACATTGCAACCTTGAATGAACGTCCAGATAACGTCCAGATGACGTTGAAATGACATAGTTTTGACATCTGCTTGCTTTGTTGGAACAACGGAAAACGAACGTCATATGAAGGCAATATTTTGGTCATATAAGACGTTGATAGGACGTCGGACCCGACCGGTTCTGTACCACATTGCAACCTTGAATGAACGTCCAGATGACGTTGAAATTACGTTGTATTGACATCTGCTTGCTTAGTGGGAACAACTGAAAACGAACGTCATATAAACGTCAATATTTTGGTCATATGAGACGTTGATAGGACGTCAGACCCGACCGGTTCCGTACCACATTCAAACCTTGAATTGACGTGCCATCAACGTAACATTTGGAGGTTGAGGTGACGTCGGGAAACGACGTCGAGAAAACTTTCATTCTGCACCCACCAGTGACCTATATTCTACGTCGGACAACGACGTTCAAATTACGTTGATTCAACGTCGGCTTGCTTAGTGGGACAGGGGAAGTTCAAGGGCACTTTTCCACTGGCCCAATTCCAGTAAGTATTGGTATTAGTAAGATTTTCTACACTGTGAGTCCAAGGAGAAAAACATGGTTTGGTCCTGCCTCGGTCCTGCTTTGATCCTGCTTTAGTCCTACTTTGCTCCTGGTTTAGCCCTGGTTTGGCCGTTACTCGGTTCTGCTTCGATCCTGGTTCGGTCCTGCCTTGGTCCTGCTTTAGTCCTAGTTTGGTCCTGCTTCGATCCTGGTTTGGTCTTGCCTCAGTTCTAATTTGCGTTTGATTTAGTCTTGTTTTTTGCCGTGCCTCAGTTCTGATTCAATCCTAGTTCGGCCCTGCCTCCGTCTTGGTTCGGTCCTGCCTTGGTCCTGCTTCAGTCCTGGTTCGGTCCTGCCTTGTTCCTGCTTCAGTCCTGCCTTGGTCCTGCTTCAGTCCTGGTTCGGTCCTGCCTCCGTCCTGCCTCCGTCCTGCCTCAGTCCTGCTTGAGTCAGGAGAGCTTTAAATAACTTTTGTCCTTCCAACCCACTGGATCACATGTTTTTGTAGTGTTAAAAGTTGAATGAAATATTCATATCCCCAAAACTTGTGTTGTAGCTTTTATGCTGCGTACAAAAGGAGCGGTGTCCAGTGACTGATTCCGCAGAGGAAGTGGAGCGGACAGCCATAAGTTACACTACAACAGATGGATTGTGTGTCTCTGTCTCTCTGAAAGATCCCACTGTCTCATCTTCTAGACTGGTCCATGCTTTGACCAGAGACAAGTACTGAGGTTAAAAGTAACTGCTGCATTGTGGGGTATCCAATTTTATAATCCTCCATTTGGCTGGTTGTGTTCTCAGTCAACCAAACAAGAAGACACTATCAAAAATATTATATTTTTGTGATGTATATTCTTAAGTCAGTTTTCTCATGTATGTATTTTTGGCCTCTGTCACATCTTGAGATCAGATTTTTCAGACAGTTCGGTCAAAAAGAGAGGACCACCCTCACTCAGCTCTCTTAATTGCATTTATTCACATGGATTAACATTTATTGGACACTGGTCATCCCTGTCCCTCTTGTCCAACGGCTCCAATATGTTTGTTGTTTTTGCATTTCTTGTGTTCAAACTGTTTGAAAATAATCTCTTCAATCAGAGAATCAATCTCCTTCTGCCCCTTAGCTCCACCCCTTTTGTATGTATGCTCCGCCCCTTTGACAAAGCATCTTTGAAACAAGCTAAAATATATGGCTTTGTTTCTCCGCAGACAAAGTTGCAATGCCATTATCAAATCCCAGATACAAACAAAATATATCACATAGCAAAACCCAGGGGAGGAGCTAAGTGTCCGCAGACAGAGGACTGAGGGGAGAGCAATGATGGTGCATATTCAGGGGTATATATAAAAAAGTCAAACATGGGTGAATGGCACTAGAAACAACTTTGCGTGAGTTATTGACATGGAAAACAACCGTAACACGGCCTAAAATTGAGAAAAGTTGATTTTAAGGTTATGTCCTCTTTAAAAACGGACACACACTCATAACTTTATCTATAAATACCTCGATAACCTTTGCTTTCCTCAAAAAAGAGCATCTCCCAGACTGTCCTCCCCAACCTGTCTCTCCCACTTGTAATTGGACGGATTCTCAAGGTGCTCTTCTTGACCGTGAAATAATTACCGTCCTCTCCACAGCCCGGCGACTCGCAAGCAGCTTTAAATCCATAAAGAAAAATGCAAACAAAAATACGAGTCGACGTTCCGCCATCTGTCCGGCAGCTAAACAAACACTGGATACTATAATTGACCATTCTGCGCGCTGTGGAGTGGGTCTGGAGTGGATCTGGAGCCGTGAGAAGTGGCGGTTAAACGCAGTTAAAGTGTGCTGCTGGTGAGATTTTTAAAGTTTAAAAATAATAGTAAGAATAATATTGCATCAGTTTTATAAATTGCTTTTCCGGACACTCACAGTCTCTTCACTTGTTATTATTCTTTCACTCTTTACACAGTGGTGATAAACTACTACTGTAGCCACAGCTGCCCTGGGACACACTGACAGAAGCGAGGCAACCAGTATGTGCCATTGACCCCGCTGTTGAATTGTGCTATACAAATAAATGCCTGATTGATAAATAAATAGGCTGATTGGGAAATAGAGTAAAGACAGAGGTTAAGTACTTTGGGCGACAGTAGCTCAGTTGGTAGAGCATATAAGGTCGTGGGTTCAAGCCCACCACAAAACCTTCTCCATTGACTCCCACTGTCTGCTGCCGTTGTGTCCTTGGCAAGACACTTCACCCCCATTGCCTAGAATGAATCTGGTGTGTGTGTGAATGGGTGGTGGTGGTCGGAGGGGCCGATGGCACATACTGGTTGCCTCGCTTCTGTCAGTGTGCCCCAGGGCAGCTGTGGCTACAGTAGTAGTTTATCACCACCATGTTTGGAGTGAAAGAATAATGACATGTGAAGCGTTTTAGGTGTCCAAAAAAAGCGCTATATAAAACCGATGCATTATTAATATTATTTTTACTATACAACAAAAGTACTCAAGTTCACCAGTAAATATGCTTTTATATTTTAATAAGAATAAAATGTCTTCTCCTACAAAATATATCATTCCTTTTTTAATTTTTTTGAATCAACAGAAAAACAAATTCATAACTCCCACATTTCATACAAAGCATTTTAATGGATCTAAATTATGAACTCTATGCAAAACAGCGGTGGTCGTGTAACTTAACGTAACCCAATTTCACAGACGCACTCCTCAAACTAAGCTGCTCGCAAAAAGGAACACAAAGGTGACAGAAGGACTTAAATTAACAATGAGAGCGTCCGAGAACTTTTGACCTGTTCCGAGCCAAACCCAAATGTGCTTTTGATCATCCCGGCTTTGAATTAAACATCCTCCTCATGTATAATGTAGATCAACTTTGGCTGGATCTGTAGCGAAGGTGCCACCCGCTGGATCCTGGAGAAAGTTAAGTAATGCATATCAGTGAGAACAGCCAATGCATTTCACTTTGACATTTTAGTGGGGTTTAGTAATGACCAAGGCTAACGGCCGAGAAAAAGGAAAGGAAAAGGAGGTTTGCTGAGTCTGCGATGGGCAAAAGGTTCAGGTCAGTAAAAGTAGCTCCAAAGGCGTTCATTTCAGTCCAACACTGCAAAAAGTGATGGAAAATAAGTCAAAAATTGCTCAAATTTGGCAAAATATATCTTAATTTGAGCTCATTTTGACTGCCTTAATTAAGTAAGTTAGTAATGTTTATTTATATAGCATATTTTATGTGTTTGTATGTGGCACCGATCACACTGGACCATCAAAGCCTCCGACCAAACACCATCCATTCACTCATTACACTCAACCTATGGCTTTTAGTGAAAGGGGGGAAACCGGAGCACCTGGAGGAAACGTACTCAGACACAAAGACAACATGCAAACTACACTCAGAAAGGCCCTGTTCCGACCATTATTCGAACCCTGGACCTCCTCACTTAGAAGCGAGAGCACCCACCTTTTGCTAAAATGTCTCTTGTTTTAAAAAGATACAAAAAATGTCTCCCTTGGAATGAGAAAAATAATTAACAGTTCTTGAAATCAGACTAAATGGCTTTGTCCCATCGGAGAATCCGTCAGTGACAGTCAGATTATTACCCGATTCAAGCAATTATTACCTCATATTTATCATTTTTTGCAGTGAAAGTTTTTTTTTTACATTTCAAACAGAGGAAATGCAAAAATAAAACATTTAGGAGGCATTGGTCCATACGGGGAAGATGACTACCGTCCGCAAATGTTAATATATGTCCACAAGTTCCTGGATAGTTCCTTGATAGTTCCTGGATAGATCCTGGATAGTTCCTGGATAGTTCCTGGATAGATCCTGGATAGTTCCTGGATAGATCCTGGATAGATCCTGGATAGTTCCTGGATAGATCCTGGATAGATCCTGGATAGTTCCTTGATAGATTCTGGATAGATCCTGGATAGATCCTTGATAGATTCTGTATAGATCCTGGATAGTTCCTGGATAGTTCCTTGATAGTTCCTGGATAAATCCTGGATAGTTCCTGGATAGATCCTTGATAGATCCTGGATAGTTCCTGGATAGTTCCTAGATAGTTCCTGGATAGATCCTGGATTGATCCTTGATTGATCCTGGATAGTTCCTGGATAGATCCTGGATAGTTCCTGGATAGATCCTGGATTGATCCTGGATAGTTCCTGGATAGATCTTGGATTGTTCCTGGATAGATCCTGGATAGTTCCTGGATAGATCCTGGATAGATCCTTGATAGTTCATGGATTGATCCTGGTTAGTTCTTGGATAGATCCTGGATTGTTCCTGGATAGATCCTGGATTGATCCTTGATAGATCCTGGATAGTTCCTGGATTGATCCTGGATAGTTCCTGGATTGATCCTGGATAGTTCCTGGTTTTCTCCACACTCCTGTCTTTGTCTTGAAGGTCTTTTGGCTTTTATACACTGTATTTGCAGTGGCTCAGTCTGTGCTGGAACATACTATACCACGTTTCTCAAGCTGAGTGAAAGTAAAGAAATTGTGTGCGACAAAAGCTCCGACTGCCTGAGGACGTGTGACTCAGGAGCAGGACTCAATCTGCTGAAAACAAAACAGTGTGAGGCGCTTCAGAAGCATCGTAGCAGTAATAGTAACGATCAAACAGAACGCACTGAACCGCCCTGATGTTCAAAACACATTCAAAGGAAACACAAACTGCAACATCGACGTTTTCTCACTTTTCTCCATGTTCCAAACCCGTTTCTCATTGTTGCTTTTTAGATCCATCCATCAGAAACTCCTCTGTCTAGAAGCTCCTGCCTCAGTCCTGTAATAGTATGATATTGTGTTGATCCGTGACCATTTATTCATTCATTTGAATTTAAAAGTATATTTGACGATGAAGTTAAACCATCAGTGGGCAATAAACACATCCCCTCTCACTTTGTCTCTCTTCTTTCATCCAATCACAATCCAACATCCAGGGACCATTGACCCAGCCTGAGTTTCAGAATCATAATCCTTTTTTTGACATTGAAAGTAACAGGAAGTCAGCAAACAAGTTTTAAGAGTAAACAGATAGATACGACATGCATACAAAATATTCATACAGTTATTTCCTTCAAATGTCGACTTTATAAAAGTGTGACCACTTTTAGCCCGATTTTCAAACCCAGTTTATCAGGGAACAATATTGTAGCATAATAAGTATAGCGACAGTAGCTCAGTTGATAGAGCAGTGGCCTTTGAGCCTGGAGGTTGTGAGTTCGATTCCCACCATGGGACCTACTCCAACTGCTCCCACTGATGTCTGCTCTCGTTGTGTCCTTGGGCAAGACACTTAACCCCACGTTGCCTGAAGCCCCCGCTGAAAGACCAAGGCTGTTTCACCACTGACGGAGCAGCCATCTTCCTGTGGACTCACCCCCTGAAGATCAGTGAGGGACTGGTGCTATGAGCATTGGGTAGCAGCTCTCATTGCCACCCCCCTGACCCAGAAATGGACAATAAAGGGCTTGAAAATGAATAATAATAATTATACTTAATCAACTTACAGCGCTTTTTGGACAATCGAAGAACAAAATGAAGGAAAGACAAGCTGAAACAGGTGGCTTAAGATGGTTGTGGGAGTGAGTTCCAGAGAGTGGGGGCAGCGAAGGCTCGGCTCCTTAGGGTTCAGTGTTTAGTCCTGAGGGAGTGAGGAGGTTGGAGTCTGTGGATCTGAGGCAGCGGGAGGTGCTGTGAAGTAAGAAAGAGCGGGTTATGGAGGGACTTGTAGGTGAGGAATGGGACAGGGAGACAGTAGAGTTGTTTGAGAACATCCGCTCTCCAGAGCGGGTGTGGGTGAGTTCTGGATGTATTGTAGTGTTAGGGTGTAGGTGTGTTGGTTAAAATATGTGTATATAATTCATCTTTTTCACCACTCGACCGATCTCTTTCCATGTAAAGAGGACGATACTATAACACCATCTTAAAACTTCGTCTCCTGACTACACATCATTGCATTTGCGTTGCTATAGCAGCTGAAATCAATGGGATATCGGTGACTCCACTTGTGCGTGTCCAGATTTAGCGGTGATTGGTGACTTGGTGTTCCTGTGTGCCCCGCGTCTAATGTATTCACTTTATGAGCCATAAAAGCAAAATAGATAATCAATAATGGCCGTCTCGCTCTGATGTGGCCGTGTGAGGGAGAAAGGCTGCGGGTGAATGAGTGTTTGTGTCACCGCAGATGGAAACAGTTGGAATTGTGTGTGTTTAGGACCTGGAAAAGTGGAGAAATATACGACTGGATACTCTGAGAGGGGACTTTTATATTTGTGTTTGGAGTGGACCTTTTTATTGGTCACTTGTTGAAGATTGAAGAATGAGTGAATGAATCAAAATGTTATTCTACAGCACAGTTGATACAAAATTCAACCCAAAGTGCGTCACATTGTCAACATCTAGCAACTTAAAACACACTCTTAAACACATACTGAAGACAGTAAAACACCTTTTCTGAGTGCATGTAAACAGTCGGTGTGTGGCTTTGTAATAGGGCATATAGACATTATTCTTGGCATACAAATTAAGAACTGGCTTTGTTATTAAATATGAATTACATTTTTTGTTTTTCAATTCTTGCTTGGATTGAACCAAAGCTGGACTAAAGCTAAAGAAGGTTTAGTATTGTGGCATATTCATGTTTTTTATGAATTAGTGTGAGATATGTCATTGTACCATACATTGGGCATTGATTCCCATTCATTTAAAAAGGGGAAGACAGTATGAAGTTTGGGGACGGGAAAAGGTCTGACAGCCACAGTTTGCCCAGGTCTGTTCTATGTCATTGGTCTAGACCTCTCAAATCCACATGTCCTCTGTCCCCTGTCCTCTGACTCCTGACCTCTGACCTCTGTTTTCTGTCCTCTGTCCTCTCTGCAGGTGGTCCTGGTGGGAACGTCCATAAACGAACGGGACCAGATGCTGTTCCTCAGTGTGGACGAGGGCTCCTCTTTCCAGCGGCAGGTCGTCCACTTCACCCCCGACACGCTGCTCTTCCACCCGAGCGAGGAGGACAAGCTGCTGGCCTACTGCAAGGACGGGACGGTGCGAGAACTACACACAAACACACAATTATCCTCAGAGTATTGCATTAACTCAAGTCTCCAAATCATAGAATAAAGTGTAAAACATGCCTTTGGTTTATAGGCAACACAATAATCAATTCAGTGAATTTTGGTATAGCCCTAAATCATAACAATAGCTATCTCGGAGGACTTTTCTTTCAAGTTGTCGATTTGCCCACACAGAGATCAGAGAATCAAACAGCTCAAACACAAGAAATGCAATGGGGAAAAAAACACATGGAGACATTGGTCCATAAAGGGCAGATGACCAGTGTCCAAATCTCGTTTAATATCCTGGATCATCACCACTGTCCTTAGACACTGCTGCATCGGCTTGACTCAAAAGCAAGGGACAGCAGGTGAATAGCAATGAACAGACTACAGCTGAAGTCATAATGATGGCCGTTAAAGTAGAGGAGAGGATAGTGCTTAAGTTATCTTACAGTTACCATACTTCTCCCAGCAAATTGTCTCCATATGCATCTATGTATCTACTGTATCTATGTATAGTATCTACTGTATCTATCATGGGACTTCAGACTGGTCTTTATATAGAAATAATTATAGTATAATTTAACATTGTGATGAGGATAGTGTGTATATAGAGGAGCCTAAGCTGCAGACACACACACACACACACACGCATACTCACATACACACACACACACACACACACACACACACACACACACACACACACACACACATACACATTACACACACACACATACTCACATACACACACACACACACACACACACACACACACACACACACACACACACACACATACACATTACACACACACACAAAGCAATATGTGTAAGGACTAAGGAGTAATGTATAGAGGAGCCAAATTTGCAGACTTTTGGCTCAATTATATTTTTCACAGTAACACACACAAAAAACAAACACACACACAAACACACAGACACACACACAAAACCACATGTTATCGCCGCAGACAGCAGGATTCCACAGGGCGCTCCACGTCCTGCCTGTAGCTCCCCGCCGCTCTGTCAACAGGAGACGTTCTCACCGCAACAATCGCTTAGCACTCGGCTCGTCCACACACACACAGTACACACACAAACACACATTACACACACACACTGCATCGGACACAAGACGCAGAGCTCCAGGACACGCCGCAATCAGAGCCGAGCAGAGGTTCAATAAAAAGAAGACCTTCACCACATTTGGTCCTGATCCAGGGGCTGTGTTCCAGAGGCTCCAGAGGCTTCAATTTAATTCAAAGTATTTTAAGTTCAGCTTTAAATCACAACAGCAGTCGCCAGGTTGTCAATTCACCTACACAGATCAGAGTATCAAACACAAAGACAGGAAATGCAATGATAAAAAACCACATAGAATGATTGGTCCATAAGAGACAGAGATGTGCATAAATGTCCTGGATCATCATCATTGTCCTTAGACCAGATCCAAGAGTCAGGCTGTAGAACAAGGACAATAATAATGTCCTTAAAGGTCCGGGATCACCGCTGTCATGCATCGGAAAGGATATATATATAATATTGAGAGAAGAATCTGCTGCCACACCACGGACAGACTGTACACCCAGGACTCAGACTGTAGATCCTGGTCTCAGGCTGTAGCTCCAGGACTGAGGCTGTAGATCCAGGACTGAGGCTGTAGACCCAGGACTGAGGCTGTAGATGCAGGACTGAGGCTGTAGACCCAGGACTGAGGCTGTAGACCCAGGACTGAGGCTGTAGACCCAGGACTCAGGCTGTAGATCCAGGACTCAGGCTGTAGACCCAGGACTGAGGCTGTATATCCAGGACTGAGGCTGTAGACCCAGGACTCAGGCTGTAGACCCAGGACTGAAGCTGTAGACCCAGGACTGAGGCTGTAGATCCAGGACTGAGGCTGTAGATCCAGGACTGAGGCTGTAGATCCAGGACTGAGGCTGTAGATCCAGGACTGAGGCTGTAGATCCAGGACTGAGGCTGTAGATCCAGGACTGAGGCTGTAGATCCAGGACTCAGGCTGTAGATCCAGAACTGAGGCTGTAGATCCAGGACTCAACATGTGAGAACTATTGATATAAATAGTTTTATTAAAATGCGTTGTGTTTTGAAAGTTAGCACTATAACTTTGAAACTTTTTCTTAAACCACTACATTTTGTGAGTAAAAACCATTTAAATATCTTGTCCTTGGTTTAGCATTTCTGAATATAATTGTTGTGAATAAAAACATACAGGAATTCCACAAAAATCCACCAAAAAAGGGTCAAAAGTGCACGACTGTGGGAGCTTGTGGGCTTTAAGAAAACATAAAGTATAAATGTAGTTCAGTCTCCTCCAGATTGATCGCGTTCAGGTTCTATCAGTGTCAAGAATCCACTGCTTCTGGAGAAACTTCATGCTCAGATCTTGGAGTATGAATAAATGATAAATCTTCTTCTACAGTAACGACGTCTGACCCCAAGCCACTTTTACCAATTTATCTGAAGGGTTTTCTCCTTGGATTCATATGTTTTAAAGGGGACATATCATGAAAAATCCACTTTTTTATGCCTTACAGTAAATGCCTTATGTTGTGTAGTTGGAGCCTCTAGAAGTGCAAAAAAGTTGAAATCAGTCTCTTCATGGGTTGCAGAGAACACTTCATATTCTGTTTGGGTAAGATTTTTCAACTCGTTCTGATTTTGCCGTTCTCTATTACGTGTTTAGAATTATTACGTCACAGTATTTGCAACGAGACTGCTATATAAGGGCATGGGCGTCTAACAAAACACTTCAGCCCAGCCCTCCTCTACTGTGCATCACTTCGAATTTGTAGTCCAAGCTCAAGGATGCCAGCGAACAGGGCTGGACTGGCCATCGGGCGTACCGGGCAATGCCCAAAGGGCCGATGCCCATATTTGGGCCGGTCTGTCTGCCTCATACAAAACGAATGAATTAATTAATTAATAAATCCGTTGAGAATTGTTGGAGCGTATCCGCGGGGCACCTGCTGTATGTACTCGAACGGGATTCCGCCACCTCAGCGGCCGCAGTGTTCCGGGGCATCTGCGGCCGCTTTGTAATGAGCAGCTTCCGCGTCCAGCGGCTGTGAGTCCAGCCGCTTGCACCGTGTTGTGGCTGAGCGCGCAGCCTCAACGTGGCCATGTACCCAACCCCATAAACGCGCACAGGACCCTGCGTGTCTTTGAGTAATCTGTGCACCCAATAAATACACTGCTGCAGGAAACAGTCCGCGTCTCTCCTCTCCTCTCTCTCTCTCTCTCTCTCTCTCCTCGAAGCGCGATTAAACGCCCTAAATAAAGCTCTGATACCTACATTTTGCATTGCATTAAAGGTTGATGTTTGAGCCCAAAAGTAATATGTTGTGAACAAATTAAACAGATTTAAAGCCAGCAAATGGCTGACATTATGCATTTCAGTCTTTTTTGACCAATTCTCATCCCTGTAACAAACAATAGTGTTGTCTGTGTCCACCTCCCTCACTCTGAGACATGTTTATTACTCTCTTTAATGTAGACTATTGCATTTTATTTTATTGTTGAAACTGCACATATCCTGATCCTCAGTATTTGCTTCCACATACTGTATAAACTAGGAGTCGGCAACCTGCGGCTCCGGAGGCGCATGCGTCTCTTTCCTTCTGTAGAAGGAAAAACGTTCTTAACGTTTTTAAATGCTGTAAAATTATGCATAAGTAATATTCAATGTAAACATTTCTGTCAACGTAGTGTGTCATATCCTGCGACGTAGGCCCGTGCCAGGCGGCCGCTGTTGTAAACAAACCGGGTGAGCATCATAGACTGTGCGCATGGATCCCAAAGCTAAAAAGAGAAGAGTCGATAATAAGACTGGACTAAGAATGAAACATTTGCTTTCAGTCAATGAGGAAGGCCTGCTTCATTTCAATCTGGAGAGACGAGGAGACAAAATGCATTTGAAGTATTTTATTGAAGGTAGTTTGGCGCCCTAGTGGCGCGTTCAGTCAGCGAGGCTCCTGCGAGAGTGCGCGCACAATCCCCCGCGACCTAGGCACTGGTGGCGGCATTCGGGCAGCAGGAAGAGGCATGATTGAGGCAGGGTGAGAAAAGGAGGAGGAGGGGAGGCGGTGGTTTGCAAGGCTTCGAGAAGGCCGTAAAGTGGGAGTTTCTCCGCTTTTAAGCAGCTGGCCTGGCCGGCGTAGGTTGGTTGGAAATGGGCGTTTGCTGTGCGATAGGCTGGGGCTGCGAGGCCGGCCTGGAAGGGGTGGCTTTGCTGACGTCTTCCAAATTGAATTTCCGCGAGGCTGCATGTTTGCGATGTAATGAGAAGTTTCTATGAGATAATTGTATCTGTGCTTAGAAACTACAAAAATGGCCGCTCGGGGTGGAGTTGAACCTGTGTCACCTGAATGGGGGCGTGGTCAAAAGCGCCTCATTTGCATTTAAAGAGACAGCACCAAAACAGGTTGCTCTCAGACGCACCTCAGAACAGGTGTAGAAGAAAGGCCTGTGGAGCTACAGATAATGAGACTCAGACCCAGGCATTGCAGTTACGCTTTATATAGACCACAAACTAATGATTTAGATGTAAAAATCAATTATTTGAAAACACGATATGTCCACTTTAAATGTATTATGTAAGTTACTGTCGTCCACCAGGTTTCATGGTATTTTCCAAAACTAAAACAGCCACACATAGACAAACACACATACACGTACACACAGACACACACACCAATAAGCACACATTACATACACACACACAAGTACACCAAGATACACGCCTTAACATACCTTATATATACAAGCAAACATGGTTGCACACACACACCAATTAGCACACATAACATTTACTGACACAGACAGAGAGAGAGACAGAGACACAGATACACACACACCCACACACACACACACATGATTCATATAATAGAAGTGTCTGTTTACATCCTGACATTCACCTTAAACCTTTATCTTTGACACAAACAGAAACTCGTCTGCAACAAATCAATACATTTTTATTATGAACGGAATCAATGTTCAGCCGCACACTTCAGTGTGTGAGTGCGCATGTGTATGTGTCTGTCTCTGTCCTACCTGTCTGTGTGTGTCTGTCTCTCTCTCTGTCTGTGTGTGTGTGTGTGTGTCTCTCTCTCTCTCTCTCTCTCTCTCTCTCTCTCTCTCTCTCTCTCTCTCTCTCTCTCTCTCTCTCTCTCTCTGTGTTTGTATATATTTGTGGTGTAGATATTGAACGTTGATTGTGTTTCTCCCGCAGCTCTACGCTTCCACAGATATGGGGAGAAAGTGGACGATGCTGCAGGAGAGAGTCACCAAGGACAAAATCTTTTGGTGAGTTTGAAGTTTAACTCAATGCTCCACACTTCAAGAATTCCAGCAAAAAAACTTTAAAAAAAGTCTGTGTCTGAAATGAAGCAAGTGGAATATCACTCAGAACCAGCTGGAAAGAAATGTAAAATGTTAGCTAAAGTGAATGATTGGTTACCTTGGAAATGAGGGTTAATACATGTGACTTTTTGGTCCAACAGAGAACAAAATTTGTTTTGAAATCTTCAAATATTCTGAGCCACGTTCAATCCAAAGGCCTTTAAGTGAGTTTACAGTTTTGTTTGGGACGTCCATGGTGCGAGAATGAGAACTTCCGCTTTAGGTGTCTCTTGTGATCTGATGTAAGATAAGATAAGATAAGGAAAACTTTATTGATTAGGGGTGTGACGATATAGATTTTTCGATATACAGTAGGTCCCATTTCGTTTTGTCGTCTTCACTCACGCTTTTCATGAATCACGCAGCTGCGTGAAACATATTACATCTTATCGCCACAAGGTGGCAGGTTAAATCCGCTTTAGCTCTGCCAGCGACTTAAACGCTCAGGTATAAGTCTGCGTGCAAACATTATTTGCCTAGTGATACTATGTTGGCCGAATGGTTAGCGTTGCAGGTTAGGATTCGGGGGATCTGGGTTCGATTCTTGTCTGAGGCAGTTTTGGTTGCACACCTTTTGGTTGCTTGTGTGCAATTACGTAACGTTATCAGCTTGTTATCTTCTTTCCTTGTCAAAAGGATTTGTTGCTCACTTCGGGCCTATCAAAACGCGGTTTAAAGTCAAAGGATTGACTCTGTAAAACACTGTACTAACTTACTGCACTGTATTGTAAGTACTGTAACAATACAATTGTATTTTACTTTATTACTTATTTTTACTTCTTATTTTTTAATAAAAAAAGTTCCTTTCTGACTTCTTCTACAGTATGGGATAGCCAGCAGCAAGTGCGTTATTGAACGTGAAACATTGGAACAAAACAAACACGAGTGTACACTGTATTCTGAATACTTTTACTTTGATTAGCAATATATAGGCTGTGTATAATTACAAAAATTTAAACTACACATGTTACATATAGCTACCATTAATTAGGAATTCTAAAATGCACAGGAGTAGCAGATCATATGGCAAACATTTGCATTAACTTGCATATAAGGCATTTTAAGCGTCCCGCACATACGCACGGCTCATTCACTCAGCGCTCTCTCCTATTAGATCCAGTGTTTTCTACAGCGCCTGTGTGGCGTAGCAGGATTGTCCAAGACTTTCGCTTGGATGATCGGGGTTCGAGCCCCAGCCAATCCTCAATTTTTATTAGCGGGGGGAGTATATGAATCAGATTACTCCGTTACTGAATAAAGTTGCATTTTTTTCCTGCAGTTTGGTTGGTGCAGATTGTGAAGTTTACAACAGTTTACTACAGTCTAGCAACTATTTTAAATGTGTTGGCCTAATTACTACGTTTTTTTTTTTTAACACTGGAGAAAACCTGCTCGGTTCAGGTGGGAGTTAAGAGGTTAAAAGCAGAAGATTTTCCGACAATGTTCCTAACCCTGCAAAGATAAAAAGCCAGTACAAAAGTGGAATAATTTTATCTTCATAACTTGGTGCTGATTGTGGAGTTGTATCAAAAGTCTTACTTTTACTCGAACCCAGGTCCTCCTGCGCCAAAGACTTGAGCTTTATGACTGTCATAAAGCTCAAGGTGGCACTGCTCACAAGTGCCACCTGGTGGTTTTTTGGGTCATTGCAGCATCACTGGGGGAAAAAAAAATAAAAGACGCGTGTTTCACACGTGAGTCTCGTGCTATTCACGCATGAAAGGCGACAAAACGAAATGGGACCTACTGTATTGGTATCAATACTTAATATATGGCTACATTACGCATCTCCATTCCATTTATCATGAAATAAAGAGTATTTTTTCTTTTATCTATACCATAAATTGGCATATTGTATATTTCTGACCAATATATCAATAATCGTCATATCGTGATAAAATCGTTATCGTGATATCGTTATCGTGATATTATCGTTTTCGTTAGCTTTGTATCGTGTATCGTATCGTATCGTGAGGTACCCTTAGGTTCCCACCCCTATTATTGATCCCGAAAGAACTGACGGTGGTGCGGGCTGCTCTCTTTCACACAGTCACAGGTACATAAGAAATAAGTTGCTAAAATATTATAAAAAACAGTACAGAAGACTTTAAATGTTATAATTCTGGTGTTACTGATGTTCCTGGATGTGGTCAGTCTGACAAACTGCAGCGCGAGTAACAAGATGAAGGACAAAGCAACACAGGAAAACCTCAAATCAACAACATCTCCACAAGAGAGGATCCCATGATGGACTGGGACATTACACTTGCCTCACACTTGGGACTTACTTCTCTAGAAACCACAGCGATGCAGGGGGCGTGGCCAGTCTGACCAATCTGTAGCAGACCAACCACCTGCCCTGGGGCACACCGACAGAAGCGAGGCAACCAGTCTGTGCCATTGCCCCCTCCCACCACCAACCATTCACACACACACACCAGACTCATTCTCGGCAATGTGGGTGAAGCGTATTGCCTAAGGACACAGCAACAGTCTGGCACTGTACAGCCTCAGCCACCCCACTGTGGCACCTGCTGTTCCCAGAGATCTCCCATCACAGTACTAACCAGACCCTGCCCTGCTTAGCTTCCGAGGTCTGATGGGATCTGGCTTTCACATGTGGTAATTAAAGTAGTACTAGAATTTGATATGCTGCTATCCAGAATATATAACTACAATATGTGTTTATAATATTTCGGGTGTTCATTTTGACATGTTCAGATGAATTATGTTAAAAAAACTGCTTTGAAGTGGCACCTTTTCACTTCCGCATAGAAACGCTAGGGGGAGCCAAAATGGCGGCGATGACGTAGGAGAAGGGTATCTCACAGCAGAGAACAGCAGTCTTAGCTGAAACTGTAGGAGGTTTCACTGTCATCTGAACAAGGTATAAACATATTTTCATCAGTTTTGTACATAATAGTGTGCAACTCTTTTAACCTTTTAGCCTTATTTGTGAGATTCAAGCTAATTAGTGTTGGGCAAGTTAGCTAACTCTACTTGATATCATAAAACATGCTAACAAGGCTAATATTCGTTTTTACATTATGCCAGTCTTTGGTTGCCTTAGATTTATTTACCACAATGTACATTGTAATATCCATAAATGCTAACACCTATTAACGGTTTAATTAGCATTTTTATCACTGATTGCATCACATGTAGTCTATGTTTTCAACTTCTGCAGCTTTTTGTTCATAAAAGTAAAATATTTATTTAATTCAAGTTATTTTGATTAGCATTTATGGATATTACAATGTACATTGTGGTAAATAAATCTAAGGCAACCAAAGTGAGACTGGCATAATGTAAAAATGAATATTAGCCTTGTTAGCATGTTTTATGATATCAAGTAGAGTTAGCTAACTTGCCCAACACTAATAAGCTTGAATCTCACAAATAAGGCTAAAAGGTTAAAAGAGTTGCACACTATTATGTACAAAATGGATGAAAATATGTTTTTACCTTGTTCAGATGACAGTAAAACCTCCTACAGTTTCCAGCTAAAACTGCTGTCTGCTGCTGTGAGATACCCTTCTCCTACGTCATCGCCGCCATTTTGGCTCCCCCTAGCGTTTGTGAAAAGGTCCAACTTCAAAGCTGTTTTTTTAACATAATTCATCTGAACATGTCAAAATGAACACCCGAAATATTATAAACACATATTGTAGTTATATATTCTGGATAGCAGCATATTAAATTCTAGTACTACTTTAAGTAGTGCTAGCTTCTTTACACTCTCAGTCTTATCTAAAGAACCGTCCAAGCCTTCAACATACACAAGACATGACAAACTTTTGCCATTCTCCGTGTATTTACAAAAAAAAAGTCAGGTACCCCAGCTTTAAAAAGTAAACTCACCGCCTTATAATGCAGGCCTCCACACGCCGCTCGCTGTTCCCGATCCGTCTTGTTGCTCATACATAAGTCCCGTCGGTAACTCCCCATAACTCGGCCTCCACCGCAGAGCCGCTGTTTGCACATTCAAATCACTGCTGGAGCTTTTCGGAGGTGGATCCAGTTTGTGGCTCAGTCGGAGAGGGAGCGATAAACACCAGAGCAGCCGCCACACAAATCATCGTCTTAAAGAGCAGAGGCCGGACGAGCAATACGCCGCCGCCTCCGCGCACAAGCTAATGATACATTGTTAGCTTGAAGAATGGCCGTCAGAGAGAGAGGGTTGGAGAAATGAGGAGGGTCTGTAGCTGGGACCATACTTTTCTCTGTGATGTGGGGAGATGTCAGCGATCACGTTTCAGATATATGTGTGACGGGCTTCTATGTCTGACAATGTTCAAATCCAGGTTCAAAACAGTCGTGTTTAGCTGTGCATACAACTGAGGGATTGTGTCTTTACTCTCTCTCTGGTTTCTCTCTGGTTTCTCTGGTCTCTCTTTCTGGTTTCTCTCTGGTCTCTCTCTGGTCTCTCTGGTCTTTCTCTGGTTTCTCTCTGATCTCTTTCTGGTCTCTCTCTGATCTATCTCTGGTCAACACATCTTCAAATATTCGGATGACACGGTCCTGGTGACCCTTCTGTCAAATACTGACAGTCCTGGGCTGCACCAGCAGGGCATAGACAAGGTTGTGATTTGGAGCAAAAACAACGCTCTGGAAATAAACACCAAAAAAACAGAGGAGGTGGTATTTAGTTTAAACCCAGTAACCACAGCTCCCACTATCATCAACAACGAGCCAATCAAACAGGTGGAGTCATTCAAATATCTGGGTGTGGTCTTAGACTGTTCCTTGTCTTGGAAACACCACATTGACTTCATCTGTAAAAAGACTAAACAAAGAATATATTTCCTCCGTCGCCTGCGGTCTTTTGGAGCGTCTCGTCAGGTGTTGCTTCTGTTCTTCACTTCTGTGATTCTCAGTGTCCTGCAGTACTGTAACGCTGTGTGGTACAGCTGTCTCTCTGTCACTGCTAAATCTGGACTGAGACACTTGATTAAAATCTGCTCAAAGATTGTAGGACAGCCCCTGGATGGACTGTACGAGGCTGCATACCATAGCAACACACTGCGACTGGCTAAGAACATCACTTCAGACCCCGGCCATGTTCTGAACCTCGAATATGCGCTGTTACCATCAGGGCGGCGGTACCGTGTGCCACATTTTAATAAAGTCAGGTTGAGGAACTCCTTTGTCCATCAGTCCATCCTGAAGCTAAACGAGGATCTTAAGTCATAAAATCAAAGTGTGTTATGGCGAGCGGACAATTGTTTATAATGTCTTTGTGAATTGTCTTATACCTGTATGTCTTGTTTGTATTTTTACGGAGCTGCTGAACTGCAAAACAAATTTCGGATCCTTGTATCTGACAATAAAGCATTTATCTATCTATCTATCTATCTCTGATCTCTTTCTGGTCTCTCTCTGATCTCTCTCTGATCTCTCTCTGGTCTCTCTCTGGTCTCTCTCTGGTCTCTCTCTGGTCTCTCTCTGGTCTCTCTCTGGTCTCTCTCTGATCTCTTTCTGGTCTCTCTCTAGTCTCTCTCTGGTCTCTCTCTGGTCTCTTTCTGGTCTCTCTCTAGTCTCTCTCTGGTCTCTCTCTGGTCTCTCTCTGATCTCTTTCTGGTCTCTCTCTGATCTCTTTCTGGTCTCTCTCTGGTCTCTCTCTGATCTCTTTCTGGTCTCTCTCTAGTCTCTCTATGGTCTCTCTCTGGTCTCTCTCTGGTCTCTCTCTGGTCTCTGTGTTTCTTATGTTTTACTCTTTTGAATGTACTGTGATTATTTATGATTTAAATATTTATCAGGTTTTGCATTGAATTGTTTTTTTTCTTTTTTTTTTTCAAAAGCCAGATGTAGATACTGTAGATAAATATAGAGATAGGTAGAAAGAGAGAGAGAGAGAGATGTTGATGGATAGATGGATAGAGAGAGAAAGAGAGATATGTTGATAGATAGATGGATAGAGAGAGAAAGATAGATATGTTGATAGATAGATGGATAGAGAGAGAAAGATAGATATGTTGATAGATAGATGGATAGATAGAGAAAGAGAGATATGTTGATAGATAGATGGATAGAGAGAGAAAGAGAGATATGTTGATAGATAGATGGATAGATAGAGAAAGAGAGATATGTTGATAGATAGATGGATGGAGAGAGAAAGAGAGATATGTTGATAGATAGATCATTTAATGCCATACAAATGTAAATCCTTATTGAACATTTTTGCCAATAAGCTACAGCCAAATGTTCAAGATATTTGTGTTTTGTGAATGAACTTCATGAGTAGATGAAATGAGTTTGGGTCCAGTAGCTCCTGTCTCCACCTGTCTGACCCTAACAAACTAATTCCCACAGTCTGGCAAAGGCAAGACAGGAGCAGATAAAAGCACTTCATAAATAAACAAGATGTGTTCGGGATCCGTATGGAGCGTATCAGGCCGCCCGACAGTTTGATGGCTTGTTCTCTCTCTGGTAAATAACAGATATGAATCACATCAGATACGAGGCTGGAACAAGTCCGCCTGGATCCCTCCAAACTGTACCCGCCCCCAAAAACTGCACCGTCATAATCTGCTCCGTTTGGAATCCACAAAACACTTTCTGCAGCTGTTGATTCATGTGGGATTATTATAAGTCCACGAGAGACTAGAAAGGATCATTTCACTCAGGAAAGGCAATGATAAAAAAAAAAAAAACACAGTCATTGGTCCATCAGGGACAGAGACCAATGGCCATAAAAGGAAGAAGCTGGAACATTGATTCTCAAAGCGACCAGAAATGTCTTGATTATTCGAAGAGTCTGGATTAAAAAGTCTGGATTCATAAAGAACCTCCAGGACAGACAGATCACAGTCCTTTTTCAGAGCTGAGCACCTTTCTCTGGTGTCTCTCTGGTCTCTCTCTGGTCTCTCTCTGGTCTCTCTCTGGTGTCTCTCTGGTCTCTCTCTGGTCTCTCTCTGGTCTTTCTCTCTGGTCTCTCTCTCTGGTCTCTCTCTGGTCTTTCTCTCTGGTCTCTCTCTCTGGTCTCTCTCTCTGGTCTCTCTCTGGTCTCTCTCTGGTCTTTCTCTCTGGTCTCTCTCTCTGGTCTCTCTCTGGTCTCTCTCTCTGATCTCTCTCTGGTCTTTCTATCTGGTCTCTTTCTGCTATACCAGACAATATAAGGTTTTTGTGGTGTTATTACCTTGACATGTTTCGTTAACTTCCGTCTTCCTCAGAAGCATCTCACGTCAGACATGGCGTGCCTTTTATCAGCTGCTGTTCTCAGGCGCAGTCAGCCCAACCAACCTATGTGGTTCACCGGGCTGACTGCGCCCTCTGCCGTCCAGTGGTGGTCGCTGGAGAAGTATAGAAGAACCCAATACTTTTAATTCTACTAAGAAGACAAGATGAATCTTCTTAAACTGGTCTCTCTCTGGTCTTTCTCTCTTGTCTCTCTCACATGTCCCTCTCTGGGGTCTCTCTGGTCTCTCTCTCTGGTCTCTCTCTTTGGTCTCCCTCTCTAGTCTTTCTTTGGTCTCTGGTCTCTTTGGTCTCTGGCTAATCTAATGTGTGACCCAAAATCTTAAAACCACTTCCCTCCTGGTCCTCTCTCCT
This sequence comes from Knipowitschia caucasica, assembly GCA_964034765.1. NCBI lineage: Eukaryota > Metazoa > Chordata > Actinopteri > Gobiiformes > Gobiidae > Knipowitschia > Knipowitschia caucasica. The sequence goes on along the minus strand of OZ035841.1, from coordinate 18,659,939 downwards.
CTCTGGTCTCTCTCTGGTCTTTCTCTCTTGTCTCTCTCACTGCTCTCTGGGGTCTCTCTGGTCTCTCTCTGGTCTCTTTATTTGGTCTCCCTCTGGTGTCTCTCTCTGGTCTCTCTCTGGTCTTTCTCTCTGGTCTCTCTCTGGTCTTTCTGTCTTGTCTCTCTCACTGGTTCCTCTCTGTGGTCTCTCTGTCTGGTCTTTCTCTTTGGTCTCTCTCTTTGGTCTCTCTCTGGTCTCTCTCTTTGGTCTCCCTCTCTGGTCTCTCTAGTCTCTGGCTTTTCTAATGTGTGACCTAAAATCTAAAACCACTTCCCTCCTGGTCCTCTCTCCTCTCTGGTCTTCGTCCAGCCTTCACCTCCGGTCTGTTCCAAAACAACACATACTCAAACTCAAGCCACAAAAGTCCTTGCATTTATTTTTTTTAAAACACACACACAGAGCACAGAGCGTCTAGACGGAGATAATCTCGGATCGTAAAGCAGGCTCGGCACACAACAGAGGTGCTCGGTAAACCTGCGGGAAATCCTGCCAGCTGTAAATAGTGAGGCGTCTGGGAGAAGGTCAGGGCGGTAATTTATGGAGAAATGTGGACTTCAACTGTTTATGTGTTTGGCAAAGCAATAAAACCATGTGTAGCGCCCGTTTGTTTGCGATATTTATGAATGAGAAAAGCAAAGCCGCAAAGTGCATCATGGGAGACGGTACATTTTGAAAAGATCAGTTTAGTCATTATTGTGTCTGGGAGGGGGGGTTTCTCTCTCTCTGGTCTCGCTCTCTTGTGTCTCTATGGTCTCTCTCTGGACTTTCCCAGGTCTCTTCTCTGGTCTCTCTCTCTGGTCTTCCTCTCTGGTCATTCTCTGGTCTCTCTCTGGTCTCTCTCTGGTCTCTCTCTGGTCTCTCTCTGGTCTCTCTGAGGTCTCTCTCTGGTGTCTCTCTCTTCTCTCTCTGGTGTCTCACTGGTCACTCTCTAGTCTCTCGCTAGTCTCTCACTGGTCTCTCTCTAGTCTCTGTCTGGTCTCTCTAGTCCCTGCCTGGTCTCTCTCTGGTCTCTCTCTAGTCTCTGTCTGGTCTCTCTAGTCTCTGTATGGTCTCTCTCTGGTCTCTCTCTAGTCTCTCTCTGGTCTCTCTAGTCTCTGTCTGGTCTCTCTCTGGTCTCTCTCTAGTCTCTGTCTGGTCTCTCTAGTCTCTGTCTGGTCTCTCTCTGGTCTCTCTCTGGTCTCTCTCTAGTCTCTCTCTGGTCTCTCTCTAGTCTCTGTCTGGTCTCTCTAGTCTCTGTCTGGTCTCTCTAGTCTCTGTCTGGTCCCTCACTGGTCTCTCTCTAGTCTCTCTGGTCTCTGGTCTCTGTCTGGTCTCTCTCTGGTTTCTGTATGGTATCTCTCTAGTCTCGCTCTGGTATCTCTCTAGTCTCTCTCTGGTCTCCCTCTAGTCTCTGTCTGGTCTCCCTCTTGTCTCTGTCTGGTCTCTTCTCTCATCATCTCCTTTTTGTCAGTTCTTCCCTTGATTACAGACATTTGCATTTGCCTCCTGGAGCTAAGAGTTCCCTCTGCTGCTGAGGGAGGGGGGCTTGGACCAAGGACTCGCTGCGGTCTACCTGTCTACACATCATTAGTGTTAGCATAACGTAACCAATGTGCGAACCCCCAGGGAGCCTTAAATGGAATTAATATTTCAATGCAACATCTCGACAGGGGAAGTTGACCTTGTAGAACAAAATGAAAGAATACTGGGTTTGTTGTGTATTTTACTATCATTTGTTATTTATAGTTATGATTAGGACTTATGTCACCAAACTGTTTCTATCTATCTATGTATCTAGCTTGTTTGTTAACTCAAATATCCTCCCTGTCCTCAGGTCGGTGTCTGGTGTGGACTCGGATCCGGACCTGGTGCACATGGAAATGCAGGACGCCAGTGGAGGTAACTCCACTCTCATCATTTATTTGGATGAAATTGTAACTAAATACAATGGTCCCTTGTTTATCACTGAGGTTTTGCTCTTAAAAATAAGCAATAAGCTATGAGCAGCTGTATGTTTTAAGGCAGTAAAATCACTTTTCTAACAACCTGAACTCACGACTGATAAAGTGAGAGAGACTAGAGATAGCAAACCAGTTGGTTGAAGGTTTGAGTGCTGCCAAGTTGTCAAGAGCCATGCATACATCTTAAAATAAAGCGACAAAGGACACTGAGGGGCATAAGCGGGACTGAGGGCTTTGGAAAGACCAGAGACCACAGAGAGACCACAGAGAGACCAGAGAGAGACTAGAGAGAGACCAAAGAGAGAGAGAGACCAGAGAGAGACCAGAGAGAGACCAGAGAAAGAAAAAGCCGTGCATACACTGTAAAATAGAATCTCGTTCATAAAACTCTATCCCTCCTCTATGCCACTTCTCTGGACCCAGTGGTTTACAGCGGGTGAAGCTGGGCCCTGGGACAGACGGGGGAGGTCCATGATGGATGACCCAGGCCCACTGCCAGCCTTCAGGGGGAGACTGCATTACGAAGATTGATGTCCCGGGCCACAGACGTATTCACAACATGCAAATGGGCAGAAAAACATGTCTAACCCAAACTGATTTGCGCTGATAAACGGTGATGAGTTATGGATTTCCACACTCGTCATAAGTCTGCACAGGTGTGGAGAGTGTGGAGGGTGCATAATGTATGTGTTTGGAGAGGAGAGGTGGGCAGAGCGACGCAACACTTAGCCTAATCTAATGGTGTTTTAATGAGGCTCCCCACACGCCGCTCTGATTAAACAGCAGACGGTTGCACTCATTGAATCGAGACATTTGTTTAAAAAGACTCGAGAAGTGGATCTTCGGGACGACTTGGGAACGGTGCATCATTGACCCTGTAGTTTAGGGAGCTTCGTCTTGTCGTCTGAGTAGATTGAGAACCAAATACCTTCACCCTGCAAGACATTTTCATTAGGCCGAGAAGTCTATTTACTGCTGTAACCAACAGGTTTTTTGTCTATTCTTGGCTTGCAGTCACGTGATGCATAAACTTCCGGTTGACGAAGTGGTGGTCAGGCCAGCAAAAGTTGCTGCTGATATGCGAAGTGAATTCGACTCTTCCGAGTATTTCTTAGCTTTTTTGGATATTTCATGACACTTTGAAGCTACTGTGGTTAACGTTCTAACTCATCATTCTAATAATATGCACAAGGGAGTATTTTTCCGCTACATGTTTTGGTAATATCAAGGTTGAAGCTACTTGTGGCAAATGCTAATACGCTAATAATACTAATAAGTCTCCATTCCTCCGCTGTATGTCACTTACATTCTGTAACGTCTTTGTTTATGCTGTCTCTACCATCGACAATAAAAACTGTCTTCTGTCTGAATTAAAGACACAATCCTAGACTGTCATTTTCTTCACTTTAGATTCTAATCCACTATCTAGTGTTACAATCAATCAGTGTTTATCTAAAACACCAACTCATACCTGACAATTACTTAAATAAAGATGTAATAACTGCGCATTGTGACTGCATGGCTGGGAAAATAAATAATCCTTCGAGGTAAAAGCGTTTGCTAGTAAAATGTTAGTGAGCCACTTTTCCTGCGTCTTTTCGTGAAGTCCTTTGTGTGAGGTGCTTTAGGGTTCCTCATGAAGAGATTGATAAAGTATCCATTAAAGGTTTCGCGATTTGATCGGTTAGAAAACTTAAAACACATGCAAAAGGCTTGTTCAGACACGCTGCTCTAGTGAACAACTAGCTCGGCGACCACCACTTCGTGATACGCATATGTAATGAGGCGGACGTGACGTCAATTGCAAGCAAGCAATTTGAGAAAAAAAAGATGGAAGACAGATCGGTTTTATACAGTGCTTTTTTGGACACTCAAAGACTCTTCTCATAGCATTATCCTTCACTTCATACACGGTGTTGATAAACTACTACTGTAGCCACAGCTGCCCTGGGGCACACTGACTGAACCGTGGCAACCAGTCTGTGCCATCGGCCCCTCCGACCAATACACAAAAAATGTCTTGCTTAGAATGAGAAAATAAAGCAATTTTTCTTGATACACTTTTACAGATGCACAGATCTAACTCTCCACAAGCAGTAGTTGACCTCCCTATGTTGGTGAAAAAGTCTAACCCTGACACCAAGACTAAGGGGGCGGGGCTTATATTGAGATGTATGAAAAGCCTAAGCACTTTGCGTGTGAGTGTGAAGCCATAACACTGGTGCGATCGTAGTCTAGCGGAGTCGATAAAACCGGAGGCTGTAAAGGTCATTTGAAGTCCACTGCACTCTCTGGTCCCCGTGGGAGCCTCTGTGTACAGTGCTGATGCTGCGTTCAGGGGAGATTGGACACGGGAGCACTCTCTCTCTCTGTCGGTTTCTGCGGTCCTCTGTCACTTCTTTATGAGCTCTGCTGATGCTGCGCTCGTGGGGAATGGGATCTGGGAGCACTTTGTTTACTCACCTTGAACTTGGAGGGTTTTCCCTGCGGTGTGTGGATGTCCGGGGCCAACTCGTTCACTTTTACACCTGTATTCTGTGTCACCTCTGCGGCTCCATGTCTGAGCGGTCACCTACTGCCCACTAAGCAAGCCGACGTTGAATCAACGTAATTTGAACGTCGTTGTCCGACGTAGAATATAGGTCACTGGTGGGTGCAGAATGAAAGTTTTCTCGACGTCGTTTCCCGACGTCACCTCAACCTCCAAATGTTACAGTACGTTGATGGCACGTCAATTCAAGGTTTGAATGTGGTACGGAACCGGTCGGGTCTCACGTCCTATCAACGTCTCATATGACCAAAATATTGACGTTTATATGACGTTCGTTTTCAGTCGTTCCCACTAAGCAAGCAGATGTCAAAACAACGTAATTCCAACGTCATCTGGACGTTCATTCAAGGTTGCAATGTGGTACAGAACCGGTCGGGTCCGACGTCCTCTCGACGTCTTATATGACCAAAATATTGACGTTTATATGACGTCCATTTACAGTCCTATTGACCTACTTAACCTCTGCAGAATCACTCACTGGTCGAGACATACTTTTTGCAATAGGCAAGGCAAGTTTATTTGTATAGCACAGTCAAAACAAAAGGAAACTCAAAGCACTGAACAAAAGATAGAAACAATCAAACAAGGCATTACAATTATAAATATTGACAGTAAATTAAAAAGATACAAATAAAATCTCTCAAAAAATCTCTCAGTTGAAGCGGAAACAGAAGTGTTTTAAACCTGGATTTTAACATTGTCAAAGAAGAAGCCTGTCTCACATTTCCAGGAAGACCGTTCCAGATTTTAGCCTTGTGAATCTGAAATGCAGCTTTATCATGTTTAGTTCTGACTCTGGGCAATAAACAATAAACACAGCATTAAAAAATCATTAGAACAACTGTAGTAGAAGGATATCAGTCATTATTGCAACTGGAGCTGCATTAAAAATCATGTTTCTCTACATCAAAGTACAAGTTAAACCACACAGGGCACAGTGTTATGAACACTACTGTACTGAACAGTTCATGCCAAAGTAAAAAAACATGATTGTAGCGCCTATGTTTGGATCAGTATTAAAACAGGCACAAGCTACACTCTAGGTTCCCCAGATGTAAAAACACAATCTGAAAGGCAGAAGAATGCATTTATTGAATGTTGAGGTTCCAACATGTGTCCTCTCTTGGTCTTCAGTCTCTCATTACAAGGTCCAAGCACAGCACCTGAAAATGTGGAACATGTTTAGTTTCAACATAATGTGGCAAAGTGATATAACAACACATAACTTTCTATTAATGCCTCAAACCACTCGATCCATCACCATTTGATACAAACCTTGGCACTGCACTAGCTCGAGACACTGGAAGACACTCCGTCTGAGAAACTTGGGATAAGGCTTTGGTCATTGGAGTAATTCCATGTAAAAAACAATTGCAAATGTGCATTTGTTTTGCACATGGACAAATGAGCCCTGAAAGCTACTTACCCTGTATTACTCTACACATGTTGCATTTCCGAGGGGGCATTTTCCCCTTGTTGCTCTTTTCCCTCATCTTGAGTGAGTTGCTGAACAATCTGAGAAAAAGATAGATGTTTTCAAAGAGAATACACCAAATAATGGTTTATTCTAAAAACAACATATTAATACAGAACAACAATCAATGTGTGAGAGTGTGATTCTTACCTTTGAACACCTTCAACACAGTCTGACACCTGTAAGACTCAAAACACACATGACACATTAGGAATACACACAGAACATTAGTTATTGCAACAATCATGAAATTATACTCTATGGATTTCACAATAATTGACTGCATTAGCAAAGGTAAATGTATTTTAATTAACATATGGCTGGTTTTAAAGTTTATAAGAAAAAGTAAGAAATTGGAATAGAGTTGCAAGCGCTAGTTAGCTTGCTACCAGCAGATGAATGGATATTTAATATTTGCAGCTAACAATAACAAAAATAACAACTGTAGTGGCTCATTTAAACAGCCACAGTGAGAAGAAGTGAAAGTCTCTGACATTGAAGACCTGGGAAGACATTAAATCCATTTATTAAACAAAGCAATACATGAACATTAAACTCTCTTTCTGCAGCAGGTAACATCTGTGTGCTCCTATGGTCCCACATGGTCCCACATGGTCCCACACCTGAACTCAACTCCAACTGATGACATCACAGGTGTCTAAATGATGGGAGTGTCCCAAATATTAAAGCTGATCTCCCTGTTTTTAAACTTAGTTTACTAAGTACTGTTGTCTTTTTGCAGTTTATAAACCATTGTGAAATATAACTTTACATTTTAGAATTGAATTATTATTTTAAAACTCAAGAATCTTAACCTTTTTTAACACATAGTTTGTTGGACAGTCTAACCTAAGAATTCTAATGTGTTAAAAATAGTTTGAAATATGAAAAACAATATCATATTTTAAACTTTAACTTAAAAACAAAAAAAAGGTGTCTCCCTTTCAGCTGAGCCGTTATTATTATAGATTCATGCACTGGCAATTCAAAATACAGATAATATACAAAATATACTTAACAAAATCCACGTATACGTGAGAAAACAACTTACTTTCTGTCTCCAACTCTTTTCAATGTGGAAATGATACATCTATATCTAAAAACTGTGCAGACTGTGTACTTACTAGAGAGGGTGATTTCAAGTAAATAAAGCAGGGCAGCGACAGAGGTACAGATTCAACGTCATATCAACGTCTGGGAAGGCATTGCTTTACGTCCAGATGCACACCTTACGTCGTTTAGACGTGGAAAACAGGTCCTCGACCGAGCGGCTCACGTGTCAGGCTGTAAAGCCTAAGTTATACTCGTGCGGCGCATAAGTGTGCGTCGGTTGTTTAGGGTGTTATGTATTATTTTTTCACAGTAGTCAGAAAAAATGCCTGGCCGTGGTGTAGCGGTTGCGTAATGAGATATCGCAACGACGCGGGTTCAAATCCCAGTCGGAAAACTTTTGACTTTTCACTTTTTAGCGAACAATTTTTCTGTTTGGTTAAAAACACTCAACATAAGATTATGTAGAGGCTAATAATAAAACTTGTGAACCCATGCATTTGCATAAAATCTCAAGTGCTCACCCCTTATTTGCAAACTTGAGATTGTTAGCACAACAAATGCATACATTCACAAGTTTTATTATTAGCCACTACGTAATCCTATGATGAGTGTTTATTAGTCTTTAACCAAACAGAAAAAAATTGTTCGTTAAAAATCAAAACAAATATGTAAAGATAATAATACACACACGTGGGCTCGAACTCACGTAACCAAGGCTGCACACATTTGCTTAACCACTACACTACCGTCAGGTTCACTTAGGTTAGTTCACAGCCTATATATTGTATTGCTAGATCAAGACGTACTGCGTCGGACGGCCGATGACCTGTTTTCAACGTCTAGGGGAGGTCGGGATTGAACGTCATATCCACGTATATGGGAGGTCATTGTTTTACGTCCAGATGCGCACCTTGCACAGACGTCGTTTGGACGTAAATAAAAGGTCACGACCGACCGACGCGATATTGACGTGATCTGGAGGTTGAGTGGACGTCGGATGTTTAGTGGGTGTATGTGTGGTTCTGGTTTTTACTGTATAGATTTAAGTGCATGTAACGGCTTCAAGCTCAGACTCATAACCCTCAGTCAAGATATTTACAGATTAGCTCAAGATTTTCCATTATTCTTCCAAGTTTGTTTTTATCATTTTCACTGTTGACTGGACCATCAACCACAGCTGTGTAGAAACCATTTAAATGTTGAAAGAAAGAACATTTTGACATTTTCAACCAACAGTTATTACAAAAATATTAAACTGCATTGGTTTTAAATAGCACTTTTTTGGACTCTCAAGACACTTCACATTATTCATTCACTTCATATACAGCCAGATCCTCTCAGACCTCTGAAGCTAAGCAGAGCAGGGCCTTGTTAGCACTGTGATGGGAGACCTCTGGGAACACCAGATGCCACAGTAGGGCGGCTGCGGCTGTAAAGTGCCAAACTGTGGATGTGTCCTTAGGCAAGACACTTCCCCCACATTAGAATGAGTCAAAATAATCCATAAACTAAAGTCCATAAACTGCAATGACGTCTGTTCAACTCTACCACCATAAAAACAGAAACATTTAGACGGTCCATGTTGTCTTCTTTGTAGCTTCATACATTTTAGAATTGTCCATACATCAAACCCACTATGCTTCTTGTCCCTGCAGGGTACCTGTACGTGACCTGCCTGATCCAGAACTGCTCGGACAAAATGGTGACGGCTCAGTTTTTGGGGAAAATCGACCACAACTCTCTCCTGGTGCAGGACAGCTACATCTTTGTGAAGGTGAGAAGCCTCCGCAGATCTATTCAAACCAATACTGACACATAAGAAGGGAAAATGGAAAATTTGGAATGTGAAATATGACCGGAGTGGATCTATCTCATCTGGTTTGGATGAGGAACAATGTTGTAACGTACTGAAACGTTTTTTAAAGAAAGTTGATTTGCACATTATGTTTCCTTAATATTACGTATGTGTGCGAGGGTTGGGAATGCTTTGGTCTCAAAAAAGTAGTTGTTTGTTTATATTGCTACAGACACAGACTAAAGAACTGCAGATAAGTGCCTAAAACTCCATAAATTACTACTTTATGTCAAATATTGTGAGTTTCCGGCTGCTTACATCAGCTCATTAGCGAGAGAAAGTTGTGTTTTTCCACCCGCCACCGTCACATTAGTCACATAAGCAGTCCGTGGGTCGGCCTATATGTGTGACTGTACAATTAAAATGTAAATAAGTTACTTTCTGAGTTGAATTGTATCTCATTCAGTGGTCATGTCTCAGTTTCCAAACTTATAACATGCACCAAATGTTAAATTAAACTTATTGCGATTTGGTGAGTGGCCAGTTTATTTTCACATCAAAGGGACTGTGTTCGGTTCACAGAGTTAGTGAGTTTACAGAAAGATTGGGTTATCCTTCAATAATAGTTTTATTTTTTTCAAATTTGCTGATGTTTTTTTTTTTTTTATTCAGTTTAAATCATTCATACAGCCCTATAATCACATTTGCAGTTGCCTCGTAGGACATTACAAAGTTGACCATTTGCGAACAATAGATCAGAGAATCAAACCATTCTGAAAACAGAAAATGCAATAATGACAAACACATAAAATCAGAATCATTTTTATTGTCATTGTAGATCTAGGACTGAGGCTGTAGATTCAGGACTGAGGCTGTAGATTCAGGACTGAGGCTGTAGATCCAAGACTGAGGCTGTAGATCCAGGACTGAGGCTGTAGACCCAGGACTGAGGCTGTAGACCCAGGACTGAGGCTGTAGATCCAGGACTGAGGCTGTAGATTCAGGACTGAGGCTGTAGATTCAGGACTGAGGCTGTAGATTCAGGACTGAGGCTGTAGATCCAAGACTGAGGCTGTTGATTCAGGACTGAGGCTGTAGATTCAGGACTGAGGCTGTAGATCCAGGATTGAGGCTATAGATCCAGGACTGAGGCTGTAGATCCAGGGCCGAGGCTGTAGATCCAGGACTGAGGCTGTAGATCCAGGACCGAGGCTTACAGCACTTACAATAGAGTACAATACACACAAGGTGTATGTCCTTAACACCCAGGTCAAGGACATACAAATTGATGACTATGACACTGTACTAAACAACACAAAGAACTTAATAGAAGTAAATTCACGTCTTTAAGTCTTAGCTCCAGACTTGCTCTCTATATTTTAACCAGAATACTTTCTTTTTTACCTTTTTTACTTTTTTTAGAGTTTTACATCTCACTGACAGCAAGCTAACACATAACACCACAGATGCACTGTTATAACTGCCTCCCTGCATTATTCATAAACATATTACAGGTTAGTCATCACATTCTCAAAAGTGTCTCTATACAGATATGCATTGTCAGATAGAAGTCTTTTGAAAGCTTAGCGCTGCCTTCAGGGACCTTCGAGACTTCAAACATTCTCATAGCAGTTTTTTTTTCCCCCTTCTCCAACGCTAAACCTGCTCCTGTCGTCTACCTCTAATCACAACTCAATCTTTCTCGCTGACGTGACGGATCCCAGCAGTGGAAAGGTCCCCACAGAAGTTCAGAAACACCTGCAGGTTTTCTATTAGAACACAATATAAGGCAGTGCTGTCTTCTGATTGGTCGGATTGGTTGTCAGTCACCCCACATAGGGTCATGGCGTGTAAAACTCTTGTGACTACGATAGATTGTAAACAGGAGGACAATGCTAACCCGCTAGCTCAATGAAGCCCAATAGAGACATTTGCTTTAGCTAGCTCTAGCTCCTAATCACTTACATTATAAAATAAACTCCTCCAACTCAGATATTGTTTGTGCCACACTCACCAGGGCTTTTAGGGATAAAATATTCTGTGGTTTTATTTTTAAGTTCAATCAATCAATCTTTGGTTATAGAGCGCTTTTCCTTCACAGGGCAACACAAAGGGCCTCACAGTCCACAGCACAAATCATTACATAAAACAAACACAAAATCACCATTAAAAATACAATTAAAATCACACAGGTAATTAAAAACAGTAATACCATTAAAATCACACAAAGGATTACAATAATGAATAACAACGGTGCATTAAAAAGTGACAATTCTTCAGTTGTATGCACAGGCAAAAAGAACAGCTCCCACAGACATCCCATCCCGCCACGCATCCATTAAAACCTCTCCACACACATGCGGTGGAGGCAAAATTATTTACATATTACCGCAACCGTGTCAAGTGACCAAGACGAAGGGAGAGATCCGGTCATTTGTCAAACTAAAGGAGTCTTACTTTGGCGGTCTGGGGAATGACCGGGAGTTGGAGACCACTCATGATAATGCATTTTTTTTATACAGAACTTGTATGGACGCTCACATGCTTCACATGTCAAAGAGCGGGGAGAAAAAAGTGTGTTTTTTTCATAGATCAACACAATATGGCGAAAACAATTAAACCTGTGACTGAGTGTAATTTGTAAAAATGTGTAAAAAAACATGATAAAAGCTGATTGGCTGATGACTGAGCTGACTGAAGCTGATTGGCTGTTACTTCCTCTAAAAACTTCTGGGTCTTCAGTGACGCAGAAGTTTTTAGCAGAAGTTCAGTTCGTCGGTGGAGAGTTAGATGTATTCACTGCTGAGTCGTGACCTTTGCAGAGTCGGAGGCAGATGGCGAGTGCGGCCTTAATGCAGCCAACGGGAAAGTGCGTGTACCCAAGAACACTTTATTTGAAAGGGACTTGTCAGAAATGGCCTTCTGCTGGTTTCAGCCACAATCTGGTCCCAAATGTAGTCTGTGGTGAATATTAAAAGGTTTATAGACAAATACTGGTTGCATACATTACCATAAAGACGGTATAAAAGATAATTAAAAGCTTTGAAAAACTAGACCAAATTCTGAGTTCTTCTAAAGGGGTACAGTGGTCGCTGTGCAGGGATCAGAGACACCAGAAAGAGAGACCAGGGAGAGACCAGAGAGAGACCAGGGAGAGACCAGGGAGAGACCTGGGAGAGATCAGAGAGAGAGACCAAGGAGAGACCAGAGAGAGAGACCAGGGAGAGACCGGAGAGAGAACAGGGAGAGACCAGAGAGAGACTGGAGAGAGAACAGGGAGAGACCAGAGAGACCGGAGAGAGAACAAGGAAAGACTAGAGAGAGACTGGAGAGAGAGACTAGAGAGAGAGACCAGGGAGAAACCGGAGAGAGGCTAGAGAAAGAGAGACCAGAGAGAGAGACCAGAAAGAGACCAAAGAGAGAGAGACCAGAGAAAGAGAGACCAAAGAGAGAGACTAGAGTGAGAGAACAAAGATAGAGACCAGAGAGAGACTGGCAAAGAGACCGATGCGAGGGACCAGAGAGCGAGACCATTCCTAATTTCTTCACTTAAAATCCCAAACTTACCAAGTGTGTCTGTGTTTTGTGTCCTCTCTCTTCAGGTGACCATCGGGAATCGTACAAAGCACTACGTCTCGTATCGTCGCAACGAGTTTGTCCAGATGCGGTTTCCTAAGTACGCTCTGCCGAAGGTAAGTCTGCTGTTCCGTTTCAAAGATCTAATGATGAGTTTTATTGGACTAAGATGTTGATAAGAAAACTCTCAGTCGAGCTGGTATGAGATAGAATCATACTAGCCCAGTCCAAGCAGCAAAAGCCTTTTCCATTCCATTAGTTTATGACTTCAAAGCTCCAGCCACTTGATATGAATTTAATGATTGCTATTTTCACGTAATGAGCCAAAACAAAAAGCCGCGTAAGCTTTTCCAATTACTTTATCTTCCCTGCCTTGAAGGACAGGCAAACCCAGCAAACACTCCCATTTTCAATTATTACTATTATTTATTTTTTTACCTCACCACATAACACCACATCCATCAAATATTCAACAGCATTGAGCCAGCAGTGACAGAAGAACTTTTGTCTCAGCGGTGCAGTGACCCGGGGGCCTGTTTGAGCGTGACACCAGGCCTGAGTGTTATTGAACTGCAGGAGATTGATCCACAGAGAGACAAGAGGCTGTGTTTGGTGTCGGGTTTTCCTGTAGTGGTGCTTAGAAAGATTTGTGTTTCTTTGTGTCACTAGGAAGAGGATTACATGTGTGTGCACTCGAGTACTATGGGCTTCACAAATGCAAGAGTGAAATTATAAATAATCACACAACACGATTCAATAGAGGTGAAAACTTTGGGATGTAAACTATGTGTTGGGAAAGAGATAAACTACGGTAAGAATTATTGTCCATTTAGATTTGTTTTTCTTTGGTAAATCAAACGACTCCAGTCCTGTTGAAGTACATGTGTGTAGTTTATTTACTATAATAAATACATTCTTGGGCCACCTGTATTGACCACGTTTCACTCTTTTGTGGATCAATATTGCGACTTCGGGGGGGTGGCAGTCAGAGCTCCACCCAGTCCACATAGCATCAGCCCCTCACTGATCCTCCTGCAGGTGCTGAGTCCACAAGAGCCTTGGTCTTTCAGCTGGGGTTCAGGCAAAGTGGTTGTGTCTTGCCAAAGGACACAACAACAGCAGTCATCAGTGGGAGTCAGTGGAGAGGCCAATGCTCTTCCACCTGAGCCACTGCCCCCCCCGCTCGTCCCTGATTCATAAATAGCCCTTTCTTGGTCTAAACTCAGTGTTTTTGGTCCCGATGTGTTTACGTGTGCTTAATCCATTAAACCCGGGTCAGGTCCCTGGGGCCTCTGATGGCCTCTGATGGCCTCTGCATTTTTCATCGCTCTTCAATAATTGAGAGGTGAAAACACGGCTCCTCCCGTCGGCCCCCTCTGAATGTCTGTGTGGCTAAAAGCGCGAGGCCCGTGTCGAGCGCTGACCTATCTGCTCAGCCAAGTACAAGAACATGTGTCGCAGACGATACACAAATATAGAAGAGTCTGAGGCACACACACAGGGAGCAAGGACTTTACAAGGACTATACAAGGACTATTCAAGGACTACACAAGGACTTTACAAGGACTATTCAAGGACTACACAAGGACTTTACAAGGACTATTCAAGGACTACACAAGGACTTTACAAGGACTATTCAATAACTAAACAAGGATTAAACAAGGACTATACAAGTACTAGTCAAGGACTATTCAAGGACTATACCAGGACTATACAAGGACTATTCAAGGACTATACTGGGACTATTCAAGGACTATACTAAGACTATACCAGGACTATACAAGGATCATACTAGGACTATACAAGGACTATTCAAGGACTATACTAGGACAACACAAGGACTACACAAGGATTATTCAAGGACTATACCAGGACTATACTAGGACTATACCAGGACTATACTAGGACTATACCAGGACTATACTAGGACTATACTAGGACTATACCAGGACTATACTAGGACTATTCAAGGACTATACTAGGACTACACAAGGACTACACAAGGACTATTCAAGGACTATTCAAGGACTATACTAGGACTACACAAGGATTATTCAAGGACTATACCAGGACTATACTAGGACTATACAAGGACTATTCAAGGATGATTCAAGGAATATACCAGGACTATACTAGGACTATACAAGGACTATTCAAGGATTATTCAAGGAATATACCAGGACTATACTAGGACTAAACAAGGACTAAACAAGGACTAAACAAGGACTATACCAGGACTATACCAGGACTATACCACTACAATGGCCACTGTGTGATTGTGCGTCATATAAGATCAGATACACTCGTCGGCTGTGTCTTGTTTGTGTCTTGTTGTGTGTCTTTCCCCAAATCCATGTGAGTTTCCAGTCTGTTGTGCCGCTCAAAATGAAAAGCTTTAGTCCATTTGACAACCATAAACCGCTGCTTCTTGTAAAAAGTTCAATTCAATTTTAGTTTTTGTTCAGCCCTAACTCACAACAGTAGTTATCGTCACAACTTCACAAAACTATTGATTCGCCGACAAACCGTTCAAACACACAAAATGCAATTATAAAAAAACACATTGTCCTTAGACTCTCCTCCACCTGCACAGAAAAACTCTAAAAACCGCAGTGAAAGTTGAAATGGTTTCCTTCTTTTATGCGGACAAAAACTTTGACTGTGTTTTTTGTTTTGTGTTACCAAAGCACACAATGTGAATCGATCACAGCGAACACCTGCGTCTGAATATTTAACATTCAGACCATTCTCAGAACACAATCGCGTCTCTTCAAAGTTGGTGGTGATTATAATTCAATAACGCTCTCCGCGGCTCGCAGCTGAATGGATAACATCACCTTTCATACACTTCCAAACGCATCGTTGAACTGGCTTTTTCATTATTCCCACAAACACTGTGACGTCTGGACTTAATCAGGTTTAATCATCTGCGACTGGAATCTTATCTGAGCCACGGAAAAATGCATGGGATGAAAGACGTGCTGTTAAAAATATAGAATTAGTGTTTTCAGTGAAAGACATTACTCGGGATGTTAAGAAATATCTGGATATGCTAATATGCTAACGGCTTCTTTCAACTGTACAGCGACAATAGCTTCTTGTACTTTTAAGCTAGTTTTGTTTAGATAGAGAGATAGATAGATAGATAGATACTTTATTGATCCCCGTAGGATAAATTCAGGTGTCCAGTAGCAGAAAAAAGAAAAACAAATTTATCATTCAAAAAATGTAATAGTAATTATCAGCAACAGCCCTTCAGGTCACAGCAGCAGAGGTGGAGTAGCCTCTAGGTGGAGCAGGACGGGTCACAGCAGCAGAGGTGGTGTAGCCTCTAGGTGGAGCAGGACGGGTCACAGCAGCAGAGGTGGAGTAGCCTCTAGGTGGAGCACGGCGGGTCACAGCAGCAGAGGTGGAGTAGCCTCTGGGGTAGAGCAGGACGGGTCACAGCAGCAGAGGTGGAGTAGCCTCTGTGTGGAGCACGGCGGGTCCACAGCAGCAGAGGTGGAGTAGGCTCTGGGTGGAGCAGGACGGGTCACAGCAGCAGAGGTGGAGTAGCCTCTAGGTGTAGCACGGCGGGTCACAGCAGCAGAGGTGGAGTAGCCTCTGTGTGGAGCACGGCGGTTCACAGCAGCAGAGGTGGAGTAGCCTCTGTGTGGAGCACGGCGGGTCACAGCAGCAGAGGTGGAGTAGCCTCTGTGTGGAGCACGGCGGTTCACAGCAGCAGAGGTGGAGTAGCCTCTGTGTGGAGCACGGCGGGTCACAGCAGCAGAGGTGGAGTAGCCTCTGGGTGGAGCAGGACGGGTCACAGCAGCAGAGGTGGAGTAGCCTCTGGGTGGAGCAGGACGGGTCACAGCAGCAGAGGTGGAGTAGCCTCTGGGTGGAGCAGGACGGGTCACAAAGTGGAGTAGCCTCTTGGTTCGGATCATTTTCTCTGCTCTGGTCCAAAGTAAAATGCTGAATGGTTCATTAGAATTTTTCAAAAAGCTAGCATTCCTCCAGTGCATTTTCATCTGATCCACTTGGGTCGGACCATAAATCCTTTCCGCTCCAATCTGGACCAGTACAAAACCATGAACACTGTACTGCAGCAACATCTTAGGTAGAAAAAAGCAAGAAAAATAAAATGTATGAAGCACAAAACAACAACTGTTTCAGAGCTACTTCAGAGCCGTTTTCCAGCAACCAAAATAAACAAGCTTTATGTAATTGTCTGGTGCACACTGGGGATTCTTGCGCATGTATTCCAATGTGGTTTTACTGCAAATGGCAAATCAAACGCTCTTGACACTTCACTTACAGCACAGTTACCAAAATGATCTATGAGGAGGAGAGAGAGTTATGGGCAAATTTAAAATGCAGTAATTATCATTGATAGCGGGGGTTTTGGGGCTGCGCAGGGATAATAAGGTAATTGCGTTGCGTTTAGTGACTCAGAAAACGGGTCAGATAAGTAATCACGCAGGACTCTAGCTTCACTGATTGTTGGTTCGCTGTAGACCTTTTCCACTTGTGCCTAATGAGCCCGCGGTGGCGTGGGTTGGAAAGTATTGACAGGGCTGTTCACAACGTCCATGGTGATGAAGATGATGATGATGGTGATGATGATGACAATAATGGCAATAGCAAGCTTGAGAAATCGGTGTACAGAGAATGAAAGGCTTATTTTTCAAAAGCCGCATAGTGGAGAGAGAGAAAGAGAGAGAGAGAACGAGAGGCCGGTGAGAGAGAGAGCCAGAGAAAAAGAGAGAGAGAGAGAGAATGAGAGAGGCCAGAGAGAGAGAGAGAGCCAGAGAAAAAGAGAGAGAGAGAGAGAGAGAATGAGAGAGGCCGAAGAGAGAGAAAGCCAGAGAAAGAGAGAGAGAGAACAGGAGAGACCAGAGAGAGAGAGAGACAGAGAAAGAGAAAGGCCAGAGAGAGAGAGATAGAGAAAGAGACCACACCATGAATAAAGCAGAGAACACAGACTCTCCTCTGGTCCAACAGCGACTTATCCCTGGCTCCGCTCAACATTCCACAAACTCATCCACACATTTCTGTCCCTGAATAATCCTACTGTACAGAACCATACTACCTCAGCACATGGTCAGCAGCCCCCCCTCCCCCCCAGCAGAGGCCCTGGTCTCTGGGGTGGTGCTGATGGATGGAGGTGTTGATGGGAGAGAGCACAGACAGACAGCAGCTCTGGGATGGTGTGTCCTCACTCCAGCTTCAGGATGAGAGAGCTGCTGCTGTACCGTACACGACCACAGGGGGCAGAGTTTGTGTTTGTTTAGATGCAGAGAAGACTGAGAATTAAGCAAAGCCATGACAAAGTTCATATAAATTACATACAAAAACATAGGAATAGACAATATGTGATTTTGTATGTGGTCTTTGCTCTCATTTTCCATAGGATCAACTTAAAGCTAAAACCTTGTAAATACGCTTGATAGACCCATGCTATCATGTATTCTTCACAAATCTGTCTGGTCTCTCTCTGGTCTCTCTCTGGTCTCTCTCTGGTCTCTCTCTGGTCTCTCTGGTCTCTCTCTGGTCTCTCTCTCTCTGATCTCTCTCTGGTCTCTCTCTGGTCTCTCTCTGGTCTCTCTCTGGTCTCTCTCTCTCTGATCTCCCTCTGGTCTCTCTCTGGTCTCTCTCTCTCTGATCTCTCTCTGGTCTCTCTCTGGACTCTCTCTGGTCTCTCTCTGGTCTCTCTCTGGTCTCTCTCTGGTCTCTCTGGTCTCTCTCTGGTCTCTCTCTCTCTGATCTCTCTCTGGTCTCTCTCTGGTCTCTCTCTCTGGTCTCTCTCTGGTCTCTCTCTGGTCTCTCTCTGGACTCTCTCTGGTCTCTCTCTGTTCTCTCTCTGGTCTCTCTCTCTGATCCCTCTCTGGTCCCTCTCTGGTCTCTCTCTCTGGTCTCTCTCTGGTCTCTCTCTGGTCCCTCTCTGTTCTCTCTCTGGTCTCTCTCTCTCTGATCTCTCTCTGATTCATTAAAATGACCACTAACCTAAGTTGTCTTTTTGCTGTTGATTAAAGTTGAGACTTTAAGATTACTATTATTATTATTATTAATAATAATAATAATAATAAAACGTATACTGATCTCTTTGGGCACAGTCCTCCTCCTCGTCACGTGACTTAAAGAAAATAATAATATAAAAATAGTAAAGTACTACTATATAGTAATAGTTTCTTCCATTGTGTAAAAAGCAGAGTCTGGTCTGGAGCTTTCTCTCTCTTCAGTCAGATCTGAAGAAACCAAATCCTTTTTCTTTAAAAAAAAATCTTCTTTAAATCTTCTTTAAAAGAAATATAAGAGAAAAACTCTTCGTTCCATCTTTGTGCAGTTGAAATAATGACAAATTCATTCAATAATAACTTCTTGTACTGCTTGTAAAAACGCATTTTTCCAAATGTGTTTTATTGTTTCTGTTCTGATACAGTGAGAGAGAGAGAGAGCAGAGCGAGACCAGAGAGAGACCAGAGAGAGACCAGAGAGAGACCAGAGAGAGAGCAGAGAGACCAGAGAGGGAGCAGAGAGAGACTAGAGAGACCAGAGAGGGAGCAGAGAGACAGCAGAGAGAGAGCAGAGAGACCAGAGAGGGAGCAGAGAGAGACTAGAGAGACCAGAGAGGGAGCAGAGAGAGACTAGAGAGACCAGAGAAAGAGCAGAGAGAGAGACAAGAGTGAGACCAGAGAGACTAGAGCAGGGGTGTCAAACTCATTTTGGTCCGGGGGCCACATACAACCTAATCTGATCTCAAGTGGGCCGGACCAGGAGATGCTCTACAAAAATATCCAAAAACGGTACAAAGTCCAACTTTTTGTGCACATAAACACATTTATTTAAAACTTCCTTTAAAACACTATCCTTTAATACTCAGTTTTCTGTTACAAACTTAAATGTAACAGTGAGTTTTTCACAGTGCAAATAATGTAATGTATTTACAATATTACATTGAAAATGGTATTTCACAATATGTATATGTAGGGTGAGGGAAAGGTGAGCGCCAATCGGGTGTGAATAACAGACCCTTTCCGTAAACATGCCCTCCCTAGCTCCTGAGACTTCAAAGCAACTGCGGGTTCAATTGAAGGTTAACATTCACCAGGAACACTACAACGAGACCCAGAGGGGCAATAAAACAACAGAACAGGACATCTGTGTGCCCCCTGCCAGACGGAGATCAGGAATCAGTCATCAGCAATCGCTCATGAGACATTCCACAACCTGAGACTCTCCCACGGCGCTCTGGCGCTCCCTAGCGGACACTGGACACCACTGCACCCAAGGCGGACACCCGAAAAGGACATTACTCTGTAATATCATGTCGATAACGTTACGGACCTTACTCGTGTGTGTTGATGTCTGTGATGTAAATGCACTGCGTGTTTGTACATGTCTTATGATCATTTGCATCAATCGTGTGTGTTTCCTTTACAAACTGTCTGTTGTGAAGGGGTTTGTCCACAGAGGGCAGGGGCGGCATGGACATGCCTCCCCTGGGAAGTCAATATAAACACGAACAATGCCATAGAACTTCCTCTTGTCTTCTCCTGAAATCACCATTCCAACCACCCCGGCCCATCTGCGTCCCGCGGCACGTGTCTCCTACTACGGCCGCGCCTGCACGCATCGGGCCTCCTACTCCGCAAAACACACTCTCCTCGGCTCGGGACCTTATGAACTGTTCATCACCAGCCTCTTTTCCGTGGCTCTGGACTCTACGCACGCAACCCATTCCGGACTGGGCTGCATACGCGTGAATCAGCAGCTGGACCAACTCGCTGGCTTTGTACCTCCCGCCTGCCCAGACAAAGGAACCACGTGGGCCGATTCCCCAACCCAAATCCTTCCTCCATCCTCTACGCTCCTACAAAGTAAGACTGTTCTTGTTAAATGTGTGATTTGAATGAAATGTATGCCACTCCTGCTTTAATGTGACCAGAAATCCCCTTCGTTATATTTTTACCTTCATTTTGTAATCAATAAACCCCTTTTCTTTAACTCAATCCTATCAGAGTCGTGTTGTTAGATCTCGGAATATCCCTGGCCGATTTACGAATTAACTACCTTTTAGATTTATAAGACTGACTCGAGGCAAAAGTTGGTTTGGATCTGTCGTAGACCCTCAAAATGTCTACTGGTGCCCAAAATAAATAAGACAGACCCATTGGTGGAACGGCGAGTTTCTGATCCGGAGACTAGCCGCTCCACACTACCAAATTTATACTATAATAACATAATCAGCAATATAAGTAGTTACCCTACATATATTAATATTTGTATGTTAGCTTTGTTTTAAGGCTCATTACAGAGAAAACTTGCTCACAAAGGTAAAGTAGGTAGATAGAAAAAAACACTTTAACACAGCACCTCAGCTTAACCATCTTCAGTGTGGTAAGGTACATGGTTATGTTATTGTCACATTAACCTTCTTCAGTGTGGTCAGGTCCATGGTTATGTTATTATCACATTAACCTTCTTCAGTGTGGTACGGTCCATGGTTATGTTATTATCACATTAACCATCTTCAGTGTGGTACGGTCCATGGTTATGTTATTATCACATTAACCTTCTTCAGTGTGGTAAGGTCCATGGTTATGTTATTATCACATTAACCATCTTCAGTGTGGTCAGGTCCATGGTTATGTTATTATCACATTAACCTTCTTCAGTGTGGTACGGTCCATGGTTATGTTATTATCACATTAACCATCTTCAGTGTGGTAAGGTCCATGGTTATGTTATTATCACATTAACCATCTTCAGTGTGGTAAGGTCCATGGTTATGTTATTATCACATTAACCATCTTCAGTGTGGTAAGGTACATGGTTATGTTATTGTCACATTAACCTTCTTCAGTGTGGTCAGGTCCATGGTTATGTTATTGTCACATTAACCTTCTTCAGTGTGGTAAGGTCCATGGTTATGTTATTATCACATTAACCTTCTTCAGTGTGGTAAGGTCCATGGTTATGTTATTGTCACATTAACCTTCTTCAGTGTGGTCAGGTCCATGGTTATGTTATTGTCACATTAACCATCTTCAGTGTGGTAAGGTCCATGGTTATGTTATTATCACATTAACCTTCTTCAGTGTGGTACGGTCCATGGTTATGTTATTATCACATTAACCATCTTCAGTGTGGTACGGTCCATGGTTATGTTATTATCACATTAACCTTCTTCAGTGTGGTACGGTCCATGGTTATGTTATTATCACATTAACCATCTTCAGTGTGGTAAGGTACATGGTTATGTTATTGTCACATTAACCTTCTTCAGTGTGGTACGGTCCATGGTTATGTTATTATCACATTAACCTTCTTCAGTGTGGTCAGGTCCATGGTTATGTTATTGTCACATTAACCATCTTCAGTGTGGTAAGGTCCATGGTTATGTTATTATCACATTAACCTTCTTCAGTGTGGTACGGTCCATGGTTATGTTATTATCACATTAACCATCTTCAGTGTGGTACGGTCCATGGTTATGTTATTATCACATTAACCATCTTCAGTGTGGTACGGTCCATGGTTATGTTATTATCACATTAACCATCTTCAGTGTGGTACGGTCCATGGTTATGTTATTATCACATTAACCATCTTCAGTGTGGTAAGGTCCATGGTTATGTTATTATCACAGAGAAAGCATCAAACTGACCATGATTCACTTGAAATGAATAAAACAACTTCCATAACGTGATTCATTCTTAACGACTGCAGCAGTGTCTCTGTGTAAAATACAGTCAAATGTCCAAAAATCATCACCTCCATTTGCAGCTTTGTCACTACACCTGTTTTTTACCATCGGTACCAGTCCACACTGTCCAACACACCAGCAACAACAGCAGAACCAGCAGCAGCACCAGCAGCAGCGCTCAAAACTCCTCTGATAGTTTCAGTAACACCACAAATGAATATGTGACATCAGTAACATCAGTCTATCAATGGCAACATGTTGGTAAAAGCGAGTGGTTTCTCATACCATGTCTGCAGCCTGTAAGAGTTTAACAAACTCTCTCTCACTGTGCGGCTGCGATGCTAATGCTAATGTTGTTAGCACAGGTAGCTTCCCTTTACAGCAGCAGCACTAACCTCTCGCTCTGGGCACAAACAGACTGCTGTGTTTTCAGGGCCAGACATGTTTATCTTCTGTTTTCTCAATTCTCCACTCAAAGTGCCGTATTTTTCGCCGAGTCTTGTAGTTTAAGATGTTATTCCTCCAGCACCGCTCTGGTGGAGCCACTACAGACGCACTGGACTCACCCCTGAGCGCGGCGCTGCGGCGTCGCGTTGCGGAGCCTCGCGTCGCCTCGCGTCGCGGAGCGGCTTTTTAAAATGTATTATTATTATATTTTTACATAAATGAGCCGCGGGCCGTATCAAATCTCTTGGCGGGCCGGTTCCGGCCCGAGGGCCGTATGAATGACACCCCTGGACTAGAGAGACCATAGAGACCAGAGAGAAGGAGAGACTAGATAGAGACCAAAGAGAGACCAGAGAGACACCAGAGAGGGCTGAGGCTCTAGGTTCAGGACTGAGCCTGTAAATCCAGGAACGAGGCTTTAAATCCAGGAACGAGGCTTTAAATCCAGGAACGAGGCTTTAAATCCAGGACTGAGGCTGTAGATCCAGGACTGAGGCTGTAGATCCAAGACTGAGGCTGTAGACCCAGGACTGAGGCTGTAGACCCAGGACTGAGGCTGTAGACCCAGGACTGAGGCTGTAGATCCAGGACTGAGGCTGTAGATCCAGGGCAGGAGCCATACAGTACAGCACATCATTCAAACTATGTTATTTAATTTCAAACAGTGAAACACATGGAGAGAGAAACTGAATCTTTGAGCCTGGATCACAAATCTCCTCAAAGGCAGATATTTGAATAAAAGTAGTTAGCACAAAGCGTTAGCATCTCTCTCTCCGCTCTCACAGATCTGCAGTTCATTTGGCTGAGGTTGTTTTCTGAGGAGAACGTTGCTCTCCGGTGATTGGAGCCACAGTTTTTCCTCAGCTCCGCCGTCTTTATCTCCAAATGTGATGTAAATGTAATCAGTCTGACACAGAAAGTGCTGAGTCGCTGATGGGAATGTGTTCGGGTGTTAGCATTATGGAAGAGCTCTGAGGAGGGATGCTAACGTGCTTCCTGACGACAGACCCTGCTAAAGTTTATTCTTCTTTATTTGACTTCCTCCAGTATCTGTCTGCAGTAAATGTTTAAACTATGGCCTAATCCAAAAGTGCTGAATTAGCAATAGCGAAGAGACCAAAGTTTTATTGATAAACTTAAATGTTATTTTTGTTCTTCGAATCTATGAGATACTGTTTCATTTGATTGTTTTGTTTTTGTTTGTTGTTGTGAATTGTTTTTTCGCTAGAGCTGTAGACCCAGGACTGAGGCTGTAGACCCAGGACTGAGGCTGTAGATCCAGGACTGAGGCTGTAGACCCAGGACTGAGGCTGTAGACCCAGGACTGAGGCTGTAGACCCAGGACTGAGGCTGTAGACCCAGGACTGAGGCTGTAGATCCAGGACTGAGGCTGTAGATCCAGGACTGAGGCTGTAGACCCAGGACTGAGGCTGTAGATCCAGGACTGAGGCTGTAGATCCAGGACTGAGGCTGTAGACCCAGGACTGAGGCTGTAGACCCAGGATTGAGGCTGTAGATCCAGGACTGAGGCTGTAGATCCAGGACTGAGGCTGTAGACCCAGGATTGAGGCTGTAGACCCAGGATTGAGGCTGTAGACCCAGGACTGAGGACTGTGAGGACTGAAGAGTGTCCCGTGTGTTTCAGGACGTGCAGATCGTGAGCACGGATGAGAAGCAGGTTCTGTTGGCGCTGCAAGAGTGGTACCAGAGTGACACCTATAACCTGTACCAGTCCGACCCACAGGGGGTCTATTACTCTCTGCTGCTGGAGGACGTCCGCAGCACCCAGCAGCCTGAGGAGAACACACTCATCGACATCCTGGAGGTCAGAGACACACACAGGACACACACACAGACACACACACACACAGATACATATACATACACACATGCAAACACACATTTATCTACTGTACAGACACACACACACACACATTCATATACATACACATACATATATACACGCACACACACATACACACACACAAACACACACATACACAAACATATATGTACACGCATACACACACTTACATTCATATACATACATATATATACACACACACACACACACACACATACATATACATACACACACATTCATCTACATACACACATACACACAGACACACACACAAACACACACACACACACTCACATACACATACAATTCACACACACACACACACAATTCACACACACACTTACACACACACGCACACACACACACACACACACACACACACACACACACACACACACACACACACACACACAGACATACAAAAGTGAAAATGTAAATTAGTAGAATCTAAAGAAAAACAAAATGAAAACCTGCAGCCTCACAGCTCAAACATTTATCACAGATGGCTTTAACCTGATCTTCGAATCCAAATCCAAAAAAAGAGAAAAACCAAATCTGCTGCGTTTGTATTTTCACTTTTTATGACTGGACACATTATTTAAATATTTCCAATTCTTTCAATTCTGAGATGGATCAATTTTTCTCAGTCTTTACAAAACACATCCCAAACACGCTCCGGTGTTCTGTCGAGATGATCTGGCTCAGCTGTTAATGATGTAATGCAAACCTGCGCATGCGCGTCTCACTGCAGCCGAAGCAAACCAAGATGGCGGACATGTAGTCCGCGAATTGCTTTAAAAGTTAAATACGAACGAGTTAAGACACGAATGTCACTTTTAATGCAATTTGAGGCGAGATGTTGATGGTTCCGCATTGTGATATGTGTGTAAAGTTTGTTTTAAGCAGTCCACTGCTCCTGTGAAACTACACTGCTGCTGTGTGATCGCTGTCCCTGAGTTGACTGCTGCATACGTCAGGCCCATGACGCGTCCTGTGACTGGTCTGTCGGGTTGATAATGGAAATAATAAATGTAATTTAATGCATGTCTCATACTGTATTCAATATGATTAACAATAGTGTGTTCAAACGAAATATTTAATTAGATTGAGTTTTTTCCCCATTCTGGCGGGTTTGTGCGCATGCGCAAATCAGATTTGGGCACAGCAGCAGTGTAGTTTCACAGGAGCAGTGGACTGCTTAAAACAAACTTTACATGAAACTCTTACTCTTAAAACACACATATCCCAACGCGGACCATCAACATCTCGCCTCAAATTGCATTAAAAGTGACATTCGTGTCTTAATTCGTTCGTATTTAACTTTTAAAGCAATTCGCGGACTACATGTCCGCCATCTTGGTTTGCTTCGGCTGCAGTGAGACGCGCATGGCCAGGTTTGCATTACATCATTAACAGCTGAGCCAGATCATCTCGACGGGCAGACCAACTCGACAGAACACCGGGTCACATTCTCCAGTTCCACGAACTTAAAAACCTCTGCATGTGCCGTTGAAACTCGGTTCGAAGTAGCTGCCTTTTCCATATCTTCAGCTTCTTGTGGATGACTTAATAATTCATGGTCATGTCAAATTATGTCTTGCACAGAATTGCATAAGAAATGTTGTTGCTGTACACGGCGTCAGGCTCCACGACGGTTAGAACACTCTTAAGGAAGCTTTTGGACTGTTGCTTCGTATTAACTTTCATCCAATAATACAAATTAGCCGTAGATCCTGAATGGTGCAACTATGTGAGGCTTTTATCCCAGTGAGACAGTACCAGCAGGATACGTCTGTCAGTCCAGACCAGAAAAAGTTTGAGACGGATTTATCAAAGCTATGGCTGTAATTAACAAGTAATTAAGTAAGGGATAACGTATATTACGCAGGTCATTATCGGAAAATAAGTACCGACAGGGCGAAGCGGACCCCTCCGCTGCAGCGGCCATTATTGTTTTGAGAGGTCAGTTATCAAGAAATAATGACCGGTATAACGTTTTTAAATAACATTCAAATCAATGGAGCGTTCTACTGCTGCTGTGAGGAGCCGTGTAATAACAGCAATGAAATCAGTTAGACCAGGCATGTCCGAAAACAAGTTCACTGTGTGATCCATCCAACTTCAGCTCAGCCAATATAGACATGTCGTCACTCTTTCTATAGCCCAGTACGTCTGGAGTTCATTTGTTGATTTGTGGTGAGATTGTAAACATTTGTCATTCAGCCAACTTCAGCTCCGTTATAGATCATCATGAATCTTCAAAAAACAACCCAATGTCAGTCAAGACAGCACACACACACACACACACACACACACACACACACACACACACACACACACACGCACACGCACACACGCTCAAATATGGATTACAAGACTTGACCCGACTCTATGCACAACACCGAGACTAGCGTTACATAATAAAGCAGACGGAGGGGCCGGTGGAACAACATGGCCGCCTTTCTAAACGTCCATCTTCTTCGTGACTGGAGGGCAGAGCCGCGGAGTCGTATCGATCGCCGTGGATTAAAGTTTAACCTGCGGCAGGAGGTGTGTTAGTGCAGAGAGGCTTCAGACACGCAACATCACGAAGAGAGAACAGATGCAGCACGGAGCAGCTGCGTGTAGAGCTCAGTGAATTCATATTGTTATAGTGGAGGAGGAGAAGGAGGAGGAGGAGAGATGAGGGGGAAGAGGAGGAAGAAGAAGGAGGAGGAGGAGGAGAGATCAGGCAGAAGAAGGAGAAGAGATGAGGTAGAGGAAGAGGAAGAAGGAGGAGGAGAGATGAGGCAGAAGATGAGGAAGAAGAAGAGGGAGGAGGAGGAGATGAAGAAGAGGTGTGGGGGAAAGAGGAAGAGGAGAGATTAGGCAGAAGAAGAGGAAGAAGAAGGAGAAGTTAGAGTTAGTTTTCTAATAAAATAAAACAAGGAAGTTTTAAGACCTGAGAAAAACAAATACATGATTGAAGGAAATATGACCTAATATTTCAGGTTTTTGAACTCCCCAGGACAGAAATCGAAACAGAAACCTATCTGTTGGGATGAAGACCTGCAGCCACACCTGCCCTTTAAGGACAGATTTGTAAAGTTACAAAAAAAAATTGTTCCCGATACCATACTTGTGTTTTTTTCTTTACTGGTGTGTTAAAAAAGACAGAATACAAGTTCACAAATCCTCTAATAATGTGTTTTTTGTGTTTCTTTTGACTCTACCCGATGGTAAAAGAAGTTTAGTCTCATTCCAAGTTTTTTATCAGTTCAAGGGAACATTTTCATTCAAATGAGGTCAGAGCAACAGGAAGTGGAGCTAAGGAGGACACAAAGGAAAGACTTTACAGACGGAAAGAAACACAAATATAAGTCCAATATCTCCAAAACACACATCTAACTCTCTCTCTCTCTCTCTGTCTCTTGCCTCCCCCCCTCTCTCTCTCCTGGTGTAGGTGAAAGGAGTGAAAGGAGTGTTCTTGGCCAATCAGAAGCTGAGCGGGAAAGTGACCACAGTCATCACCTACAACAAAGGCAGAGACTGGGAGCAACTGACGCCTCCAGCGACAGACATGAACGGGAAGAGCCTCAGCTGCAAGGCGGTGAGAGACACACGCACACACACACACACACATACAACTACAAAACACACACACAACTACACTACTACAAAACTGCACATAGTCATGGGTGAGTTTTGTGTTAACGTTTCAAATTATGTCATAAAGAGAGAGAGGAGAGAGAGGACAGCGGGGAGGAGAGAGAAATGGAAGGATCGAAAAGAGAGGCGAGAGAGAGGAGAGAGGAGAGGGAGGAGAGACCAGGAGAGACAAGGGAGACCAGGAGAGACAAGGAGAGAGAGGAGAGAAGATAGGAGAGAGGGAAGGGAGGAGAGGAGAGGAGTTTGCAGAGATGAGAGAAAATATTAGGGACATGGGAGAGAAGAAAGGTAGGAGAGAAGATGAGAGAGAGGGGAGAGAGAGGAGAGAAGAGGGGAGAGCGAGGCGAGAAGAGAGAGGCAAGGAGAGAGGGAGGAGAGAAGAGAGATGAGCGTTTGGAGAGAGGAGAAGAGAGAGAGAAGAGAGTAGTTTACAGAGAGGAGAGAAAATAGTAGGGACAGGAGAGAGAGGAGAGGAGAGAGAGGGGAGAGAGGAGAGGAAAGAAAGAACAGAGAGGGGAGAGAGAGGAGAGAAGAGGAGAGAGAGGAGAGAGAGGAGAGAGAGGGGAGGAGAGAGGAAAGGGAGGAGAGGAGTTTGCAGAGAGGAGAGAAAATAGCAGAGACAGTGGAGAGAGGCGAGGAGAGAGAGGACAGAGTTCAGAGAGAGGAGAGAGTTTGGAGAGAGAGGAGAGAGTTTGGAGAGGGAGGAGAGAGTTTGGAGAGAGAGGAGAGAGTTTGGAGAGGGAGGAGAGAGTTTGGAGAGAGAGGAGAGAGTTTGGAGAGAGAGGAGAGAGTTTGGAGAGGGAGGAGAGAGTTTGGAGAGGGAGGAGAGAGTTTGGAGAGGGAGGAGAGAGTTTGGAGAGAGAGAGAGTTTGGAGAGAGAGGAGAGAGTTTGGAGAGAGAGGAGAGAGTTTGGAGAGAGAGGAGAGAGTTTGGAGAGGGAGGAGAGAGTTTGGAGAGAGGAGAGAGTTTGGAAAGAGAGGAGAGAGTTTGGAGAGAGAGGAGAGAGTTTGGAGAGGGAGGAGAGAGTTTGGAGAGAGGAGAGAGTTTGGAGAGAGGAGAGAGTTTGGAAAGAGAGGAGAGAGTTTGGAGAGAGAGGAGAGAGTGTGGAGAGAGAGGACAGAGAGAGGAGAGAGTTTGGAGAGGGAGGAGAGAGTTTGGAGAGGGAGGAGAGAGTTTGGAGAGAGAGGAGAGAGAGGACAGAGAGAGGAGAGAGTTTGGAGAGAGAGGAGAGAGAGAGGAGAGAGTGTGGAGAGAGAGGACAGAGAGAGGAGAGAGTTTGGAGAGGGAGGAGAGAGTTTGGAGAGAGAGGAGAGAGTTTGGAGAGAGAGGAGAGAGAGGACAGAGAGAGGAGAGAGTTTGGAGAGAGAGAGGAGAGAGAGAGGAGAGAGTTTGGAGAGGGTAACCTTGAGTCTGTGTCAGAGCTGTTTTGTGGATGCACATCATATTCAACAATAGACAAACCAATGCAGTGAACAAATGCAAACCAAAAGTCCCTGAAATTTTCTCTGCTCTTTTTTCAAAGTGTTCCGGCCTCTATTTCTTCATTAAAGGAGATTATTTCACTTCTTTCACCAGAAAACCCTCCATCTGTCTTCTCTCTCCTCCTCCACATATCTCCCTCTCTCCACTTTCCTTTCTGCTTCTGGTTTGAGCTATAACCCAGAAGTGTAAAATAAAAGATTGTGAGAAATGAGAGTGAGTGAGTTTGAGTTCCTGTGTTGAGAGACTTTTGTTAAAGCTGCTTCACAGAGATGTTTTTATTCAGGACGTGAGTAAGACTGAGGAGCCCACGGAAAAATTAATATAGATCTAGTCTGTTTACTTTTTATTCATTTATTTCTATAATTCTATGTCCCTGATGTTTTTTGCTCTAACTTGAAAAATGTCACGTTGTTCTGGGTCCTTAGTCTGCTCCTGTGTTCTGCCTGCAGCCGGACTGAGACCAGAGACCAGAGAGAGAGACCAGAGACTAGAGAGAGACCAGAGACTAGAGAGAGACCAGAGACTAGAGAGAGACCAGAGACTATAGACAGAGACCAGTGAGAGACTAAAGACTAGAGGGAGAGAGACCAGAGAGAGACCAGAGACTAAAGACAGAGACTAGAGAGAGACCAGAGACTATAGACAGAGACCAGTGAAGAAAGGGAGACCAGAGAGAGACCAGAGACTAGAGAGAGAGACCAGAGAAGAAAGGGAGACCAGAGAGAGACCAGAGACTAGAGAGAGAGACTAGAAAAGAAAGGGAGACCAGAGAGAGACCAGAGACTAGAGAGAGAGACTAGAAAAGAAAGGGAGACCAGAGAGAGACTAAAGAGAGACCATAGACTAGAAAGAGACTAGAGAGAGCAAGAAACCCTTTACATTTGTCTTAATTCTTTCTTTCTACAATGCTATGTCCCGATGTGTCTTGCTTTAACTTTGTGACCTGAGTCTGTGTTGTGCTTCAGCCGGACTGCTACCTGCACCTGCACCTGCGCTGGGCCGACAACCCCTACGTGTCCGGGACGGTCCACACCAAAGACTCCGCCCCCGGACTCATCATGGGAGCAGGTCAGTCCTGCAGCTGGAGTGTCTCTCTCTTTTCTCTGGTCTCTCTCTGTTCTCGCTTTAGTGTCTCTCTGGTCCAGTGGCAGCACAGAGCGAGCTGCTTCTGACTCCCTAAACTTTTCTGGACAAATGTTAAGAATCACGAAGGACTCTCAGAGTTTATAACTTGTAACTTTAAGTTTCCAAGTGGACAAATCGATGAACCGTTGAAGCTGCTCCAGGGAACATTAAAGGATCGTGTTGGTTTTAAACTCTCGAGTTGATTCAGTTTTGCTCCGTTTTTTACCCTTTAACAGTGAATACTCTTTGATTTAAAGCTGGGGTCTCTGACTTTTGTTGGGTTCTCTTGTTTCTCTGGACTCTCTCTGGTCTATCTCTCTGGTCTCTCTCTGGTCTCTCTCTCTCTCTCTGGTCTTTCTCTAGTCTCTATCTCTGCTCTCTCTCTCTCTGGTCTCTCTCTGTTCTATCTCTCTGGTCTCTCTCTGGTCTCTCTTTGGTCTCTCCCTGGTCTCTCCCTGGTCTCTCTGGTCTCTTCCTGGTCTCTCTCTGGTCTCTCTCTGGTCTATCTCTCTGATCTCTCTCTAGTCTCTATCTCTGATCTCTCTCTCTGGTCTCTCTCTCTCTCTCTCAAACAGACACACACACACACACATCTTTGTTGAGGAAATAGCAGTTAGAGTTATAACAGATTAACTTGCTGCAAAGTTGGAACATGTTTTAATTAATAAAACAGAAAACTTTTAATTCCAAAACAACTTTCCAATTATACAGTGTTTTTTATTCCATCTCCGATAATTCGACCTTGTGACAGAAAGCAGAGGCTGAAGAGCGTGGAACTGATTGGATTTATTTATGACGATCCATGACATTTCTCATCATAGTTTCCATCCATTTTTTACCCACAATATTATTTTTTTATTCTAACATAATATACATTCAAACGAGATTGGTGTCGTGTGTATTTTTTTGTGTATTATTTGTGTGTTGCTATTTTTTTTATCTACATCACTGTGTTGTACGTTTTATTTTATTGTTATCTCCATCTCCCTCTGGTGGTAGCATTGGGAATTACAGGCCCTTAGCATTGTTCCCTCTTCATACTCTCCCTGGTCTCTCTCTGGTTTCTCCCTGGTCTCTCTCTTGTCTCTCCCTGGTCTCTCTCTGGTCTCTCCCTGGTCTCTCTCTGGTCTCTCCCTGATCTCTCTCTGGTCTCTCCCTGGTCTCTCTCTGGTCTCTCTCTGTTCTCTCTCTGGTCTCTCCCTGGTCTCTCTCTGGTCTCTCCCTGGTCTCTCTCTGGTCTCTCCCTGGTCTCTCTCTGGTCTCTCTCTGTTCTCTCTCTGGTTTCTCCCTGGTCTCTCTCTGGTCTCTCCCTGATCTCTCTCTGGTCTCTCCCTGGTCTCTCTCTGGTCTCTCCCTGGTCTCTCTCTGGTCTCTCTCTGGTCTCTCTCTGGTCTCTCCCTGGTCTCTCCCTGATCTCTCTCTGGTCTCTCCCTGGTCTCTCTCTGGTCTCTCTCTGTTCTCTCTCTGGTTTCTCCCTGGTCTCTCTCTGGTCTCTCCCTGATCTCTCTCTGGTCTCTCCCTGGTCTCTCTCTGGTCTCTCCCTGGTCTCTCTCTGGTCTCTCTCTGGTCTCTCTCTGGTCTCTCCCTGGTCTCTTTCTGGTCTCTCTCTGGTCTCTCTCTAACAGTCTCAATGTCATTTTTAATGGCCTAAAATAGTGCGTCTAATTTTATAATTTTATGGCTTTTTATCTGAGTCTGACATTTTCTACTTATTTTGCTTTTAGGGAACCTTGGATCCAAACTGGTGGAGTACAAGGAGGACATGTACGTGACCTCGGACTGCGGCAAGACGTGGAGACAGGTGTGCTCTGGATTTATTCGTTTTTCTTTCAATATTAATTTCATTCTTTTGTAAAAAGACAGAAAATACATTGTTGTTTTTATAGTTGTTCTGTACATATAAAGTATAGTAAAAGCTGAATAGGGGAGAGAGCAGAGATAGAGAGGAGAGAGAGCAGAGAGACCAGAGAGAGAGCAGAGAGAGAGCAGAGAGAGACCAGAGAGAGACCAGAGAGAGACCAGAGAGAGACCAGAGAGAGCAGAGAGAGACCAGAGAGAGACAGAGAGAGCAGAGAGAGAACAGAGAGAGCAGAGAGAGCAGAGAGAGACCAGAGTGAGACCAGAGTGAAAACAGAGTGAGACCAGAGCGAGACCAGAGCGAGACTAGAGAGAGATCAGAGAGAGACCAATAATTAATAATCTGCTTGTAATTAATAAATATAAAAACATAAACACAGATCTTGTACAAAGTCTGTGATGTTTGTTCAGGTGTTTGAGGAGGAGCACCACATCCTGTATCTGGATCACGGCGGCGTCATCGTGGCCATCAAAGACACGTCCATCCCACTCAAGATACTCAAGTAACTACACTACTTTCTACTCTGTTCTGTGTATTTTACTCCAGTATCTTCAAAAAATCCTCTCTCTCTCTTTTTCTCTTTCAAAACGTCAGTATTGCGGCTCTTAGACAAATGTAAAGTCAATCTAAAATACCAGATTAAAAACTGATATGAAGTATAGTTGAGTAGGAAAGAGTACATTTATCCAGTTTTCCTGATGTGTTTATGTAGTTGTGCGTCTGCTGTGTCCAAAGACAAATCTTACGCACAATAACAATAACTTAAACAATATCTTCTGTGCGTCATCTTATTGGAAATGTCAGATTCATAAAAGTTTAAGCCAATAAAAGTGAAATCACATTCTCATAATGTACTTTATTAGTTCCTGATGGTAACAACACACGCACACACACACACACACACAGACAGAGACACACAAAGAGATATACACACACACACACAGCCAGAGAGAGACACACACAGACAGATACAGACACAGACAGAGAAAGAGACACACATAGACACACACACACACACACTGGGCGGCCCGATCTCACGAACCCAGCCTCGTAATGTGCGCTGATATAATGTCATTAGCACGGGCCCCCGGGACAAAAATCTAAGGGACCTTTCCGGACAGACATCTGTCTGGGGGGCCGTCCGTCACAGACCCCTCACCCCTCCTCACCCATCCGCCGCGCACCACACTGAGGCCCAACCCATCCTCGCCCCCAGCCCTGGCCCCCCCCCCTCCAAGCAAATTGCCCACAACAGGCGATGCCTGAGAACAGAGAGGCGGGCCTTTTTATAACGACGCTAAGGAGAGTTTGGGAATGCTCTGTTGTGAGACGTGTTTTCGCAAATCTAATGAGTTAAAAAGTCGCAGAAGAACTGGACCAGCAACAACACAACGGCGTGGTTGTTAATGTCCACTCAAAAGGTATCAGGACCAGGGAAGCAACACACACTGTTTATTTTAACACATGTCAGAGGGCCTGCTCAAATAATCGTCATGGTCAGAATTGGTTGTGGGGGGGTCATTGGGGTAGGTGTCTTGGGATGATCGAAAGAACAGTACTCAGACACACACACACACAGACACACAGACAACACACACGCAGACACAGATCACACACCAGAACAACACAGACACAAACACACAGAACAAGAACACACACAGACAACAAGAACACCACAGAGACACACAACACAGAGAGAACACACAGACACTGGACACACACCACAACACAAAACACACAGAACAACACACACGACAGAAACACAACACAAAGACACACAGGCACAGACACACAGACACACACACGCCACAGACAACACAGAGACAACACAGACAGAACTACACCAAAGAACACAACACACAGAACACACACACAAAGACACACACAGAAGACACTCAGACAGACATCAAAAGAGACATCACAAGACACACACTCACAAGACACAACAGAGACACAAACAGAAAAGAACACACCACACAAACACACCAGACACACACAGAGAGCACAACAACAAGCACACAGAACAACGAACAGAGACACACAGACACAACACAGACAAAACACAGACACACACAGACACACAAGTGCAAGAACCAAAAAAACACACAGACACACACAGACACTCACCGACACACAGAGACCCACACAACAGACACAACAGACACCAACACAACAAACACAGACACACACTCCACACTCATATTGAAACCTGGGAAGCAAAAAGACATGTAACAGTAGATTACGGTTTTAAATTTAAGAGGTCTCAAATAACGGTCATTTTTCAGGAATGTTTGTTTTGTTTGTGGAATTTAATGGGCAGTATTAAAAATAATTTCTTGATTTCGTGCGTTGGCCTTGAAACAAATAATACTGTGCAAGAGGTGGTGCATAATAAGTACAGTAATATGTGGGTGAGAAAAACAATAGTTCTGAACTACTGGTCTGTCTGTTTTGTGAGCGCTGGATACAGGGTTGTTTGGCTTGCGCAGGTGCACTCGACGAAGGCCGACGTGACGGTGCACAACTTCACCATGCACCTCTGTGTTTGGTGACGGACTGCGGGAGCGAGCCCGGGGACGAACGCTGGGCCCATGACGTGAAGAAACACACATGTTTCGTTGTGTGTTTTTGGTTGTCAGGCCCAACGCACAATACAGAGACAGACAGGGACCGCAGGATAAGCGGAGTAACAAAGCGATTCCTCCAGAACGATTCATGCAAGGCTTCAGCCGAGAGTGTGATTCCTCCGTTATTATGCGGCTGGCTAGTCGGTACGGGATTGGAAGGGGGCGTCAGTTGAGCGATCGGCTGGGATGTGAACCGCCAGGATGGGGTAATTTGGTTAACGTCTACCAAATTGAATTTTTCGCGGGCTGCATTATTCCATTCACTTCATCACAGTGTGATAAACGCTACATGTAAGCCACAGCTGCCCTGGGGCACCTGACAAAGCGAGGCAACCCGTATGTGCCAATGGACCCCTCCGTACCACCACCAACCATTCACACAAAAAACTACCAACTTAGACTCATTCTAGGCAATGGAGGTGAAAGTGTTCTGCCCAAGGACACAACGGCAGTTGCCACTTTACCGCCCCCAGCCGGCCCCACTGTGGCATCAGGCCATAGGATTTAAGTGTCTAGCCAAGGACACAACGACAGCAGACATCAGAGGAGTCCAGTGGAGAACCTGGGTTCCAACGCCACGACCGTTCATGCTCCAAGGTCCAATGCTCTACCACTGAACCACCGACGCCCTAATTGTCTTTAAAGAGCTTGGCTCTTCCAAGACACTGCTCCTTTGACACAAGAGCCAATCTTAAACATAATAAACACATCTATACAATGTGGCTAAGTCCCACAAGCTTTTAAAACCGCGGTCATCAACCCCTCTGAAGACAAAAAAATCCTGGAAAACCTTAGAGCCAAAACAGTCTTGCTTCCACCGTCAGGAAAATAATATGTTTGAAACCTTTCCAAATTGGGAATTCAGAGCTCATCATAGCACTTGAAACGAGCACTAGTCAAAGTAAAAAAAGACATACTAGCTAGCTGCTAATAGTGACAAGTGTCAGTGTATGGTCCTACTGGACCCCAGTGCTCCATTTAACACAAGAGACCACAGAATTCTACTGCGAGGCTAGAAATGTGATATAGGTCTCAGAGGAACAGCCCTTGGCTGGTTTTAAATCCTATCTATCGATCGGTATCACTTTGTCAATTTGAATCACAAATCATCGCCTTATTCTGGAGTTGGAATTCGACTGTGCACACTCCTTCAAGGGCTTATATAAGCCAAGCAACAAAACAGCTTTTTCCGACTTGCGAACATCGCTAAAATCACGAATATCCATTCTAGAAGTGACACGGAAATCCTTCCTTTAGTATACAAAGCCATGAATGAGCCTGGCTCGTTCTTATCTTCAAGACACGTTAGTTCTATATCAACCAAACCGAGCACTGTGCTCACAAAACGCCAGAGCAAGTCTGTAGGTTCCTAAGTCTCAAAAAGTACTGTCATCAGCAAGACATTAGCTACCAAGCCCCTTTACTGTGGAATAAGGAAGCAGAGACGGTCTCCACATTCAAGTGCCAGACTTAAAAACCTCCCTTTTGCCACTTTAAGCAACAATTTTTTTGCCTATGGTTAGGTTGTTTAGTCTGGTTTGGTTTACACACTTGGTTGTAATCCACAAATATTGGTGCTGTAGCCTGGGCTATCCTAGCCCGGCAGCTGCTGTTACTCCTTCGTTCGGAACACGTGTCTACCACATTCAAGGTAAGTCTTAAAACAGTCGTCTTTAGTTTATCATATGGATAGGAAGGTAAGCTCAGGGAAGGCTAGACATTTTTGACTGTCCAGTCAAGCTGCGTAGGGGGAGTAAGTCTGCTGGAAAAGTATGGTATTTTTAGCACTATCCTCTCCTCCTTTCCTACTTTATAAACAATCTGCATTATAGGATTTGCGTTCTGTGCTTACAGTAGTCCCACTTCGATTTGTCGTCATTTCACGCGTGAATCACACGAGACCAGTGTGCTTCACGCTTCTTTTCTTTATTTTTCCCCATTGATGCTGCAATGACCCGAAACAACCACCAGGTGGCACTTGTGAGCAGGGTTAGGAAAATTGCTTCTCAATCGGTCTTTGTTCTCTGTTCACCGGACAACTTTCTGTGGCTTTATAGCTCAATGATAAAGAGGTGGACTCTGGTGTGAAGAGGACTCGTGTTCAAGTACAGTCTACGACCCTTTTGATTTTGTTGACGTTTAAAATTTTTTCTAAAACAACCTTAGTAATTAGGCCAACATATTTAAAAATAGTTGCTAGACTGTATAAAACTGTTGTAAACTTCAAAAATCTGCACCAACCAAACTGCAGGAAAAAATGCAACTTTATTCAGTAACAGAGGTAATCTGGATTTTCATAAACACCCCCCGCTAATAAAAAAATTTGAGGATTGTCCGGGGCTCGAACCCGTGATTCTTCCCAAGCGAAAGACTTGGACACTCCCACTACGCCACACAAGGGGCGCTGGAAGAAAACACGGATCTAATACTAAAGAGCGCTGAGTGGAATGAGCCGTGCGTATGTGCAGGACGCTTAAAATGCCTTAAATGCAAGTTAATGCAAAAGTTTGCATATGATCTGCTCCTCCTTTGGCTTTTTAGAATCCCTAATAAATGGTAGCTATATGTAAACATGTGTAGTTTAATTTTTGTTATTGCTAATCAATACAATATAGTATTCTGAATAATCCGTGTACCCCTTCAATTCAACAGTTATTCCTTGTTCATAATAAATCAAAAAACAAATTTTCCATTCTTTATTGTTTATTTTCCTTTCTAATTCAAATTGGAAAATCCAAATCCTTATAATCCGTGAACAATCCGTGTATCCTTCAATCATTAGTTCTTCCGTTTCAAAACAAAATCAGAAAAACAAATTACGTGGTTGTTATATTGTATTTCCCAATTTCAAAATTAAATGGAAAATCAAACATTCTAAATGAAATATTCACCATTTCTTTAGCTATGCAAGAGTAAAACAAACCATACAAAAACAACTTCCATAATTTTGATTGAAATGCAACCCGGAAATAGATGAGTGTGAGAGACGTAAACAACTTCAAGCTGCACTCAACTCCAACTCCAACGACACGACAACAACTCGCAGCTGTTGTTGAGCTCGCCCCCAGGCCGAGCTCCAAGGCAAAATGCTACAGCACCTGGTATTCCCAGGCGGTCCACCCTCCAAGTACTAAGGGGAAAACTTTGTGGCGCTGCTCTAAACAGAGAGAGCCGCTTTCACCATTTCATTCTGGATTACATACGCACACGAAGTCTCCTCTGATAAACACAATGTTTTTGTGGGTCGTTCATATTGTTTCACTCCATAAATCTCTCATAGTGTGCGTAGATCGTTCCCACACGTCTGTATTTAATCTCGAGTGTGTAGTGCGCAGTTTATGATTGTTTACCTCCGTGTCATAGTTACTTTGCTGCTGCTACGTAGACTCACTGTTTGATCAATATTGAAAAGAAAACACTTTCACTGCGTTGTACAATCAATCAGTATCACTGTAATCTACTGTATCCAGTAGAATCAGTTTGTTTACGTCTGGTGTAGTAGTATATCCCAGCGCTAGCTAATAATTATTAGCCTAATTATTGTTGATGTGAGTACTATCTATAGTATTTTCACATTTCTATAGTTCAGCTACACATTGAGTTGAAAATGAATTATATGCCGTTAGATTTACGACAATGTAATAGTGTTTAACCAGTTCAAATTTTCCTTCTATCTCTGTACTTACAGTATCCAGGCCCTCATGCTGCTAAGTCCAGATGTAAACATACAATGTATATGTCTTCTCTAGATTATACAGGATTCATGCTTCTTTATAATGGCAAAATGAAATTATATTTATCTGTATTATGCTAAAGATATATACCTTATAGCATACTTCTTCTATCATGCTATAAGCTATTTAATTTTAAGATCTTTTATTGTTGATGCAGACAAATATGAATCAATCAATCACTCAAAGTTTATTTGTAAGAGCCGCCTTTCAAGCACAGGGCAACACAACGCGCTTCACAGTCCACATCACAAATCAGCCACATAAAACAAACACCAGAATCACAATTAAAACATTAAAATCACACAAAAGATAAACCACAAATAAAAACAATAAAATCACACAAAAGAATAAAACCATTAACACTATTCACAGATACACAAGAAATTTAAAAAAATAATAAATAAATGACAGCAGTGCCTTACAAATGGAGATAAAATCTCAGTTTGTATGCACCGCAAACAGAACAGTCTTTAACCTGGATTTGAACATTGACCGAGATCGACGCCTCCCTCACATTTTCAGAGATTGGTTCCAGAGCTTAGCTGCATAGACTGAAACGCCAGCCTCCACCATGTTTGGATCTCACTCGCATGGCACCAGCAGGAGCCAGTCCCTGTGCTCCTCAGAGACCGGGCTGGACATATGACACCAACATGTCACTAAGTATTCTGTCAAGGCCAATGGAGAGACTTGAACACAATCAGAGCTGTTTTAAAATCTATTCTTTGAGCCACAGGAAGCCAGTGCAGAGACTTAGACCGGACTAATATGGTCAAACTTCCTGGTAACCCTGTCAGGACTCCAAGCTTCTGCATTTTGGGATGACTGCCAGATCGCTTACAGGTCTGTTTTGGACAGACCTGTACGCAGGCCATTGCAGTAGTCTAGCCTGCCTGGAGACAAATGCGTGACAAGATCTCCAAGTTCTGCCCTGGACACTATATTTTATGACTTTGGCAATGTTCTTTAAGCAGATGGAAAAAAGCCGTTGATGTTATGATTTTTATGTGGCCTAATAAATTATGTATCCTGATTCCAGTAATACCCCCAAATTTCTGACCTTGTCTGAAGGAATAGGGAGATAGACTGAATTGACAGAAGACGCCCTCGTCTTGTTTCTGGGGACAAAAGACAATGATTTCGGTTTTGTCTTCATTTAGCTGGAGGAAATTTATTTGCATCCACTCACTGATCATGTTGAATACAGTGAATGAGCAATCCTGTGGTCCATGTACTCCTGCCGTCAGAGAGGACATAGATCAGAGTGGACCGACGGCGTAATTGTGTAGGACACTTTGTATTTCCTTGTATTAACTGACCTAACGGCAGCATGTAGAGATTAAATAGTAAGAGGTCCCAGGATCGACCCCTGTGGTACTCACAGGTCCGGGCCACATGATCCTGAGAACGCAGTCTCAATCACCACAAAGTAACATCCTAGACCTCCAGGTAAGACTCTAACCAGACAGGGCTGTGGCCAGTGACACCAACCCATTCCTCCAGTCCTCTGCATGAGTATCTCATGGACGACAGTGTCGATCGCGCACTAAGATCTACATGACCAAAACTGTGACTATACCTGCGTCTTCAGTGTGAAGGTCGATGTCGTTTGTTACCTTCACAAGAGCGGTCTCAGTGCTGTGGTAGGGGTCTAAACCAGACTGGAACATTCAAAAGAATTATTCATAGTTAAAAATTCAGTAAGTTGATGGGAGGCCACTTTTTCAAGAATTTTTCCAATGAATGGCAATTCGATATGGGGCGATAATTTTGAAGTCCCGCAGGATCCAACTGCTCTTTTTAGAGAGGTCTTATGACTGCTGCTTTAGGGCCATAGAAATGTTCCCTGACGACAGAGACCTGTTAACTATTTGTGTCAGTGAAGTAACAAACTGGCTCAGGACTGACTTCAGAATTTAGAGGGCAATATATCCAGGCTACATGTGGAGGAGCTCAGACTCATGATTATCTTTGACAGTTTCAGTATCCACAGGTTCAAAGTGAGTTAGCTCAAAAAGCTTCTCTAGCTGTTGCATGGTGGGTTATACGGCTGTGGAGGTGATAGTGGTTTTTGATTCCTTGTCCTTTGTCATCGAAAAACTGTGGCGAACACATTACACTAGATTTATAGGTAAAATTCTAGGGGCAACTTACAGGGGGGTTACGTTAAACTACCAACTGTTGAAAACATAACACGAAAATTATGTTACTGCAACCACTCAATAAATGTTCAGAAAAATGACATTTCTCGTTCTTCGTAGAACCCGGTTAAATTCACCCAACTCATCTTTAAAGATTTCATATCGCCCCCCTTGGAAATTGGACCTTTTTCGCCACTTCCGTTCGGCCCTCCGGCACTCTTGCTTCTGTGCCCTGACCGATCTGCCCTTAGTCCATTGGGCCTTTATTCTACATGGTAACTATTTAACCGTGCAACAGGAGCAATTGCGTCCGAACATTTCAGAACACGTGGTGACAGAGTTATACAATTCATCAACCAGTAGAGCAAGGGAGTTTTCTCAAATTTTAGCATTCCCAATGAACAGTTCACCTGTGTTGTTCATGTATGTGTCTTCTTCTAGCAATTGTACATTCAGCTGTGTTGGTTTGCTAGCAAAACACATGTCAAAAAATACACAGAAATTGAATCCTGACAAAGCAACATCCGAACTACATAACATTTGAATACATTAACCCCTTTGTAATAAGCAGGGTCAAGAGTGTGCCCCCTGCTGTGGGTGGGGCCACCATGTAGCTGAATGAAACCAAAGGTCTCAAGTAACAGATGCCAGCTCCTTGCCTTTCTGTCCATCAACATTATCAACATGTCATTAAAATCAACCTGTAATAACTAAAACAATCAAAATCTTGGCACACGAATGAAAGTAGTATCAGTAAAATGGTCAATAAATCGCAACATGACTGTGGTGCCTGTACAGTGAATATATGAAGACATTTCATTCTTTTTCCTGGCCGTGTCACTGTGGATTTTTCACAAGGCCCACGTGGATTCCTGCTGCAGGACCCTTCGGAGGAGGCGAAAGCTCAGGACGACCCGTCAATAAGAGGGAGTCGGTCTCC
Source organism: Knipowitschia caucasica (assembly GCA_964034765.1). Classification (NCBI taxonomy): domain Eukaryota; kingdom Metazoa; phylum Chordata; class Actinopteri; order Gobiiformes; family Gobiidae; genus Knipowitschia; species Knipowitschia caucasica. The sequence continues at coordinate 18,617,957 of OZ035841.1, read as the reverse complement.
AGAGGAGGAGGTGATGAGGGATAACCTCCCTCACTCTGTTGCGAGTGAGAGGATGTGATGCCTCAGACCAGGCTGAAGTGCTGGGGAATACATCGCTCACAGCAGCAGTAAGAACCTCACAGTGCCTGTTTGTCACCATGCCCCCTCAGCATTGAACCCCCCTCCTCCAGCTCAGACCATTTCACCGCTGTCTTAGGAGCGCCATAGAGAAAGGTTGTGCACGGAACTGGGCAAAGCAGCATCCGCCTCCAGCACAATAAACCCCACACCAAAGAAATGCCTGTCTTGTGCCACCAAAATCCAAAAATGAGGCGATGGCAGCTCCATCCACGAGTTTTACCAGCCGGACCGCTACCTGGTATTTCTACTGCTACCACAAGGGTCTATAACACCTATCGCACAGATGGTTTGACCAACTCCAGGATGCCATTCCGATACTTTATGAACCTGAGTTCTGCCAGAGAGAGCGGAGGCCCACGCAGCAGAGATGAATTAGCGGCAGGAAAAGAAAAGAAAGAGTGATGAGTCCACCTCCTCCACTGGGAGAAAGTGCTGGTTCTGCAAACCTGCAGCTAGAAGCAGGGACTCAGTCCTCACATTCATACACAGATCCCTGTCTGTCAGGAAAATACATCACTGCCCTGCCAAAGTATTCTCCCTGTACAAGGACCATGGGATGGAGACGCAGATGTTCCAGCAGTCTCCTTTTTAGACCGGGAGAGGGAAAGTGGCGTGTAAATAAATGAGCTATATGCTGTCTATTGTAGCTATTGTAATATAGTTACTATATTATACCTGTCTGTTCATAAAGTTTTATAAATATTTTAATTATTAAGTAAATATATACTTAATATGGATTATATCTAAATTATAAAAATTTCATTAGTAAAGTCCTGCATCTACAGTTCTGTATAGTCACTCTCACCGTCACAGTCACAAGGCTCATCACACAAATACTAGTTTAAAAGATAAATATAGCATGTTGTGTTTTTTCTTCAAAGTGTAATTCTTAAATTTGTAATAATCTCTGTTTTTACATCTGTTCACAAAACTAGTATATAAAGTCATACATTATTGAGGTCTTTCTTTTTATTGATCATATATTTCAGGCAAACAACAGTATATTTGACAAAACAATCCTGATAGAAAATAGAGTTTCAGTTCAGTGGCCAGATCAACAATATGCCCACTATACCGGCTAGGCCCCCGCGGCCGACATGCCTACTTCCAGATCAGACGAGATCGGGCATCCTCAAGGTGGTAATTGGCCGTAAGCACGGGGTATGGAGTCAGCGTGCCTCCTGACCCCCTGCAGCAGCGGTCCTCTCCTCCCCAGAATGAGCGCTCAGGCCATTACAAAATCCGGGTCACAGTGTGCTGACCTAGAACATGCTGGCAGACGGACTGAAAGGAGTTGTGCAGCATTGAAGCAAATTGTGTGCACGTCTCCCTCCAACCTGATTAGCTTTTTGTATAGCTCACAGCATTCTCATTTTACAATTTAAAGGCCTCTGTGAGGAGGGAGGAGGGACAACAAACTACCGCAACAGCACGAATCCCAGAAGTTTCACAGTAATATACAGGGCCGAAAAGTCTAATCATGGTTTGATGGGGTGCACACATTGCTCAATGCTGCACACCACTCCTTTTCAGACCAGTCCTGGCACATGATCAGGTCACACACTGGAGACCCGATTTTGTAAAGGCCTGAGCGCATCATTTCTGGGGGAGGAGAGACCGCAGCCAGCAGGGTCCAAGGAGGCACCTGCTCCATACCACCCGTGCTTACGGCCAACCACCATAGGAGAATGCCGATCTCCGTCTGATCCTCGAAGCTAGGCAAGGACGGGCGCGGGGCCAGCCGCGTATAGTGGGCATATTGTTGATTGGCACTGAACTGAAACTCCTATTTTCTATACAGATTGTTTTGTCAAATACTCATCTGTGTTTGCCCTGAAAATATGATTCATACAAAGAAAGACTTCAATAAAGTAGTAGACGTTTATAATATATTTATTGTGAACATATGAAAAAAGAGATATTTACAAATTTAAGAAATACACTTAGAAGAAAAACAACACACCATGCATATCTTATCTTCTTAAACTAGTATTTGTGTGTGAGCTTGTGACGGGGACGGCTGAGAGCTGACTAAACGAACTGTAGAAGCAGACTTTACAAATGAATTAAATAATTATATAAAATCAAATTAAGTATATATTTACATAATAAATTAAAATATTTATAAACAGCATTATGACAGACAGGTATAATATAGTAACTATATACAATAGCACCAATAGACAGCAGAAATAGCTCATTATTACACGCCACCCTTCCTCACCTCGGTCATTAAAAAGGAGACTGCTGGAACATCTGCGTCTCATCCCCTGGTCCATGGTACAGGGAAGAATACTTTGCCGGGCAGTAGATGTATTTCCTGACCGACCAGGGAATTGTGTATGAATGTGAGGAGACTGGTCCCTGCTTCAGCTGCAGTTTGGCAGAAACCAGCACGTTTTCTCACCAGTGGAGGAGGAGGACTCATCACTCTACCTTTTCTTCTCCTGCCGGCTCATTCACTCTCTGCAGCGATGGCGCCTCCAGCTCTCTCTGCTGGCAGAACTCAGTTCCAAAAAGTCTCGGAATGGCATCCGGAGTTGGTCAAACCCTCTGTGCGATAGTGTTATAGACCTTGGTTGAGTCAGTAGAAATACCTGGTAGGACCCCGGCTGGTAAAACTCGTGGAAGGAGCTGCCATCCTCGCCCTCATATTTGGATTTTTGCTGGCCACAAACAGGCATTTCTTTGTGTGGGATTATTTGCTGGAGGCTGCTGCAGCTTATTACCCAAGATCCGCTCACAACCTTCTATATGGCCTCCTCAGACAGCGTTGACATGAGTCTGCAGCAAGGAGGAGGGGGGTTCACTGGCTGCAGGGGCATGGTGACAACAAGGCACAGTTCCGGCTTAACTGGCCTGCTGTGAGCGAAGTATATCCCCCACACTTCAGCCTTGTCTGAGGCATCACCTCCACCTCACTCCGCAACCAGAGTGGAGGGCGTACCTCCTTCATCAACACCGCCTCCCTCTGAGGAGCCCCGCACTCCCTCATGGACGGGTCGTCCCTGAACATCCTCGCCTTCCCCCCTCCGGAAGTCCTGCAGCAGGAAATCCACGTGGGCCCTTGAGAAAAATCACAGTGACCGGCCAAAGGAAAGAATGAAAGTCTTCAATAATTATTCCCTGTACAGGCCCACCCACATTCATGTTGCATTTTATTGACCATTTTACTGAACTACTTTCATCTCGAGTGCACAGATTTTGATAGTTTTAGTTATTACAGTTGGATTTTAAATTAATGTAATGTTGATAATGTTGAGACAGAAATGCAAAGGCGCTGCTTTCTTACTTGAGACCTTTGGTTTCATTCAGCACATGAGTGCCCCACCCACAGCAGGGGGCACACTCATGACCTGCAAATTACAAAGGGGTTAATGGTATCCAATGTTAATGTAGTAGATGATGCTTTTGTCCAGATCATTTTCTGTGTATTTTTTGACATGTTGTTTTTGCTAGCAACCCCAGCTGAATTTACAATTGCTTGAAGAAGACACAAACATGAAAACACAGGTGAACTGTTCATACCGGGAAAGCTAAATTTGAGTGAACTCCAGCTCTACTGTTGATAATTTGTCTAACTCTGTCACCACCAGTGTTCTGAATGTTCTGGACGCCACTGCTCCTGAGAGGTTTAAAAATAGTTACCAGTAATAAAAAGGCCCCATGGACTAAGGCAGACCGGTCAGGGCCCAGAAGCAAGAGTGCCGGAGGGCCGAACCGGAAGTGCGAAAGTTCCAATTTCCAGGGCGATTATGAAATCTTTAAAGAACACATGGGGTGAATTACCGGGTTCTACGAAGAACAAGCGAAATGTATTTTTCTGACATATTGGAGGCTTTTGCGTAACAATTTTCGTGTTATGTTTTCAACAGTTGTAGATTAACGAACCCCCCTGTAAAATTTCCCCTAGAATTTTCCTCTAAATCTAGGTGTAAATGATTCGCCACAGTTTATCGATGCACAAAGTACAACAAGGAATCAAAAACACTAATCACCGTCCACAGCACGTATAAACTATGCAACAGCCAGAGAAGCATTTTGAGCTAAACTCACTTTGCACCAGTTGATACTGAAACTGTCAAAAAGATAATCCATGAGTCCTGAGCTCCTCCACATGTAGCCTGGATATAATTGCCCTCTAAATTTCTGAAGTCCGTCCTGAGCAGTTTGTACCTTCACTGACAAAATAGTAAACCTGTCTCTGTCGTCAGGAACAATTCCTATGGCCCTAAAAAAGGCAGCAGTCATAAGACCTCACCTAAAAAATGAGCAGTCAGTAACCTGCGGAAGCTTCAGAAATTATACGCCACCATATCGAATCTGCCATTCAATTGGAAAAATACTTGAAAAATTGCCTCCCAACAACTTAGACTGAATTTTAAACAATTATAATCTTTTTGATATTCCATCTGGTTTTAGACCCACACCAAAATGTACAGTACCAGGGAAGCAAACACACACATGTTATTTAACACATGTCAGAGGGTCGAGCTCAAATAATCGTTCATTTTCAAGTAATGTTTTTGGGGGTTATTTGTGTGTGTTTCATTTGGATTGTCGCAAGACAGACACAGACACACACACAGACAGAGACACACAGACAGAGACACACACAGCCAGAGACACACACAGACAGAGACACACACACAGAGACACACACAGACAGAGACACACACAGAGACACACACAGACACACACAGAGACACACACCGAGACACACACATACACACACAGAGACACACACAGACACACAGAGAGACACACACAAAGACACACACAGAGACCCACACAGACAGAGAGACACAGACAGACATACACACACACACACACACACTCATTTAACCTGGGAAGCAAAAATACATTTAACAGTAGATTACGTTTTTAAATTTAAGAGGGTCTCAAATAACTGTCAATTTTCAAGGAATGTTTTTTTTTTGTGAGAATTTAATTTTCCATCCATCCATCCATTTTCTTCCGCTTTATCCGTTGCCGGGTCGCGGGGGCAGCAGTCTAAGCAGAGACGCCCAGACTTCCCTATCCACACACACTTCCTCCAGCTTGTCCGGGGGGACCCCAAGGCGTTCCCAGGCCAGCTGAGAGACATAGTCCCTCCAGCGTGTCCTAGGTCTTCCGCGGGGCCTCCTCCCGGTGGGACGTGCCCGGAACACCTCCCCAGAGAGGCGTCCAGGAGGCATCCGGAACAGATGCCCGAGCCACCTCAACTGGTTCCTCTCGACGTGGAGAAGCAGCGGCTCTACTCCGAGCTCCTCCCGTGTGACTGAGCTCCTCACCCTATCTCTAAGGGAGCGCCCAGCCACTCTGCGGAGGAAGCTCATTTCGACCGCTTGTATCCGCGATCTCGTTCTTTCGGTCATTACCCAAAGCTCATGACCATAGGTGAGGGAGGGAACGAAGATTGACCGGTAAATCGAGAGCTTTGCCTTTCGGCTCAGCTCCCTCTTTACCACAACGGTCCGATACAGCGACCGCATCACTGCGCACGCTGCAGAATTTAATTTGTCATTATTACAAATAGATTTCTATATTTCTTGCGTTGCCCTGAAACAAATAAATACTTTTGCATCTTCAAAACAAGGAGGTTGTGCATAATAATATATGTTATATAAAAACATATATTATTAACTACTGTCTTCTGTTTTGTGAGCGCTGGAACAGTTTGTTTGTCTTTCTGCAGGTTCAGCGTCGACGAAGGCCGGACGTGGACGGTGCACAACTTCACCAGCACCTCTGTGTTTGTGGACGGACTGCTGAGTGAGCCCGGGGACGAGACGCTGGTCATGACGTGAGAGAAATCTGTTTACACACTCTTTACACACTCTTTACACACTCTTTACACTCTCTTTACACACTCTTTACACTTTCTTTACACACTCTTTACACACTCTTTACACTTTCTTTACACACTCTTTACACACTCTTTACACTCTCTTTACACACTCTTTACACTCTCTTTACACACTCTTTACACTCTCTTTACACTTTCTTTACACACTCTTTACACTTTCTTTACACACTCTTTACACACTCTTTACACACTCTTTACACTCTCTTTACACTTTCTTTACACACTCTTTACACACTCTTTACACACTCTTTACACTCTCTTTACACTTTCTTTACACACTCTTTACACTTTCTTTACACACTCTTTACACACTCTTTACACACTCTTTACACTCTCTTTACACTCTCTTTACACTCTCTTTACACACTCTTTACACACTCTTTACACACTCTTTACACTCTCTTTACACTCTCTTTACACACTCTTTACACACACTTTACACACTCTTTACACACACTTTACACACTCTTTACACACTCTTTACACACTCTTTACACACTCTTTACACACTCTTTACACACTCTTTACACACTCTTTACACTCTCTTTACACTCTCTTTACACACTCTTTACACTCTCTTTACACTCTCTTTACACACTCTTTACACACTCTTTACACACTCTTTACACACTCTTTACACACTCTTTACACACTCTTTACACTCTCTTTACACACTCTTTACACTCTCTTTACACTTTCTTTACACACTCTTTACACTCTCTTTACACTCTCTTTACACACTCTTTACACACTCTTTACACTCTCTTTACACACTCTTTACACACTCTTTACACACTCTTTACACTCTCTTTACACACTCTTTACACACTCTTTACACACTCTTTACACACTCTTTACACACTCTTTACACACTCTTTACACACTCTTTACACACTCTTTACACACTCTTTACACTCTCTTTACACACTCTTTACACACTCTTTACACACTCTTTACACACTCTTTACACACTCTTTACACACTCTTTACACTCTCTTTACACTCTCTTTACACACTCTTTACACTCTCTTTACACTCTCTTTACACACTCTTTACACACTCTTTACACACTCTTTACACACTCTTTACACACTCTTTACACACTCTTTACACTCTCTTTACACACTCTTTACACTCTCTTTACACTTTCTTTACACACTCTTTACACTCTCTTTACACTCTCTTTACACACTCTTTACACACTCTTTACACACTCTTTACACACTCTTTACACTCTCTTTACACACTCTTTACACTCTCTTTACACTCTCTTTACACACTCTTTACACACTCTTTACACACTCTTTACACACTCTTTACACACTCTTTACACACTCTTTACACTCTCTTTACACACTCTTTACACACTCTTTACACACTCTTTACACACTCTTTACACACTCTTTACACACTCTTTACACACTCTTTACACACTCTTTTTACACTCTCTTTACACACTCTTTACACTCTCTTTACACACTCTTTACACTTTCTTTACACACTCTTTACACACTCTTTACACTCTCTTTACACACTCTTTACACACTCTTTACACACTCTTTACACACTCTTTACACACTCTTTACACACACTTTACACACTCTTTACACACTCTTTACACACTCTTTACACACTCTTTACACACTCTTTACACACACTTTACACACTCTTTACACACTCTTTACACACTCTTTACACACACTTTACACACTCTCTTTACACTCTTTTACACTCTCTTTACACACTCTTTACACTCTCTTTACACACTCTTTACACACTCTTTACACACTCTTTACACACACTTTACACACACTTTACACACTCTTTACACACTCTTTACACTCTCTTTACACACTCTTTACACACTCTTTACACACACTTTACACACTCTTTACACTCTCTTTACACACTCTTTACACATTCTTTACACATTCTTTACACACTCTGAGAACGATTCGTGAAGGTTTGAGTCTGTTTCCTGGGTTCAAGAAGCCGTCGCTCTGACAGTCCCCACTGGAACTGGACACACAAACCAGAGCGAGACAAGAGAGAGACCAGAGCGAGACAAGAGAGAGACCAGAGAGAGACCAAAGAGAGACAAGAGAGAGACCAGAGAGAGACCAAAGAGAGACAAGAGAGAGACCAGAGAGGGAGGGGCTGATTGCACAGACTGGTTGCCTCGCTTTTTTCAGTGTGCCTCAGGGCAGCTGTGGCTACAGTAGTAGTTTATCACCACCGTGTATGGAGTGAATGAATAATCGCATGTGTAGTGTCTTTGAATGTCAACAAAAGCGTTATATTAAAACCAATGCATTATTATTATTATTATTAGTATTATTATTTATATTCGATTACCAAAGTCATGATATTCTCTGTAAGCCCTGGCTTCTGGACAACATGAGAAACAACATGTGGAACTTTGTCGGAGATGACTTTTTAATTCTTGTGGATTGTTCCCGGAAATAGTTGTAAATCTAACTTTTGACAGTTACCATAGTTACCAGCAAAAAGGCCTCAGCTGCCGTCTTCCCATCTTCCATAAGAGTTTGTCTGCTGTTTACTTGGCTCAGTCCCATCAGCAACCTCTCGTCCTTCTTGTCGTGGAGCTTTCGTCGCGTCCCACTCCTTCATATTTCATTACAAGACGTCAATAAACACGGTGGCCTCTGGCGGTGCAATCATCTTTTACTTTATTAGCTTGTTAGCGTAGCCCTGAGTGGCAGATATTGGCAGGTTGTAATATTTCATAATAAAGAAAGCAGAGATTATTGACACCCATGAAGTGAATGCATTATGATGATACATGGTCGCATCCCAAATACACATTGTTTAATTGATTTTGTAGATGTCTTTATATCAATGCAGGGGTTTTATCAGAGGGAATAGATCAGAATGGATAGTTTTTCATTCAAACTTCTATTATAGCCGTTACATTACTTTGTATTATGATTAGGTTAAAATTCTAGCCCCGTGTAATGTTTTTAAAGCACAAAATATGGAATGAAATCCATGTATTTCAGTTGTATCACTAGTTTTTACATGTATTTTTGGTTCGGTCACAGCCATAGATCAGCTTTTTCAGACAGAAACGTGACAAAGAGAGGACCACTCCCTCTCAGCCAATCAGCTCTCAGCCCAAAGAGGCAAGTAGTGACTCACAGGGTTCTTTCTTACAAGTAATTATGGGAAAAAAAGTGAAGACAGCTTACTTACCTTTTATGAAAATCAGACAATTCTCTTGGGAATTTAATGTTATTATATTTTGGGTACCACACATTTTATATGAAACGTCTCTCTTTTTTTCTAGCATGACTGTCTTTATCTAGACAAGTTTAACTAACGTTTTTCTACCTTTTGTCAGGCTTTGCTGCCCTCTAGTGGACTGTGGCAGGAAAGATATTGGCAATAATATACTTCATCATGCATGTCAAAAAAGTATTTTACACAGATCTCTATTGCTCTAATACATACCTTAGTGAAAGTCATTTTTGCATTGAAAAACAAGTTTTTCAAAAGAAAGTTTGTATCAGTATTGAGTTAAAAAAAAGTCGAAATATCTTCCTCTCCCACCAGCTTCTTCAGATTAGATGGTTTGAGCAGTAATCCTCTCTCACACACACACACACACACACACACACACACACACACACACACACACACTGTCTCTGGACTGACTCTGGAACCAACACTGTGAGAAGGATTAAAGCTGTACTTGTAACTTTCCTGCAGAGTTACTCTGACATTTTGTATCAGGGCTTTTTGAAGTTTAGGCCTGGGTGTTTTTTATTTTATTTTGTTTATTTTCTATCTTTTTTATGGTTGATATCTAGATTTTGTTGATACAATAAGTCAAGACGCTTGCGACAAGGCGCCTTCAACTTTATACAATATATCTCCAATGGATTCAGTAGTATTCATTAAAGGTTTTCAGCCCCTTATCTGCTGCTATCTGCTGCATCATCCCCTTTTTTTATTGAAAATCAATTGTTGAAATATCCTCTCAGCCTCATGTCTCTGTTTGCAATGTGTGGGTCTATTACAAAATATCAGTATTTTTAAAAAAATCCAAATTTTGTTATGAAATTACACCTAATACTACTACTGCTACTACAACTACTCCTACTTCTACCACTACACCTACTTTTCTCCTATCTTTGGTAAACAAGATAATCCAAACATCAGAGGCAGAAATGATCGTGTAGATGACATTTTGACCCTGGTCCCTGTGATCCGCAGAGTGTTCGGACACATCAGTTACCGCTCAGACTGGGAGCTCGTCAAAGTGGACTTCAGACAATCCTTCCCTCGTCAGTGCACCGAGGAGGACTACGAATCCTGGCAGCTCACCGACCTCCAGGTATCACATCAAACACATTCAAAAACAAGAACAAAACATGTACAATAATTGGTTGGTGTTACCCGCAGGGAGAGAAATGCATCATGGGACAGGAGAGGAGCTTCAGGAAGAGGAAGGACTCGTCTTTTTGCATCAAAGGGAAGAGCTACACGTCGGCTCTGAGCACGAAACCATGTCAGTGCACCGAGAGAGACTTCAACTGGTGAGAATTCAACTGCTTTACATTGGAGTTATACATGGGGTGCCCCAAGGGTCGACACTCGGACCTATACTGTTCAATGATATCATCGTCTGTTTTTGTCTAGTTGGTTGTTTATTTATATCTGACATATCTTACACATTACAATGAAACTTATTGCCTTAAAGAAAAGAAAAGAAAGGTTAAAAAGGAGATTGCGTTTACATATGTTGGTCCTTCTCACTTTAACTGGGCCGAGTCTGGTTCAAATGCTTCTATTGTTTCAAAAGAGAGACACTGTGGACACATGTTCACTTGTTTGGTGATTTCACTTCCAAAAACAGTAGATTTTTTGCCCCAAGTGAACTAGAATTGGTTTGGTTAAAGCAAACCTTTTCAGAAATGTGATAACTCACTAATAGGGCTGGGCAATCTGGAGAATTTGATACACGGTATGCTCAAAACAAAAATTTCAATTCAAGTATTTTTTGTACAACCTAAACCACTAGTTATCTCGGACGACTTTTTACTGAGCTGTTGATTCACCAAAACAGATCAGAGAATCAATCAGTTCAAACACAGGAAATGTAATGATAAAAACACACAGAGTCGAGGGTCAGATGATGAACGTCCATAAATGGTATTGCTAAAGTTCATAAAAATATACAACCAACATTTGTTGCTCCCGTTAGACTCACTCCTTTAATACTATAAATCCATCTGCAGCGACTATGGCTTTGAGCGCTCCCAGACTGAAGGCCACAGATGCTTCGCTGACTTCTGGTTCGACCCTGATGCCCCGCCAGACGACTGTCATCTGGGGAGGAGCTACGAGTCCGGCACCGGGTCAGTCGCTGCGGCAACAGCACATCACTTCCTGTTTACTTCAGCTCGACACTCACTGTTGGAAATGGTGGTGCAGGTACAGAAAGGTGATCTCCAACTCGTGTGAAGGAGGCGTCAACAAACAGCAGAGCTCCAAGCAGCACTCCTGCCCTCTGCTGCCCCCTAGAGGACTGCAGCTGGGCATCAAAGGACAGATGCTGACTGTGGCGCCCTCTGATGACATCACATTCATCGTCCACCAAGAACAGGTCAGTATGTAACTGTACTATCAACCCAGCTTGACATGAAGAATAAAGGTTCTTTTATCTTTTTTTGATATAAGGATTATATTTTGTGTTAATATAAGTTTGCATTGTATTTTCTGGTAGGTATGTCTCAAAAAAAGGAGTTCAGTTGGTTTTGATAGCTCGAAACTGTAAAAGACTGTAATTGTGGACTGACTGATGATTTCTGAATACATCTTGGGTTATAATTGTATAATAAATTGAATGATGTTGTTTTTATTTCTTGACAAAATGTTCTTTGAAATTAGCTATAACATGCCATGTTACCTCCTGCCACCAATGCTGCAAGTCAATCATCTCAGGGGCCACACAAAAGGATTTGCCGGGCTGCATTTGGCTCGCGGGCCTTGAGTTTGACACCTGTTTAAATGCCACCATTGTTCAGTTTGTTGCATGTTCTTCACTTCCTCTGGTGTGTTTGTGCTTGTGCTCAGGGCGACACCAGCAGCACTAAGTACCAGGTGGATCTGGGGGACGGGGTGAGGGCCATCTACCAGAACCTGACCGTGACCGACGAGCCCATCCAGCACCGCTACGAGAGTCCAGGGGTCTACAGGGTCAGCGTGAGGGCCGAGAACATGGCAGGACACGCACAGACCACCATGTACATCCAGGTCACAGGTACTACTACTACTACTACTACTACTACTACTACTACTTATCCTGTCGTAGGCTATCCATAAGCTGTAGCGTTAGCCTTAATTTGGAGGAAGCGTGAAGCTAGCTGTAGCCAATTTCCTTATATGGTTATTTGTTCTAGGGGGAGATGTGTTGCTAAGATGGTTGCTAAGGCCGGCTGGAGTTACCCCTGCGAATTAAGCGGAAACTTCAATTCAGTTCAATATATTTTTGTACAACCCTATATCACTTCGAGGACTTTACAAAGCAGTCGATTTGCCAACACAAAACAAAGAATCAAACCGTTTAAACACAAGGAATGCAAAAATAAAAAACCCATATATCCATTGGTCCATAAGGGGCTGAGACCCAAGCCCATAAATGTCCATCAGCAACAACAAATCAGAGAGTTTATAAAGACAATTCCAAAATATAAACATTAGGATTAGACCACAGATGTTGTAAGCCTGAGAAGGTGAAAGTATTATGTGTTTAATAAAGCACTTTTTTGAGACACCCAGAATTATGCTTTAGTTTCTTCTAGTATTTCCTTTGAGTTTTAATAAGCATTATAAAATACCATGTGTGTGTGTGTGTGTGTGTGTGACAGCGCCTCTGCAGGAGGTGCACTTGGAGGTGGTCCCCATCGCAGGAGTGAACCAGGAGGTGAACCTGTCTGCTGCAGTGCTGCCCGCCGAGGCCAACCTCACCGTCTTCTACTGGTGGATCGGAGACAACCTGCAGGTGAGGAGCACAGGGGTCAGAGCTGGGACTGTCATGTCAGAGTGAGGGAGGAGTTCACTGGGTTTATGGACAAAAACAGCTCTCTTATCAGGCCAGAGGCTCAAATATACTGCTCTGGCAAATACAGAGGATTTACAGAGGAAATATTGTTCAAAAGTGCATCTTCTGTCACACAACTCATATGACCGACTCGACACATTCAAAGTGAGTAGTGTAACCTTTATGTGGATGATAATTATCACAGCTGTAAAAATCAAACAGTTCAAGGAAATGCAATAGTCCTTGGTCCATAGGGAGCGGGATGATCAGTGTCCTGAAATGTTGCTAATAATAATGTTCTTAGATCCATGTATTTGAACTAAAAGTATTGTTGTTGCAGTGAAATATTTCTACTATTTCGTCCAATGCCTTATCATTGTTCTGTATATTGTTTGTTTTTATGTTTTGCAGTATGAAAAATTAATACGTTTTAAATACTTTCGTACTTACTATTTCCAATGCTTCAGTTCTGCCATTGTCTTGTATGTTTCTGTCTTGTTTTGTTGACTGTGCTCTACAAATAGACTTGCCTTCCCTTACCAATAGTTTTGCCAGTGGCACGGTAATGTGAGAGTGTGTCCTGTGTGTGCAGCCCGTCCTCAGCCTCCAGAGCAGCCTGCTGACCCGCTTCTCTGAGGCTGGAGAGGTGTCCGTCACTGTGCAGGCCTCCAACGGCCGCTCCATGGTCCAGGACACTCAGACGGTCCGGGTCTACGGTGAGTCCTCCTCTGTCTGTCAACTCAAACACTCTCTCGGATACCTTTGACCATGTGGTGTATAAGATCAGATAGATAGACAGACATAAAGACTGAGAGATAGACAGACAAACAGACAGACAAAGAGACTGAGAGATAGACAGACAAACAGACAGACAAAGAGACTGAGAGATAGACAGACAAACAGACAGACAAAGAGACTGAGAGATAGGCAGACAAACAGACAGACAAAGAGACTGAGAGATAGGCAGACATAGAGATAGAAGATAGATAAATAGAACTAGATAGATAGATAGACAGACTGAGAAATACATAGACAGACAGACAGACTGATAGATAGATAGATAGATTGTCTGTCTGTCTGTCTATCTGAGAGACAGACAGACAGACACAGAGACTAAGATTAAGACAGCGCGCACTCGCAGAGCAAGTACTGTGTATGGAACGCTTATACCCGGACTCTCTGATTATTATCCTGGGGGATTTTAATAAGGGAAACTTGAGCCAGGAATTACCCAAATACAGACAGTTTATCAAATGCCCGACCAGAGAGGAGAACACTCTGGATCACTGTTACACCACCGTGCGCGGAGCTTTTCGCGCTGTTCCCAAGCCAGCCCTCGGCTTCTCAGATCACTCCATGATACATCTGGTTCCTGCTTACAGACAGAGACTAAAGCTCTCGAAACCTGCAGTGAGGAGCTCCAAAGTGTGGTCTGATGAAGCTGTGGAAGAGCTACGCGCATGCATGGAATCTACAGACTGGGACCTTTTCAGAGCTGCCACAGACAGCTTGGATGAATATACGGACACTGTGACGTCATACATCCACTTCTGTGAGGATAGCATCATTCCAACAAGGACCAGGGTCATCTATAACAACGACAAACCCTGGTTCACTGCTAAACTCCGGCAGCTCAGGAAAGCAAAGGAGTCTGCTTTCAGGGAGGGGGACCGCAGCGGCTACAAAGCAGCTAAATATCAGTTCAGGAAAGAACTGAAAGCAGCCAAGTCCCGGCACAGAGAACGACTACAGGAGCAGTTTGGTAACAACGATACTGCTTCTGTCTGGAGGGGCCTACGGGAGATCACCAACTACAAACCCAAAGCCCCCCCCTGTGCTGATGACCACAAGCTAGCTGACGATCTGAACTTATTTTTCAGTCGCTTTGATGCTGCCCCTGACACCTCTCCCTCCCCCACCCCCCACTACTCTAACGACCCACCCATCAGCCCTGCCCCCAGCCTAACAATAGCCGCTAAAGAGATTAAACAACTCTTCCTGAGGCTGCACCCCCGCAAAGCTCCTGGCCCGGACCACGTGTCTCCGGCCACTCTGAGACACTGCGCCAGTGAGCTTACTCCTGTGTTCACGGACATTTTCAACACCTCTCTGCAGTCCTGCCATGTCCCGGCCTGCTTCAAATCCTCCATCATTGTCCCCGTCCCGAAGAAGCCCAGGATCACAGGACTCAATGACTACAGACCTGTAGCACTTACGTCTGTCGTCATGAAGTCATTTGAACGCCTGGTTCTCTCCCATCTCAAGTCCCTCACCTCCCCCCTCCTGGACCCCCTGCAGTTCGCCTACAGAGCCAACAGATCTGTAGACGACGCCATTAACCTGGCCCTCCACCACATCCTACAGCACCTGGACTCCCCGGGGACCTACGCCAGGGTCCTGTTCGTGGACTTCAGCTCTGCCTTCAACACAATCCTGCCATCCCTGCTCCAGGACAAGCTCTCCCAGCTCAACGTGCCCGATTCCACCTGCAGGTGGATCACTGACTTCCTGACGGACAGGAAGCAGCGAGTGCGTCGGGGAAGAATGTCTCGGACTCTCGGATTATAAATACAGGAGCCCCACAGGGCTGTGTTCTTTCTCCCCTGCTCTTCTCCCTGTACACCAACCACTGCACCTCCAGCCACGACTCCGTGAAGCTGATCAAGTTCGCGGACGACACCACCCTCATTGGACTCATCTCCAACAACGATGAGTCCGCCTACAGGAGGGAGGTGGACCGGCTGGTGTCCTGGTGCAGTGGTAACAACCTGGAGCTGAACGCCCAGAAGACAGTGGAGATGATTGTGGACTTCAGGAAGAGCACTGTCCCCCCGCCCCCACCCTCCGTGATGGACTCCCCCATCACCTCTGTGGAGTCCTTCCGTTTCCTGGGCACCACCATCACCCAGGACCTCAAGTGGGAGCCGACCATCAGCTCCCTCATCAAGAAGGCCCAGCAGAGGATGTACTTCCTGCGGCAGCTCAGGAAAGCCAAGCTGCCTGCACAGATGTTGGTGCAGTTCTACACGGCCATCATCGAGTCCATCCTCACCTCCTCCATCACCGTGTGGTTCGCTGGAGCCACAGTCAGGGACAAACAGAGACTACAGCGCATTGTGCGCTCTGCAGAGGAAGTGATCGGCCGCAGCCTTCCATCGCTGCAGGACCTGTACGTCGCCCGAGCTCGAGGCCGGGCTGGTCGTATCACAGCCGACCCCTCTCACCCTGCACATGGACTATTCCAACCACTCCCCTCAGGCAGGAGGCTGCGGTCCATCAGGACTAGAACCTCCCGCCACAAGAACAGTTTCTTCCCCTCTGCTGTTGGACTCTTGAACACTTCTTAACCTGTCCCCCCGCCCTTTATAAAGTCACTTTACTGCCCATCATACGTCACTTTACTTCACTGTACTGCTGTCACCTTACATTGTGTGCACCATGTGCACTTGTATATTGTAAATAGTAACTGTAACTCTATTTTAAATTTAAATTTATTCTTTAGAAGTTTTTTTATTCTTATTTTTATTATCTCTTTTTGACTGTTGCACTGAGCCAAAGCAATTTCCAAGTCTGTGACCTCCCGTTACTTACGTTGGCAATAAAAATGATTCTGATTCTGATTCTGAGACAGATTGATGGATAGACAGACAGACAGACAGACTGAGAGATAGAATATAGAGAGATAGATAGATTGTCTGTCTGTCTGTCTGTCCATCTGAGAGACAGACAGACAGACACAGAGACTAAGAGACAGATTGATAGATAGACAAACAGACAGACAGACATATTGACTGACTGACTGATTGACAGACAGTTAAATGTCTTGTGTCTTGTTTCAGAGCACTTCCAGGTGATCCCGCTCAGCTTCAGTTCGAACCTCGACCACTACAACCCCAACATCCCCGAGTGGAGGCAGGACGTGGGGCAGACGGTCACCAGGATCCTCTCCAGGGTAAGACGCTGTTGCCTTTTGTATGAACTGTGCTATACAATAATACTTCTCTTGCCCACTTGCGGAGGCAGCAGTCTAAGCAGCGGCCCTCACACTTCCCTCTTTTGTTTTGTGTATTATTACTACCAAGTGTAGTTTAGTCTTTGATAATGCGGGAGATTTAGATCAGTCTGTGGAAACCGGACACTCTTTTCTTTTCTTCTTCTTCTCTGTACACTCACCTGGTCTCTCCTGTGTGTCCAGATCACGGGGGTCCCTCAGGAGTCTCTGGTCACCGTGGTGAAACCGGGGCTCCCCACCTCCGCCGACCTGTACGTACTTCCACGAGACCAGCAGCCGGTCAAACAGAGCCGCTTCGGAGACAAGGTTCAGCTCTCTGCCTCTGCATGTTAGAGATCGTCACCATGAAGCTCCCAGATATATTTACCACATTTAGAACTACATTAAAACCAATGGGTGTCGGAGTGCGTGGACCCACCCTTTGGAACAACTTAACAGATAAATGACAGACTCAATTCAAAACCTAGCATCAAATCTGTGAAATCTGAGCTACTTTTTTGTTTGGTTTTTTGAGTTTGGACAATTCACAATAGATAGATATATAGATAGATACTTTATTAATCCCTGTAGGAAAAATGTAAAACCATGACCATCGACAAACAAAACAAATAAATTGGTCATTCTAAAAAGCTAACAAAAATACTGATAATAAAAATAAATGATTAAGAGAGATTAAGAAACATGGAGAGGGATTAAGAATAAGTAACGATCATGTATGATTGCCCCATAGACTGTAAATATTAACGGCTGTAGTCACGCCTATCTCCGCCGTTCTTACTAATGTGCCACAACTTCTGCGGTCTATGGGCAGTTTCAAAATGGCAGCGGGGGCGGGAAAATGTGTAAAAACGCATCTGCGCATGCGTCAGCCGGCACGAGCTCCACAGATATACAGTACCTCCCGCTGAGACCAAACAACCCCGAAGACCCTGCTGCGTCGGCAAAGAACATGGAAAAGTGTGTTAATATTAAGATTAGTCCCAGTGGGGAAATTTCAGTGTTGCATTACAAGTTATAGAACAGTAGAAAAGAAGAGCACAAAGCACAGGATAAGTGAAAAATAGCTATAAATTTCAAATAAAACAAAATATCTAACTCTAGCATCAAAGAACAAGTATGAAATCTCTGTCTTGAACATAATAAATCAGTATAAACATTTTAGATTTGGCAAAATAAGAGGCAATTATAAAGTACTGTGTATTCTAGTGGCAGCAGTATGTAGTTATATGTTAGCATCCATCCATGTTAGCATCCATCCATGTTAGCATCCATCCATGTTAGCATCCGCCCATGTTAGCATCCATCCATGTTAGCATCCATCCATGTTAGCATCCATCCATGTTAGCATCCATCCATGTTAGCATCCGCCCATGTTAGCATCCATCCATGTTAGCATCCATCCATGTTAGCATCCGTCCATGTTAGCATCCATCCATGTTAGCATCCATCCATGTTAGCATCCGTCCATGTTAGCATCCATCCATGTTAGCATCCATCCATGTTAGCATCAGTCCATGTTAGCATCAGTCCATGTTAGCATCCATCCATGTTAGCATCCGCCCATGTTAGCATCCATCCATGTTAGCATCCGTCCATGTTAGCATCCATCCATGTTAGCATCCGTCCATGTTAGCATCCATCCATGTTAGCATCCATCCATGTTAGCATCCATCCATGTTAGCATCAGTCCATGTTAGCATCAGTCCATGTTAGCATCAGTCCATGTTAGCATCAGTCCATGTTAGCATCCATCCATGTTAGCATCCATCCATGTTAGCATCAGTCCATGTTAGCATCCATCCATGTTAGCATCAGTCCATGTTAGCATCAGTCCATGTTAGCATCAGTCCATGTTAGCATCCATCCATGTTAGCATCCGCCACTCCATACACGGTGGTGATAAACTACTACTGTAGCCACAGCTGCCCTGGGCACACTGACAGAAGCGAGGCAACCAGTATGTGCCATCGGCCCCTCCGACCACCACCAACCATTCACACACACACCAGACTCATTCTAGGCAATGGGGGTGAAGTGTCTTGCCTAAGGACACAACGGCAGTTTGGCACTTTACAGCCACAGACGCCCCACTGTGGCATCTGGTGTTCCCAGAGGTTAAGTGTCTTGCCAAGGACAAAACGACAGCAGACAGTGGGAGTCGATGGTGAAAGTCTTGAGCGGGGCTTGAACCCACGACCTTCTGGCTCAAAGGCCAAAGCTCTACCAACTGAGCTACTGTCGCCATGTTAGCATCCATCCATGTTACAGTAGCATCCGCCCATGTTAGCATCAGTCCATGTTAGCATCCATCCATGTTAGCATCCGCCCATGTTAGCATCCGCCCATGTTAGCATCCGTCCATGTTAGCATCCACCCATGTTAGCATCCGTCCATGTTAGCATCCGTCCATGTTAGCATCCATCCATGTTACAGTAGCATCCATCCATGTTAGCATCAGTCCATGTTAGCATCCGTCCATGTTAGCATCCATCCATGTTAGCATCCATCCATGTTAGCATCAGTCCATGTTAGCATCCATCCATGTTAGCATCCGTCCATGTTAGCATCCGTCCATGTTAGCATCAGTCCATGTTAGCATCAGTCCATGTTCTGAGTGGAGTTTGCATGTTCTCCCCGTGTCTGCGTAGGTTTCCTCCTGGTACTCCGGTTTCCCCTACCACTAAAAATATGTACAATAGGTCTGGCATGCGCCTCCTGTTCGGCGACCCCGCTCCCGTCTCTGTGGAGTGAGAGACAAGTGCCCAAAAAAAAAAAAAAACACAAAAAAAACAAAATAACAATTGTAAACCGCTTTGTGACTCTGGTCTGTGAAAGGCGGTATATAAATAAAGATTACTTACTTAGCATCCGTCCATGTTAGCATCCATCCATGTTAGCATCCGCCCATGTTAGCATCCATCCATGTTAGCATCCATCCATGTTAGCATCCGCCCATGTTAGCATCCATCCATGTTAGCATCCATCCATGTTAGCATCCGCCCATGTTAGCATCCATCCATGTTAGCATCCGTCCATGTTAGCATCCGTCCATGTTAGCATCCACCCATGTTAGCATCCGCCCATGTTAGCATCAGTCCATGTTAGCATCCATCCATGTTAGCATCCGTCCATGTTAGCATCCGCCCATGTTAGCATCCATCCATGTTAGCATCCATCCATGTTACAGTAGCATCCGTCCATGTTAGCATCCATCCATGTTAGCATCAGTCCATGTTAGCATCCATCCATGTTAGCATCCATCCATGTTAGCATCAGTCCATGTTAGCATCCATCCATGTTAGCATCAGTCCATGTTAGCATCCATCCATGTTAGCATCCATCCATGTTAGCATCAGTCCATGTTAGCATCCATCCATGTTAGCATCAGTCCATGTTAGCATCCATCCATGTTAGCATCCGTCCATGTTAGCATCCATCCATGTTAGCATCAGTCCATGTTAGCATCCATCCATGTTAGCATCCATCCATGTTAGCATCAGTCCATGTTAGCATCCATCCATGTTAGCATCAGTCCATGTTAGCATCCATCCATGTTAGCATCCGTCCATGTTAGCATCAGTCCATGTTAGCATCCATCCATGTTAGCATCCACCCATGTTAGCATCAGTCCATGTTAGCATCCATCCATGTTAGCATCCATCCATGTTAGCATCCATCCATGTTAGCATCCATCCATGTTAGCATCCATCCATGTTAGCATCAGTCCATGTTAGCATCAGTCCATGTTAGCATCCATCCATGTTAGCATCCATCCATGTTAGCATCCATCCATGTTACAGTAGCATCCATCCATGTTAGCATCAGTCCATGTTAGCATCCGTCCATGTTAGCATCCATCCATGTTAGCATCCATCCATGTTAGCATCAGTCCATGTTAGCATCCATCCATGTTAGCATCCGTCCATGTTAGCATCCGCCCATGTTAGCATCCATCCATGTTAGCATCCATCCATGTTACAGTAGCATCCGTCCATGTTAGCATCCATCCATGTTAGCATCAGTCCATGTTAGCATCCATCCATGTTAGCATCCATCCATGTTAGCATCAGTCCATGTTAGCATCCATCCATGTTAGCATCAGTCCATGTTAGCATCCATCCATGTTAGCATCCGTCCATGTTAGCATCAGTCCATGTTAGCATCCATCCATGTTAGCATCCATCCATGTTAGCATCAGTCCATGTTAGCATCCATCCATGTTAGCATCAGTCCATGTTAGCATCCATCCATGTTAGCATCCATCCATGTTAGCATCAGTCCATGTTAGCATCCATCCATGTTAGCATCAGTCCATGTTAGCATCCGCCCATGTTAGCATCCATCCATGTTAGCATCCATCCATGTTAGCATCAGTCCATGTTAGCATCAGTCCATGTTAGCATCCATCCATGTTAGCATCCATCCATGTTAGCATCAGTCCATGTTAGCATCCATCCATGTTAGCATCAGTCCATGTTAGCATCCATCCATGTTAGCATCCATCCATGTTAGCATCCATCCATGTTAGCATCCATCCATGTTAGCATCCATCCATGTTAGCATCAGTCCATGTTAGCATCAGTCCATGTTAGCATCCATCCATGTTAGCATCCATCCATGTTAGCATCAGTCCATGTTAGCATCCATCCATGTTAGCATCCATCCATGTTAGCATCCATCCATGTTAGCATCAGTCCATGTTAGCATCCATCCATGTTAGCATCCATCCATGTTAGCATCCATCCATGTTAGCATCCATCCATGTTAGCATCCATCCATGTTAGCATCAGTCCATGTTAGCATCAGTCCATGTTAGCATCCATCCATGTTAGCATCTGTTAGCATGTATTTAACCCCGTCCTGTCTCCTCCTCTCCAGCGCATACCGTCCCTGATCCAAGCCTTCAACGACAACAACGTGACGTTCATGGTGCGAGGAGGTCAGCAGGTCCTGGTGATGCTCGCCGACCCCAACGCAGGTACGACTTTTCACACCCAAAAACGCAACTTCACTTTTATTTTGAAATATGGACCTCTGTATGCAATGTTACTGACTT
Source organism: Knipowitschia caucasica (assembly GCA_964034765.1). Classification (NCBI taxonomy): domain Eukaryota; kingdom Metazoa; phylum Chordata; class Actinopteri; order Gobiiformes; family Gobiidae; genus Knipowitschia; species Knipowitschia caucasica. The sequence goes on along the minus strand of OZ035841.1, from coordinate 18,595,834 downwards.
TATTTTGAAGGTGTAGAGAGTAGTAATGCGACATCAGCGGCCGCAGCAGACCAGGGTGCGTTTGGAATGTGGTGAATCACGAGTGGATTTGCCTCAAAAATCTAAACATCTGATTGAATTCTTTGCTGTGGACTGAAGTGATATTTAAGAGTGCTGCTGTTTTACTTACCTGCACTTTATACATTTATTATTCTAAGTTTACAAAGTGTGAAAGTGTCTTTGTTTTGGCCATACATGTTTTTCTACTTGTAAAAAAAACATTGTTAGTGGTTGTGTGAATCCGAACATTGTCAAATGAACGTATTTATTTTACTTTTTAATTATAATTCAACCCAGAAATTGTGTCTGTTGTGGCACCCAACTACTGGCCATAGAGAGACCAGAGAGAGAGAGAGAGAGACCAGAGAGAGACCAGAGAGAGACCAGAGAGAGACCAGAGAGAGACCAGAGAGAGACCAGAGAGAGACCAGAGAGAGACCAGAGAGAGACCAGAGAGAGACCAGAGAGAGACCAGAGAGAGACAAGAGAGAGACAAGAGAGAGACAAGAGAGAGACCAGAGAGAGACCAGAGAGAGACAAGAGAGAGACAAGAGAGAGACCAGAGAGAGACCAGAGAGAGACCAGAGAGAGACAAGAGAGAGACCAGAGAGAGACCAGAGAGAGACCAGAGAGAGACCAGAAAGAGACCAGAGAGAGACCAGAGAGAGACCAGAGAGAGACCAGAGAGAGACAAGAGAGAGACAAGAGAGAGACCAGAGAGAGACCAGAGAGAGACCAGAGAGAGACCAGAGAGAGACCAGAGAGAGACCAGAGAGAGACCAGAGAGAGACCAGAGAGAGACAAGAGAGAGACCAGAGAGAGAGAGAGAGACCAGAGAGAGACCAGAGAGAGACCAGAGAGAGACAAGAGAGAGACAAGAGAGAGACCAGAGAGAGACCAGAGAGAGACCAGAGAGAGACCAGAGAGAGACCAGAGAGAGACCAGAGAGAGACCAGAGAGAGACCAGAGAGAGACCAGAGAGAGAGAGAGACTAGAGAGAGACTAGAGAAAGACCAGAGAGAGACCAGAGAGAGACCAGAGAGAGACCAGAGAGAGACCAGAGAGAGACCAGAGAGAGACAAGAGAGAGACCAGAGAGAGACCAGAGAGAGACCAGAGAGAGACCAGAAAGAGACCAGAGAGAGACAAGAGAGAGACAAGAGAGAGACAAGAGAGAGACCAGAGAGAGACCAGAGAGAGACCAGAGAGAGACCAGAGAGAGACCAGAAAGAGACCAGAGAGAGACAAGAGAGAGACAAGAGAGAGACCAGAGAGAGACCAGAGAGAGAGAGAGAGACTAGAGAGAGACTAGAGAAAGACCAGAGAGAGACCAGAGAGAGACCAGAGAGAGACCAGAGAGAGACCAGAGAGAGACAAGAGAGAGACAAGAGAGAGACAAGAGAGAGACAAGAGAGAGACCAGAGAGAGACCAGAGAGAGACCAGAGAGAGACCAGAGAGAGACCAGAGAGAGACAAGAGAGAGACAAGAGAGAGACCAGAGAGAGACCAGAGAGAGACCAGAGAGAGACCAGAGTGAGATCAGAGAGAAACCAGAGAGAGACCAGAGAGAGATCAGAAAGAGACCAGAGAGAGACCAGAGAGAGACCAGAGAGAGAGAGAGACTAGAGAGAGACTAGAGAGAGACCAGAGAGAGACCAGAGAGAGACCAGAGAGAGACCAGAGAGAGACCAGAGAGAGACAAGAGAGAGACCAGAGAGAGACCAGAGAGAGACCAGAGAGAGACCAGAGAGAGACCAGAGAGAGACAAGAGGGAGAGTGAGATCAGAGAGAAACCAGAGAGAGACCAGAGAGAGATCAGAAAGAGACCAGAGAGACCCCAAGCTCTCCCAGATGTTAAATGGGAAATAAACAATGTTGATAAATTGGAGACGGATATTTTTGATCAGAGTTTTTGTCTTTTTATCATTTGAAAATATAAAACACAACCACTAGCACCCAGTGATATTGCGTTATTATCCTCCTGAGTGTGTAGACGTTCACCGCTGCATGTGACCAGTGACCGGAGTGTCGTATCTAATATGGTACTGTGTTGAATTAGGCTACCACGGTGCAGCCGGAGGTCCAGGTGTATGGGCTGTCTGTGTCCTGTTCCTGGTCAGCGTCATCGCCACCGGCTCCTTCATCCTGTACAAGTTTAAGAGGTGAGAATCTGTGTTTGCTTCAGATGTACGTGCATGATTTCACTGAGCTGCTCCTTTTTTTACGTGTCGTGTCACTTTTTGAGTGCTTCTGACCAGACCCAATCATCAAACTAGGACTGCAAAGCTAGTCTAGAACATTTGAACTGGAAAGAACCTGAAAAATGAACACCAATAGTAAAATGTTGTTCTGTAGCCTCCACACATAAGTTTGTATTTATAGAGTGTTATGGATCATGGCTGGGAAAGGGGGAGGAGCTTAGTCACATGGTCGTGCCACATCTTTAAAGGGACAGAATGGATTATCTTCTGCTGTACCAGGAAGGGACAAGGGAGAGACCAGGGAGACACCAGAGAGACACCAGAGAGACACCAGAGAGAGACTAGAGAGAGACTAGAGAGAGACTAGAGAGAGACTAGAGAGAGACCAGAGAGAGACCAGAGAGAGACCAGAGAGAGACCAGAGAGAGACCAGAGAGAGACCAGAGAGAGACTAGAGAGAGACTAGAGAGAGACCAGAGAGAGACCAGAGAGAGACCAGAGAGAGACCAGAGAGAGACCAGAGAGAGACCAGAGAGAGACCAGAGAGAGACCAGAGAGAGACCAGAGAGAGACCAGAGAGAGACCAGGGAGAGTGAATAGAGAACGAGACCATACATAAGTTTTATGTATAGAATGCTATCGATAATGGCTGGGATAGGGTAAGAAGCTTAGTCACATGGAAGGAGCTTGGAGTAGAGCCGCTGCTTCTCCACGTCGAGAGGAGCCAGGTGAAGTGGCTCGGGCGTCTGTTTGGGATGCCTCTTGTTATGGGCACGTCCCACCAGGAGGAGACTAGAGCAAGACCCAGGACACAGAGGGACTCTGTCTCTCTTTCTGGTCTTCCACAAATTTTTTTTTTTCGATCTGACAAGATCAGTTTTCACAACACGATGAATGCATGATCCTTTTTGAACAATATATAATGATTGATAGAAAGAAGGTTAAAATAATGATGATCAAGCCAGAGAGAGACCCAAGTTAGAACAGAGAGAGACCAGAGAGAGACCAGAGAGAATAGAGAGACCAGAGAGAATCGAGAGAGACCAGAGACCAGAGAGACCGGAGAGACCGGAGAGACCGGAGAGACCAGAGAGACTAGAAAGACCAGAGAGACTAGAGAGACTAGAGAGACTAGAGAGACTAGAGAGACTAGAGAGACTAGAGAGACTAGAGAGACTAGAGAGACTAGAGAGGCAAGAGAGACCAGAGAGACTAGAAAGACCAGAGAGACTAGAGAGACTAGAGAGGCAAGAGAGACCAGAGAGACTAGAAAGACCAGAGAGACTAGAGAGATCAAAGAGACCAGAGAGACCAGAGAGAGACCAAAGTAAGAACAGAGAGAAACCAGAAACAGAGAAAATATAATGCATACTTTTAATCAGATGCATCTTTTTTTGTGTTCACTTTTTCACGTTACCAAAACAGCCTCGGTCACAAATGTCACTCAAAATGAAAATTGTAAATCAAAGAACTACATCCTCTTACAAAAACTACAAATCCCACAGTCCCTGCCCCCGGACTGAGGACGCGTATCCGCCGCTGTTTTTCAGGAAGCTCCCGGTGAACAGGAACGTGTACGCACAGATGCACAACCAGAAGGAGCAGGAGATGACCAGCCCCGTGTGTCACAGCGACGACACACAACACATCATCCAGGGGGAGGAGTTTATCGATGACGACCTGGACGCACACACGCTAGGTAACGCTGGAGGGAGCCCCGCCTTCCGCGCCCTTATAAGGACTTCCACTAACCACTGCTACTAGAGCCCGCCCCCCTCCTCACACCAGCAGAACCACTCGCGCCAAGGTACAGGAGAGCCGTGTGTGTGTGTGTGTGTCTGTGTGTGTGTGTGTCTGTGTGTGTGGGTGGGTGTGTGTGTGTGTGTGTGTGGATGTGTGTGTGCGTGTGGGGTGAGAGAGGATAATAAAAAAAGAGACCCGAGAGAGACCAGAGAGATCCTAGAGAGAGACCAGAAAAATGTGTGTGTGTGTGTGTATGTGGGTGTGTGTGTCTGTGTGTGTGCGTTTGTAAACGGTGACATATGGGGACGTCCACCTGAATACACACAGACATATGGGGACCCGAAACACTGCGGGGACCTCATCCGAGGTCCCCAGAGGCACAATGCTATTATTCAACCAGGAACAGCCCAGGGATGCTTCCCAACTACTTATCTCCAAAGACCCCTTAGTGCCCAAAACCTGACAAAGTGTATCCTCATGCGACCCTAGTGGATACACAGAGGTACTGCAGTCCCCTTATGTACTCATGTGTTTGTTGTGTGTATCATCAGGTCCCACTCGAGAGCACCCCCACATGGAAGTTGCTGGTACTGCAGCTAAATAATGTTTATACTGGTTTTCGGTGGATTTAGTTCACTTTGTATATATTTAAATATGAGATTTTAATTAAAAAATATACATATATATATTCATGTAATTTAAGTAAAAAATAATACAATAGTGTTCAAACAAGGCACAAGTAACACCAGAACCATGTTATTTTCACACAAAGATGCTTTATCTGCAGCTTTGAAAAGTAGGAAAGTAAGTAAATGAGTCAGTACTGGTAGGACACTAACTAATACTGTAACTGTATGGTGTATGTTTACAGAGGTATATGTATAAATAAATATTTTATATATTTTTTGATAATAATCTATGTATATATTTTTTACAGAGCAAGAATGTGCATTAAGAAGAAATAGTTATATTTCAATTAAGACAATAACAATTTAACGTTTAAAAACAAAACCAATATTGAAAGTTATTTGCAGAAGTAATCTTCTCATAAAAGAATAGTTCAAAGTCAAACATTCTTTATGTATGTAATCAAAGTATGAATATTGAAAAATGTGATCTATTGTCATTACATTCACTTGTTATATTATATTCACTTTATTTAGGATAAAACTGCATTAAAGCCTCATGCTTTAGGCTCCTTTGGATTACATTGATTAGCTTAGCATAGCATACACAATAGGACAGGGACTTAAGCTAACACTAAGCTAATGGCTAGCGTCACTCACCAGTTTAGAAGCTCTGAACTATGAACAATTGTAAAGTGCTTTGGGTGATCTTGGTTTGTTAAACGTGCTATATAAATAAACATTACTTACTTACTTACTAGAAGTTCAGAAAAATAGCTGCTTAACACAGCTCACATACCTGCTAGCTCCTCTCCTGGTGCAAACCCCAATGCACTGCTATTATTAATGAACCCAAGCCCCAATATAGAGTGCTAGCACATAAAAACATGATCTAATGTTATCATCATAATAATAGCATAGAATCTTAGTTTTTCCATTTAGCGTAGACATAGTAGTTAACTCTTTAGGTTCCAGAATCCATGAAACAATTCAATTTGAATTGGCTTACATCCATGTGAGACATGTTTGGCAACCCTGGTCTTCATTCATTTGAGGACCTCTGTATGTACTTTACATGGTCTAAAAGGTCATTTCCAAACTGTCTTCTCATATTTTGGGACAGACATATGTCAGAATCAGAATCATTTTTATTGCCACGTAAGTAACAGGAAGTCACAAACTTGGGAATTGCTTTGGCTCAGTGCAACAGTCAGAGAGAGAGGTAAGAGTAAAGAAGGCACAATATAAAGAATAAAGAGCACTTCTAAGGAATACATTTATTATAGAATTATTATGATTACAATTACTATTTACAATATACAGTGCACATGGTGCACACCATGTAAGGTGACAGCAGTAAAGTGAAGTAAAGTGACGTATGATGGGCAGTAAAGTGACTTTATAAAGGGTAGTAAAGTGACGTATTATGGGCAGTAAAGTGACGTATTATGGGCAGTAAAGTGACTTTATAAAGGGCAGTAAAGTGACTTTATAAAGGGTAGTAAAGTGACGTATTATGGGCAGTAAAGTTACTTTATAAAGGGCAGTAAAGTGACTTTATAAAGGGTAGTAAAGTGACGTATGATGGGCAGTAAAGTGACTTTATAAAGGGTAGTAAAGTGACTTATTATGGGCAGTAAAGTGACTTTATAAAGGGCAGTAAAGTGACTTTATAAAGGGTAGTAAAGTGACGTATTATGGGCAGTAAAGTGACTTTATAAAGGGTAGTAAAGTGACGTATTATGGGCAGTAAAGTGACTTTATAAAGGGCAGTAAAGTGACGTATTATGGGCAGTAAAGTGACTTTATAAAGGGCAGTAAAGTGACGTATTATGGGCAGTAAAGTAACTTTATAAAGGGCAGTAAAGTGACGTATTATGGGCAGTAAAGTGACTTTTTAAAGGGCAGTAAAGTGACTTTATAAAGGGCAGTACAGTGACATTATAAAGAACAGTAAAGTGACATTATAAAGGGCAGTACAGTGACATTATAAAGGGCAGTAAAGTGACTTTATAAAGGGCAGTAAAGTGACTTTATAAAGGGCAGTAAAGTGACATTATAAAGGGCAGTAAAGTGACTTTATAAAGAGCAGTAAAGTGACATTATAAAGGGCAGTAAATTGACATAAAGGGCAGTAAAGTGACTTTATAAAGAGCAGTGAGGGGACTTCTAAAGGGCAGGGGACAGGTTATGAAAGTGTTCAAGAGTCCAACAGCAGAGGGGAAGAAACTGTTCTTGTGGAGGTTCTAGTCCTGATGGACCGCAGCCTCCTGCCTGAGGGGAGTGGTTGGAATAGTCCATGTGCAGGTGAGAGGGGAGTGGTTGGAATAGTCCATGTGCAGGTGAGAGGGGAGTGGTTGGAATAGTCCATGTGCAGGTGAGAGGGGAGTGGTTGGAATAGTCCATGTGCAGGTGAGAGGGGAGTGGTTGGAATAGTCCATGTGCAGGTGAGAGGGGAGTGGTTGGAATAGTCCATGTGCAGGTGAGAGGGGAGTGGTTGGAATAGTCCATGTGCAGGTGAGAGGGGTCGGCTGTGATACGACCAGCCCGGCCTCGAGCTCGGGCGACGTACAGGTCCTGCAGCGATGGAAGGCTGCGGCCGATCACTTCCTCTGCAGAGCGCACAATGCGCTGTAGTCTCTGTTTGTCCCTGACTGTGGCTCCAGCGAACCACACGGTGATGGAGGAGGTGATGGAGGAGGTGATGGAGGAGGTGATGGAGGAGGCGATGGAGGATGTGATGGAGGAGGTGATGGAGGAGGTGCTGGAGGAGGTGATGGAGGAGGTGATGGAGGTGATGGAGGAGGTGATGGAGGAGGTGATGGAGGAGGTGATGCAGGAGGTGATGGAGGAGGCCCAGCAGGAAGTACATCCTCTGCTGGGCCTTCTTGATGAGGGAGCTGATGGTCGGCTCCCACTTGAGGTCCTGGGTGATGGTGGTGCCCAGGAAACGGAAGGACTCCACAGAGGTGATGGGGGAGTCCATCACGGAGGGTGGGGGCGGGGGGACAGTGCTCTTCCTGAAGTCCACAATCATCTCCACTGTCTTCTGGGCGTTCAGCTCCAGGTTGTTACCTGCACCAGGACACCAGCCGGTCCACCTCCCTCCTGTAGGAGACACCAGGACACCAGCCGGTCCACCTCCCTCCTGTAGGAGACACCAGGACACCAGCCGGTCCACCTCCCTCCTGTAGGAGACACCAGGACACCAGCCGGTCCACCTCCCTCCTGTAGGAGACACCAGGACACCAGCCGGTCCACCTCCCTCCTGTAGGAGACACCAGGACACCAGCCGGTCCACCTCCTCCTGTAGGAGACACCAGGACACCAGCCGGTCCACCTCCCTCCTGTAGGAGACACCAGGACACCAGCCGGTCCACCTCCTCCTGTAGGAGACACCAGGACACCAGCCGGTCCACCTCCTCCTGTAGGAGACACCAGGACACCAGCCGGTCCACCTCCTCCTGTAGGAGACACCAGGACACCAGCCGGTCCACCTCCCTCCTGTAGGAGACACCAGGACACCAGCCGGTCCACCTCCCTCCTGTAGGAGACACCAGGACACCAGCCGGTCCACCTCCCTCCTGTAGGAGACACCAGGACACCAGCCGGTCCACCTCCTCCAGTAGGAGACACCAGGACACCAGCCGGTCCACCTCCCTCCTGTAGGAGACACCAGGACACCAGCCGGTCCACCTCCCTCCTGTAGGAGACACCAGGACACCAGCCGGTCCACCTCCCTCCTGTAGGAGACACCAGGACACCAGCCGGTCCACCTCCCTCCAGTAGGAGACACCAGGACACCAGCCGGTCCACCTCCCTCCTGTAGGAGACACCAGGACACCAGCCGGTCCACCTCCCTCCTGTAGGAGACACCAGGACACCAGCCGGTCCACCTCCCTCCTGTAGGAGACACCAGGACACCAGCCGGTCCACCTCCCTCCTGTAGGAGACACCAGGACACCAGCCGGTCCACCTCCCTCCTGTAGGCGGACTCATCGTTGTTGGAGATGAGTCCAATGAGGGTGGTGTCGTCCGTGAACTTGATCAGCTTCACGGAGTCGTGGCTGGAGGTGCAGTGGTTGGTGTACAGGGAGAAGAGCAGGGGAGAAAGAACACAGCCCTGTGGGGCTCCTGTATTTATAATCCGAGAGTCCGAGACATTCTTCCCCAGACGCACTCGCTGCTTCCTGTCCGTCAGGAAGTCAGTGATCCACCTGCAGGTGGAATCGGGCACGTTGAGCTGGGAGAGCTTGTCCTGGAGCAGGGATGGCAGGATTGTGTTGAAGGCAGAGCTGAAGTCCACGAACAGGACCCTGGCGTAGGTCCCCGGGGAGTCCAGGTGCTGTAGGATGTGGTGGAGGGCCAGGTTAATGGCGTCGTCTACAGATCTGTTGGCTCTGTAGGCGAACTGCAGGGGATCCAGGAGGGGGGAGGTGAGGGACTTGAGATGGGAGAGAACCAGGCGTTCAAATGACTTCATGACGAGAAGACGTAAGTGCTACAGGTCTGTAGTCGTTGAGTCCTGTGATCCTGGGCTTCTTCGGGACGGGGAGAATGATGGAGGATTTGAAGCAGGCCGGGACATGGCAGGACTGCAGAGAGGTGTTGAAAATGTCAGTGAACACAGGAGTAAGCTCACTGGGGCAGTGTCTCAGAGTGGCCGGAGACACGTGGTCCGGGCCAGGAGCTTTGCGGCGGTGCAGCCTCAAGAAGAGTTGTTTAATCTCTTTAGCGGCTATTGTTAGGCTGGGGGCAGGGCTGATGGGTGGGTCGTTAGAGTAGTGGGGGGTGGGGGAGGGAGAGGTGTCAGGGGCAGCATCAAAGCGACTGAAAAATAAGTTCAGATCGTCAGCTAGCTTGTGGTCATCAGCACAGGGGGGGGCTTTGGGTTTGTAGTTGGTGATCTCCCGTAGGCCCCTCCAGACAGAAGCAGTATCGTTGTTACCAAACTGCTCCTGTAGTCGTTCTCTGTGCCGGGACTTGGCTGCTTTCAGTTCTTTCCTGAACTGATATTTAGCTGCTTTGTAGCCACTGCGGTCCCCCTCCCTGAAAGCAGACTCCTTTGCTTTCCTGAGCTGCCGGAGTTTAGCAGTGAACCAGGGTTTGTCGTTGTTATAGATGACCCTGGTCCTTGTTGGAATGATGCTATCCTCACAGAAGTGGATGTATGACGTCACAGTGTCCGTGTATTCATCCAAACTGTCTGTGGCAGCTCTGAAAAGGTCCCAGTCTGTAGATTCCATACATGCAGCTCTTCCACAGCTTCATCAGACCACACTTTGGAGCTCCTCACTGCAGGTTTCGAGAGCTTTAGTCTCTGTCTGTAAGCAGGAACCAGATGTATCATGGAGTGATCTGAGAAGCCGAGGGCTGACTTGGGAACAGCACGAAAAGCTCCGTGCACAGAGGTGTAGCAGTGATCCAGAGTGTTCTCCTCTCTGGTCGGGCATTTGATAAACTGTCTGTATTTGGGTAATTCCTGGCTCAAGTTTCCCTTATTAAAATCCCCCAGGATAATAATCAGAGAGTCCGGGTATAAACGTTCCATACACAGTACTTGCTCTGCGTCCGCGCATGGCGGTATGTAAACAGAGGCAAGAATGGATGAAACAAACTCACGAGGGGAGTAAAATGGTTTACAATGAATGAAAAGATATTCCAGAGCAGGAGAGCAGTGCTTGGAGATCACTGTCACATCGTTACACCAGTTTGTATTGACGTAGAAACACAGCCCACCGCCTCTGCTCTTCCCTGAGAGCGCACAATGGAGGACACAGAGGACACCAGGTCTCAGTGAAGCAGAGGACACAGAGGACACCAGGTCTCAGTGAAGCAGAGGACACAGAGGACACCAGGTCTCAGTGAAGCAGAGGACACAGAGGACACCAGGTCTCAGTGAAGCAGAGGACACAGAGGACACCAGGTCTCAGTGAAGCAGAGGACACAGAGGACACCAGGTCTCAGTGAAGCAGAGGACACAGAGGACACCAGGTCTCAGTGAAGCAGAGGACACAGAGGACACCAGGTCTCAGTGAAGCAGAGGACACAGAGGACACCAGGTCTCAGTGAAGCAGAGGACACAGAGGACACCAGGTCTCAGTGAAGCAGAGGACACAGGATGAAGTCCTTGTTTCTTCTCATGAGCAGGCTGAGTTCGTCTTATTGCCCAGTGAGCGTACGTTGGACAGAAAAATCCCGGGGAGAGCCGTGCTCCTCTCCTCCTCAGACGCACGAGCAGCCTCCGCGCTTTCCCCTTTTACGGGACCACACTTTTTTGGCTAGAACATGAACTAAATCAGCCGCAGATGCCAAGAAAACAGGCAATAGGTCCATGGGGACGGTGGGTCAGATGTTCATAAGTTCCTCACGGGTGTAGGAACAGCCAGATGCACAGTTAAAAAGTAGAAACAAGAGAAGAAGAGAGCAGCAAAGAGCCATGTCGACCGTACAAGGCGCCATCTTGTGTTTCAAATGAAAATCACAAAAAGTAATTTAGACGATCATTATTGGTTTACTGCGTTTTCGTTGTAATTGGATCCACAGAAAACCAAAAACAAACCGATATTTCAATCAAAAACAATCCGTGTACCCTTCGATCATTAGTTATTCCGTTTCAAAACAAAATCAGAAAAACAAATGACATGGTTGTTTTATTGTATTTCCATTTTCTAAATTAAATTGGAAAATCAAAACATTCTAAATGAAATATTCACCCATTTCTTTGCTATGCAGTGGAAACAAACACTACTAAAACAACTTCCATTATTTTGTAAGTAAGTAAGTAAGTAAGTAAGTAAGTAAGTAATTATTTATATACCGCCTTTTCACTGCAGAGCTGAGTCTCAAAGCGGTTTACAATTGTTATTTTTTTTGGGAGCAGGGTTGCCAGTACAGGAGGCGCATGCCAGAACTATTTTACATATTTTTAGCGGTAGGGGAAACCGGAGTACCCGGAGGAAACCTACGCAGACACGGGGAGAACATGCAAACTCCACTCAGAAAGGCCCTGGTCCGACCGGGATTCGAACCTTCTTGCTGAGAGGCGAGAGTGCTATCCACTCAGCCACCGTGCCGCCCGTTTGTTTGATATGCTCCCGGAAATGATGAGTGGTGAGAGACGGAAACAACTGCAAGCTGCACTCAACTCAACTCAACTACACGACAACAACTCACGCTGTTGTTGAGCTCGCCCCCAGGCCCGAGCTCCAGCACCTGGTATTCCCAGGCGGTCTCCCATCCAAGTACTAACCAGGCCCGAGCTCCAGGGGCAAAATGCTTACAGCACCTGGTATTCCCAGGCGGTCTCCCATCCAAGTACTAACCAGGCCCGAGCTCCAGGGGCAAAATGCTTACAGCACCTGGTATTCCCAGGCGGTCTCCCATCCAAGTACTAACCAGGCCCGAGCTCCAGGGGCAAAATGCTTACAGCACCTGGTATTCCCAGGCGGTCTCCCATCCAAGGACTAAACCAGGCCCGAGCTCCAGGGGCAAAATGCTTACAGCACCTGGTATTCCCAGGCGGTCTCCCATCCAAGTACTAACCAGGCCCGAGCTCCAGGGGCAAAATGCTTACAGCACCTGGTATTCCCAGGCGGTCTCCCATCCAAGTACTAACCAGGCCCGAGCTCCAGGGGCAAAATGCTTACAGCACCTGGTATTCCCAGGCGGTCTCCCATCCAAGTACTAACCAGGCCCGAGCTCCAGGGGCAAAATGCTTACAGCACCTGGTATTCCCAGGCGGTCTCCCATCCAAGGACTAACCAGGCCCGAGCTCCAGGGGCAAAATGCTTACAGCACCTGGTATTCCCAGGCGGTCTCCCATCCAAGTACTAACCAGGCCCGAGCTCCAGGGGCAAAATGCTTACAGCACCTGGTATTCCCAGGCGGTCTCCCATCCAAGTACTAACCAGGCCCGAGCTCCAGGGGCAAAATGCTTACAGCACCTGGTATTCCCAGGCGGTCTCCCATCCAAGTACTAACCAGGCCCGAGCTCCAGGGGCAAAATGCTTACAGCACCTGGTATTCCCAGGCGGTCTCCCATCCAAGGACTAACCAGGCCCGAGCTCCAGGGGAAAAATGCTTACAGCACCTGGTATTCCCAGGCGGTCTTTCTCCATTCATTGTGGATTACACACGCACTCGGTAAGTCTCCTCTGATAAACACAATGTTTTTGTGCTCGTTCTTTATGTTTCACTTCATAAATCTCTCATATTGTGCGTAGATCGTTCACACACGTCTGTAGTTTAAATCTCGAGTGTGTAGTGCGCTGTTTATGATTGTTTACCTCCGTGTCATATGTTTGTTGCTGCTGCTGCTGCTGCTGCTCGTAGATCTCTCTGTTTGGATCAATATTGTAAAGAAAACACTTTCTCTGCGTTGTCAAACAATCTGTATTCACTGTATTCTACTGTATACAGTAATGCAGTTTGTTTACGTCTGGTTGTAGTAGTATTTCCAGCGCTAGCTAATTATTATTAGCTAATTATTGTTGATGTGTGTACTATCTATATGTATTTCACATTTCTATAGTTCAGCAACACATTGAGTTGAAAATGAATTATATGCAGTTAGTTTACGACAATGTATTAGTGTTTTACCAGTTCATATTTTCCTTCTATAACTGTACTTACTGTATCCCAGAGCCTCATGCTGCTAATGTCCAGATGTAAACATACAACTGTATATGTCTTCTCTAGATTATACAGGATTCATGCTTCTTTATTATGCTAAATTTAATTATTTTATTCTTTATTGTGCTAAAGATATATACATTATACATACTTCTCTATCATGCTATAGCTAGATATTTTATGATCTTTTTTTGTTGTTGCAGACAATATGAAGACATTTTCATTCTTTCCTGGCCGCGTCACTGTGATTTTTCACAAGGGCCCACGTGGATTCCTGCTGCAGGACCCTTCGGAGGAGGCGAGGGAGATCAGGGACGACCCGTCCATGAGGGAGTGTGGTGCTCCTCTGAGGGAGGAGGTGGTGAGGGAGAACGCCCTCACTCTGGTGCGAGTGAGAGGAGGTGATGCCTCAGACAAGGCTGAAGTGCTGGGGGAGTACATCGCTCACAGCAGGCAGTAGGACCAGCACAGTGCCTGTTGTCACCATGCCCCCTGCAGCAGTGAACCCCCCTCCTCCTGCTCAGACTCATGTCACCGCTGTCTGAGGAGGCCATAGAGAAGGTTGTGCAGCGGATCTTGGAAAAGCAGCAGCAGCCTCCAGCAAATAAACCCCACACAAAGAAAGGCCTGTCTTGTGGCCAGCCAAAATCCAAATATGAGGGCGACGGCAGCTCCATCCACGAGTTTTACCAGCCGGGTCCTACCAGGTATTTCTACTGCTCCACCAAGGTCTATAGCACCTATCGCACAGAGGGTTTGACCAACTCCAGGATGCCATTCCGAGACTTTATGGACACTGAGTTCTACCAGAGAGAGCTGGAGGCCACGCAGCAGAGAGTGAATGAGCGGCAGGAGAAGAAAAGGAAGAGAGATGAGTCTCCTGCCACTGGGAGAAAGTGCGGGTTCTGCAAACTGCAGCTGAAGCAGGGACCAAACAGTCCTCACATTCATACACAATTCCCTGGTCTGTCAGGAAAATACATCTACTGCCCTGCCAAAGTATTCTCCCTGTACAAGGACCAGGGAATGGAGACGCAGATGTTCCAGCAGTCTCCTTTTTATGACCGGGAGAGGGAAAGGTGGCGTGTAAATAAATGAGCTATCTGCTGTCTATTGGTGCTGTTGTATATAGTTACAATAGCACGGTGGCTGAGTGGATAGCACTCTCGCCTCTCAGCAAGAAGGTCCTGGGTTCGAATCCCGGTTGGACCAGGGCCTTTCTGAATGGAGTTTGCATGTTCTCCCCGTGTCTGCGTAGGTTTCCTCCGGGTGCTCCGGTTTCCCCTACCACTAAAAATATGTACAATAGGTCTGGCATGCGCCTCCTGTACTGGCCCCACTCCCAAAAATAACAATTGTAAACCGCTTTGAGACTCCGATGTGCAGTGAAAAGGCGGTATATAAATAAAGATTACTTACTACTACTACTTACTTACTATATTATACCTGTCTGTTCATAAATGTTTATAAATATTCTAATTATTATGTAAATATATACTTAATATTGATTATATCTAATTATATCATTTCATTTGTAAAGTCTGCATCTACAGTTCTGTATAGTCAGCTCTCAGCCGTCACAGTCACAGGGCTCATCACACAAATACTAGTTTAAGAAGATAAAGATAGCATGTTGTTGTTTTTCTTCTAAGTGTATTTCTTAAATTTGTAAATATCTCTTTTTTCATCTGTTCACAATAAATATATTATAATGTCATACATTATTGAAGTCTTTCTTTTTATTGATCATATTTCAGGGCAAACAGTAGTATTTGACAAAACAATCTGTATAGAAAATAGAGTTTCAGTTCAGTGCCAATCAACAATATGCCCACTATACGCGGCCCCCGCGGCCTGACCTTGCCTAGCTTCCGAGATCAGACGAGATCGGGCATTCTCAAGGTGGTATGGCCGTAAGCACGGGGGTATGGAGCAGCGTGCCTCCTGACCCTGCGGTCCTCTCCTCCCCCAGAAGGAGCGCTCTTGGGCGGATGGTAGACGCGCGGTCCCCCGGTGGTTTCCAAGGGCCATAACTTTCTGGTCCTTTATCCCCCGCGCGTCAAATTCACACCGCGGGTAGGACCAGGGGAGTCCCACCCCTGTGTCTGTAGCCCCCCTTCCGCGAGGTCTCTTCTCTCTTCCGGTGTCGCAAATAATAATAAAACAAAATAATAGTAATGCCATAATTCTTTTGAGAATTTTAAACAACTAGAGCCAAAACAAACACATTGATATTGAAGCATAAAGGATTTGATTTTCCAATTTGATTTAGAAAAGAAAAAGAACAATAAACGAATGGAAAATTTGTTTTTCTGATTTTATTTTGAAAGTTTTTTTTTTTGAGTTTTATTTAGAAAATCAAAAGAACGGATTTACACGGATTTTTTTTACGCACTAATTTTTTTTTATTTTTTTTTATTTTTTTAAACTTAAATTTTATTGACATTTTTTATGAACAGAACAAGAACAATAGACAAAATACAGTCAGCATTAAGAAGTTTCACTGTACATCAATAAATATTTTCATACAGATGTAGCAAGAGCAGGGTTAGAGTATTATGCATACCCATATATTTACCCATACTTACATACAAGTCACAACACTGAGCCTACATTAAAATATGTCAACCATTTACCCCATTTGGAGTAATAGATATTAGCCTGTGTCCTTAGCATAAAAGTCAGACGCTCCATTTGATGAATTTCGTCCACTAGATTTATCCAATCTTCCAATGAAGGCGGGTCTGTTTGAAGCCATTTCCTGGTGATTGCTTTTTTTGCACATGCAATAAAAATTTTGATTAAATATTTAATGTTATTTGGCAAGCCTGTGTGTATGTCTCCCATGTAGAGTGTCATCATTTCTTGTTTAAGTTTGACACCAGTTATTTGGTCTATTTTTAATCTGACATCAGTCCAGAATGGTTTTATCTTAGCACAGGACCAAAATATATGAGTGTGATGGGCCTCCCTATCCCCACAACCTCTCCAGCATAAAGAACTCTTCAGGTTCCATGTCGTTTGTTGTTTGGGGGTTATAAAAAACCGTATCAAGTTTTTCCAACTAAATTCGCGCCAGTCGGCAGAGCTGGCGGTCGACAAGGCTGTCTCACATACATTATCCCATTGCTCATTTGTAATGTCCAAACCAATTTCCTTTTCCCATCTCTTCTTGATATAAATTGTTGATTCTCCCCTGCTAGTTGCTAATCCCTGATATAGTTTAGAAATAATAGATGTACATTTTTTGGTATATGATTGTGAAATCAGCTTAATTAATTGATTTGAGCCCAGTTCTGGTTTTGATAGTTTTGTTGATAAATATTGTCTTACTTGTAGGTATCTAAAAAAATCATTTTTCTCTAATTTATACTTTCTTTGTAACATTTGAAAAGTTGGCAACAAGTTCTTATCAAGTTACAATAGGAAGTTAATCCTTGTCGTGTCCAATCTTTGAATCTAGAGTCAAATTGATTAGGTGTGATGTCTGTGTCGTAAGCGACCCAACGAAGCGTTCGTGCAAGATCTGATAACTTAAGTTCTTTTAAAGTTTGGAACCATGTAGTCAGTGTAAAAATTGCCAGCGGCGACAGAATGTCTTGGTGAGTTGTCATTAATTTTGAGTCACCAATAAACGCCTGTATAGGAATATTTCCACATATTTTCTCTATCTCTTTCCACCTCGCCTCACAGGTACCATCACAGGTACCATCACAGGTACCATCACAGGTACCATCACAGGTACCATCACACCACAATACCAACGGCCTGAGTTGAGATGCTGTATAGTAATCTTTCAGATTTGGTAATGATAAACCCCCCTTTTCTTTGTGGAGCATCAATGTACTAAATTTGACACGGGGTTTCTTTCCTCTCCAAATAAATCGGGATATTTGTTTTTCCCATTCACGGAATTGAGAAGTTGGAATTTCTAACTGGTAGTGACATAAATAAGTATAGTAATCTAGGCAAGACCGACATTTTAATTACTTCAATTCTTGAGTGGAAATTAAGTATGTTTGTTGTCCAGTGCGTGAGATCCCCTTTAATTTTTTTGTTCACATCGTCAAAGTTTTTCTTGAAAAGATCATCAGCCACATGCCCGAATACCGAATCGCCTTCCTGCACCAATCAGTTTTGATTTTTTCTTTTAAAACTTCAGCTGGCTTATAGTTAAAACACATAATCTGTGTCTTGCTTATGTTTAGTCTATATCCAGAATAAGCTCCAAATGTGTGAAGTGTTTGTAGGAGAGCCTGAGTGGATTGGTTTGGGTTAGATAGATACAGCAGGACGTCCACAGGACCACTTTATGCTCTCTGGAATTCACTGTTATGCCGTTAATATTTGGGTTTTCTCTAATTGCCTGTGCTAATGGTTCGATATAGAGTGCAAATAGGGTTGGCGATAAGGGACAGCCTTGACGTGTTGATCTTTCTAATTCTATCCGATCTGTTAAACGGCCATTCACTTTAATTCTTGCAGTGGGGGCCAAATACAATGTCTTTATGCTGTTAATGGAGGTGTCAGTAAAGCCAAATCTTTCTAAAACTAGGAATAAGTATTGCCAATCTACACAATCAAAAGCCTTTTCTGCGTCCAAACTTAACACTAGCGCAATAATCAGAAAGCTGCCTTGGTAAGTGCAGAGAACGTCTAATATTGTCCTGCGTTTGTCGCAATAAATCCTGTTTGATCCTCGTCTATTAAATCTGGAATAAAGGCGTTTAGTCTGTTAGATATTATAGATGCATATAATTTATAGTCTTGATTTAATATAGAGATTGGTCTATAAGAGCTACAGAGTTTTATCTTTACCCTCTTTGGGTATGACAGTAATAAATGCTTCAGTCCAAGATGGTGGCGTTGACATACTTTCCAGAGTCCAATTCAAGCTCTTCAAAAGTATTGATGTTAGTTCTGATTCAAATGCCTTATACCATTCTGCTGGAAGCCCGTCTGTACCCGGGCTTTTGCTGTTTTTCATCTTTTTAAATGCCATCTCCAGTTCGATCTTATGGATTTTTTTTGTTAGACATTCATTTTGTTGTCTTCCTATTGAAGGTAAATCCAAAGAATCCAAAAAACTTTTCACTCTATCTACTCCTATTCTCTCAGGCTGTGTGTGAAGAATTTTATAATAGTCTTTCAAAGCTGCATCAATTCCATCAAGATCATTTTCTAAACTGCCGGTCCTTGGATTAAGGATTAAGGGTGGTTTTGGTGGAACAGTTGATCAAAGACCTCGCAGCTCGTTCACTTGATGGACATAAGACTTTGGAATTGAGATTGAATGACATTGTTTGTCAGGCTTGATCTCTCTGACCCGGCTTGGATTTGCCCCTGTGTACGGAGGTCTGAGGGCACCGGAATTCGGTTTAATTGGAATTAATAGAATATCTGCCTGCTTTTGACTGCGACATTGCAGGCGATGTGTTTTTCTCCTCCTGTGGCTTCTCTCCACTCTTATCTCACATTCCTCAGCCAAGGCCATAAACAAGGTCCCACAATCTACAACAACTCACACTATTTCAGTCTTCAGCAAGGATCCCCCACCCCCGCCTCCCTCTACCTATCCATCTTGCTCCCTCCCTCCCCTCCATTCCTTATTGTTTTCCTACTCACCCCCTCCCTGATCCCGCCCCCCTCTGACAGCTACATTGGGCCGGCCGAAGAGGTGCTCTTCCCGAGAAAAAAATCCGTGGTTTATAAAAAGCACAATGTGTCTATCCAATTGTCTGTGAACTGTATGTTATTGCTCTCTGCTGTTTCTTGCTGCACACAGCGCCGCAAATGGCGAAGTGGCACGCTCTCTGCCAAAACAATTTCCAAGTGATAACTTTGTTACTCACGTGGCAATAAAAATGATTCTGATTCTGATTCTGATTCTGATTCTGATTCTGAAGTGTTATCTGCTTCTGTCTTAATTTCCTGACAAGAGGCTTTGTAGCCCGTGGGCCAGTTTCATAGTAGGATTGTTTTAAGAATTTATATTTTTTCTCTTCTTCCTCTTTATAACAGTTTGAGATTTGTGTTTTCTTAAGTTTAATTTCTTCTAAGATTTGATTATTTGGAGTTTCAACTTCTTCTCAAGCTCTCTTAATGACTCTTCTAATTCTTTAAATGTCTTTTCTTTTTCCTTTTTGATAGCTGCACTTAATGATATGAATTGACCTCTAATTACTGCCTTCAACGTGTCCCATAGAATGTTAGGGTTCACCTGAACATTGTCATTTAGTTCTAAAAAGTTTTTTATCTCAGTTTTTATGTCATTTATTACTTTTTTATTATTCAGTAATCCAGTGTTTAACCTCCATATTGTTTTTTTTGGCCTAGAATCCAGATGAAATGTTAGATATAAGGGCGAGTGGTCTGACAAACTCCTGGTACCAATGTCACAACTTTGGATCCTGTGTCTGTCATTAGCCGCCATAAAAAAAAATCTATTCTAGAATGTACTTTGTGAGGGGAAGAGTAAAAAGTGTAATCTCTATCGAGAGGACACATTTCCCGCCAAACGTCGATCAAGCCTAAATCACGAAGACCTTTTTCAGTAATTTACTTTGTGGTGTGACAGTTCTCCTAGTATTGGTCGTATCATTTCTGTGCAGGATTGTGTTGAAATCACCCGCACATATCAGCACCCCTTGTGATTCTGAGGAGATCAGTTCCAAAATTCTCTTTATAAATTTGGTGCCATGATCGGGGGGCATGTAGACTGAGAGAAGAGAAGACAATTTGCCCTCTATTTTACATTGTAAAAGTACAAACCTTCCCTAACAATCTTTTATCTGCTTAATGCACTCAAAATGCACAGTGTTATGTATTAGCACTGCGACTCCACGTTTGTTCCCGGCTTCATGAGAGCTATGAAAAACATTGTTAAATCCAAACTTCTTTAATTTTTCGTGTTCTTTTTGGGATAGGTGAGTTTCTTGAAGAAACATAATTTGCATTCTTTCCTTTTTTATCCATGTCATTACTCGGCTCCTTTTGACAGGGTTGTTGAGACCATTTACATTCCAAGAAGCTGCTCTAATGTTGACACCAGTCATAGTAAATGAATAAGAAAAATCTGCAGACTGTAAACACAAAACAGAACAAGCGGAACAGTAAACAAAACAAAATCACTTCCACTTCCAGGGTTTTCATTGTCCCTGTCTTCCCATCTTCCATTGTCCGTCCTTCCAATACAAATGAGGAGAAAAGCCCTACTCCAGGTAGTAGGGGCTCCTTCTTTGGCAGTACAAAGTCCCTTCTTGAGCACACGTAAAAAACAAAAAGGAATTTGAAGAGTGTCATCTCTTCCCGAACCCGACCAGAATAATGGTTAAAGTAGGTCATCCAAAAACAAAAACTATTCTTTGTAAATCTATACACACACGCACACACAGGAGGAATATATCCTAAATTATTCATTTTTATGTGTATATTCCCTTCAAACAAGATGCGAACCACAAAATGACGGATGATAAACATAAACTAAGATTGCCAATTGCCTGTTCTTACCTTTAGAAACAGTTTAACAAGGCCGAAGCACACTTACTTGCTTCGTCAGCATTGTTTACCAAGAAATGTTAGCTAGTCATTCTGAAACACACGCAGTCTTTCCCGTACTCGCTCAGTAATAATAATAATAATAATAATACATTTTATTTGTGGGCGCCTTTCAAAATTCCCAAGGTCACCTTACAAGCAGCATAAAAACAATATACAACACACATTAAAATACAAAAGATACAATACAATACGAGGCCCAGAAGTAAAATACAGTAGAGTGGCAAAGAGATAAGAGAAGTACGGAGGATTATGTGGGATAGGTGCGTCTGAATAGCTCAGTTTTGAGTCGAGATTTAAATGTGGTGATGGAGTCTATTGCACGAGTGTCTTGTGAGAGATTATTCCAGAGTTTGGGGGCAGAGCGGCTGAAGGCTCTGAGGCCCATGGTGGACATTTTGGCTGGAGGGACAGAGAGTAGAGAGGCAGAGGAGGAGCGGAGTGGGCGGGAGGGTGTGTACGTCTGAAGGAGATCAGACAAGTATGGAGGTGCGAGGTTATGAAGTGCTTTGAAGGTGAGAAGAAGAATTTTGTATTCAATACGGGAGAGAATAGGTAACCAATGAAGCTGTTTGAGAATAGGAGTGATGTGCTGGGCAGAAGGAGTTTTGGTGATGATGCGTGCTGCTGTGTTCTGGACCATTTGAAGTTTATGGAGGGATTTGTTTGGTAGACCATAAAGGAGTGAGTTGCAATAATCAAGACGGGATGTGACCAGGGCATGAACCAGTGTAGCTGTGCTGTTAGGGGTGAGAGACGGACGTAGACGGTTGATGTTGCGGAGATGGAAGTAGGCGGACCGGGTGATGTTGTTTATGTGTGCTGTGAAGGAAAGGGTGCTGTCGAGGATGACACCCAGACTCTTAACCTGAGGGGAAGGGGGGATGGTGCAGTTATCAACAGTGATGGAAAGATTATTGGATTTAGTGAGTGTATGTTTGGATCCCACAAGGAGGAATTCTGTTTTATTACAGTTGAGTTTGAGGAAATTGTGGGAAAACCAGATTTTAATGTCATTAAGACAATCAGAGAGGGCTGAAGGGGGGAGAGTGATCGTGGGCTTGGAGGAGAGGTAGAGCTGGGTGTCATCCGCGTAACAGTGGAAGTTAATGTTGTATTTTCTGAATATATTGCCGAGAGGGAGGAGGTAGATAATAAAAAGCAATGGCCCCAGGACAGAGCCCTGGGGCACACCGCCCGTGACAGTGGAGAGTTTCGATTTATGATTTTGGAGTTGGACAAATTGAGAACGGTCAGAAAGGTATGAGGTGAACCATGAGTGTACTGTATTGCATAAGCCAATGGAGGTGAGCCGGTTGAGGAGGATTGGATGTGAGATTGTGTCAAAAGCAGCTGTGAGATCCAGGAGAATGAGTATGGTGAGGAGTCCAGAGTCTGCTGCTAAAAGAAGGTCATTTGTTATTTTGATGAGTGCTGTTTCAGTGCTATGGGATGAACGAAATCCGGATTGGAATTTTTCACCAGAAAACCAGAATGTCCAGAAAAGAGATGTTAATGGGGGAGATGCCAGTGCAGCAAATCAGATCCAGAATATGGCCTTTTACATGTGTGGGAGAGTTTACGTGTTGAGATAATGAAAAACTGTCTAGACAGGAAGAAAAATCTTTGGTAGTTGTATTGTTTACATTGTCCATATGAATATTGAAGTCACCAACCAAAATTACATTTGAGGACAGAGAGCAGACTGTGGCTAAAAAATCTGTAAAATCAGTTAAAAACTCGGGATTAGGCTTGGGGGGACGATAGACAGCAGCTAGGATTGTGGGAATGCGGCCTTTGATCTGTATGACAAGTGATTCAAATGAGCTATAGACCGGTGTAGTGACTGCAGTTGCTCTGTACCTCTCGTTGTACACTATCGCGAGACCACCGCCGCGTCCAGAGGCACGGGCTTGACAGACGTAAACAAACCCATGTGGTGTTGTAGCGTTGAGCTCAGCGTACTCGTTAGGACGTTGCCATGTCTCAGACAGACAAAGAAAATCAAGTTTGTGGTCCGTGAGGAGATCGCGAACAAAATAGCCCTTGTTACTGAGAGACCTGATGTTCAACTGTCCCACGGAGACGAGGTGGTCACCGGCTCTATCGCTCCCTTCCTTTGCTAGCCGGGCTAGCAGGCTGTGATCCACAGTCCGCCTGCCAGGCTTCCTCGCCGGACGGCGAAAGGAAGACCACGTAGAAGGTATCGGGTTCGTCGTGTCAATGCAGTTGATTCTTCTGGATCCCCGATGGACGTATTTTCGCCGCGGAGGCCAGGCGATGTCCAGATGCTGGAGTATTGCAGGGGGCGGCGCATGGTAACGGGGGAGACGAAGCTGAAGAAGTTCTGCTGCACAGTACCGCAAGGACAGGTACGCAGGCTGGATTATGGAGAGCAGAACCAAGCCTCCGAGGAGAGCCCAGAGGATAGCAGCATTCCAGTTCATGATGCCCCACAGCAACAGGGTGACCGGGAAGCTAGCAGTTAGCCCAGGTAGCCAACAGATGACCAGTGACAGGTAAGGAGATCGCCGACCATAAATGAAAGAATATCAGGCGTAAACTTGTCCAGATGCTGTAGTTGTTATATGTCAGTTTTACGAGTTGAAAACACAACAAGACGGAATAAATAAATCACAGTTTGTGGGGGAGGGAGCAGCGGCAACAATCATGCCAGCGTTCACTTCCATTAGTACTTTTTTGGAGTGTTCCCAGCCTTGTTCCAATGCGTATCACGAGTGAGTACTGTGGTGACAGTTTTTGGAGTAATTACATAAAACCAGCCGCAGCAAATACACGGACGTCAAAGGCCTTTTATCAATGCAGAGACGACCTTCTGACGCCATGCTGAGCTTTGTGAGGGCCCCCTGCTGTCTGTCACACCCTTGTGTCTTTCGTATCTTGAATCTGTATGCCTGCTTATATCCATATGTCCCTGCTGCCAGGAAGGAGCCGGACCCCCCCGACACCTACAGACAATGGCTATCACTCTTGCCCCCTTTCACCTCTTGCATATGTATCGGTCTGTATGTGTGCACTCTCTACATCCTGCACCGGTGGCCCCCCTCCCATCTGTTGTGGGCGGGACTGGCTTTCGTGTGTGTCTTGGATACAGGAAGCTGGGGGCTCTGGCCCCCAGAGCTGGGACATGCTGCTTTTGAGTGGATGTGCTGGCCCTCCGCACGTGCGTGAACAATAAACTTACGCTTTTGACCAGACAAAGGACCTTTGAGTTTCCTCCTTCATGGGGTATATAATTCTATAACAATTTGGCGTTGCTGGCATGTCTTGGCATGGATACTTTCGGCGGGGACGAGCGGCTTTGTTTGGCCGACCTGGATCACCAGCCTCTGTTCCTTTTTGGAGACAAAGGAGGGCGAGCTCGTCCCGCGCACGGAAGGAATCCTTTTGCCACACAAGACCAAAAGAACCTAATCTGGTGAGTCTTGTCTTTTCATCTGCGTAACGAGCCCAGGGCAGCCCTTAAGTGTACACGGGGATTTGTTTATTTATGTATTTTTGGGGTATTTCATTCATTGCCACAGCATAGTCTGTGTGCGGGATTTTTTGGGGGGCTTTTTTGTTCTAGATTGAAACTAGCGGCTGCGCGTTAGTATCGCATTGTAAGCGACCCTGGAATCTCCGAGTGTCTTCAGCCAGAACCGCTCCGTTTTCAAGAACGCGCGCTCGCTGGTTGAACCAGCGGGGGGGGGAACGGAGCGCCCCAAAGTGGGTAGGAGCAGGGAGAGACTAAGCGGGTTAGGCCCATTGTTCGTACGAGAAAATGGGTAAAAAACAATCTAGAAGATGCAAGCTATGAAGTGCTTGCCTATGGTGCAGGTCATCTGCGTGATAATTTAGAAGAAGAAGGGAAGAAAAAAAAAAAATATACTTGGTTTTAAGAATATCACGGCAAAAGAGGTTAGAGAAAGAAATATGTAAAAACAATAGCTCCTCCGCTTTTCACCTAAGCGGAGAACACACAGGCGCACACACACGCCCTCTCTCACCTACTAACCCTTTCACACTAGGAGCAGAACTCCATGCTAAGTACGCGCCCAAACAAGGCGTTGGGTTTTTAAAAAATGAAGCAGACTACTGTTGTCTCTTTTCCCTCTTCCCTATCCAGGTCTGTCGGCGCCTTTCCTCCGCGCTCTGTCCTCTGCCTCAAAGCACCAGCCCCACGCCCCAACCACAGGCGGCGCCCGCACCAGCTGAGACCCCGCGAGAAGTGGGCCCAAACCGCAGAAGAAGAAGAGGCGGAAACAGACACACGCTCAGGAAACCACAGAAGAAGAAGCGGAGGAAGCAAATATGTGAGACACCGACAACTGCTTTGGAGCACAGAGAGAAACTGCTCCAAATCCCGTGACTGTTCTCCACGGAGGGGGCAGCGTGATATACCAAACGCACCCGCGGAAACCCCGTTGAAAGTTGTTCCCGCACCGCAAACAGAAGAAGCCATTGTGACCGGCACGTTTGGGTTATTCACCAACCCTCATGGACCACATGCTAACGCTCTGGGCTACCTGGGCCTCCTGCGGACTTTGAAAAACTTCCACAGCCCGGCGGAAAGACTGTGTGCTCGACATGGGTCGAAGGACTGTTACCGGAGGAGGCGTTAAAGGCAGAGGAACGCTCAAGCTCACACGGGGCCAGAGGACGGCAGAGGCGGGCACGGAGGAAACACGAGCGACTGACCAAACCCGGGTTCACATTCGTCACCAAAGCGACCGCTCATGTAAGTTGAACAACAACAAATTGCAATTGGCACTTTTTAGAGATAATTCATGCCCGTAATATACGCTAACAACCTGTGGTGTACAAGTTAAAATTCTGGATGACTCCGGGGCAACAAATTCTGTGCTAAAAGTGACAGCCTTTCTGTCTCCCCTAAAATGAGCGGCCGCTTCACATTCTAATTAGCAGCGTCGGAGAGACGACTAAAGAGCAATTTACGTCACCGCTAACGTGTTTTGATTCTCAGGGCAACCAGCTTAAACATTCTTTTCTATATTCCCCATTGTGCCCGGTTAATCTACTAGGCCGAGACCTTATGTGCAGACTCAATTAAAAATAGATAAATAAAAGGAGGCACCGGTCCCAAAAGTTAACTACCACTGGAAATTGACACCAAACCCTGAGATTGCTAAGTTATTAGCCACAACAAGTGGATAGTGACGCCCGCACAAAATTTGGAGGTCAACCACGCGAACGACCTAAGCTGCTCTCTCCGGTCGTTCCCAGACAATAACTTGGAGTTTGAAAATTCATGCAGTGTAGTGAAGATAGGCTACAAACGGAGTACGTTTATTGAGATAGGCACCACTATCTGTGCTACTTAATGAGTAACAAAAACATTTTTATCGTGAAACAAAGGTGAAGTATTAAAGTTTGAGACTAATTTACATTTTTAATGAATCCGACCTGGCTTTATTGAAAAAGAAAAAAAATAAGGAAAATAAACATTTTTTTAGGTGACAAGAGCTCATTAGAGATATAGGGGACACAATCTGTGATAAGCCCGAAATACAGACCACGTGGTAAACACTAAAGTTGGAAATGGATCCTTTTAGGAAAACTCTTTTAAAGCTCTGCAGGCTCTGAAAGTTGCAACAATAAGAAATAGCTCATGAGACAATTGGAATTGGACAAAAATATAACAAAGTTAAAAGTACAGGCCTTCTGTGTTGTTACATGTTTGTGTGTGTTATATGTTTTGTGTATGTTATATGTTTGTGTGTCATGTCAAAGTACACTACGCTGACCTTAACAAACTCTGGACCAATACTAACGTGGGGATCGGCCTGTGATGTGACTGTGATGTGACTGTGATATGAGTGTGATGTGTGAAATAAGGAGTGAAATGAGGAGTGCTGAACGGAGAATGGAATAACAAATGTGTCTGTAATGTTTTAATGTGATCATGGAATAATTCTTTTTTGTCAACAGCATACGGTGTAAGTACTAGAGATTCAAAGATAACAAGCTTTATTGAACAGGTGTAAAAGTGAGAGTACTCTGGGATGAGTACTCTGAGAAAAGTACTCTGCGGAAAGTACTCGGAGATGAAATACCTCGCTGAAGATATTGGGAGTTCCTCCCTCTGCTGTTTGCCCTGACAGTGATTCGGTCCAACCGCAGTGAGCGGTCATTGGGCGGAGGACAACTTTGGTTTGTAACTCACATTTAGGGGAGTATAAAATTAGAAACATACATTTTGTTGTTCTGTATTTGGCTACAGCCTCCGCCCTGATGCCACACACCACCTGTCAATGCAGTTATGTTTTGCCCAATTGGGAAAAAGATTGACAAGCGAAAGTGGGCATTTTTTGTGTTTTTTGTGTTCTAATATTTCTTTTTCAGATGAGAGATAAACTACCCCTGCTTCAGGGATGACAGTAGTATGGATCAGGAGCAAATGAGCCTCCACTTTGGCACAAAAGCCCACAATATGAATTGAGGACGATCCGGGAGAAAAGCAACTGGAGATGAACGGAACAGTCGGTACTTTTGCAGCCTCACTGAGGGCCACTGAGACCCACTGCTTACTTCTCAGCAAAACTCGATCCCGTGGCAGCAGGGTTGCCTCGCTGCCTGCGGGCTGTGGCTGCCGCTGAGAAAGCGGCCCTAGCATCACGTGACCTTGTGGGATACACTGAACTAACTTTGCTTGTGCCCCATGCTGTTTCCCTGATCCTGTTAGAGCAGAGGGCCTCTCGCCTTTCTGCGGCTCGTTGGCTGGGGTACAACACGGTGCTCTTTGAACTACGGTGAAGGGATGCACACAGCTGAACCCCTCCTCGCTGCTGCCCACGCCAGAGGAAGGGGAGGCACACTGCTGTATCGCCACAATAGAGCAGAGATGCACTCCCAGGCCAGACCTGAAAGAGGTGCCTCTGACTAATCCTGACTTGATTTTTTTTATACAGACGGAGCCGCGTCACGTGACAACACTGGGAAGAACCGAGTCGGCTATGCTGTGTGTTCTGATTTTGATACTATAGACTCTGGTAGTTTGCCCCACTACCACTCAGCACAAACCGCTGAGCTGGTCGCGCCCACCGGGGCGTGTGAGCTGGCAGCGGGCAAAACTGTTAACATATTCTGTGATACG
This sequence comes from Knipowitschia caucasica, assembly GCA_964034765.1. Classification (NCBI taxonomy): domain Eukaryota; kingdom Metazoa; phylum Chordata; class Actinopteri; order Gobiiformes; family Gobiidae; genus Knipowitschia; species Knipowitschia caucasica. Next base: position 18,567,918 of record OZ035841.1, on the reverse strand, counting down.
CGCTATGGTTTCTCTGTGGTGCACGACTGGGAAGCACTGTGGAAACACCGCAATTTTATGAAATCTGATGGTAAACCAATTCTTAATTCCACACAGGTTGAACGTCTGCTGAAAGCTGTAATGTTGCCCTTAGAGATCGCTGTATGCAAATGCCAGGCCCACACTAATGCCACTGATCCCATCTCTGCAGGGAATCGGCGCGCGGACAAGGCAGCGGCATACGCACCTCTACACACACACACACACACTACCTCACTCAAGACGTTGATATTTTCTACTCCAGCAGAGACGCTGCTGTGACAGGGGAATGGGGCTCAACGACGGCATGGTGTGTGTGGCTGGGACCAGACAGCAAACCGTGCCTACCACGGCATTTCTTCAGACAGTTTGCAATTTTAGCACATGGTCGAGACCATGCCTCAGAAGGAGGGATGATGTGTGATTTAATCACACAGAATTGGTATACAAAGGGGTTTACGGCATTTGCACAGAGATTCAGCCAAACATGCGCTATATGCCCCGCGCACAACCCAGGGAAGTCTCAAAAGTATCCAACAGGCTGCTCATCCTCCGCCCCTGCGCCCATTTCAACATGTCCAAAGGGACTTTGTTGAACTCACACCATGCCAAGGTAAGTAATACTGTCTGGGTCTGGCGGATCTCTGGTCCAAATGGACTGAAGTATTTGCAGGCATACACGCCACAAGCAACGCGGTGGTGAAAGCTCTGCTCACAAAAATTGTGCCCCGAGAAAAAATCTCTAGTGACACTGGCAGTCACTTTGTAGCAAAAGTCATTGAGGAAGTGGGTGAATTTCTGGGCATTGATATACGTAAACACTGCAGTTACGCCCCCTGGCCCGGAGGCGCGTGCGAGCGAGAGAATGGCACTCAAAGCTCTGCCGCTAGCCCTCATGTACATGCGCATGAGAGTCCCATTCGAAATCCTCTGTGCCAGACCACCCAACTTGGGCGCGGGACCCCCGAACAGAGATCTGCCAAGCACCTCTTTGTGTGATGACGACATGCTGTCCTATTGTAAGGAAATTAATGCACTTTTGTCCTCTATTTCTGCCCAGGTCAGGAGCGCCCTGCCACAGGCTGCGCAGGCGACTGGGTCCTGATGAAGGAAACGAGACGAAAGCATTGGCGGTCCAAGCGCTGGCTCGGCCCATTCCTCGCCCTCCTGGTGACGGACACTGCCGTTAAGGTCGCGGAGAGGACAACTTGGATCCACGCCAACCACTGTCGTGCGGTGCTGCCACTGAGGGCCATAGACGAGGACACCGAGGGCGCGGACGGACCAGGCCCATCCGCGGCTCCCTACGCTGAAGAAGTTGGCCGGCGTGCGGCCACCGTCGGTGAAGCAGGCCAACAACAACACCCAGAGAATCCCAGCGTTCCCGAGGCGACCCCCCTTTTGCCCAACTCCCCAGCCCCCGGATCCCAAGGCTTGGGAGCCATGAAGGCCCTGAGCGCTCTGCTCAGCTGCAGCAAGTATGCAGAGCTGCTGCCCATTCCAAAGATTTCTCCAGAGCTTGTTCCCTCTGGCCATAATGCAGATTTGAGCTCTGCTGGAGTGCCCCCTGGTGCCTCGTCTCCCGTGTGTCCGGAGGAGGTGGAGATGAGGGCTGCTCTACAGTTCCTGATGAGGCACATGGTGAAGCGTGCTGTCATGAGGTCTCCCATCAAACGAGCTTTGGGCCTGGCCGATCTGGAGCGTGCTCAAGCCATGGTCTCCACACCCCAAACCCCGAGCACTCTGCCCAACCGAGTGCTGAGGCCAAGGCTTCAACGCAATTAGAGTCTTGCCGCTCCAAGACCAAACATCGCCATGACCACTAACGCTCCACACACGCTCATAGGGAGCGGTGCCACTGACTGCGAGACGGCACTGCTCGTGAGTATTCCCGCGGAAAAGACTACCGAACGTAGCCCGGCTAAGACCGGAATGGGCCCTTGGACTGTTATGCTGGCCACACTGACACTACTTTCCGTGCTGACCGTGTTTATTATGTTAATATTGTCTTCTCTTATCGCTGTCCGGATCCATTGTGTTATTATAATGTGCTCTTTCTTTTATTGACAAGCATGCTTCTTTTCTTGTCCACTTTGGACAGCAATAATTTAAGTGTTTCAAGCTTGAAGGTGGTGTGATTACGATGCCTCTGGTATTTAACTGATTAATGCAAAAATGGTTTTGAATTATCAAAAGAGGGGAGTGTGGTGACAGTTTTTGGAGTAATTACATAAAACCAGCCGCAGCAAATACACGGACGTCAAAGGCCTTTTATCAATGCAGAGACGCCCTTCTGACGCCATGCTGAGCTTTGTGAGGGCCCCCTGCTGTCTGTCACACCCTTGTGTCTTTCGTATCTTGAATCTGTATGCCTGCTTATATCCATATGTCCCTGCTGCCAGGAAGGAGCCGGACCCCCCCGACACCTACAGACAATGGCTATCACTCTTGCCCCCTTTCACCTCTTGCATATGTATCGGTCTGTATGTGTGCACTCTCTACATCCTGCACCGGTGGCCCCCCTCCCATCTGTTGTGGGCGGGACTGGCTTTCGTGTGTGTCTTGGATACAGGAAGCTGGGGGCTCTGGCCCCCAGAGCTGGGACATGCTGCTTTTGAGTGGATGTGCTGGCCCTCCGCACGTGCGTGAACAATAAACTTACGCTTTTGACCAGACAAAGGACCTTTGAGTTTCCTCCTTCATGGGGTATATAATTCTATAACAGTACCTGCTCCCAGTCCGTATGCGAAGAGCAGGGGATCTCCACAGAAAGGCCTCTCTTCCTCGCGTCCTCCGCCGCCTCTTTCGCTGTCTTGTACACGCTGGACCGTCCTCCCAATGGACTCTGTTTCGCAGGATACGGTGTCTGAAAGCGTATCTTTGCTTCTTTAAGGGACTTCTTAATGTCCTTGTATTCCTTCATTTTATTGTTTATCTCCGTGGGCATGTCATTGGCAAACGTAATAACTTTACCGTCAAAGATGATCTTCTTCGCCCCGGCTGCACGTAACACTTTGTCCTTCATATCAAACCTTTGAAAGTTGACTAGAATGGATCTAGCGGCATGTTTATCCTGTGGCTTTGGCCCCAGAGAGCGATGAGCGCGTTGGATCTGCAAATCCTCCTCCTCTCGCAGGGAAAGTTCCCTCTTCAGAAAAGTGTCCATAAAGGATGACATAGAGCTACCTTCTGCATTCTCACTGATGTTATTTACACGGAGGTTATTTCGTCTGGATCGGCCCTCCAAATCATTTTTGTCATCAGGGTTTTCTGTTTGACCGAGTGTAGGAGCGCGTCTCTTAGATCCTTGTTCGCAGATTCGAGTTCACCAAAACGCTGTTCAGATTCCGCCAGACGCGTGCCTTGGTTTCGAATATCCGCAGTAATATTCAGAAGCTTCTGGTTAATCTCCGTTTTGAAATGCGCCAGTTCTTGTTTTATTTCGTCCTTCATTTCTGTCATTTTATTGGACAAGCACATTATAGCTTTAGCCGTGGTTAGCTCCTCCGTAGCTTCAGCTAGCTCTAGCTGGTTTTCCATGTTAGCCTCGTTATCCTCCGTGTCCTCCGCGGTCACCTCCCTCGTGTCAGTCATCCTTGGTTGCCTGGAATCTAGTTACACGCCTCATATTTGAATAAAATAATTAAAGCAAGTTTTTTCTCGAGTTCCGTGAACTTTTTTACAACTTCTGGTCGGGAGCGGAGAAGAGTCACTCCGCCATCTTGAAAAGCTCGCCGGAAGTCCTTTTACGCACTAATTTTTGTGACGTTAATTAATCGTAATAAACGCGTTAAAGTCCCGCCCTAATGATTATAATATTGATTATATTCATATTATTAATATTATTAATATTGACTCTATTACTATAATAATAATACAAAAGATAATGATAGATTTCTGATCCTGGTTCTTACTTGTTTCCCACATGGTCCTGGAGTTGGGTCAGAGCTGCACAGCTGCTCCTCACAGTACGGAGACTCGCAAGAACCTGCACAGGACCAACATACCAGGAATGGACCAAGACTGGACCAGCACTGCACCAGGACTGGTCTCTCTAACTGGTCTCCCTGTGATTTCTCTCTGGTCTTTCTCTGGTCTCGCTCTGGTCTCTCTCTCTGGTCTCTCTCTGGTCTCGCTCTGGTCTCTCTCTCTGGTCTCTCTCTGGTCTCTCTCTGGTCTCTATCTGGTCTCTCTCTGGTCTCGCTCTGGTCTCTCTCACTGGTCTCTCTCTGGTGTGTACCATGTGACTGACCTGAGCGAATGGTGTGACGATCATGTCTTCACCGTGTCTGAAACAAAAACCACAGAAAAAGCTTTTGTTGCAGGTGCTTCATAGTCCAGGAGCAGACAGAGAGACCAGAGAGAGACCAGAGAGAGACCAGAGAGAGACCAGAGGGAGACCAGAGAGAGACCAGCTGGTCTGACTTACAGGTCGCTGGTTGTGGAGGAGTTCCGGGACATGGCTTTGGGCGACAGGTCGAAGTCAGAGTCAGAGCGATAGAGGAAGGACTCTCTCCTCTGGCTGTGGGGGTAGTTGGCCTGAAGGACCAGACCTGATCCATACCCCGATCCAGGACCTGATCCAGGACCTGATCCAGGACTGGTCTGGAAGTCCAGGGGGCAGCGGCCGACAGACAATCCATTCTCCAAATCGAATCTGAGACAGAGGTCAGATTTTACAGAAACAGTTTTCTCCAAAACATCTTTATACAGAGAAACTAGCTCTGCTGCTCCCCCTGGTGGAACAGTTACAGTCTCTCTGGTCTCTCTCTGGTCTCTCTCTGGTCCCTCTCTGGTCTCTCTCTGGTCTCTCTCTCTGGTCCCTCTCTCTGGTCTCTCTCTGGTCTCTCTCTCTGGTCCCTCTCTGGTCTCTCTCTGGTCTCTCTCTGGTCTCTCTTTCTGGTCTCTCTCTGGTCTCTCTCTGGTCTCTCTCTGGTCTCTCTCTCTGGTCTCTCTCTGGTCTCTCTCTCTGGTCTCTCTCTGGTCTCTCTCTCTGGTCTCTCTCTGGTCTCTCTCTCTGGTCTCTCTCTCTGGTCTCTCTCTGGTCTCTCTCTGGTCTCTCTTTCTGGTCTCTCTCTGGTCTCTCTCTCTGGTCTCTCTCTCTGGTCTCTCTCTCTGGTCTCTCTCTGGTCTCTCTCTCTGGTCTCTCTCTGGTCTCTCTCTCGGGTCTCTCTCGGGTCTCTCTCTCTGGTCTCTCTCTGGTCTCTCTGGTCTCTCTCTGGTCTCTCTCTGGTCTCTCTCTGGTCTCTCTCTCTGGTCTCTCTCTGGTCTCTCTCTCTGGTCTCTCTCTCTCTGGTCTCTCTCTGGTCTCTCTCTGGTCTCTCTCTCTGGTCTCTCTCGGGTCTCTCTCTCTGGTCTCTCTCTGGTCTCTCTGGTCTCTCTCTGGTCTCTCTCTGGTCTCTCTCTGGTCTCTCTCTCTGGTCTCTCTCTGGTCTCTCTCTCTGGTCTCTCTCTGGTCTCTCTCTCTGGTCTCTCTCTGGTCTCTCTCTCTGGTCTCTCTCTCTGGTCTCTCTCTGGTCTCTCTCTCTGGTCTCTCTCTCTGGTCTCTCTCTGGTCTCTCTCTCTGGTCTCTCTCTGGTCTCTCTCTCTGGTCTCTCTCTGGTCTCTCTCTGGTCTCTCTCTCTGGTCTCTCTCTGGTCTCTCTCTCTGGTCTCTCTCTGGTCTCTCTCTGGTCTCTCTCTCTGGTCTCTCTCTGGTCTCTCTCTCTGGTCTCTCTCTGGTCTCTCTCTCTGGTCTCTCTCTGGTCTCTCTCTCTGGTCTCTCTCTGGTCTCTCTCTCTGGTCTCTCTCTGGTCTCTCTCTCTGGTCTCTCTCTGGTCTCTCTCTCTGGTCTCTCTCTGGTCTCGCTCTCTGGTCTCTCTCTCTGGTCTCTCTCTGGTCTCTCTCTCTGGTCTCTCTCTGGTCTCTCTCTGGTCTCTGAAAGAACTACTGTTGTGGTTTAGGGCGATACAAGAATAAAATGAATAGAATTGAACTTTGTGAGTAAGTGCAATACAGGTCTGTTAGTGCAATACTGGTCTGTAAGTGCAATACAGGTCTGTTAGTGCAATACAGGTCTGTAAGTGCAATACAGGTCTGTTAGTGCAATACAGGTCTGTAAGTGCAATACAGGTCTGTTAGTGCAATACAGGTCTGTAAGTGCAATACAGGTCTGTAAGTGCAATACAGGTCTGTTAGTGCAATACAGGTCTGTTAGTGCAATACAGGTCTGTTAGTGCAATACAGGTCTGTTAGTGCAATACAGGTCTGTTAGTGCAATACAGGTCTGTTATTGCAATACAGGTCTGTAAGTGCAATACAGGTCTGTTAGTGCAATATAGGTCTGTTAGAGCAATACAGGTCTGTTAGTACAATACAGGTCTGTAAGTGCAATACAGGTCTGTTAGTGCAATACAGGTCTGTAAGTGCAATACAGGTCTGTAAGTGCAATATAGGTCTGTTAGAGCAATACAGGTCTGTTAGAGCAATACAGGTCTGTAAGTGCAATATAGGTCTGTTAGAGCAATACAGGTCTGTAAGTGCAATACAGGTCTGTTAGTGCAATACAGGTCTGTAAGCGCAATACAGGTCTGTTAGTGCAATATAGGTCTGTTAGAGCAATACAGGTCTGTTAGTACAATACAGGTCTGTTAGTGCAATACAGGTCTGTTAGAGCAATACAGGTCTGTTAGAGCAATACAGGTCTGTTAGAGCAATACAGGTCTGTTAGTGCAATACAGGTCTGTTAGAGCAATACAGGTCTGTTAGAGCAATACAGGTCTGTAAGTGCAATACAGGTCTGTTAGTGCAATACAGGTCTGTTAGTGCAATACAGGTCTGTAAGTGCAATACAGGTCTGTTAGTGCAAAACTGGTCTGTAAGCGCTATACAGGTCTGTAAGTGCAATACAGGTTTGTTAGTGCAATACAGGTCTGTTAGTGCAATATAGGTCTGTTAGAGCAATACAGGTCTGTTAGTGCAATACAGGTCTGTTAGAGCAATACAGGTCTGTTAGAGCAATACAGGTCTGTAAGTGCAATACAGGTCTGTTAGTGCAATACAGGTCTGTTAGTGCAATACAGGTCTGTTAGTGCAATACAGGTCTGTAAGTGCAATACAGGTCTGTAAGTGCAATACAGGTCTGTAAGTGCAATACAGGTCTGTTAGTGCAATACAGGTCTGTTATTGCAATACAGGTCTGTAAGTGCAATACAGGTCTGTTAGTGCAATATAGGTCTGTTAGAGCAATACAGGTCTGTTAGTGCAATACAGGTCTGTAAGTGCAATACAGGTCTGTTAGTGCAATACAGGTCTGTAAGTGCAATACAGGTCTGTAAGTGCAATACAGGTCTGTTAGTGCAATACAGGTCTGTTATTGCAATACAGGTCTGTAAGTGCAATACAGGTCTGTTAGTGCAATATAGGTCTGTTAGAGCAATACAGGTCTGTTAGTGCAATACAGGTCTGTTAGAGCAATACAGGTCTGTTAGAGCAATACAGGTCTGTAAGTGCAATACAGGTCTGTTAGTGCAATACAGGTCTGTTAGTGCAAAACTGGTCTGTAAGTGCAATACAGGTCTGTTAGTGCAATATAGGTCTGTTAGAGCAATACAGGTCTGTTAGAGCAATACAGGTCTGTTAGTGCAATACAGGTCTGTTAGTGCAATACAGGTCTGTTAGTGCAATACAGGTCTGTTAGAGCAATACAGGTCTGTTAGTGCAATATAGGTCTGTTAGAGCAATACAGGTCTGTTAGTACAATACAGGTCTGTAAGTGCAATACAGGTCTGTTAGTGCAATACAGGTCTGTAAGTGCAATACAGGTCTGTAAGTGCAATACAGGTCTGTAAGTGCAATACAGGTCTGTTAGTGCAATACAGGTCTGTAAGTGCAATACAGGTCTGTAAGTGCAATACAGGTTTGTAAGTGCAATACAGGTCTGTTAGAGCAATACAGGTCTGTAAGTGCAATACAGGTCTGTTAGTGCAATATAGGTCTGTTAGAGCAATACAGGTCTGTTAGTACAATACAGGTCTGTAAGTGCAATACAGGTTTGTTAGTGCAATACAGGTCTGTAAGTGCAATACAGGTCTGTAAGTGCAATACAGGTCTGTTAGAGCAATACAGGTCTGTTAGTGCAATACAGGTTTGTTAGAGCAATACAGGTCTGTTAGAGCAATACAGGTCTGTAAGTGCAATATAGGTCTGTTAGAGCAATACAGGTCTGTAAGTGCAATACAGGTCTGTTAGTGCAATACAGGTCTGTAAGCGCAATACAGGTCTGTTAGTGCAATACAGGTCTGTAAGCGCAATACAGGTCTGTTAGTGCAATATAGGTCTGTTAGAGCAATACAGGTCTGTTAGTACAATACAGGTCTGTAAGTGCAATACAGGTCTGTTAGTGCAATACAGGTCTGTAAGTGCAATACAGGTCTGTAAGTGCAATACAGGTTTGTTAGAGCAATACAGGTCTGTTAGAGCAATACAGGTCTGTAAGTGCAATATAGGTCTGTTAGAGCAATACAGGTCTGTAAGTGCAAAACTGGTCTGTAAGTGCAATACAGGTCTGTTAGTGCAATATAGGTCTGTTAGAGCAATACAGGTCTGTAAGTGCAATATAGGTCTGTTAGAGCAATACAGGTCTGTTAGAGCAATACAGGTCTGTTAGAGCAATACAGGTCTGTTAGAGCAATACAGGTCTGTTAGAGCAATACAGGTCTGTTAGTGCAATACAGGTCTGTTAGAGCAATACAGGTCTGTAAGTGCAATACAGGTCTGTTAGTGCAAAACTGGTCTGTAAGCGCAATACAGGTCTGTAAGCGCAATACAGGTCTGTTAGTGCAATACAGGTCTGTAAGTGCAATACAGGTCTGTTATTGCAATACAGGTCTGTAAGTGCAATACAGGTCTGTTAGTGCAATACAGGTCTGTAAGTGCAATACAGGTCTGTTATTGCAATACAGGTCTGTAAGTGCAATACAGGTCTGTTAGTGCAATATAGGTTTGTTAGAGCAATATAGGTCTGTTAGAGCAATACAGGTCTGTTAGTGCAATACAGGTCTGTTAGAGCAATACAGGTCTGTTAGAGCAATACAGGTCTGTTAGAGCAATACAGGTCTGTAAGTGCAATACAGGTCTGTTAGTGCAATATAGGTCTGTAAGTGCAATATAGGTCTGTAAGCGCAATACAGGTCTGTTAGTGCAATATAGGTCTGTTAGAGCAATACAGGTCTGTTAGTACAATACAGGTCTGTAAGTGCAATACAGGTCTGTTAGTGCAATACAGGTCTGTAAGTGCAATACAGGTCTGTTATTGCAATACAGGTCTGTAAGTGCAATACAGGTCTGTTAGTGCAATATAGGTCTGTTAGAGCAATACAGGTCTGTTAGAGCAATACAGGTCTGTTAGTGCAATACAGGTCTGTTAGAGCAATACAGGTCTGTAAGTGCAATACAGGTCTGTTAGTGCAAAACTGGTCTGTAAGCGCAATACAGGTCTGTTAGTGCAATACAGGTCTGTAAGTGCAATACAGGTTTGTTAGTGCAATACAGGTTTGTTAGAGCAATACAGGTCTGTTAGAGCAATACAGGTCTGTTAGAGCAATACAGGTCTGTAAGTGCAATACAGGTCTGTTAGAGCAATACAGGTCTGTAAGTGCAATACAGGTCTGTAAGTGCAATACAGGTCTGTTAGAGCAATACAGGTCTGTTAGAGCAATACAGGTCTGTTAGAGCAATACAGGTCTGTTAGTGCAATACAGGTCTGTTAGAGCAATACAGGTCTGTAAGTGCAATACAGGTCTGTTAGTGCAAAACTGGTCTGTAAGCGCAATACAGGTCTGTAAGCGCAATACAGGTCTGTTAGAGCAATACAGGTCTGTTAGAGCAATACAGGTCTGTTAGAGCAATACAGGTCTGTTAGTGCAATACAGGTCTGTTAGAGCAATACAGGTCTGTAAGTGCAATACAGGTCTGTTAGTGCAAAACTGGTCTGTAAGCGCAATACAGGTCTGTAAGTGCAATACAGGTCTGTAAGTGCAATACAGGTCTGTTAGTGCAATATAGGTCTGTTAGAGCAATACAGGTCTGTTAGTGCAATACAGGTCTGTAAGTGAAATACAGGTCTGTAAGTGCAATACAGGTCTGTAAGTGCAATACAGGTCTGTTAGAGCAATACAGGTCTGTTAGTGCAATACAGGTCTGTTAGTGCAATACAGGTCTGTAAGTGCAATACAGGTCTGTTAGAGCAAGATAAAAAGCCATCGAGCCATTGAGTTTAAAATAAAAATGATTTGCACAAACATACAACGGTGCAGCAGGAGGTGCTCAGAGGAGGAGGTGCTCCGAGGAGGAGGTGCTTTGAGGAGGAGGTGCTCAGAGGAGGAAGTGCTAAGAGGAGGAGGTGCTCAGAGGAGGAGGTGCTAAGAGGAGGAAGTGCTAAGAGGAGGAGGTGCTCAGAGGAGGAGGTGCTTTGAGGAGGAGGTGCTAAGAGGAGGAGGTGCTTTGATGAGGAGGTGCTAAGAGGAGGAGGTGCTCAGAGGAGGAAGTGCTAAGAAGAGGAGTGATCAGTTTATCACTGAGGGTGAGAAGCAGCACTGACCGTAGCTCGTCATGTCCGGCCAGGGCCCGAGAGTACAGGCCCTGCAGGTGGGCCAGGGCCTCTGGGTGGACCTCCGGGTGGACCTCCGGGTGGACCTCCGGGTGGACCTCTGGGTGGAACAGGGGCCGATGGTGTGTGGAGAGACCCTGAAACGAGTGCCTCCGGGACAGAGGGGGCAGCAGCAGAGGACCAGAGAACCTCCTCCGCACGACCTGAGGAGGGAGTCCATCCTGCACACACCAGGAACGGATTACACTATGTGTTCTACTGTCTCTATCTCTGGTCTCGCTCTGGTCTCTCTCTCTGGTCTCTCTCTGGTCTCTCTCTCTGGTCTCTCTCTGGTCTCTCTCTCTGGTCTCTCTCTGGTCTCTCTCTGGTCTCTCTCTGGTCTCTCTCTCTGGTCTCTCTCTGGTCTCTCTCTGGTCTCTCTCTGGTCTCTCTCTGGTCTCTCTCTGGTCTCTCTCTCTGGTCTCTCTCTCTGGTCTCTCTCTGGTCTCTCTCTCTGGTCTCTCTCTGGTCTCTCTCTAGTCTCTCTCTAGTCTCTCTCTGGTCTCTCTCTCTGGTCTCTCTCTCTGGTCTCTCTCTCTGGTCTCTCTCTCTGATCTCTCTCTCTGATCTCTCTCTCTGGTCTCTCTCTCTGGTCTCTCTCTCTGGTCTCTCTCTCTGGTCTCTCTCTCTGGTCTCTCTCTCTGGTCTCTCTCTCTGGTCTCTCTCTCTCTGGTCTCTCTCTCTGGTCTCTCTCTCTGGTCTCTCTCTCTGGTCTCTCTCTGGTCTCTCTCTCTGGTCTCTCTCTCTGGTCTCTCTCTCTGGTCTCTCTCTAGTCTCTCTCTGGTCTCTCTCTCTGGTCTCTCTCTCTGGTCTCTCTCTAGTCTCTCTCTGGTCTCTCTCTCTGGTCTCTCTCTCTGGTCTCTCTTTCTGGTCTCTCTCTGGTCTCTCTCTCTGGTCTCTCTCTCTGGTCTCTCTCTCTGGTCTCTCTCTCTGGTCTCTCTCTCTGGTCTCTCTCTCTGGTCTCTCTCTCTGGTCTCTCTCTCTGGTCTCTCTCTCTGGTCTCTCTCTCTGGTCTCTCTCTCTGGTCTCTCTCTCTGGTCTCTCTCTCTGGTCTCTCTCTCTGGTCTCTCTCTCTGGTCTCTCTCTCTGGTCTCTCTCTCTGGTCTCTCTCTCTGGTCTCTCTCTCTGGTCTCTCTCTGGTCTCTCTCTCTGGTCTCTCTCTCTGGTCTCTCTATGACTCATTGATGAGTGAGAAGTGTCGTAAAGGTAAATGTTTAGAGACTAAAGACGTCACTGAGACAGAGTGAACTTTGCTTCATGGTTTCGGACCATCGTAAATATGAAACTCCTCAGTCTATAGTTCACGTCCAAACATTTTCCATTTAGCCTCTTTCCACCGTTAACACAATAAATACATACAAGAAGAATATTAATAATAATATTATTATATTAGAGTCTCTGGTATGAAAACCTGGACACCACCTGGACACCACCTGGTCCTAGTGACCATGAAGGACGAACGGCCCTGACCATGAAGGACGAACGGCCCTGACCATGAAGGACAAACGGCCCTGACCATGAAGCACGAACGGCCCTGACCATGAAGCACGAACGGCCCTGACCATGAAGGACGAACGGCCGTGACCATGAAGGACGAACGGCCCTGACCATGAAGGGCCCTGTAAGGGCTGCAGTCCAACTACCGCTAATAACATGGAAGACACCAGAGGAGCCAAACACCAGAGGAGCTGAACACCAGAGGAGACCAGCACCAGAGAAGCCAAACACCAGCTCCTGTAGACACCAGAGGAGCCCAGCACCAGCTCCTGTAGACACCAGAGGAGCCCAGCACCAGCTCCTGTAGACACCAGAGGAGACCAGCACCAGCTCCTGTAGACACCAGAGGAGACCAACAGCTCCTGGTTGCTGGTCACGACACACAAAGCTGAGCACAGATCGATTACCAGAAAGCCTTTGACTCAATGCCACACATGGTTCATGGAATGCCTGAAACTGGACAACATCAACAGGGCTCTAAGGGACTTGGTTCAAACCATGTGGAAGACCACCCTGCAGGGACTATCGCACACGTGACCATCAATGTGGGATATACCAAGAACCTGCTCTGGCCCCCTGCTCTTCTGCAGAAGTGGCTCAGCACGACAAGTCCTACCACATGGTTAGACTGGTCTACAGGACCGAGACCAGAGGGGACCCATGGTACAGATACACCACACCAGATGAGACCCATGGTACAGATATACCACACCAGAGGAGACCCATGGTACAGATATACCACACCAGAGGAGACCCATGGTACAGATATACCACACCAGAGGAGACCCATGGTACAGATATACCACACCAGAGGAGACCCATGGTACAGATATACCACACCAGAGGAGACCCATGGTACAGATATACCACACCAGAGGAGACCCATGGTACAGATATACCACACCAGAGGAGACCCATGGTACAGATATACCACACCAGAGGAGACCCATGGTACAGATATACCACACCAGAGGAGACCCATGGTACAGATATACCACACCAGAGGAGACCCATGGTACAGATATACCACACCAGAGGAGACCCATGGTACAGATATACCACACCAGAGGAGACCCATGGTACAGATATACCACACCAGAGGAGACCCATGGTACAGATATACCACACCAGAGGAGACTCATGGTACAGATATACCACACCAGAGGAGACCCATGGTGTCGGTTGTGCAAAGAGGTACCTGAGACGATCCAACAGATAACTGCAGGGGACGCCATAACCAAGAGGCTGGCATAGTGTACAGAAACATCTGTGCAGAGTATGGGCTGGAAACCCCAAGGTCTAAGTGATGAGAGAGTCTGAAGGTAAAGGAGACAGTAGTGAGAGAGTCTGAAGGTAAAGGAGACAGTAGTGAGAGAGTCTGAAGGTAAAGGAGACAGTAGTGAGAGAGTCTGAAGGTAAAGGAGACAGTAGTGAGAGAGTCTGAAGGTAAAGGAGACAGTAGTGAGAGAGTCTGAAGGTAAAGGAGACAGTAGTGAGAGAGTCTGAAGGTAAAGGAGACAGTAGTGAGAGAGTCTGAAGGTAAAGGAGACAGTAGTGAGAGAGTCTGAAGGTAAAGGAGACAGTAGTGAGAGAGTCTGAAGGTAAAGGAGACAGTAGTGAGAGAGTCTGAAGGTAAAGGAGACAGTAGTGAGAGAGTCTGAAGGTAAAGGAGACAGTAGTGAGAGAGTCTGAAGGTAAAGGAGACAGTAGTGAGAGAGTCTGAAGGTAAAGGAGACAGTAGTGAGAGAGTCTGAAGGTAAAGGAGACAGTAGTGAGAGAGTCTGAAGGTAAAGGAGACAGTAGTGAGAGAGTCTGAAGGTAAAGGAGAGAGTAGTGAGAGAGTCTGAAGGTAAAGGAGACAGTAGTGAGAGAGTCTGAAGGTAAAGGAGACAGTAGTGAGAGAGTCTGAAGGTAAAGGAGACAGTAGTGAGAGAGTCTGAAGGTAAAGGAGACAGTAGTGAGAGAGTCTGAAGGTAAAGGAGACAGTAGTGAGAGAGTCTGAAGGTAAAGGAGACAGTAGTGAGAGAGTCTGAGGGTAAAGGAGACAGTAGTGAGAGAGTCTGAAGGTAAAGGAGACAGTAGTGAGAGAGTCTGAAGGTAAAGGTGACAGTAGTGAGAGAGTCTGAAGGTAAAGGAGACAGTAGTGAGAGAGTCTGAAGGTAAAGGAGACAGTAGTGAGAGAGTCTGAAGGTAAAGGAGACAGTAGTGAGAGAGTCTGAAGGTAAAGGAGACAGTAGTGAGAGAGTCTGAAGGTAAAGGAGATAGTAGTGAGAGAGTCTGAAGGTAAAGGAGACAGTAGTGAGAGAGTCTGAAGGTAAAGGAGACAGTAGTGAGAGAGTCTGAAGGTAAAGGAGACAGTAGTGAGAGAGTCTGAAGGTAAAGGAGACAGTAGTGAGAGAGTCTGAAGGTAAAGGAGACAGTAGTGAGAGAGTCTGAAGGTAAAGGAGACAGTAGTGAGAGAGTCTGAAGGTAAAGGAGACAGTAGTGAGAGAGTCTGAAGGTAAAGGAGACAGTAGTGAGAGAGTCTGAAGGTAAAGGAGACAGTAGTGAGAGAGTCTGAAGGTAAAGGAGACAGTAGTGAGAGAGTCTGAAGGTAAAGGAGACAGTAGTGAGAGAGTCTGAAGGTAAAGGAGACAGTAGTGAGAGAGTCTGAAGGTAAAGGAGACAGTAGTGAGAGAGTCTGAAGGTAAAGGAGACAGTAGTGAGAGAGTCTGAAGGTAAAGGAGACAGTAGTGAGAGAGTCTGAAGGTAAAGGAGACAGTAGTGAGAGAGTCTGAAGGTAAAGGAGACAGTAGTGAGAGAGTCTGAAGGTAAAGGAGACAGTAGTGAGAGAGTCTGAAGGTAAAGGAGACAGTAGTGAGAGAGTCTGAAGGTAAAGGAGACAGTAGTGAGAGAGTCTGAAGGTAAAGGAGACAGTAGTGAGAGAGTCTGAAGGTAAAGGAGACAGTAGTGAGAGAGTCTGAAGGTAAAGGAGACAGTAGTGAGAGAGTCTGAAGGTAAAGGAGACAGTAGTGAGAGAGTCTGAAGGTAAAGGAGACAGTAGTGAGAGAGTCTGAAGGTAAAGGAGACAGTAGTGAGAGAGTCTGAAGGTAAAGGAGACAGTAGTGAGAGAGTCTGAAGGTAAAGGAGACAGTAGTGAGAGAGTCTGAAGGTAAAGGAGACAGTAGTGAGAGAGTCTGAAGGTAAAGGAGACAGTAGTGAGAGAGTCTGAAGGTAAAGGAGACAGTAGTGAGAGAGTCTGAAGGTAAAGGAGACAGTAGTGAGAGAGTCTGAAGGTAAAGGAGACAGTAGTGAGAGAGTCTGAAGGTAAAGGAGACAGTAGTGAGAGAGTCTGAAGGTAAAGGAGACAGTAGTGAGAGAGTCTGAAGGTAAAGGAGACAGTAGTGAGAGAGTCTGAAGGTAAAGGAGACAGTAGTGAGAGAGTCTGAAGGTAAAGGAGACAGTAGTGAGAGAGTCTGAAGGTAAAGGAGACAGTAGTGAGAGAGTCTGAAGGTAAAGGAGACAGTAGTAGAGAGTCTGAAGGTAAAGGAGACAGTAGTGAGAGAGTCTGAAGGTAAAGGAGACAGTAGTGAGAGAGTCTGAAGGTAAAGGAGACAGTAGTGAGAGAGTCTGAAGGTAAAGGAGACAGTAGTGAGAGAGTCTGAAGGTAAAGGAGACAGTAGTGAGAGAGTCTGAAGGTAAAGGAGACAGTAGTGAGAGAGTCTGAAGGTAAAGGAGACAGTAGTGAGAGAGTCTGAAGGTAAAGGAGACAGTAGTGAGAGAGTCTGAGGGTAAAGGAGACAGTAGTGAGAGAGTCTGAAGGTAAAGGAGACAGTAGTGAGAGAGTCTGAAGGTAAAGGAGACAGTAGTGAGAGAGTCTGAAGGTAAAGGAGACAGTAGTGAGAGAGTCTGAAGGTAAAGGAGACAGTAGTGAGAGAGTCTGAAGGTAAAGGAGACAGTAGTGAGAGAGTCTGAAGGTAAAGGAGACAGTAGTGAGAGAGTCTGAAGGTAAAGGAGACAGTAGTGAGAGAGTCTGAAGGTAAAGGAGACAGTAGTGAGAGAGTCTGAAGGTAAAGGAGACAGTAGTGAGAGAGTCTGAAGGTAAAGGAGACAGTAGTGAGAGAGTCTGAAGGTAAAGGAGACAGTAGTGAGAGAGTCTGAAGGTAAAGGAGACAGTAGTGAGAGAGTCTGAAGGTAAAGGAGACAGTAGTGAGAGAGTCTGAGGGTAAAGGAGACAGTAGTGAGAGAGTCTGAAGGTAAAGGAGACAGTAGTGAGAGAGTCTGAAGGTAAAGGAGACAGTAGTGAGAGAGTCTGAAGGTAAAGGAGACAGTAGTGAGAGAGTCTGAAGGTAAAGGAGAGAGTAGTGAGAGAGTCTGAAGGTAAAGGAGACGGTAGTGAGAGAGTCTGAAGGTAAAGGAGAGAGTAGTGAGAGAGTCTGAGGGTAAAGGAGACAGTAGTGAGAGAGTCTGAAGGTAAAGGAGACAGTAGTGAGAGAGTCTGAGGGTAAAGGAGACAGTAGTGAGAGAGTCTGAAGGTAAAGGAGACAGTAGTGAGAGAGTCTGAAGGTAAAGGAGACAGTAGTGAGAGAGTCTGAAGGTAAAGGAGACAGTAGTGAGAGAGTCTGAAGGTAAAGGAGACGGTAGTGAGAGAGTCTGAAGGTAAAGGAGACAGTAGTGAGAGAGTCTGAAGGTAAAGGAGACAGTAGTGAGAGAGTCTGAAGGTAAAGGAGACAGTAGTGAGAGAGTCTGAAGGTAAAGGAGACAGTAGTGAGAGAGTCTGAAGGTAAAGGAGACGGTAGTGAGAGAGTCTGAAGGTAAAGGAGACAGTAGTGAGAGAGTCTGAAGGTAAAGGAGACAGTAGTGAGAGAGTCTGAAGGTAAAGGAGACAGTAGTGAGAGAGTCTGAAGGTAAAGGAGACAGTAGTGAGAGAGTCTGAAGGTAAAGGAGACAGTAGTGAGAGAGTCTGAGGGTAAAGGAGACAGTAGTGAGAGAGTCTGAAGGTAAAGGAGACAGTAGTGAGAGAGTCTGAGGTAAAGGAGACAGTAGTGAGAGAGTCTGAAGGTAAAGGAGACAGTAGTGAGAGAGTCTGAAGGTAAAGGAGACAGTAGTGAGAGAGTCTGAGGGTAAAGGAGACAGTAGTGAGAGAGTCTGAAGGTAAAGGAGACAGTAGTGAGAGAGTCTGAAGGTAAAGGAGACAGTAGTGAGAGAGTCTGAAGGTAAAGGAGAGAGTAGTGAGAGAGTCTGAAGGTAAAGGAGACAGTAGTGAGAGAGTCTGAAGGTAAAGGAGACAGTAGTGAGAGAGTCTGAAGGTAAAGGAGACAGTAGTGAGAGAGTCTGAAGGTAAAGGAGACAGTAGTGAGAGAGTCTGAAGGTAAAGGAGACAGTAGTGAGAGAGTCTGAAGGTAAAGGAGAGAGTAGTGAGAGAGTCTGAGGGTAAAGGAGACAGTAGTGAGAGAGTCTGAAGGTAAAGGAGACAGTAGTGAGAGAGTCTGAAGGTAAAGGAGACAGTAGTGAGAGAGTCTGAAGGTAAAGGAGACAGTAGTGAGAGAGTCTGAAGGTAAAGGAGACAGTAGTGAGAGAGTCTGAAGGTAAAGGAGACAGTAGTGAGAGAGTCTGAAGGTAAAGGAGACAGTAGTGAGAGAGTCTGAAGGTAAAGGAGACAGTAGTGAGAGGAGACAATAGAGCTCTGACTGCAGACGCTGCTCCCTCTTTACCACAACAGTCTTTATCTCATTAATCACAAATATGTAACTGTCCTTACCTTAGGTCGAGACATTGTGCAGGTCACAGGTCAGAGGTCACAGGTCTGAAACACAGAGGAGTTAGAATGTGACCCTGTGCTCCTCAGAGTCCCAGCAGGAGGCCAGTCCCTGTGCTCCTCAGAGTCCCAGCAGGAGTCCAGTCCCTGTGCTCCTCAGAGTCCCAGCAGGAGTCCAGTCCCTGTGCTCCTCAGAGTCCCAGCAGGAGTCCAGTCCCTGTGCTCCTCAGAGTCCCAGCAGGAGTCCAGTCCCTGTGCTCCTCAGAGTTGGATAATATGACACTAACATGTCAGAGATTTACTTTGGTACAAGGTCATGGAGACCTGAGACCAGGACTAATGTGAGAGGACTTCAGGACAGAGACCTGAGACCAGGACTAATGTGAGAGGACTTCAGGACAGAGACCTGAGACCAGGACTAATGTGAGAGGACTTCAGGACAGAGACCTGAGACCAGGACTAATGTGAGAGGACATCAGGACAGAGACCTGAGACCAGGACTAATGTGAGAGGACTTCAGGACAGAGACCTGAGACCAGGACTAATGTGAGAGGACTTCAGGACAGAGACCTGAGACCAGGACTAATGTGAGAGGACTTCAGGACAGAGACCTGAGACCAGGACTAATGTGAGAGGACTTCAGGACAGAGACCTGAGACCAGGACTAATGTGAGAGGACTTCAGGACAGAGACCTGACCTGAGACCAGGACTAATGTGAGAGGACTTCAGGACAGAGACCTGAGACCAGGACTAATGTGAGAGGACTTCAGGACAGAGACCTGAGACCAGGACTAATGTGAGAGGACTTCAGGACAGAGACCTGAGACCAGGACTAATGTGAGAGGACTTCAGGACAGAGACCTGAGACCAGGACTAATGTGAGAGGACTTCAGGACAGAGACCTGAGACCAGGACTAATGTGAGAGGACTTCAGGACAGAGACCTGAGACCAGGACTAATGTGAGAGGACTTCAGGACAGAGACCTGAGACCAGGACTAATGTGAGAGGACTTCAGGACAGAGACCTGGGACCAGGACTAATGTGAGAGGACTTCAGGACAGAGACCTGAGACCAGGACTAATGTGAGAGGACTTCAGGACAGAGACCTGAGACCAGGACTAATGTGAGAGGACTTCAGGACAGAGACCTGAGACCAGGACTAATGTGAGAGGACTTCAGGACAGAGACCTGAGACCAGGACTAATGTGAGAGGACTTCAGGACAGAGACCTGAGACCAGGACTAATGTGAGAGGACTTCAGGACAGAGACCTGAGACCAGGACTAATGTGAGAGGACTTCAGGACAGAGACCTGAGACCAGGACTAATGTGAGAGGACTTCAGGACAGAGACCTGAGACCAGGACTAATGTGAGAGGACTTCAGGACAGAGACCTGAGACCAGGACTAATGTGAGAGGACTTCAGGACAGAGACCTGAGACCAGGACTAATGTGAGAGGACTTCAGGACAGAGACCTGAGACCAGGACTAATGTGAGAGGACTTCAGGACAGAGACCTGAGACCAGGACTAATGTGAGAGGACTTCAGGACAGAGACCTGAGACCAGGACTAATGTGAGAGGACTTCAGGACAGAGACCTGAGACCAGGACTAATGTGGGAGGACTTCAGGACAGAGACCTGAGACCAGGACTAATGTGAGAGGACTTCAGGACAGAGACCTGAGACTAGGACTAATGTGGGAGGACTTCAGGACAGAGACCTGAGACCAGGACTAATGTGAGAGGACTTCAGGACAGAGACCTGGGACCAGGACTAATGTGAGAGGACTTCAGGACAGAGACCTGAGACCAGGACTAATGTGAGAGGACTTCAGGACAGAGACCTGAGACCAGGACTAATGTGAGAGGACTTCAGGACAGAGACCTGAGACCAGGACTAATGTGAGAGGACTTCAGGACAGAGACCTGAGACCAGGACTAATGTGAGAGGACTTCAGGACAGAGACCTGAGACCAGGACTAATGTGAGAGGACTTCAGGACAGAGACCTGGGACCAGGACTAATGTGAGAGGACTTCAGGACAGAGACCTGAGACCAGGACTAATGTGAGAGGACTTCAGGACAGAGACCTGAGACCAGGACTAATGTGAGAGGACTTCAGGACAGAGACCTGAGACCAGGACTAATGTGAGAGGACTTCAGGACAGAGACCTGAGACCAGGACTAATGTGAGAGGACTTCAGGACAGAGACCTGAGACCAGGACTAAGAGGACACCTGGTCTCTGTCGTTTAGTTAAAATAGAAACAGAAAGAATGAATGATTCTGATTGGAACTGTTCTTTAACGCTGCCCTGGGGCAGACTGACGTATCAGAGGCTGCCAATCTGACACACAGACACACACACACACACACACAGACACACACAGACACACACAGACACACACAGACACACACACACACACAGACACAGACACACACACACAGACACACACACACACACACACACACAGACACACACACACACACACAGACACAGACACAGACACACACACACACACACACACACACAGACACACACACACACACACAGACACACACACATACACAGACACACGGACACACACAGACACACACACACACACAGACACACACACACACACAGACACACACACAGACACACACACACACACACAGACACACGGACACACACAGACACACACACACACAGACAGACACACACACACACACACACACACACACACAGACACACACACAGACACACACACACACACACACAGACACACACACACACACACACAGACACACACACACACACAGACACACGGACACACACAGACACACACACACACAGACAGACACACACACACACACACACACAGACACACACACAGACACACACACACACACACACAGTATCTGTCCTGAAGTTCTCTCACAGTATGACCAGCAGGAGCAGAGACCAGCAGGAGCAGAGACCAGTAGGAGAGAGACCAGCAGGAGCAGAGACCAGCAGGAGCAGAGACCAGTAGGAGAGAGACCAGCAGGAGCAGAGACCAGCAGGAGCAGAGACCAGTAGGAGAGAGACCAGCAGGAGCAGAGACCAGCAGGAGCAGAGACCAGTAGGAGAGAGACCAGCAGGAGCAGAGACCAGCAGGAGCAGAGACCAGTAGGAGAGAGACCAGCAGGAGCAGAGACCAGCAGGAGCAGAGACCAGTAGGAGAGAGACCAGCAGGAGCAGAGACCAGCAGGAGCAGAGACCAGTAGGAGAGAGACCAGCAGGAGCAGAGACCAGTAGGAGAGAGACCAGCAGGAGCAGAGACCAGCAGGAGCAGAGACCAGCAGGAGCAGAGACCAGTAGGAGAGAGACCAGCAGGAGCAGAGACCAGCAGGAGCAGACACCAGTAGGAGAGAGACCAGCAGGAGCAGAGACCAGCAGGAGCAGAGACCAGCAGGAGCAGAGACCAGTAGGAGAGAGACCAGCAGGAGCAGAGACCAGCAGGAGCAGAGACCAGTAGGAGAGAGACCAGCAGGAGCAGAGACCAGTAGGAGAGAGACCAGCAGGAGCAGAGACCAGCAGGAGCAGAGACCAGCAGGAGCAGAGACCAGTAGGGGAGAGACCAGCAGGAGCAGAGACCAGCAGGAGCAGAGACCAGTAGGAGAGAGACCAGCAGGAGCAGACACCAGCAGGAGCAGAGACCAGCAGGAGCAGAGACCAGTAGGAGAGAGACCAGCAGGAGCAGAGACCAGCAGGAGCAGAGACCAGTAGGAGAGAGACCAGCAGGAGCAGACACCAGCAGGAGCAGAGACCAGCAGGAGCAGAGACCAGTAGGAGAGAGACCAGCAGGAGCAGAGACCAGCAGGAGCAGAGACCAGTAGGAGAGAGACCAGCAGGAGCAGAGACCAGCAGGAGCAGAGACCAGCAGGAGCAGAGACCAGTAGGAGAGAGACCAGCAGGAGCAGAGACCAGCAGGAGCAGAGACCAGTAGGAGAGAGACCAGCAGGAGCAGACACCAGCAGGAGCAGAGACCAGCAGGAGCAGAGACCAGTAAGAGAGAGACCAGCAGGAGCAGAGACCAGCAGGAGCAGAGACCAGCAGGAGCAGAGACCAGTAGGAGAGAGACCAGCAGGAGCAGAGACCAGCAGGAGCAGAGACCAGTAGGAGCAGAGACCAGTAGGAGAGAGACCAGTAGGAGAGAGACCAGCAGGAGCAGACACCAGCAGGAGCAGAGACCAGCAGGAGCAGAGACCAGTAAGAGAGAGACCAGCAGGAGCAGAGACCAGCAGGAGCAGAGACCAGTAGGAGCAGAGACCAGCAGGCTACATTCTGAGCATGTGTGAACAGGAGAGGGCCGCACCTTCTGTCCACATGTCTCACAAACAAACTCAGCACACTGCCAGGACATGTTTATACATTCATCTACTGCTGCAATCTCTCTCTGGTCTCTCTCTCTGGTCTCTCTCTGGTCTCTCTCTGGTCTCTCTCTCTGGTCTCTCTCTCTGGTCTCTCTCTGGTCTCTCTCTGGTCCCTCTCTCTGGTCTCTCTCTGGTCTCTCTCTGGTCCCTCTCTCTGGTCTCTCTCTGGTCTCTCTCTGGTCTCTCTCTGGTCTCTCTCTGGTCTCTCTCTGGTCTCTCTCTCTGGTCTCTCTCTTTGGTCTCTCTCTCTGGTCTCTCTCTGGTCTCTCTCTGGTCTCTCTCTCTGGTCCCTCTCTCTGGTCTCTCTCTGGTCTCTCTCTGGTCTCTCTCTGGTCTCTCGCTCTGGTCTCTCTCTGGTCTCTCTCTGGTCTCTCTCTCTGGTCTCTCTCTGGTCTCTCTCTGGTCTCTCTCTGGTCTCTCTCTGGTCTCTCTCTGGTCTCTCTCTGGTCTCTCGCTCTGGTCTCTCTCTGGTCTCTCTCTGGTCTCTCTCTGGTCTCTCTCTGGTCTCTCGCTCTGGTCTCTCGCTCTGGTCTCTCTCTGGTCTCTCTCTGGTCTCTCTCTGGTCTCTCTCTGGTCTCTCTCTGGTCTCTCTCTGGTCTCTCTCTCTGGTCTCTCTCTGGTCTCTCTCTGGTCTCTCTCTGGTCTCTCTCTGGTCTCTCTCTGGTCTCTCTCTGGTCTCTCTCTCTGGTCTCTCTGGTCTCTCTCTCTGGTCTCTCTCTGGTCTCTCTCTGGTCTCTCTCTGGTCTCTCTCTGGTCTCTCTCTGGTCTCTCTCTGGTCTCTCGCTCTGGTCTCTCTCTGGTCTCTCTCTGGTCTCTCTCTGGTCTCTCTCTGGTCTCTCTCTGGTCTCTCTCTGGTCTCTCTCTGGTCTCTCTCTGGTCTCTCTCTCTGGTCTCTCTCTGGTCTCTCTCTGGTCTCTCTCTGGTCTCTCTCTGGTCTCTCTCTGGTCTCTCTCTCTGGTCTCTCTGGTCTCTCTCTCTGGTCTCTCTCTGGTCTCTCTCTGGTCTCTCTCTGGTCTCTCTCTGGTCTCTCTCTGGTCTCTCTCTGGTCTCTCTCTGGTCTCTCGCTCTGGTCTCTCTCTGGTCTCTCTCTCTGGTCTCTCTCTCTGGTCTCTCGCTCTGGTCTCTCTCTGGTCTCTCTCTGGTCTCTCTCTGGTCTCTCTCTGGTCTCCCTCTGGTCTCCCTCTGGTCTCTCTGGTCTCTCTCTGGTCTCTCTCTGGTCTCCCTCTGGTCTCCCTCTGGTCTCCCTCTGGTCTCCCTCTGGTCTCTCTCTCTGGTCTCTCTCTGGTCTCTCTCTGGTCTCTCTCTGGTCTCTCTCTGGTCTCTCTCTGGTCTCTCTCTCTGGTCTCTCTGGTCTCTCTCTCTGGTCTCTCTCTGGTCTCTCTCTGGTCTCTCTCTGGTCTCTCTCTGGTCTCTCTCTGGTCTATGGTCTCACGGCTCAGTTGAGTTTTTGAAAACCTGAAAGTCACTCACCTCACGTCACGTAGACGCGCGTACGTCAGGTGTCAGGCTTAAAGTGGATCTGTGGGTTTGCCGCGCTCTTATCCACTTTGCCCATGTTTTATTACACTTTTATTTCTCTGCAGACTCTGCCTCATCCTCCTGCTGTCTGTCCTCCTGCTGCTCCTCCTGCTGCTGCTGCTCCTGCTGCTGCTGCTGCTGAGGGGGCGGAACCGCGAGTCCCCGAGACACGTGACAGGAAGTGCGGATGTAAACAACTTTTTACTCTAACCACGTGTGAACTGCCCAGAGGCTGTTCCTGTTTCTCCTTTCATGGTTCTCTCTCTGGTCCCTCTCTCGTCCCTCTCTGGTCTCTCTCTGGTCTCTCTCTCTGGTCTCTATGGTCTCTCTCACTCTCTCTCTGGTCTCTCTCTGGTCTCTCTCTGGTCTCTCTCTGGTCTCTCTCTGGTCTCTATGGTCTCTCTCACTCTCTCTCTGGTCTCTCTCTGGTCTCTCTCTGGTCTCTCTGGTCTCTCTCTGGTCTCTCTCTCTGGTCTCTCTCTGGTCTCTCTCTCTGGTCTCTCTCTCTGGTCTCTCTCTGGTCTCTCTCTGGTCTCTCTCTCTGGTCTCTATGGTCTCTCTCACTCTCTCTCTGGTCTCTCTCTGGTCTCTCTCTGGTCTCTCTGGTCGCTCACTGATCTCTCTCTCTGGTCTCTCTCTCTGGTCTCTCTCTCTCTGGTCTCTCTCTCTGGTCTCTCTCTGGTCTCTCTCTGGTCTCTCTCTCTGGTCTCTCTCTGGTCTCTCTCTCTGGTCTCTGTCTGGTCTCTCTCTGGTCTCTCTCTGGTCTCTCTGGTCTCTCTCTGGTCTCTCTCTCTGGTCTCTCTCTGGTCTCTCTCTGGTCTCTCTCTCTCTCTGGTCTCTCTCTATGGTCTCTCTCTGGTCTCTCTCTGGTCTCTCTCTATGGTCTCTCTCTGGTCTCTCTCTCTCTGGTCTCTCTGGTCTCTCTCTCTGGTCTCTCTCTGGTCTCTCTCTCTCTGGTCTCTCTGGTCTCTCTCTATGGTCTCTCTCTCTCTGGTCTCTCTCTATGGTCTCTCTCTCTCTGGTCTCTGTCTGGTCTCTCTCTGGTCTCTCTCTGGTCTCTCTGGTCTCTCTCTGGTCTCTCTCTCTGGTCTCTCTCTGGTCTCTCTCTGGTCTCTCTCTCTGGTCTCTCTCTCTCTGGTCTCTCTGGTCTCTCTCTATGGTCTCTCTCTGGTCTCTCTCTCTCTGGTCTCTCTCTGGTCTCTCTCTATGGTCTCTCTCTGGTCTCTCTCTCTCTGGTCTCTCTGGTCTCTCTCTCTGGTCTCTCTCTGGTCTCTCTCTCTCTGGTCTCTCTGGTCTCTCTCTATGGTCTCTCTCTCTCTGGTCTCTCTCTATGGTCTCTCTCTCTCTGGTCTCTCTGGTCTCTCTGGTCTCTCTCTATGGTCTCTCTCTCTCTGGTCTCTCTCTCTCTGGTCTCTCTCTCTCTCTATGGTCTCTCTCTCTATGGTCTCTCTCTCTCTGGTCTCTCTCTCTCTGGTCTCTCTCTCTGGTCTCTCTCTCTGGTCTCTCTCTCTCTGGTCTCTCTCTCTGGTCTCTCTCTCTCTGGTCTCTCTCTCTATGGTCTCTCTCACTCTCTCTCTGGTCTCTCTCTCTCTGGTCTCTCTCTCTGGTCTCTCTCTGGTCTCTCTCTGGTCTCTCTCTCTGGTCTCTCTCTGGTCTCTCTCTCTGGTCTCTGTCTGGTCTCTCTCTGGTCTCTCTCTGGTCTCTCTGGTCTCTCTCTGGTCTCTCTCTCTGGTCTCTCTCTGGTCTCTCTCTGGTCTCTCTCTCTCTGGTCTCTCTCTCTGGTCTCTCTCTGGTCTCTCTCTGGTCTGTCTCTCTGGTCTCTCTCTCTGGTCTCTCTCTGGTCTCTCTCTGGTCTCTCTCTCTGGTCTCTCTCTGGTCTCTCTCTGGTCTCTCTCTCTCTGGTCTCTCTCTCTGGTCTCTCTCTGGTCTCTCTCTGGTCTCTCTCTGGTCTCTCTCTCTGGTCTCTCTCTCTCTCTCTCTCTCTGGTCTCTCTCTCTCTGGTCTCTCTGGTCTCTCTCTATGGTCTCTCTCTGGTCTCTCTCTCTCTGGTCTCTCTCTGGTCTCTCTCTCTCTGGTCTCTCTGGTCTCTCTCTATGGTCTCTCTCTCTCTGGTCTCTCTCTCTCTGGTCTCTCTGGTCTCTCTCTATGGTCTCTCTCTCTATGGTCTCTCTCTCTCTGGTCTCTCTCTCTCTATGGTCTCTCTGGTCTCTCTCTATGGTCTCTCTCTCTCTGGTCTCTCTCTCTATGGTCTCTCTCACTCTCTCTCTGGTCTCTCTGGTCTCTGGTCTCTTTTCTTTTTCTTATTGAATGTATTATTTTTATTATTTAACAATTTCACACAAAAGAGATCTTTCAAATCAAACTTTATTTACAAAACATTTTTCATTCATTCATGTTTTACAAACAAATCATTTAAAGAAGCTATACCTGATTTATTTTTAATGAGTTCATAAAAATGCTTATTACTACATACAAGTCGTATTATAATCAGTAATGTAATGTAAAACTGGAGCTCATTGATTCAGCTGTGGATGAACTCAGTAAAAAGTGCTGAGTAGACTTAGCGTGACGCCCGCTCTCCTCCAATCACAGAACAGGCTGCGTCCTCTAGGCCACGCCTCCTCTAGCCTCTACAGCGCTGCTAAACACAGTAGCATGTTAGCATAAGTGGCTATAACTCCTCTGGCTGTAACTGCAGACACAGCAAAACAGCCCAAACCACACAACAGTGAGGAAGAGAAGAAGCCAGAACATGATCAAAGAAGAAACCAAGCCCTGAACAGAGCTAGCTTACATTGTATCCTCTGGAGAGACTGGTCTGAGGGAGAGACCTGCGGGACCGCCTCGGACCATCTACGCTTGGTCTGCAACCTCAGTCCTGGGTCTACAGCCTCAGTCCTGAGCCTGTAGACCCAGACTGAGGCTGTAGACCCAGACTGAGGCTGTAGACCCAGACTGAGGTCGTAGACCCAGGACTGAGGCCGTAGACCCAGACTGAGGCTGTAGACCCAGACTGAGGCCGTAGACCCAGGACTGAGGCCGTAGACCCAGGACTGGGCTAATGGGTGTCACCTGGAGAAGTGCCTGATGGGAGACTCCTCGTTCACTGGTCCCTGCAGAAAGAGAACGGATGGACAATGCTAATGCTAGCTCACTGAAGCCCAGGGAAGTGCTCATGGTGAAGTTTGGCTCCCAGTGACTCTCATGTCCTCAGTAACGTGTGACATCACCACTTTGGGTTTAAATCTGTGGTTCCTCTGTGTCCTGTGTTTATATGTGATGTTTTTGTAAATACAGTTATGCCCATATAAGGACTGACCAATCAGAGGCCTTCATTCACACGTCTGTCCCTGTGACAGAGAGAAGCTCACGCCATTGGAACACATGCCCATATAAGGACTGACCAATCAGAGGCCTTCATTCACACATGTGTCCCTGTGACAGAGAGAAGCTCACGCCATTGTGGTGATTCTGCCATTTTAGTGCTTTTAGACCTGACTGCAGCTGTTGATACAGTGGACCATACAACTCTTTTAAACCGCCTGAAAGACTGTGTGGGTGTCAGGGGGACTGCTTTGGACTGGTTCAGTTCGTACCTGTCTGGGACGTCCTGCACTGTCAGGCTGGGGGACTCCTCCTCTTCTGCCGTTCCTTTACACTGTGGAGTTCCCCAGGGTTCTATTCTTGGCCCACTCCTCTTCTCTATATACCTCCTCCCACTTGGTGCTATTTTTAGAAAGCATGGCATTGCTTACCACTTTTATGCAGACGACTGCCAGATCTATATGCCCATCTCCAAGAAACAAAAGGGCCCCTGACACCCCCTGCTGGACCGCCTTGGTGACGTCAAGGCTTGGTTGGCCCAAAATGTTCTCTGCCTGAATGAGGGGAAAACTGATATTGTTTTGTTTGGGCCCACGGATCCCCTACTGGACCTGGGCCCCCTCAGGGATAATGTCCATCCCTTTGCCACCAACCTTGGCGTCACCATGGACAGTGATTTTAACTTTGACAGACAGATCAGCACAGTCGTGAAATCAGGCTTTTATCACCTTCCTCTTTTATCTAAGGTAAAGCCTTTTTTATTCTTTAAACTTTTTGAACAAGTCGTGCACGCTTTTATTTCTTCACGTGTGGACGACTGTAATGCACTTTACACTGGGATTTCACAGAAGGCACTTTCCCGCTTACAGTTAGTCCAGAACTCCGCCGCACGGCTTTTAACAGGAACCAAAAAACGTGAGCACATTTCACCGGTTTTAGCTTCTTTGCACTGGCTTCCTGTTTATTTTAGAATTGATTTTAAGATTTTATTGTTTGTTTTTAAAGCTTTGAACGGACTGGCCCCTCCTTACATCTCGGACCTCATCCAAATGTATCCCCCGCCCCGCGCACTGAGGTCCGAGGGCCAGCTCCAGCTCGTGGTGCCTAAGGCGAGGCTTAAAACCCGGGGACAGGGCCTTCTCTGTGGGGGGACAGGGCCTTCTCTGTGGGGGGACAGGGCCTTCTCTGTGGGGGGACAGGGCCTTCTCTGTGGGGGTCAGGGCCTTCTCTGTGGGGGGACAGGCCTTCTCTGTGGGGGGACAGGGCCTTCTCTGTGGGGGGACAGGGCCTTCTCTGTGGGGGGACAGGGCCTTCTCTGTGGGGGGACAGGGCCTTCTCTGTGGGGGGGACAGGGCCTTCTCTGTGGGGGGACAGGGCCTTCTCTGTGGGGGGGACAGGGCCTTCTCTGTGGGGGGACAGGGCCTTCTCTGTGGGGGGACAGGGCCTTCTCTGTGGGGGGGACAGGGCCTTCTCTGTGGGGGGACAGGGCCTTCTCTGTGGGGGGGACAGGGCCTTCTCTGTGGGGGGACAGGGCTTCTTCTCTGTGGGGGGGCCTTCTTGTGGGGACAGGGCCTTCTCTGTGGGGGGACAGGGCCTTCTCTGTGGGGGGACAGGGCCTTCTCTGTGGGGGGACAGGGCCTTCTCTGTGGGGGGACAGGGCCTTCTCTGTGGGGGGACAGGGCCTTCTCTGTGGGGGGACAGGGCCTTCTCTGTGGGGGGGACAGGGCCTTCTCTGTGGGGGGACAGGGCCTTCTCTGTGGGGGGACAGGGCCTTCTCTGTGGGGGGACAGGGCCTTCTCTGTGGGGGGACAGGGCCTTCTCTGTGGGGGGACAGGGCCTTCTCTGTGGGGGGACAGGGCCTTCTCTGTGGGGGGACAGGGCCTTCTCTGTGGGGGGGACAGGGCCTTCTCTGTGGGGGGACAGGCCTTCTCTGTGGGGGACAGGCCTTCTCTGTGGGGGGACAGGGCCTTCTCTGTGGGGGGACAGGGCCTTCTCTGTGGGGGGACAGGGCCTTCTCTGTGGGGGGACAGGGCCTTCTCTGTGGGGGGACAGGGCCTTCTCTGTGGGGGGACAGGGCCTTCTCTGTGGGGGGACAGGGCCTTCTCTGTGGGGGGACAGGGCCTTCTCTGTGGGGGGACAGGGCCTTCTCTGTGGGGGGACAGGGCCTTCTCTGTGGGGGGACAGGGCCTTCTCTGTGGGGGGACAGGGCCTTCTCTGTGGGGGGACAGGGCCTTCTCTGTGGGGGGACAGGGCCTTCTCTGTGGGGGGGACAGGGCCTTCTCTGTGGGGGAACAGGGCCTTCTCTGTGGGGGGACAGGGCCTTCTCTGTGGGGGGACAGGGCCTTCTCTGTGGGGGGACAGGGCCTTCTCTGTGGGGGGACAGGGCCTTCTCTGTGGGGGGACAGGG